>OY282560.1:90421058-91113493 GCA_958295665.1 Tipula vernalis | reverse complement strand
AGCATTTCAAATTTTTTCTTAATTTAATTCACGCGCGCTTTTGGTGGTAATTCACTCAGGAATTGTATTTTACAACAGTTTTAGTAGTAAAATACATTGAGTTTTGCAGCATTTAGCGGTTTCTCATCCTTGAAATGTGAACCACATCGAATAATTCACGCGTTTTCAGTGTGAATCATTTTACATCACGCTACGATGAAAATTTACTACAAAAATTGCTGGCAACAGATAACCTCTAATAATCATAGTGAAATTCAACAGAAATTTCTTAGAGTGTTGGGATTGCGATTTTTGGTAGTTTTACATCGATATGTCCGCCCATCATAGAAGCATCGGGTAATGTATCATTTAGAGTAATTATCGGTTCCATTTGGGCTCGCAGAGCAAGATTTAAATCGGCCACTGCCTTGTTATAGTTGCCTTAAATTCGTCGTCTAACCCTTCATCGTGATCCAAAGAAATTATTTTATCTTCAATTTCCATAAATTCGGTTCATTTTCAACGTATTATTTGTTTAGAATATGTTTGCACAAGACCGGATTAAACTTCCAAGTACCTAGGGGACAAAAATCACTCAGATCAAAAACAAAAATCTCTAGTTTTATGCCTAAATTGAAACCAATCATAAGAATTTCTAAATTTTCTAATATTATTACAAAAATTGATAAATGCCCAGAAACAACTTTAATCTTACCCGACGGTACAACATTTATCTTTTTATCTAATTTTAATGACATTATATACGAAGTTGATACGAGAAAGATCAACCATACCATTAAAAAAAAAAAAAATAAGCTTTTAAATAGCATTGATAAATGAATCTATTTCGTGTGCTAATCACGCGCATTGAACAATAAAAACTTCTTAATCCTTTTCATCGACGATCGGAATAGTTAAAATCACTAGTGGAACATGTAAATTAAATGTTAAATATATACAGCTAAATATATATGTAGATATATACATATACAATATATTCTTTAATCTTTTGACCCGCTAATCATATATCCCATATATACGTGTAAGCTTGTAATATTATTTTAGAAGTTCTCTCTTTCATTAATCATGTGTCACTTATAATCAACTCCTCTAAAAATGTTGTTGTTATATCAGCTAGTTAGCTATATATAGTTTTTACCTTTCACCTACTAACAATAATTAAATCGACGTATATACAGATGTATGTAAATGCGCGCGGTGAGATACACTTTCCAAATCCCAACAAAATTCAATTATCTTTGTCACACCAAACAAATCAAAAATGTAGAGATCGGGTCGCGTCACCTTATTTATATAATTTGTATATAATAAATAAATAACACTAACAAAACAAAATTAGAAAACCTACAAATTACTTTTTCATATAACATATTGTCTATGACGGTTTTTAATGCGCCAAAACCAATATAAATTAATTAGTTGTATAAATCAACCAGATCTATCTATATCTGTACATACATACCTAAATATAAGATGAAGACGAAGAAATAGACACACACCACACATAAGACATAACCAACACCAAAAATTAAATAAAAATTTTAGATGGTGTTATTACTAATGGTGACCGCGGTAATCTACTCGAATCTAATATGTACAAGTGTAACGCGTTAAATAAAAAATTATGATTAAACAAAATTAAAAGAAAAAAAAAAAAACACAAAATACATACAAAACCTGTTCGAAACACACAAAAATTATTATTGATAAAATATCTCATCAATAAGATTTAAAAAAAAAAAATAAAATAAAAATAATAATAATAAAAGAATAAAAAATCAAGCTAAGATATTTTCATATACACAAATATACATATACACAGAAATACGCAATGGATTCAATGCGTCAACGTCTTCGATTGCGTTCAACCATATATACATTTACTTTTAAACGACGCGCATCGAGGCGCTAATGTACGATTTTGCACACACACACAACTATTCGGTCTGTGTCAAATAAAACCAAAAACGGTGTGCTTGTATTGTGTGTAAACGATTTAAGTCGAACAAAATAAAATCTAAAATCTCTCTCTCTCTTTCTCTTTTAATGTTATAAAAATATTCATTTATTTTTTTATGTTAGTTTTCCTTTTACATTTGTTCTTAAATACCCATTTTACCTGCCATTTCAGCAAACTCAATCAAATCTTTTACAACAAAAAAAAAAAAATCTTATGTTATGTTTGTTCGGGAGAGGAACTTAACAGAAACAATACAAGATATTTTGTGTTGTTGTTTTTTTTTTTTTGTTGTTGTATATGTACGTACTATACCGTCGTCGTCGTCGTCGTCGACAAGGTGCGACAAACGACAATCTCACAAAATTATTATACAACTTTAGTATAGTTCTTACTTTGGTACCGGTCAGTTCGTTTTTTTTTTGTTTGTGCGCTCTGCGTGTGTTAAAAAAAGAAAAAAAAAGAATTTTTAAAAAGTTTTTTTCTTAAGACGTTGTTTTTTGTTTTTTTTTAGTTTTGTGTGTTATAAGAGTTTTCTTAATTTTTTTAAGCTCTCGCCGTCTTATAACAATGATTTTTAATTTGAGCCATTGAATATCTTTTATTAAAATATTAAATGTATATGATTTTTGATTATAAATTATTTGTTTTTTTTTATTATTCGCGTTTTATAATAATTCTGGTTTTTGTTTAATATAAAATAAATAGTGGTTTTTGTGAATATATAAATAAATATATATATATGTATATATAGTATATATATATGCTAATATATATGTATATATTTACTTATATATATATTTATCTCGTATAATAGGTAAATAATCTCAACAGTGGGTGTGAAAATATTTAAAAAAAAAAAAAGAAAGAAAAAGAAAAGAAAAAATCTTATGTGATTTTGGTGTTCTTAACAAATTACAAAAAATAATAAGTTAAAAAATTATAATGGAATAGTGTCTTCAAAAAGAATAAGAAAAGTTACTTAAAGAATCCATAAGAATACAAAGTGTGTAATAATTAAATTAAGCAAATAAAGCAAAATGAATTGTAACAGTGTTGTGACGAATATTAAATAAATAAATCAAACTATTTCACAAATATAACAAATAGTTTAAACAAATCTGCAGATAAATCAATAAAAAAATAAAATAAAAAAAAAAACAGAACCGTTATAAAAATAAAAACAAACCAAAACATATTTACGATATCTTTAGATTTTTCGTCTAAAAGATGATCGATATTTACTCACTGGAAAAAGGCAATGCTGATAATAGTAAATTGGAAGTAAAAAGTGTCATGTTAATAACATCAAGTCGTAAAAGAACATTTCAACGTAAAACTTGTTTAATGGGCGTTATGTGTGCATTCACATTAGGATTAATAATAGGCGCATTTATTCCACTAATCGGAATATCATCGACCGCAATTGATTCATCATTATTATTATCATCGTCACAATCGGTGGTACGACCCCAACAACAATATAAATATCATAGTTATGATAAGAAAGCGTCGGCGACGGGTATTTCACATTCTGCCGTCACTTTCGTTACCACCGATGGTCTAAAACTGGATACAAACGTACCAAATAATAATTTACTCACACAATACGATACAAAGTTGGACGATAAATTAATGTTCGATACGAAAAAGAAATTGACGAAAAAAATTGAATCGACCGCAAATATTGATTTTATGCAAAAACGTAATGATGACGAAAAAATACTTAAAGGCGTTATCGATAATGATATATATTGGGGGCCGACGGTCGAAACACGATTACCACCAGGCTATAAAAAAGAACACACAGACACCTGGAATAAATACATAACGGAGACTGGTGTTATTGTTCGGCTCGAAACAGGTTGTGGCCGCATGCAAAATCGAATGGTTATATTTGCGGACGGTAAACGTGCATGTGCCCGCTATCGACAAAATACGGATCAAATACAAGGCGAAATATTTAGTTTTTATTTGGGCCAATTATTAAATTTAACAAATTTAGCACCAACCACAACATCCGTAATCGATCCGACTTTAAATTTATGGTCTGCAGCCGGTGTTGATATAGCCGGTGCACAATGGAAATTGGCACGACCCGTTGTAATCACCAAATGGTTACCAGATTTAGAACCAGCTGGTATACCCGTATCGTTTCAACCCTTAGAACGTCATCTCAATAAATTCGATGTCAAAAATATTACGAAAGAATATAGTAAACTTGTTGAATTGGCACAATGGTCCGATCTAATAGTGTTTGATTATTTGATCGCAAATCTTGATCGTGTTGTCAACAATTTATATAATTATCAATGGAATGCTGATATAATGGCAGCACCCGCTCATAATCTTGCAACACAAGGTGATACAGAGCTACTTATATTTTTGGACAATGAATCGGGTTTGTTGCATGGTTATCGGCTGTTGAAAAAATATGAAACATATCATGGTCTGCTGCTCGACAATTTATGCATATTTCGTAAATCAACAATAAATGCATTGCAGACGTTACGGGTGGAAGGGGTGGGAGAGAAATTACAGGAAATTTTTGAAAAATCGACAACAACATTAATACGTGATGTCCTTCCACCACTACCGGAAAAATCAATAAAAATTTTAAACGATCGCATCGATCGTGTCTTGGGACAAGTACAAAAATGTCGTGATCAATTCTCAAGCAGATAATAAATTCTCCGTAGGTAAAGCAAAAAAAAAAAATAAATAAAAATAAATTGTTACTTTGTTGTTGTTATATATATGTATTTTGTTAAAACGATGGATATAAAAAAAAAAAAAAAAGTTTAAATTATTATTATTATTATTATTATTATTTTTTTGGTTTGATCTTCACAAATATATAGTTTTTAAGATGAATATTAAGTCATGACTTTTGACTAAAATATAAAATGTGATCAAGAATAAAAATAAATATAAATAACAAAAAAAAAAAAAAACACTTTAAAGTTTGATACCAAAAATTATTTTTATGTAATAAATAAATAAAAAATTTAAAAAAAATAAATAAATATATAAATAATCTCTTTATGTTGTAATTATATAAATAAATAAATAAATATTATTATTACTATTCATAATTAATTAATTAATATTATCTATTATAAATAATATGCTTATAAAAATAAATTGTGTAAATTAATAAAATAAAAGTGTGTAAATATATAAATATAATAGAGATAAAATAATTATGGCAATTTTTTTTTTTTTATGATTATTACTGTTATTAAAATGCGATTTGGATTACATACCTATATCTATACTGAAGCGGATTATCGGCAAGTATTTCAACTGTTAACTGCATATATACGACGAGTACGTATGCACTATAAAACAGCAACATTACGAATTTTTTAAACAACATTGGTGAGAATTTTTATTATTTTATTTAATAAATAGTTTTTAATATTTATTTAAAATTTATTAAAATTAACAAAAGTTTCTCTATAGACGACTCGTCTTTTTATTTTTTATTATTATTATTTCTGACAAAGATGTAAATTATTATTTTTTATTTATTTTCATTAGCATAATTTATAGTTATAGCGTTTCTATACAATATGTGTACATACATATATGTATAAAAAGGTGGTATGGATGAGTTACATTTTTTTTTTGCTTACTATTGGTCAAAATTTTTAATCCAATCATAAATTCGATAAAAACAAAAAATTTTAATGTATATAATATTTATATACTTCGCCAAACATTTTTTTTTTTTGCAAAATATGATGCCGTCGGATACGCAATTATTTATCCATTTTTGTGTTGTATATACCAATGAAGATTGGTTTACACAAATATTTCAATTTTTATTTAAACTGATTAGTTACGGTTATTACAGGACTAAAAATTATATACCTTTCAGAATTTTTGACTTATTCGATTTATTCAACTTGTTTTGTATTGTTGCCAAAAAAAAAAATATTCTTCGAAAAGTTCGTCGTTTAAATAACATTTGTATTATCCATACCTCAGGGAACAGGAAAATCTTGTAAGTTGTATAGAAATAAAAAGCTATGACATTTTCTGGGTCGATCTGAGCTGATTTAACCATGCTGGTGATGTACAACATTTATTAGTGGTTTAGCATTTTTTTTTTATTTTACTCTATAATGTTCAACACAATGTAAAATCAATTTATATGACATTTAATTAAACTCAAATTTGAAACTGTAGAAGTGGTTTTAAGGCTATTCTGCTTAATCGATTCAGCACACCGTTGTAAAAAAAAGGATAATTATATTACATTTTTGGTATACATATAGGTCTACACAGTTAAAATTTATGATGCTATTAGCATCGCTTTTAATTACTAATTAGACCGAAAACGCAATTCGCGATACTATTAATATCGAATACAATGGCAATCAGCGCTGTTTTTAATTATGGCACAATTGCATCAAATTAAGTTACTCGTGCGGGTATCATAAATTCTTTAATTTAAAAAAAAATTGTATTGCTTTCTGATTAGATACACATATTTGAAGTAACAAGTACTGCTAAAGGTCGATCATAAACTCTTAGAAAATCATCTAGACAGTAAACATAGTTTATCTTAAATTGTTGCTACTTTTTCTTTCCCGTAATGTTGAACAGCTAAAGATTAACGGTAATATGCTTCTTGCTACCATGTGGAAATACATTACCAGCAGTGTTGTGCGTCTGCGCCTATTTAGAAATTTTTATATAGGCAAATGTCGACAGTAGCGTAGATAATACTACAAAGACAATGTAGAAAATTCGTGGACAATTCGTAGACAAACGAAATATTATTTTTATCGTTGCATAGAGTTCCTAGCATATGGGAAATATTACGGTCATAAAGCCACAATCGACAACATAAGGTTTGTAGTTAGCAAACAAAATAAATTAAATACAGCATATGACGCCAATTCTCAAGGATACGAAGAAACACTAAAAATAATTTATTTGTTAGTTTTAACCTAGTTTCTTTTATTTATATACTGTCCTACATAATAAAAATAAAGGTTTTTCAAATAGTCCAGCAAAAAAGGAAAAAATGGTGTAGTTCTAAAACATCGCAGACATGTTCTTAAAGCCCCAACCAGAATTGTGTGGGTGTAAAGGTGGTCACAAAATCTAAAATATCCATCAGAACGACCTTCAAGTAGAAATTGTTAACATTTTGGAAATTCATTTTTATTTTTTTACGCCTAAAACTGTCAGAGTTACGAATTTTTGAAGTTTCCCTTTTTTTAAGCTCGTGATAATAAAGTTGTAGAAAAAATGTAATATGCAAGGTGTTCGACACTGACATATTGAGCCGTAGTTATTTCCATAGCTCAGGGTTTTGGCTCGTTAGTAGAGGCTCGTAATTTCGCATGTTTTGATAATATCGAAAAATTTTGGCATTTTTACGTATTAATATACCTTAAGCCTAGTACGCACTTGACGTAAAAAGATTGGTTTGTCGAATTTCGTAAAATTTTAGATCAGATTCTATTTAAACATTTAAAGTGGAATGCAGTAACTCAATTGCCTCTTGTAATAAATGAACAAGAAGCTCAAATAATGAAATGTCAAAATATAGCCTCACATTTATCACACATGAAGATAAGCAAAATGCAGAGAAAAATGTCTAGAGATAAAATAGAGGCATGAATGTACTAATATAAAAAATTCATTTTCGCTAAAAAAACATCTGTATCATTTTTGTTGTTTTAAATGTGCACTGAGTTCAAAACCAAAATATTTTATACTCGTACCTCAACTACCGAAAATTGAGGGTAATTTAATTTAGATGAATGTTTTCCTAGTTGTGATTTGAAAGCTGCTTAAACATTTAATAAATTTGTGTTAGAAATACAATGTTATTTTATATAAATATTGTCTAAAATTGAACATTTATCAAGATTTTCTCAAGATCAATGATTTGTAAAGGCGTGAACATGTTTTTTTTTTAAACTGTTTCGTCTACCTTACATACCTCCTTCCTCAAGAACATTTCAACCTGTACACCAAATTTTACTGCAATTCTAAAGAAATTTGGTGTTTCAGTTTTGTG
Source organism: Tipula vernalis (assembly GCA_958295665.1). NCBI lineage: Eukaryota > Metazoa > Arthropoda > Insecta > Diptera > Tipulidae > Tipula > Tipula vernalis. Next base: position 91,105,493 of record OY282560.1, on the reverse strand, counting down.
AACAAAATGTGTAAACTTTCTAATGGTCTGCAACCAACAATTTTTATATCATAATTTTGAACCGCACATTTAATTTTTTCGAAAAGGATTTTTACTTATGGAATTGAAATAAAAATCTGCTGTGTGTTTAAATTTTACGAGTACAAGTTGGTCTCCTGGATATTGCATTTTTTGGATAACCGTTTTTAACAGTACACTCGTTAATTTAAAAATTTCTCGAATGAAAACATTCATCTGTATATTTAAAATTTCTTTCAGCTAATAAAAATGTCATGTTATTTTTATATGGCGATGGAAGCCATGATTCACATTCTAGGTATCGAGGTCAGTCACAGACCTGAGAATGTTGTTTTATGATATCATTAGTGGTGAAGCATATCCATCTTCATTTTGTACAACCATCTTATCCGAAAAAGCTAACCGATTTCCTTTTCGAATTTCATATGTAAATTTTATTCGCGGTGTAAGTTATCATTAACAAAAATATAACTTAAGCGTTTGGTATAGCCACAATAATACCATTTATATCATTCCATAATTTGTTATGCTTTGTGGAGTCGCACCATTGTATTTCCTTTAGCTCGTAGCAACATCATGCCAACATACATAAAATACCAACTTTACATATGGCTGGACAAGGATGTGTCTTCTGGAGCAGTGATATTGTTGCATCACTGAAAAAATCTTTGGATTGAACAGAACAATTTTGAAAAATTTCTCATTTGGATTAGAATTTTGAAGAAAAAAAAAATCATAGAACTTGACCATTGTTAAACATTTTTAATTTTAACATTTTCTACGAATTTTATCAATAATTTTGACCACGTCTAAAACACAACATATATGACAAACATATAAAATGTTCATTAGTTGGAAAAACCTGCCATTTTCTACACCTTATGAAAAAATTCTTCTTATTCATGGTTTTTGCTAGCGCCAATTCTTTTCGTAAAAAATTTTTAACAGTTCTACATCTCTGTTTCCAAAGTCTCTTATTAGTTGTTGGGAAGAATATTTTTTAAGTTGTAATTCTATGTTAACCATAGGGACCACAGGGAGGCCTTACTAAATATAAGTAGTAATAATCTCAAAGCGCTGGATACGCCCATTGTGTACATTTACTTTTATTATTATTTTAACGGAAATAATTTTAAAGGTAATTCGAACCCACAGTTAAACTTCCTATGATGAAACTATCGTGTTAGTTGCAATTATCGAGTCTTGCAATAAGCGAGTTTGTTCTGTAACCCATCTTATTCTCGTAGAACAGTAAAACAAAAATATATTGAGAAATTTGGATGTTAAATTGTTTAGGTTAAATATGGTAAGTAAATGTTGTGGCCGCTCGTTTATTTTGGAAAATATAAAGGCTATACAAAGGCTAAAAAATATCTTATATAAATATCTTATAATGAAAATCATATACGTAATAAATTAAAACTTTAATTTTGCTGCTAGGAATTGTTGACCCATTGTCTACATTGTCGACATTGTCTGCATTGTCGACGCCATTATTAGAATTATCTACATATATTGTCTACACGAGTAGACAATTTATTAATTACTTTACGTAGACTACGCGGAACAACACTGATTACCAGATGTTGCATCTCCAATTTCATTAGTTGATGTGCTAGCAAGGGCTGCAGCAAAGCTTTCGATGTAAAAATTATACTATTTGTAATATTCAAACGGATTAATTACAAAAATAACTTAACATCCAAATGATTCTTAATTCGATGCTATTGGCATCGTATAATAACATTTTTAGTTTCTTGGGAAAGATACAAGTATTTTTGTGAACTTAAATCAATTTTTTGTATTAACTTAATTTTGACGAATATTTTTAATTTGTTGGGCTAACGAAATACAATATAAATTTTGCAGTGAAATTTAAAGATCTTGATAGATAGATAATTTGTTTTCAAGTATGTACAAATAAATAACATTGGCGGGTTAGTGTGAAATTTATGACAAATGGACAAATAACGACCTACAACAGCAAAATAGTGTAAAAGCAAGTTTTACACACTAATAAACTGCGGATCTCAAATAGTTTTTATTGACAGTACCAAAAATTAACATTTCCACCATTAAGTTTCCTACTATACCACGTAAAATTTATATTTTAGAATGAAAATTTATATTTGAATCAATTCTATAAGATCTGCTCAAAAATTGTAAGCTGGCATTGGGTCACCCATTGATCGATGGCCAATGACAAGCAATGGTAGAGATGTCTAAGTAAATCTCAGTATGCGATCATATTGAATGTCCTATCGGAAATATTTGTGATATAGAGTATAAAAGCGCGAGAGTTAAACGACGAGTTGTCTTCTAAAAAAAGGGTTGGAAGTTCGACGGCCAATGACAAGCAATGGTAGAGATGTCTAAGTAAATCTCAGTATGCGATCATATTGAATGTCCTATCGGAAATATTTGTGATATAGAGTATAAAAGCGCGAGAGTTAAACGACGAGTTGTCTTCTAAAAAAAGGGTTGGAAGTTCGACGGCCAATGACAAGCAATGGTAGAGATGTGTAAGTAAATCTGGATATGCCATCATATTGTAAGGACAAAACTGAGTTAAGCTCAGCGCCAACTTACATAAAAATTGTCTTGAGATCGGGCTCGCTGAAACGGTTTTCCACCGGCCAGCTTCAGTGGGTGGAATTGATAGTGGGTGGTGGAGAAGGATGCATCAATAACATTATAGTAGTAGCCATCTCTACGAATGCCTGTAATTATTTGTAAAATCGCTACCTCACCAAGTCGCACTAACATACCGTATATCACAAGCTTCCCGCACCCTGATTCTCTAAAAAATAAGATAATATATAAACGTGAAAGCTTGTAAAATGCAAAAGCTTACTTTTATCAGTTTGCAATTTTACGACTACTAAAATAATACCGAAAAATTGTAAGTTCTGCAAAATAATTCTTCGACTTCGACTGTTGATTTTTTTCCACTTTATCCAAGCCATCAAAACATAAAATCCAGAATTTTTGTAATTCGAAGTCGATTCGATTTCTCATGGTCATCTAGAAATTTTTCGAATTCATGTTTTTCTTCTATTTCCTCAACAGGATTTTCTTAATAGTTAATAGATCTAGATGACGGCTGATCACAACTCACAAAATAGTCCGACTCCTCGACTCCGACTCCCGACTCAGACTACGACTCCGTAGCCGTGAAAGTAAGATTTGCTTTTTACAAGTTTACACGTTTTACAATTATTTTATTTTTTAGAAAATCATGGTGCTGTTAGGATATACAGCACGATGGCATACTCATATTTATTAAAATAACTCTGCAATTTGCTGTCATCGGCCGATATCCAACTACACTTTTTTAGAAGTGATTTTTTGTAAATTCGATAACTTCCCATTTGACCCTCAAAATTGCACTAATACACGGCTCATCACAGATGTTTTCTTTGGGACAAACAACAGGACTGAGTGCTCAGATTTACTTAGAAGTCTGAATGATGGCCTAAAATCTAAATTTTACGTTGCATAGTATGAAATTTAGTTGTATATTGGTGGAAATATAAATGTTTGATACTGTCACTAAAATCTATTTGAGATTAAGGATTTTCGGTGAAAATCTGAAAAGCAGTTCCTATCTCGATTAAGGCATAAATGGACTGTGCACTTTTTGCAATAAAACTGGGATTTATATTTACGCCCTAGCTGTTTGCATCTAGTGCCCTCTGGTTTTTGGTCATACTGCGGCAGATGATCTACATGGTCATATTTTAAATCATCAAGCGGTCGTACTTCACTGCGATTTCGCTTCATTGGCTGGAAAATATCCTCGGTATTTGCCGCCCACATCGTACTTGTTGTAGCATAGTGCACGTTTCAATAAGAGCTCGTGCCAAACATATTCTAAAATTTAGTTAATCCATAATTTTGTTTGCATGGACATTATTTAATTTACATTGGTTCGTATATTGTATCCAACTGGAAACCATGGCCAAATCCACAAAATGGGCAAATGGCCTTTCACGTATTGTTTAATGGCTAACCTGCCTTTAAAAGGCATATTTAAGCATCTACTTCCAAATGATTTTATGATGGGATTTAGATTATGAAAGTTACCTACGGATTTGGCATTGCTGGGATACATTACATCAACGAAATGTAAAACGTTCCTGAGTTGAGAGAAGCGGGCATAATTCAACGCTTTTAGAACCAGCTGAATACCAAGTAGTGAATTCCAGTACAAACGTGACCGGGGAAAACGTAGAGAAACCATTAGAGTATGTAAGCTAAAGAGTTTTTTTAATTCGTCAGAATTTTTGTGTTTATATATCCCCGATGCGTCTAGCATATTGTTCGGCGTACACATTTGTATAAAAAGCGGCATTTCTAACGAAATCATCTGGATAATATTTATTAAAGTACATCAAGCGGTGTCTCCAAGTCTTCTAAAGGATCATCTTCCATCTGTATTTGACTTTTTTCGAATTAAATTTTCCTCGATTGAAACATATCACTCTCTTTTCGCCATTATATATCGGCTTTTTTAGTAAATTCAAATTCCTGGAAATTATCGATAAATTCAATTTCGATGTTAGCGTTTTCCGACACCGATTGTAACTGATAACTGCTAACATCTGATTAATTTTCATTACTGATGAATTCTTCATCGTCAGATCGATTTTCTAAAATTGAACACTTAATTTGAGATAAATTCGGCAAATATTTACTGGGATGTTCCAAGCAAGGAAATTGAGTATCGCCCAGATTAGTTTGAGTGGCCAAATTGTTAATTGTTTGATCGGAAAAATTGTTTACGTTTTTTTATCATTCGGATTCATTTTTGAAGTTCTATTTGAATAATATTTGATAATACATAAATATATAATAGCAAATATGAAATAATAGTATTGAAAAAAATACAATATTCCAAAATCGGAACATGAGTGTTGTGTACGTATGTCCCAATTTCGGAACATGTATTTTCTTACCAAATTTATTTAATTTCTGTAAAAATAATTTAATTTGGGAAGAGAAAAAGGATAGAGCTAAAATAAAAAAGTGGAGTAGAAAAAATAGTCAAAAAGTGTGTTCCGAAATCGGAACAGTATTTAGTAGATTTGGCTGTGGTAAATAACGCAAGGCCCGGCGTCGCGTAAAATACACACACTGGATTTTATTAGTATTGATTTGAATTTTCCAATTTAGTGTAAAATTTTGTTAATTCGTTAGCACGTTTAACAGAAACTTCATTTGGATCTAAACCTATATGACTATCTTGAGTTTTAGGAAATTAGCTATAAAGATGTTGTATAAAAAGGGACTTAAAACAGCACCTTGCGGCACTCCAGCTAGGATGTCATGAGTATTGCTGGTTTCGGGGGAAAGATTTTTTAGGTAAGATTATATAAGTCGCACTATCGATGTTGGAAAGTCAAACTTGAATAGTTTTTAGATAAGGGTATTATGCCAGACCGAGTCAAATGCTTTCTCAATATCCATAGATATAACATGCCGGCAGATTTTTTTTGATAAAAATTTGACTTAATTAACGATACAATTTTAGCCATTTGATGACTAGTGCTGTAACCAGGTCGAAATCTAATTGTTCATTGGGAACAAGTTGCAGAACTCCAGCGTGTTTGATTAGACGCTTTAAAATGAATCTCTCGAAAAGTTTACCCAAACAACTTAATAACGAGATAGGTCGGTTTAGCGATTGGTATAACAACTGCTTTTTCCAATGATCAGGAAAATAGTTTATTTTGAAACATCCATTAAAAAAGAATGGTTAAATATATCAGTGCTTTCTGCGGAAGATTTTTTAAAAGCTTATTATTAAGTCTATGTATCTATACTCGGAGATTTTGAGTTCCTTAAACATTTGATTAGGGACGCTATTTCTTTAGGTTTCGTTTATTGAGCAGTGTCAGAGAGGCGATCAAAATCAATGGTTGTGATGGTTATTGGATCTGATAGCGAATCAGTTATATTCTGAGAATTACTGAATGCATCGGCAATTACATTACGCTTTTCATGAGCTATAATTAGTTTCATATTGTTGTGATGCAACACTGGTATATATTGAGACTTATTCTTAATCAATTTTGTGATTTTCCAAAACTTGTTGTCCGACTTATTAAAGGAATTTAATAGTTTATTCCATCTAATATTCCGTAATACTTCAACAGCTGCACTAACTTTCCGCATGTTAAAGAGTTAACAATGGATTTTAGTGCAATATCTCTGGTTCGTTGTCATTTCCTTCGGATGAAATTTCTTACATATATAGTGATAGTGTGTATTGAAATTTAATAAAATTAGTTATATAATCTACCATCTCATCAATGTTGCTGTTAACTGTATAACCACCTATCAGCGCTATTATAATTATAAATTAAGTTTGCAGGCGAATAGTTAGAGAAATGTTGAGTGAAAAATATCAAAAGTTACCGGCAGATGGTCAGACGACAGCGCGGCAACAGTTGATAGTTGAGAAACTTAAAGAGCCCTGTAAGTTACCACAATGTCTAACATAGATGGTGATTTTCTTGAAGAAGCAGGATAATATGTATTGGTTGGTGGATGGAGAATTACAAATGGCTTTTTTTACATTTCATAAAAAAGGATATTTTCCGCCGTGTTTGCTTTTAGGAAATCCCATGATCAATGTCTGGAATTGAAGTCGCCACATAAGAAAAAATCTTCTTTAAGTGATGTAAGCAATTGAATATCAGACCGAAACTTATTCATAATTTGTTTTGACTTTAACCTAGGAAAATAAATTGCTATGGGATTAATATAAATAACATTTGTCCGTTTTAATACGTACCACCAATTGACTCAATTGCCTCTTTATTAAAATATGGTAGCTGTTGGTGAATAACACTTTTGCGAATCACGATGGCCACACCTCCATATCCACTATCACGATCTATAAAATATAACGAACAATCTATTATTATAAATCTTCACACAACCAGGTTTCATTGACAAGCGCAACTTCAATTGAGTGATCTAAACTAAAGTTAAAAAATTCAATTGATTTTTTTAATATACTTAGCTTATATTGTTGGTTCATGGTGCATTAGGATACAAATAATCACCAACGGAGCTTACTCCGACAATTTTTCAATTCGGAGCTTCAAGTAAATTGACAAGTCAAGAAAAACCGTGGAAAAAAGAAAATTTTGTTTGTTATTACTGACTGGCGGAACCACATAGCGACACTTAATAATGCTGCCATGCTCTTTCAAAGTTTTTTAATCTTAATTGTCGTATCTCTTATAGGTTCTAATAATTAACAATACTTTTGTTCTTTAGACCACTTATTAGGTTTTGTTTCTCAATATCCTTCTATTTCCCCCTTCCACAAAAAACCGCTGTTAACAATTTATATGGAAAGTGCCCTACGTCCAGTTTTGACTTAAGCAAAGGTGTTTCAACTTAAGGTTGAAAAATTTTTACGTTTTGTTATTGATAGAGAAATCTTCGGAAAAGTCATTGCATACGTGTATGCTATAGAAGAACAAAAACGTGGCGTTCCCCATTTAGATTCGCCCTTTACTCTTAAAGAAGATGATAAGTTTCGCACAGCTGAGAAAATCGATTCTGTAGTTAATCCTGAACTACACCAAATTATATGCCAAAACAATATTCATGGGCCATGCGGTAGTTTTAATCCTAATAGTATTTGTATGGTTAATGAGAGTTGCTCTAAAATCTTTCCCAAACCTTTGAGAAGATACTGACTCTGGAGTCAATGGATATTTCCCTATATAAACGATCTGATAATAGTTCAAAAAACTATTTTTTCCGAGAATTACCTATAAATAACACTTTTGTTGTTCCGTATAACGCATATCTAAGTTCAAAATTCAATGGCCATATTAATGAGGAAATATGTACATCAGCTGTTGCAGTTAAATATATACATAAGTAGTTAACAAAAGGTCATGATTGTTCGCGTATCGAAATAGTTCAAAATGTAACAACAACTGTAGATACAAATGGAACTTTTGTTCAGCACGATGAAATCAAAAACTTTTAAACGGTCGATACGTTAGCGCACCAGAAGCTGCTTGGAGATTGTTTGAAACTCCTGTTCTATGCATTAACTGTACATTTGTCAGATGGCCGAGTGATATTCTTCAATGAAGGACAAGAAGAAGAAGCTGTAAGAAGAGCAGCCACGCAAGATACTAAATTGACAGCTTGGTTTGAATTAAATCGTACAGATTTCGGAACCCGTGATATTCTTTATCAAAACAATCCAAATTTGTACAACGTTTCCAACAAAAAATGGCAGCTGCGAAAAAGAGGAGAAAATAAAGTTATTGGAAGAATAATTGCTATTTCACCACGATACAAAGAACTTTATCACCTTCGTCTCTTACTATTAAACGTTAAAGGTGCAACGTCTTTTGAGAATTTACGGACAATTAATAATGTGGAATTCCCTACATATCTTGATGCTGCTAGAGACTTGGCCTTATTGAAGACGATCTGGAGTGGAAGCGTTGTATGACTAAAGGTTCATTGTATATGATGCCCAATGCATTGCGCGTGCTATTTGTTATATTACTCATTCATTGTTTTCCGAGTTTTTCATTAGATTTGTGGAATGAATACCAAACCCAAATGTCTGAAGACTATGTACATCAAGGTTTTAATGAGCAAACTGCAATTTTAATTGCTCTTAGAGATATTAATACCATGCTGGAAAATGAAAACTCATCGTATACCAAACATGGCTTACCTGAACCTGACAAGAATTTAGAAGGCGAACTAATGTTACGATTGCTGAATGAGGAACAGCTTAATGCAGTCTAAACTATATTAACAGCAGCCTTACCGGGTGGCACACCAATAAATTGTCGTTTCTTTATTGGCGGCCCGCAAGGTGGTGCAGGAAAAACGTTTTTATATAAGGCTATTATACATATACTTTGTGGCAGACAACAGAATGTTTTAAGTGTTGCATGGACAGATATTGTGGCTACTCTTGCCGTTTATGTGCTCACAACAACTAATGTAATTATTTTGAGATGAAGCTCCCATGGCTCCGGCAGAATCTCTTGAGATGGGTGATCATGCATTGTGGGATTTGACGACAAATGAACACCCATTTGGTGGAAAAATTATAGTTCTTGTGGGGGGTGGGGGGGGGTGTTTTCGACAGGTCCTACCAGTTGTTCGGAATGCGTCCAGAGTTAAAAATAAATATGCGCGCCAGAGAGCAGGAAACTGAATTTGCAACATGGGTATTAAACATGGGTGATGGAAAGCTTCCGTTTATATCCAACGCCAAATCTGATACATCAATAGCTTTGTTAAACAATTGCATTTCAGATAATTTAATAATAGACATGTTTGATGACTGACATAAAATATCAGATGATGAACATTTTATTAAACGTGCTACACATGCTTACCAAAATCGTATTGAGCAAAATAACTACCTAGATAAAACACAGTAAGGATCAATTGAATTTTTCTTCAAATCTTGCAGCGGTAATACTACACATTTTATATGCCAGCCTAAACCATGACAGTAACTATAAAATTGCAGATTAGAAAATTTCATTTCTTCAACAACACCGCTAAAAAATTGGCCATAACACATAATGAAGGAAAGCTTTTTGCTTACTTCGGTATTTTACTTATAATAAGTGAGTGGAGCCATAAATCTAGCCATAAACCAAAAACGGGAAATAAACGAAAAGTTGATTTGCACGGACGTAATTTATTTTGAAAATTTTGTTTTTAGTGATAATTATACCAACTTAAAGTTAAAAATATCAAGTTATAATTCTTAAACTAAATTTATTATAAGCTTTATGTAAAGTGAATTTGTGATAATTTGGCGTTATTACCTTACTTATAACCGACAATTCTAATAGATTACGGTGCAGTTTACAGTGGTTTTAACAACCTCAAGTAAATTTTGTAAATTTATTACATACGAAATACGATCTTGCTCATAATGAATTTTTTGTGTTCTAAGTGTATAAAAGTCATTAATGAAAATCGCTTTCCAATCAACAATACTCTTTCCATCAACGAGAATGTTACGTTGTTACCGGATGAATTGCAACTTGTTGTTACTGAATCTTCTAAACGTTTTGGTAACGTAAATGCTTTAACGAAATGAAGAATAGCAGTTTGGGAAGCTGAGATTACGTAACAAAATAATAGGCCAACCAATTTTTCCACCTGTCAAATTCAGTGAATTCAAATATTCTGTTGGATACAAATTAGCCTGGTTCTCTTCAGACACAAAATCTACACTGAGCAATACAACTGGTTCACTATTAAACTTTAATAAAACGTTTCCATTTGGGGATTTTGTTATATCTGTTATATTTTATCAAGGGCAGAAAATGCCAATTTATTTCTCATCGGTCCCCTTATCCCTTATAATTAATTTGGTTATACTTAACAGTTTTGCAAGGTATGTCTGTAGAGAAATGTTACATGTAGAGTTCTCGGTTGCATTTAGAGAGATTTTAAATCTAGAATGAGCAGTATGAAAACCACCTAACAGAAGATGCAACAGGCAACACTATAACATCTTCTCGTCATACCATCAACAAAAAGTATTTGATTATTGTTGTTATATCAAGACAAATTGATGGACAAATTCTTCTTCGATTAATCTTACCAAACTGGACTGTATTAATACATTTGTCATTTTATACGAACTGGCATTGATGGAAATTTTGATAGTGAACTTCCAGTTATTTGTAATAACTTTTCAATTTTTATAAGGCCCGAATTTTCCATTAATGTATCAAATTGAATATATTGGTTCTTCTTCTTTAATTAGTGATTGTTTCAAAGGGTCAAAATAATAAAATTGTAACAAAAAGTACGTGCAATGAAGATGGGGATTTTAAAAAACCGGCCTCTTCTAAACAGAAATCCCATTCATTGTCATTTTCAAGCAAGCGTAAAGAATTATAGCTGACTCTTTATTCCATTTATTGTGCGAATATTTTCAAATGATATTGGCCCTTCCACATTATTCAAAAGCATTCGCAAGTAGTATTTTTCCCCTTCATTTGGATGTGATGAATACATTCGACCAACAATATCACTTAAATGTAATTTTCTTTTATTCCACTTTTTATTGCAGTACGTAAAATATCTTGAAAATTCCTGATAAGTATAACATCGTGCTTCCGGACATAGACGATTTGTTTTGTTAAAGTTGTATTTAGTGGACAGCCAATCAATCTGCACAGCCAATCTACGGATATATGTACATTTGGATACTCTTCATGAATTTTAAATCCAAAAATACGCCATATTCCTTCAGATGCTGATATCTGCCATCGAGATAAACTTGAATTTCTTTGGAATTTTTACCAATTCCCATGACAGCTCTATCATGGCCTTTATACACATATTTATAGAGATATTTTACGGCTTGCACTGAACTACATATTTCTACATTAATATGAGCATTAACAAAAAAGAGTTATATGGTACTACCCATCGATTATCTAATGCAAGATTTCATTTTTACAATAAAATGAATTGATTGTCTACGTTTATAATGGGAATAACCTTTTTCGTTTTCTATTGTGTGTTTTCTAGGTCTACTCCACACGGGCCATGGATCATAAACTTTCCAACTTTATTATAGAGTGCAAAATTATTAGCATGTGATCATGAGAGAAACCTCTTTTTTGCCATTCTACAGTATATATAAAACCAATAACTTTGTACCAAAACAACTTCGATTTATGATATCGTCTTTGAGCTCTTTAAATTTTTATCGAAATACTGTAGCTATTATATTTGGTCTATATCTTTAGCTTTTTGTTTTATTGAGTTTGTAATTTCGTACCACAATGGATTGCAAGTAAAAGTTACAAATAAATGCGGTTTATTAGCGTGAATTAGGATTGCTGATGAATTAGCATTTTTGTATTTTGATAAGAGTTATCAGAATGTTTATGAAAAAATCGATTATGACATAAGCATATTGCGGTCTTGGTTGAATAGTCATCAAATGATTTTTAGTAGTAAATCTAAAACAATGGGATTTAAACTTAAAAATTTGCCTAATATTAATACTGACCATGAAATTAAATTCCACACTAGTGCCAGCAATAATAATTGCTGTTCTGCTAAATGCTTTTCTATTGAAAAAGTGTCAAATTACAAATATTTAGGACTATTCTCGAACTCACATTTAAATTGGAAAATGCACTGCACCATGCAAAAAAAATATTTTTTCATAGTTACTAGTTTTATTTATAAGTTGAGAATATTTGTTCCTAAAGATAAACTAAACATGATTTATTATGCTTTAGTGCATTCTAAACTATGTTATGGAATAACTTTCTGGGTTTGTGCATATGAAGCAACTACGGCTACTTTTGCTAAATTACAAAACCAGATACTTAGGATAATGGAATTTAAGAAATCAAATCAGTCCATTTTTGGTCAGGCCCATTTTTGTGTCAAAGGCTCTATTCCGCGGTATTTGCTTTCACCCAGTTCGCACACATCTTATTGAATTTGGATTAAGCTTAATTTATCATGCGGTTGACGTTTTATTTTTATTTTTTTTTTACATGTCCACAAGCTTTGAAAGAATTGTATTTTACTTGCAACAATTATTTTGGAAGTAATTTTTATTTTGTTTTTTAAATTAAATTTAGAAATCGCATAAAACAATGAATCACTTAAATATACAAAAAACTAAATTCATTAAGTCATTGTTAAGGAAAAAAAAATTGATTTCAACCGTATTAAATGTACCAATGTGGCAGTTATTGTGGGCGCATATACCCCAAAATACTTCATCTGGAAATAAAAACCTTTAGAAAAGACAAATCAAATTAAATTTGGTTCCATACACATTGATCAGAGGAATTTGGCTTTCTCTTCATTTCGTTTTATATAGGTATAAATACAGTCAATGTGAAATAATTTTACTTTCAAATTTATCGAACCTCAATAATACGGTTCGTTATCGTAAAACATTTCACTATCCTCTATCGCTAGTTTAGTTGTTCTTAAATTATTTTGAATTATTTCGATTCAATTTTCAACAAAATTTATTTGATTCTCTAATAGATGGTTCCTTCCTTTGGTATATTAAATTACTATCAAACCAAACATATTCTTAGAGTGAGTTATAAATAAAAAATACAAAAAATGGGCGGTTTTGTAGTGTTTTAAGTAGTCGTACACAGTTAACATAAAAATATATCATTATTTAATTATATATAATTTACAAAGTGTGTCGTCCACGATGAAATGAAAAGAATTCTACAAAATAAAAAACAACAAAGAAATAAGACAGCAGACAACAAACTACCTATAAGCTCTTTTTACCTGAAGCAGACAAAATTAGTTTTAACGTATAGAGTACATATCTTATCTCGAAAATATCCGTATTTTATGAGTCGACAGACATCGACAATGTGGTGACATTGTATATCATTTAATAGATACGTTTGGCGCTGTATCGATTTCTTCATAGTGTCTCATTAAAAATCCATGATTGAATGCGTTTTGTACCGTTCTCATATTTAAGACTAAAATTAGTTGCATCCAGATATAAATATAAGAAGACTGATTGTGTTTTCATTGTAATTACTTATGGGAATCAATTTTTTGCAAATAGTTTTTTTTTCTCAATATATATTTGTATGTAAAATTTCCTTTCATACAGCACAAAAAAACACCAACATAGGTGTGGATATGAAAAAGCACACACAGAAAAATTTCCACAGAAAATCAAGGTGGAGCATCTCTGAGCTCAGTTGATCTATAAGATTTTGGACTCACTGATCACGATCCCGAATTATCGATTGATAGAATTTTTTTGACCCTGGATTCTAAGGGAACAGGAAATTTTACGTCCAGATACGCTTTGACCTTTTAGTCAAAGTTACCTCTGGAGGTCATCTTTAGGTCAAATCCTTCCTTTGAATTTCCCGGCAGATATTTTGGCTAGGAATGGATCTCAGACCAGTTGACCGTTAAGTTTTAGGGGTCGCTGATCACGATTCCGGTGTCCATATGACCTCATCACGTCTAAATTAAGGTCAAATGAAGGTCAAATTCCTTAATTCGAATGATATAATTATTTTGACCCCAGATTCTTAGAGAATAGGAAATTTTACGTCCAGATACGCCTTAACCTTTTAGTCAAAGTTACCTCTGGAGGTCATTTGGAGGTCATCTGTAGGTAAATGATAGGTTCAAAATCCAAAATGAGAAATTAAATGATTTAACGTTTAATTTCAAGCTTCAGTGTTTACATTCAACCGACTTCAAATTTTAGACCATGAGCCTATCATTTTACGAAATCACATTCAACTGTTGAGCATTTTCATCGTAAGGGATGACCTTGGATTAGAATTAGACCAACAGAGTCATTTTCCAAGTCAGTCACAGGCCACGATTCATTACTTACATAATATGCTATAAGACGGGACATCATGAACACCCATTTTCTTGTGGCTGTCCCCAGGAAAACTCTACGTGGTGACGGCGTACAACTGGTCACCGGCGAAGTCCCTGTGAAATGGGTTATGATGTAGGGTTTCGGAACCCCAGTATCGGCGATTGGTCAAGGTGAGCAAGCACCCATTTAGAGTTTAATCCTACAAGTTCAACAACAACCCCATTTCATCAGCGATTAAACAACTTTTGGGGCAAATAAGTCATCACGAATCAGGAGAGGTGATTTACTGATGAATTCAAAGCACATTACAAAAAATATTTCAATATAGATGCTAGTGGAATGAGCAATTCTTGAACTCCAAAAATATTATGCGTCACTTTCTCCCAGCGAATCACAGGAAAGAAGAAACAGACATTTGCTTCTCCTACTATCTGGCGGGAGCCAGAAGATCATGACATTGATTGCTATTTCTGCTTGACCAATACATCTGGGTACAATAAAAAGAATAATTCTGCAATATCTTATGCATCTGTTCAATCTGTAACTCATGCTGTTTTAATCAGCATTGGACAGTCTACTGACGAAGTGTCTTTTGGAACAGATACAAGAATGTCATTTAAAGACGAATTGAATGAATCGCAAGAATCAGAAGATGGTCAACACGGAAATTCCCAGGGTTTTAACCAAGATAGGCTAAGTGACTTGATTCGAAAGAGACTTCCGAACTCATAGCTGCCAGATTAAAGGAAAAGAATTGTTTAGCTTCGGGTACGTGAGTGAGTTTATATTGTGATCGAAATCGCCCCAACCACAATGGAAACCAATATGCCCCCATACCGTTGGCCATTCAGTTATAAATTTATCCATTCAACAGCTTATCAAAGCAATGAGGGTATCGGAGAGCGATACTTTCATGTATATATTCAAGAAATTTCCCAATATTTCTGAACCAAAAATAAATGGAGGTGTTTTCGATGGTCCTCAAATAAGGGAACTGATGAAAGATGATGAATTTGAAATGAGAATGACAACTAATGAAAGAGCAGCTTGGAGTAGTTTCAAAGAAATTAAAAAAAAATTCTTCGGAAATAACAAAGACCCTGATTACAAGAATATTGCCGACAAACAGGCGAAAGATTTCAATACGACTTGGAAGACTTTTAGAGAAGATATCAAGGTGTTTGGGATGTGAACATGATGTCAGACTATTGCTGGTCTTTGAAAAGAGACACATCAAATGTACACAAAAGCAAATCCCTGTTTACGAACAAAAGAACACGCCGGACATACATAAAAATTACTTCAACATCCGCAGTTTTTTTCCATAGCGCCAGAAAAACCCTTCAGAAATGACCGGAATCAGCACAGATGCACACACACAGGCACAAATAGACATGTACGGTTCCACACAGCCACACACATTACAGACACACATAAATAGACACACACAAACAGAATCTAGGGGTTTAAAATTTATATCATTCGAATTAAGGTGTTTGATTTTCATTTGACCTTTATCCAAATGTGCTGAGGTCATATGGACACCGGAATCGTGATCAGCTACCCAAAAAATATAAAGGTCAACTGGTCTGAGAACCATTCCTAGCCGAGATATCAGCCAATAGAATCAAAAGAAGGATTTGACCTATAGATGACCTCCAAATGACCTCCAGAGGACGTACAATTTTCTGTTCTCTAAGAATCCAGGGTCAAAACAATTATATCATTCGAATTAAGGTGTTTGACCTTCATTTGACCTTGATCTAGACGTGATGGGGTCATTTTGACACTGGGATCGTGACCAGCGATTCCAAAAACTTATAGATAAACTTATTGTGGCCCCGTGTTTATTAAATACAACAAATTTATTTCCAGGACTGATAACAACATCAGAATTTACGGAAATCTAGGCGAACTAAAATCCACCTTAACGGCCAGTTTAAAGTGAACATAATTTCACAGAGTTTTATCACGACGAAACAAATGAATGAGGAATCTGTTTCTTCCAAACAAGAAATATAAAACCTTCTAAGGTAATTTTAATTCTTGCTTAGATGACGGGGGCGCTGCTTTTTGAGAATTTTAATAAATTCCAGATTTTACCAAATTTGTGCTGCCATCTATGTAAGCAGGGCCGTGCTGTAACATTTCGAGGCCCGGGGCAAACAAAAATGGGGGGCCCTACAACAAAAAAAAAATTCTAAAAATATTTAAATAAAAAACATAAATTTTATCACAAAAATCACAGTTTAATTCATTTGCGTAATCACAATAATTTTAGTTAGTTTTACATTAAGATACTTTATATTCAATAAGAAAATAATGAAAAATAGATAGTAAAGTAGAATAACAAATTATAAAATAATTTTTCTTGCCCTTTTGCTGGCAAATTCATCGATAATATCATTCAAATCAATAGTTCTGGCAGTTGCATTTTCAATTGACAGGATCGCTAATCCAGAGAGTCTTTCCTGTGACATCGTCGACCGCAGATAATTTTCAATCAGTTTTAGCTTTGAAAAAGATCGCTCACAATTAGCAACGGAAATTGGTATCGTTAAAATTATTCGATAAACGATACACACATTAGGATATAATTCTTCCAAATTTCTATCTAAAATAAATTTGAAATTTTCAAAAACTGAATAGTTATCTTCTAGGACATGTCTCAAAACGGAAAGTTCATTTCTGAACTCCATCTCTTCGATATCGTCTTTTAAATAATTGGATAAATTTGAACAATGATTGTTAAATTCATTTGTATCCATACTTTTCAACTTTTCATTATCAAAAATAAAACCCGAAAAGCTCATTTAAATAATTAAACGATTCAAATTGTTCTTGAAATGAATCTCTCATTACGTTGATTAATTTATCAAAATATAATGTTTTAAATTTCTCTTCAGAAGCCAGATGGTTACACTCTACCTCAACTTCTGTTTCGAACATTAACTCACAAATGTTGATATCATCACAGCATTCGATAATTTGTTCAGTTTCATGACTGACACCTGTTCCAATTGCATCAACAATTTCGTCATCTTTATCATTATTATTTTTTTCACTCTCAGTATAATAACAGTAGTCGGCCAACCTTTTCGGTTTTCGTGTTCTATGTTTTGGTAAACAAGGTTCGGTTGGTTCAGGATCAGGAAGACGAAATGAACTGCTTGTTGTAGACGGATATTTATTTCAGTTGATTCTTTTAAAATGCTGTCGAAATTGTTTTTAAAATCTACAAGTGATAATAACGTGGCCCTTGTGTGACTTAATGCAACATTTAATTCCGTATCTTTTTGCTGTAATAATTGGCTTAAAATATGAAGTTTTGATAACAAATGATACCAAATTGTTGTCAATACAACAAATTCATCAGTTTTTATTTGTTGTTTTAGTGATTCAGCAAGAGCTTTACAGTATAGGTGGGTAATTTTAAGTTCATCTAGAGCAAGAATAATTTCGGCTAGCTGGTATTTAACAGCTTTTACACTTTTCAATCGATATTCCAAACGAGTATCGCTAGGTGGTTTTAAATTTATTTTTAAATATGTATTTCGTCTGAATAGCCCATCGCTTGGTTGATGCAGCAAAAATTTTATATAAATTATTTATTGTTGTAAAATAATTCTGGCTTTTAATAGTGTTTTTAACACTATCTCCTATCACTAAATTGATGTTGTGTCCACCACAATGAGTATAGCATGCTCTGCTGTTGATTTCCAAAATTCGACTTTTCACTCCCTTATATTCTCCTTTCATATTGCTGGCATTGTCATATGACTGATCACGGCAGTCAGCAATATTGATGCATAATACCTCTAATTCCTCAATAAGGACGTTTGCTAAATTTCCCCCAGTTGAAGACAAAACATTTACAAAGCTTAAAAAACTTTCTACGATACTTGGCTTTTGGGATGTTATCTTTACATACTGAATAATTATGGATAATTGGTCCTTTTTTCGAAAATCTGGTGTGGAATCTATCATTATGGAAAAATATTTTGATGATTTAACATTATTTACTATACTACTTAAAACCTTAGATGCTAATTGTATAATAATTTCGTTTTGAATTTTCGCTGAAAAATATGACGTAATCTTTTTTTTGTCAGAATCATTTATTGATTCCAAATGGCTATTCAGTTCTGGAACAAAATCAGAGAGTAACTCAATTACTCCCAAAAAGTTATCATTATTTGGTTCAAAAAGTTTTTCATTGCTTCCTCTAAAAGCTAAATTACGTTCGCTTAAAAATAATATTGTTTTATGATGCATTTTAAAATTATTCGCCATTTTCGCTTCTCTTTAAGATTAACATCTTCATTCATATTGTCTATTCCAGCTCTGGATTTAATGTTAAATTCTAGCATTCGCCATTTATACGCTGATTCAAAATGTTCTTTTGATGATTCGTGTGAGGATAAGTGTCTTCCTGTATGTTTATAGTCCCAAAATGCAGTAGTAGTGAGCAAAATTTTTGATGGTGAAAACAAACGACAACAAAAGCAGAAATTGTTTCCCGTAACGTTTGAATAAAAAAACCAGTTTCTCAACTCTGTTTCTCCATTTTTCATTTGCCGAAAATAAAAAGTGTCACTGAAACATCTTCCATTTGGTTTTCTGTTAAATTGACTGCTTTTAATGCTCTTTGATGACTGTTCGATCAAAAACATCCGTAGTTTGTCGTCAATTTCAGCAGGCCAAGTTGCAAAGTCTGCTATATCAAATTTCGGTTTAACCGCTAAAGCACTTGATTTCTGAAAAATCATCAATAGATAAAATATCCTCAGTATTAGTTCTAGCTGGTATGTCGTCTAAATTCTCGTTCTGCTTTTGAGGTTCACTAACATTTTCGTCAACTTTATTGTTTATAGGTTGGGAAGAAATATTTGAATCACACATTTCAATTGAATTGTTGGTCGAATTTGATGAACTTTCACTTCACTTAACAAATTTATCTAGTGATCCAACAAGACTACTTAATTCTGTTGCTTTTCGAGCTTGTTTGGCCCTTTTTTGTGCACCGCTTTCATACAATCTCTTAGACATTTTTAACTGTGGTTTAACATTTTTTATAAAAAGTATAAATATTAACTTACATTTGATAAATAATTGCAAATATTTTACCTTAATTTTGATGGTTATCTAAAAATTTAAATAACATTTACACTACGTACCATTTATCATTACCATATTCAACAAAAAACTGCGAAATCACAAATTTAAAAAAAGTACCACTTATTAACTTCAATATGCACAAATCCTTTAAATTAAAACCACTAATCGCTATGTGATTAGCATTTGATATTAATAAGGCTTGCCAAGATTTTTCTGTTTCCTCTCTAAATCAATTCATATGGTTTATTCAATACTACTTTATTGTACCGTTCAGTTTGATCGCACGTTGTTAACACTTTACCTACAATTTTCAAATTAAATAAATACATAGAACTGACCGAGCAGCACTTTGTGTTTTTGCACGAGTATAAAATGACTTCTCTTTCAACATCATACATGTACGTACTTGTACAAACCCAGGTGTGTATCAATTATATCATAAATTTCGAATGAAAAACGGTAAATTAGGATAACTATGATATCGTATCATTATAATTCAAATGTCATTTTGCTTTATTATAAAAGAAACTTCATTCAATTTAAAAAAAAAAATCAAATACATCGTGTTAACATAAGGGTTAAGCAAAAATATTTTTTCGTAAAATTAAAAATATCTTTGACAGTATTGGTGCATCGCGCATCCAGAAAAAGTTGTTTGTAATGTTTTTGTTGTAAAAGGTATTTCCTATATGTACATAAAGTCAAAACAGGGCGATACATCACCAATAGAGCGAAAATATGAATGAAATGATTTTTTCGAATTTTTACTCTTTTCTCCTTTTGGCTTCGATTCTGGGCCCCTAAAAACGCGGGTCAGGGCGCGATTGCCCGTTTTGTCCGTATTTGAGTACGGCGCTGTATGTAAGGTTTATTGACTTAGTGACCAATTTGTAATAAGCTTTTATTTCAATTTTATCCAAATGATGTTATTATGAAAATTTTATAAATTTTGGTATAAACCAATTACAACCAAATGACAACGATTTTCTTAACCGATATTGCTTTGCTATAATTGAAAACTCTCGAATATAAAACTTCAAAGGTTTGAAAAGTTGCTTGATAATTTTCCTTGTTTGCATATTGCTGATTTAATTGATGGATTTTGAGAGAGTGTCAAGGTTTATCATTCATTTTTAATGATAACCTTGATTGAGTGCATCACAATTAGCATGTTTCTTACTTTGAGCAAAACATCTTGTTAGGATAAACCTGGTAATTCTACTGGTCTCAATTTATTTAGTTTAATTCACCTCTCTTTTACCATTTGTCTGCTAGGGTTTTATTGTTAATTGAACTATATGAAAATTTCATATGCTAAACTATTCTAAATCATCACCAGTGTATACTATAAAGGACTAATAATCGATCGGGCAGTTAAAAATTGACTTGTCAAATTTCGCTTTGGAGATACATTCTTAAAACGCAAACCAAGGTTAAAACGTCCTTCCGACATTTGCGACGACCTTTTACAGGTAATAAATATTGTAACAAAATCCACGTCAATCAACAAAAGATATAGCATATATAGCAGAAAGGCTTAATACATCACAATCAACAATTTACCATCATCTGGAGAAATTATGGAAAGTCAACAAGTTAGTAGTATGGGTGCCTCACAATCTCTGTCGAAAAAAATCGAGACTTTATTAGACAGGATTATAACAGATGATGAAAAATGGGGTATAGATTTAATAAGGATCAACCACCACCGCCAGATCCGAAAGCAAACATTTATGGAAAAAAGATTTTATTGTGTGTGTGGTGTGATTATTGATGTATAATTCATCACGAGTTGTTGAAGCCAACTAACGAAGTCAACAAAATATAATGTGGGAGTTTGCATTCTTCAATATCTGACGACATCAGACACGGTTGAATCTATATTGAAACATTTAATATTCCCCTCTTTATGCGGTGAATTTCTTACAAGAGTGATCAAAGAAATTAAAATATTACTATTTGTGGAATCACCACCCTTCAACAGAAGCAAGTTTATGAAAATTCCAGTGATTTTACTTAAATTGAGTCAGTTTACTGCATTATGTTAAACAATATTTTCATATTTTCAGATGGGTGCTTATAGAGACTCCGATAAATTGAGGGTATATGCCAAATACACAATACACAACTGCTTATGCTGCTAATATAATCATATTTTGTAAATGTTATCGTTTTTGAGAGATAGAAATGTTATTTCACACTGCTACTCATGATTGAGCTAATTGAGTTCAATGCGTGGAAAACTATTTCCTGCAAGACCGTTGACGGTTCTCGATTGTAAGGTAACTTCGGGTTTGGGAAAATCTGCATTCAAGGATTTTTTGCGTTGTAATGTTTGTAATATTTCGATGATATCTTTATCAATAATTGTCTCATATTTTTTTTAAATGGTTTTACAACACCTACAAACCTATAAGGCTACCAAGGGATGCAAACGTTTTCACCCATTAAAATATTTTCCACTTATAAATCGATTAACAGAGCCGCTAGCAAACAGCTTACTTTCGACCATTATGTGTGAAAGTTCGCAATCACCTATGAATTTCCCGACTGCCTTGAAATATGATAGCATAACATGAAAGCCACCCGCATGAATGTAAGGGTTGACATAATTCCCAAATCATATGTAACTTGCGTATGAGGTTGATGACACTTCTGAGCTGTTTACTGAACACGTTTCAATACTTCATAAACGTCAGATAATTCTGTGGGAGATAAATAAATTAGATTGAGATATAAAATTGTTGGTTTTATGCCATTATCTTCTACAAGTAAACTAATAAACCTCACCCAAATTTGGATATTAGATATTTCAAAATAATGCGAAAAATGAAGTCATTGAAACTAATTTTTGTTGCAATTGCATTATTTGCTGGTAACAAATTTTCACAGTCTATGGCAAAACAATGTACCTATGTATTTCATTTTGGCTCAAAATCTTAAAACACGAAAATCACAAAAGAAACTGTAGACGTTCATATAGCCGTAACAGGCGCGAAACTCACAAACAAACTGATTCACTATATTTCATCATTCTTCGATAATAAAAGAAAAAAACGTCGAGCACAATCGTGCGGTAGACAATTTAATTTGTCAATTAGCCTCACTTTTAACTTCTGTAACTTTACATATTGTATTTTATTGGTATAGACTTACAGTAAACAAAATGTTGGAACTATGACTTATGATGTTGCTTGGGCCACCACCCATAGTCAAGTCTACTGACATTATTTTTTCTTTATTCATAAATTTAAAATGGAATAGGGCCGTAACGCCGAATGTCGAAAGGGCGAACACTGACATGTGTCGAATGTGTCGAAAGGCCGAATGTCGAAAGGCCGAATGTGTCGAAAGGCCGAATAAGTCGAAAGGCCGAATGTGTCGAAAGGCCGAATAAGTCGAAAGGCCAAACGCCGAATGGTCAATTGTGTCGAAAGGCCGAATGTCAAAAGGCCGTTTGGGTCGAGATTCATTTTAATTTTTCATCTTTTTACGAATGAAAATTTTCAAAATTTATATTTTTATCAAGATTTTTGTAGAAAATTGTTTAATAGTAAATCGCCTTAAATATTAAAATCTTCTTATATTTTTTTTTGTTATATAATTAAAAATTAATTAATTATAATAAAAAAAGGAAAAGAAATAAATGTTATTTTCTACAGAATTTGATCAGATTAATATGCTACATACACAGGATTTATTAACAAGTATTTTCAATTTATTTAAATGGTTTTGCATTAAGAAATAAATTCAAAGGTTTTAAATATTAGTCCAGGCAACGAAGACCAAAAAATACCAAATAGTGGAAATAAAAAAAAAATGTCTATGTACTAAATTAATCTACATAAAATTCTCTACAATAAAGATTCACTACACTTTTTTGATAGGATCAAAGCTTAAGGAAATATGGTATGAAGGAGGTAAATAGAAAATTTAAAAAAATCAGTTTTTGCTGGTGCTCGTCCCTTTATTCAGTTTACAATCAACCTCCTTGTTGATCGTGAGTCATCAAAATATCTGCTTTTATTACATTAAATATTTGCACGCGTTTAATATAAGATTATTATTTCCAGTGTGTATGTGAATATGGCTGAGAAGTATTTAATTTGTGAGAGTGAAGTTGAAAGTGATTTGTGCAACGTTGGAAAAAAAGGGATAATTGGATTAGTGAAGGTAAGTGTGTTAAGGAAAGATGGGAAAGAGAAACTGTTGTTCATAATTCTTGCAGAAGAGAATACGTCAGAAGTGACTCAATAAAAAGGTTTTTTGCGAGACACTCTCTCAGATGAACTTTCATCATCACGTGATGCTTCGTCTTTGCGTTCAGGACAAATGAAATTTGATTTTAAAACAAAGTGTTTTTTCTGCACTGAAACGTATGACAAAGAGAAGGAGATTAAAAAACCGTATGCTAAGCGTCGAACAGTTTTTTATGTTCGTACGGTTGCGTTTCACAATTCTATTTTGAATCGTGGACAGGAAAGAAAGGATGATTGGGGAAACGATGTAGTGAGCCGTATCTGCACTGTTGGGGATCTACACGCAGCAGATGCAATATACCACGAAGATTGTTACAAAAGATTCATGTTAACCTCGGTACCTTCAAAAAGAAAAGCTGGACGTCCACAAGATGAAGGGATTTCAGACGCAATGGAAGAAATATATGATTATATTGAAAGAACTGATAATTGCCAATACTCTATGGACTAGTTGTTGGAACAGGTTATTGCAGGGGACTCACCACATGTGAAGACCATTAAGGAGAGAATGAGGGAGCAAATTTTTTTCAGTACTATTCGCACCAGACAAACTGTCGTCTCCTTTCATAGTTTTAGTGATAAAATCTTGAGCGACTCATGGTACACTTCAAGGTGTAAAGATGGACAAAGATAACGTACCCGACCCCGTTTTGAACATGATATTTTGCTGATGCACGACATGGTGTGGGGTGCGCTGCGGTTGCCGCAAATCAGGGATTGCCTGCTCCAGTGCGTGCGGCTGCATCGACTCATGTACTAACGGACCCCCGTCGAAAATAGCTTCGATGATGATGAAAATTTAGATTTCGACGAAATTTAATGTTCAATATATATTCTTAAGCTGTAATTATTTCATTTTTAACAATAAACATTTAATTTTTAAAATTAAACAATTCATTTTTAACAATAAAAACTTTTTTTTTTTAATTTTCTATTTACCCCCTCCATATTTCCTTAAGCTTTGATCATATCAAAAAAGTGTAGAGAATCTTTATTGTAGAGAATTTTATGTAGATTAATTTAGTGTATAGTCATTTTTTTGACAGATGCAGTGGTTTTTGAGTTATTAACGAAAAATTGAAAAAAAGGACCTTCGAGACCCCCCCCCCATCACCCTTAGCTTCACTCCCACCCCTCAGTACTTTTAGTATGTTGTTAAGGACACCTTTCCTCATAACTATACCAATTTTGGCTTCTAAATAAATTATTTCCGCTTTTTTTCCTTCGTTGCCTGGACTATATTGATTTCAATCAATTAAGTGAAGGAAAATTTAATAAAAATTCGGCATTTCGACCCAATCGGTCTTTCCACACGCTCGGACATTCGACCCATTCTGTAATGAAAGGCTTTGTGTTACGTTTTAGACTGGCTTTTATTCAATTCAGTTCAGTGTATCGACATTACTGTATAACAATATTAAGTATAACAATATTACTCTATAACAGTTGGAACACTAGTTCCAATGCTAAGCACAAGATATCGCTTGTGACATCTCCCTTTTCTTATATAATATTTTAAAGATTACAATGAATAAAACTAATAATGAATATAATTTAAAATGATTAGCTTAACCAAAATTCAAATGATTTCATGCTATTCCTCCTTTTTTTTTTTTTTTTTTTTTATATACGTTATTTCTTCAAACTAACTATATATGTAATATAATATTTATGATTAGTTTTAATACTAAGCCATGACTGAACTCAAAGATCCAACCTTTGTGGTGCTTTACTAACGCTTCCCGATCTAGTTATTGTTTCACCGATACCTTTATTCGACCTCTCACTATTTATAACATGTTTGTCATCACCAGTGCTTTTAACCATATCTTGTGAACTGTCTTCTATATGTATGAATTTATTTTCACGTTTGATTGGTTCTATCAACCTGGTTTTGCGAAGATGATGAGAGTTACGTCTGTATCGACTTCCATCATCGGACTGCATTATCACCGATCTTGGAGCTCGCAGCTTTTCCATTACTGCCTCTGTAATCCAATTTCTAGGACCCATTTGAATACAAACTTTCTCATTGAGTATTGGATCTTGCCGAACCTTCGTGTTTTTATCAGCATAATTTTTTGCTTGTTTCTTAGATTGGTTAGATTTTCCTTCACCCCTTGGATTATTTTAGGTTCCATAAGCTGCTTGCCAATTGGAAGATTTGTTCTTGTCAATCTGCTCATTAGCCTTTGATTGGGAGACTCTAGGCAATTATCTCTAGGTGTATTACGCATATTTTGTAGTGCAAGATAGAAATCCGTATTGTCTTTGACGCATTTTTTCATCATTAGTTTAGCTGTCTGAACTGCTCGTTCTGCCAAACCATTTGCTCTTGGAAACTGAGGACTCGATGTCCTGTGCTCAAAATTCCACTTTTTGCTGAATTCCAAAAATTCTCTAGCCGAATATTGAGGACCATTATCACTTTCCAGTATTCTAGGTGTACCATGGGTAGCAAATATTTTCTTTAATATTTGTATTACCTCGGCTGACATCATGTTATTAAGTTTCTCTATTTCAAAGAAACCGGAGTAACTGTCCACCACCACTAAATACGTTTTACCATTTAAGTGAAACAGGTCTGTTGCCACTATTTCAAATGGTAGACTTGGAACTTCTTTACTCATAATAGGTTCTTTGATATTACTTTTTTGTGTTTGCTGACACACTGCACATTGTTCTACGAAGTCAATCGTATCCTGTGTTAACCCTTTCCAGTAGAATAATTGACGAGCTCTTTTCATCGTTGATTGTATACCATGATGACCTGTATTCACAGCAGCTAACGTCTTTTTTATTCTAGCCTTAAGGCGGCTGCACGAGTCTGTCTCGTGCGCGTCGCATTTTGGGACGCGCTTTAAAATTAAACATTTTTCAACTCAGGAGGGGAAATTTTTTTTAGATTAGGGTGCTTTGATTGGTTTAAAAAGCGCGTCGCAAAATGCGACGCGCACGAGACGGACTCGTGCAGCCGCCTTTAGGCACTATTATGTTTTCCCCTTTTAATAAGATATCATCGTATACTGCCAGTTCCTCTTTAAAATTTGCAAAATGTTCAATATCTCTTGGTATTTCTGAATTATTCTCAGGCCAGCCTTTCAAGATATAACTTTTCAATGTCTGAAGGTGTGTTTCGTTTTCTATTTCTGCCCTCAAATTTTCTATTGCATTGTCCGACATTGGGACAATTACACAAATTTCCAGATCTTCTTGTTCCGTTTGCTTTGGATTATCACAAGCACGACTTAGAGCATCTGCTAATGGTATATCTCTCCCTTTTTTGTATATTATTTAAGGTGAATATGGCACTATATCAAACAAAATTCTTTGAAGCCGAGCAGGAGCAGACTGAATTGGCTTTTTGAATATCGATTCCAAAGGTTTATGATCTGTCTCAATAATCAATTTTTTCCCATGTACATATATACTCATGAAATTTTTTAACTGAGAAACGTATTGCTGTAGCTTCCTTTTCTATTTGTGGGTAGTTTTGTTCACACTCACTTAATGATCTTGATGCATATGCGACCGGGTGCTCATCCTGAATCAATACCGCCCCGACTGCATTTTTACTGGCATCCACCGATAATGTCACATCCTTGTTAACGTCATAATATTTCAAAACTGGTGCTGTTATTAATAGATTTTTTATTTTCTCAAAAGCTTGATCTTGCTCTACTTCCCATACAAATTCTGTATTTTTCTTGATCAATTTTCTTAGCGGTTCTGTTATTTCCGAACAGTTTGGAATAAACTTAGCTACATAAGTGATCATTCCCAGCATACGTTGAATCTGTTTCACTGTAGTAGGCTTACGTAATGTTGAAATAGTTGCAATTTTTTCTGGATCTATCTCCAGTCCTTTATTTGATACTATGTGACCCAAAAACTTAACATATGATTTGTTAAATAGACATTTGTCTCTGTTTAATTTCATTCCAGCTTTTTCTATTCTATCAATTACTCGCTGAGTATACGTAACCAACTCATCTCTCGTAGAAGCATGAACTAGTATGTCATCCATTGAGCACTCAACATTTCTACATCCCTCTAGTAGCTGGTACATCATCCGCTGGAACACTTCAGGTGCTGATGCCAAACCAAATGGTAACCTCAAATACGTATATTTTCCCCACGGAGTGCCAAATGCCAAATATTTCTGACTTCGTTCAGTAACAGGTATTTGCCAAAACCCCTTCTTGCAATCAATAAGCGTGGAAAATTTAGAATTAGCAATTGTTGCTGATATTTCCTCTAATGTCTTCAGCGGATGGTGCCTTCTCAAGATATTTTTATTTACTTGGCTTGGATCCATACAAATTCTGATTTTGTTATTTTTCTTAACAATGACAATTGGAGAAACTGCCGGAGTTGGTTCAATTATTTTTTTTATAACATTTAGTTGTTCCATCTTATCCAATTCTGACTTGATTGTATCTTTGATTGAGTATGGGATTCTTCTAGGCGGGATTATGTCGAACTTAGGATCGGCGATCAGATCGATATCATTCACAAAATTCTTAATACAACCTAAACCCTCAAAAATTGCATCTTTGATTTTAATTTCATTAACTTTACAATTGTCATTAAAATTTCTAGTGACTAAATTTAACTCTTTACACATTTTCCAGCCTAAAATGGGAACTACATCCTCTTTTACAATTTTCAAAATTATATTTGAAACTACTTTTTTGAATAATACCTTCACTGAAATTTCCCCAATTACCTTGATAAAATTTCCCCCAAATGTGATAAGTTTCTTAGTTTTTGATTCATGCATATCTACTCTCAGCTTTTTACAATCATTCAAACTCATCACATTACATTGGGCTCCTGGGTCTAATTTAAAACTAAAACTAATATTTTTAATCTTAATATCCTCAAAAAACTCGTCTCTTGATCCACTCAATGAACCAATACTTTGAATCAAATAAACTTCATCATCCATGTCACTATTAACATGTTCATTCTCAACCAAATTTACTGTATTCTTTCTAAAATTTTTTCTTCTACATGCAATCTTAAAATGATTAAATTTACCACAATTCAAGCATTTTTCACCAAATGCTGGACATTGTGTTTTACTTGGCATGTGTTTTCTCTTACAATATTAACACTCAATTAATTTATTTTTATTTAAACTTTGAGAACTACTACTAACATTTTTATTTTTGTACTCACTCAAGTTATTTGCATTGTTGGACCTATTTTTGCCTATAAAGTCCACCAATTGCTCCGTGTTCGATGACATTGTCGACATTTGTCGTGTTGCAATTTCATTTGATCCGCATATACCTATTGCTTTTTCCAGCGTTAAGTTCTCATCTTACAGCAATCTTTCGCTGATTTTCTGCGAATGCACCCCAATTACAACCTTGTCCATTAGTAGTTCATCCTCTAATTGTCCAAATTTGCATTTGATTATTTGTGCTCTACCGCTCATCAAAAATTCCTCAAACGTTTGATCCTCTTTTTGCACTATTGTGTTAAATACATAACGTTCAAATGTTATATTTGATTTTGGATTGAAATATGTCTTGAACTTTTCTTTCAATACACTGCATTTTTTGTCTTCATCTTTGATTTGGAACGTCTTAAAAATATTTTGCGCTGCTGGTCCTATTGTCGTCATGAACGTCGCAAATTGCACGATCTCCGATTTTTTCTCTAACTGTATGGCTGCTGCATAGAATTCAAATTGATCCAATCACGAATCATAATCTGTGCCACTTGGAAGCACTATTAATGGCTTTGGTGCTTTAATGCCTTCCATTTTATTATTACACGCCGTATGTTATTTATTCGTATGTCTCTGTATATACTTATATTCCCGTATATCACAAAATAAAATCACTCAAAGCGTGGCATCCATCCTTGGATTTTTCTCAATAATTTTTTGCGTTCAATTATCTTTTGAATTAATGCCCATCCAGATCTGTTATTATCTTTAACTTAATTATCACCCTTTTTTTTTTTTTTTTTTTGTTAATATTCACTTCTTATTATTTTTAACACGAATTTTAATTGGATTACTATTATTTGTATCTCCGTTTATCCTTTTAATTAATGATCATCCGCGTCTATTTTTACTTTAATATTGATTATCGCACTTTTTTATCTGATAATATTAATTTCTTATCATTTTATCAGTCATTTTAATTGGAATCATTATAATTTTTCTCTTCTTAAAACTTTATCTGACACCATGTAATGAAAGGCTTGGTGTTACGTTTTAGACTGGCTTTTATTCAATTCAGTTTAGTGTATCGACATTACTCTATAACAATATTAAGTATAACAATATTACTGTATAACAAACAGTTGGAACACTAGTTCCAATGCTAAGCACAAGATATCGCTTGTGACACATTCGGCCTTTCGACATTCAGCCTTTAAATCTATTCGGCCTTTCAACACTTTCGGCCTTTCGACCTAGTCGGCCATTAGACATTCGGCTTTTCGACACATTCGGCCATACGACATTCGGCCTTTCAACTTTCGGCCTTCCGACCCATTCGACCTCCCGACATTCAGCCTTCCGACATTCGGCCTTTCAACATCGAACGTTTAAAATCTATCACGTTACCAATTTTCAGCACCATACCCGATCGTTTTTTTCGATCGTCTAGCAACGTCGGCAAATTGTAATATTAGAGGAAGCAGACGATGATATAGTCTCGGACCGCTTCAAAATTCCCTCAAACAAAGTATGAAGAACGCGGAAGGAAGGGGCAGAGTTGAAGCTAAAAAATTATACCTGCCAAAAAGCTTCTTAAGTCTACTCGGCTTTCATCATTTTGGTGCCAAATATTGGGGATCTGTCTCGGTAGACAATTAAAATACTATTAACCAATATGATAAGTTCAGTGCTCAATCATTAGCGCCATCATCGAACAACCTCAGACGAGCCAGCATTTATAGAAAACGTAGTAATGCAGCTCTTTCCGGGCCGGAGTATGGTGGAAACTACAAGACAAATACTGAAGTCATAATACAATTTTCAACATCTTAGTAGCAACTGTAAAAACTCTTTAAAAATTAGAAAACATTAATTTCGTAATTTTAGACTCGCAAAATTACCAGAGTTGATTTATAAAAATCGAAAATAAATATAAAATACAATTTTTCAAAATATCACATGGTTGATTGTATTTGAAGTGTGTAAATAGTAATCATCGACGTGTTAAGCTAATTTAAATTGAAAATCAATTTTGTCTCGCAGCCAAATTACCTTAAAAAGTCATAAACGCGGAAACCGACTCATAAAATCATAAAATGACAAAATACATTTAAATAAGAATAAGAAACCTTTACTTTTTTTGTTTTTATTGTGCAGAGTGAAAGTTATGTTTAGTTTTGGTTGTTAAAAAAAAAGAAAAAAAAAGTTAAATAAAATTTTGACATTTTAATTTGCTTAACAAATTATTTCATTTGTTTTTATTCTTATACATAAGACAGAAAGAAATACACAAAACACATGTTTTTTTTTTTTTTTTTATTTGGTTAAGCAAAACGCGAAAACGTGTACAGTACATTTTGTATTTATTGGTGTTACTGCATGTTCATGTTCAATCAATTGATCTTTGGATTCGTTTTGGAGTTATTCGTGTCTGTGCGCGTCTTGTAACAGAAAATATGTTAAATGATTCGCGCGCCCTATTATAATCTATGGGCGGGTTTCAGATTTCTTTTTTTTGTTTGTGTATATGCATACTTATAAGCTTAATTTATTAGTTTCCGGTATGTGTACGTGTCTGTTGTGTGGAATAGGATTATATAACAACCTGTTTATGGGGTACGCCTTTCCCAACCACCAAAAGGATATGTACTCATTTATGTCAGTAAACACCACCTGCTTCTCAGTTTAATTTGATTTTTCAAACCCAAAACAATAACAATAAAAATGTAAATTCAAATCAATTATCTAACAAAAAAAAAAAAAAAAAACGATGAAATTGTGTGGTCTCATCGCGCGCATCACATAATCAGATTACATTACAAAACTATTTATTTATATATAGAACATTTTAGTTTTTTTTTTTTCTCCTATACGTTTATGTACATTTATGTAAGTAAGATCTGCAGGTACCTTTTTACTATTTCACGTTGTTCTATGTGTACCGTTTCATAAAACGTATGGAAAGAAAGTACCTACACTTAATGTTTATTCTATACCTGTATTCCGTAAAGAGTATACAGATAGTAGTAGTTTCAACAACACTAAAATAAAATTTAAAAAAAAATCTATAAAACAAGACAAATCAAGAAGAAAGAACATAAAATAAGCGTATCTACCTTTCGTAAAATATAAATCAACCGTTTTATTACAGTGAGAAAAGTGAAATAACCGTAGAGTTTATTATGTTCTATGTGACGTCCGTATTGTATATGCATGCAT
Organism: Tipula vernalis; assembly: GCA_958295665.1. NCBI lineage: Eukaryota > Metazoa > Arthropoda > Insecta > Diptera > Tipulidae > Tipula > Tipula vernalis. The sequence continues at coordinate 91,073,299 of OY282560.1, read as the reverse complement.
ATGGGGGTACACAACTTGTGAGCAAGCTGAATGCGCGAAATGACCAATTTATTTAAGTGATATTTTTATGGCTTTAGGTATGTTTACCCAGAGCGCGCACAAGTATTTTCCGTTTTTATTATTGTTGTAAAACACTCGTAAATATAAACAAATTATAACGTCTTTTTGCAAATGAATAAAAAATGAGAGCGGTAAGTTGAATCTGATATTCGGTTATGTGTAATATTTTATTACTGGGGGTGTATGCAACTTCTAAATGTAAAGATCATCAATATTGAGAAATCAGTTAAATTGTGAATTGCAGTCATTTAACGAATAACGATGTGTAGGCATGTATGTGTGGTTGATGTTAAGAAATTAATAAGATGATGATCAGTAATTTTTGTTTTTTGTTTTCGTTTTCTTTTATTAAATTTATTTTCAATGGGTTGGGATAAAAAAAAAAATTGAAAAAAGGCAGTAGCTAAAATAATTTGGCGCGGTTACAACACAAATCGATTAACTTCTTTACAATTAATAATTATGTATGTATTTTGGACAATATTGTCATACGCGTTACTTTTATCATACAGTAAACAGATTTGACAAATTTGAAGGGCCCGCAGGAGCGGATAAATGGTATTCGTTTTTTTCCCCCGTTATTTTTGAAGATTGAAGTAGTTTAAGTATATTTGGTAATTTTGATTCTCATTTTGGTTTTAATTCTAAGGCCTTTTTGCACGTCAACTGCTCACGAAATATTCCTTCTACATCTTCCCGAACGTCACAATTTTAACCACTTTGATATACACATTTAATTATAAAATATAAAGCGTAAAACAATTAGATAAATATAAACTTCTTTAGCGAAGTACCAGCTATTTCGTGGACTAATATCACCAATAAAAAATGTTATATAATAAAACACAATATTTCAGTTTTGTCACTTTCTTTAACGTGATATTTATTTTATTTGTAAATGAAATTACGATCGTTTCGGATGTTACTCCTTTATCAAATTTCTAACAAACATTAACTAAAATTATGCTAAAAAACTGTTTTTATACCCTATTTTTATTTTTTGTGTGCCTACGTGCCTTTTGAATGTTCTTTTCCCCTTATTTTGTTTTTCTTCTTAAAGGGATGGTACCGCCCTTCTTTTTAGTATATACCTGGTGTGTGCTTTATGATAAAAACAGATAAGAATTTGTTGACCATCTAGTTTTTATGGGTGTGTATGTGCAAAATGATATTAATTACGGATTTACAATGAGGTCATAAATTTTATTGCGGCCAATTTTCTCGTTTAGTAAAAATGGATTATATCGTTCCTTGTATATTTCCAGTTCTTCTAATCTGTTCATTAGTAACCCTTTTCGTATTCTGTGTAATACCTGTGAGTTTGTGTTCATGTCAGTGTAATTATGTTTTTCTGTAGTCAAGTGTTGTGCGTATTTCGAGTCGATTTTTGATTTTCCGATTTCTTTTATATGTTCTGTAAACTTAACTTGAAAACTTCTACCAGTTTGTCCGATGTACAGCAGTCCGATTTGGGGCAGTCATTACTCGATATTGAAAACGCCATAAGACGAACAAACGAACAACATCAGGATGACATACGGACACTTATTGCAATTGATATAGGCAAAACCAGCCAACTACAAACCAAAACATCCACAAAACCGAACGACAAACAGTGAAAGACATCAATGTTAAGTTATTAGAGAATGACGCTCTAATAACAAAAGCCGATAAAGGGAATACACTCGTTATAATGAAAACAAATGACTATAACTCGAAGATTGATGAGTATATCGAAAACAATAACATAGTTGAACTCCAAGAAGACCCAACAACAATTAATAAATGTTCTGTTGTTTGTTTAACTTTTAGTCCCATAAGTAACTGTACTCAATTTGTAACACTTAACACTTTTCGCTGTAAATCTTGATTATTTTGATCAATCCAAATTTGCCGGTACATTTTGGCAATGTCAGCAGTAAAAGCAACGATGTGTTTCCTGAACCTTAGAATAATAGATAGTAAATCTGATTGGATAGTATGAACCTTTATATAAACAATCATTTAATAATAATATGCATGAAGACTTTAAGCATCCATTGAAAACTACCCTTAACTAAACTGTTTTGAATAGACATTACTGCATAGCCAAGGCTGCTTATCGCAGCTATAAACGGTATGATTACCAATCAAACAGTTTGTACACAATATGATTTCGAATGAACTGAAATCGCATCTGTGGTGTAAACTTTGAATCAGCGAAATCTGGACAATTGGAAATCAGATGTGATTTTCTTCATAAGAACATTGAGAAGAATAGTGATACTAGTGATGATGATTTGTTATTATCATGATTATAAATTTCTCGAAGCTCAATATTTTGTTAGACTCTGAATTTTTAATAATATGAAGTTTCGAGGATTTGTCTAACTTTTCCGTTAAATGGTGTACAAACAGTAAGTCCCAAGCATCAATTTGTACGTGTAAAGATTTTAAAGCATTATAATTTTTTACGGAATGGTCAATGAAACCTTGCAAGGAGTTAGACGAATTTTCGAGAAGAGATTTGATGTTATAAATTTCTCTCCTGTCAACCTTTTGGATAAGAGTAGCATTATCCTACCGGTAAGCGTTTTCCAAGCCACTTCATAGTTCTCAGCCGTAGCTATTAATACTTTCAATATGCGTTTTCAAATTGACGAATTTCACAATATTTTCTATTTTAGATTTCCTATGAATCAAATCTAAAATGAAATCCCTAAATGCTAACAATTCGCTTTCAATACCATTGAATGTTGGTAACTTGAGTTCTAGAAGCTTAATCGACATCGATGGGAAGGCTTGCTCAATTTGAGTACTATTTGCTGACGCATAACATATGATAAGGGGTAACTCTTCGTTTGTCAGATCTTCTAAGATCACTTGTTGCCATCATAAAAGGTACATGTGACAGAGTAAGGCCATCACGAAAAGTTCTTTATTGAACCAAGTATATTTGCGGCATGTTCATCGAATAATAGACTAATGGAAACATTAAATTTTCCAAGAGCAATTCTTAAGGCCAGCAGAATGATTTGGTGGGACACATGACACATTTATTGTTAATGGGCCTGCAATTTGTGAATAATGGAAATTTTGACATTTAGAAACATGCTCTACAACTGTTTTAGAGGATTGATCTGTCTGTAAATTAATCAAATTTGTGGCTCTTTTCTTATCTCTATAACGCTGACTTTTTTGTTTGTATTTTTCTTTACGACGATTAATTTTTTCCTCCTCCTCAACTGTTATTGTTAGTGGTTTAAAAATTTGTGAATTAACTATTGCATATTTTTTTTTTTTCTTATTTCTATATCGGTGACACCTAAGTTTATTTTGTACTTTTCTTTTTTCTTTTTCATCATTTTTTTTTTTTACTTATGTCATCATCAGAGGAAGCCGCTCCTAATGATTTTACATCATCTTCTTTTCTTTTCCTTTTACCACTGTCTGAAGACATCTCCAATTTTTCCCACGTAGGATCGACAATCTAAACAAATATGAAAAATAGGTATTTACAAACACTTATTATACTTAAAACCCCCGACCTTCAATATTTGAATTAGTTCGTGTTGTGTTTTTAGAATGGCTTCTAAATTATCACCGCCTGTAAAGAGGCCGTCAACATAAAATTTTTTAAATATTATTTTGGTCGCTCGCTCTTGGATGTTTCTCTTGATCATCTTCGGCTAATTGTCTTAAAGTTCTTATGGCAAAGTATGGCGCCGAAGCCATACCAGATGTCACTGTTGTTAGCTGATATTTGTTGATTGGCTCTGTTTGTGAATAATGCCATATGTATTTTTATTTGTCGGTACATTTTTTCAATGTCGGCTGTCATTTTAGATTTATAACTCTTAAATCGCATTAGAATTAACATTAAATCTTGAATAGTAGGACCCACGAGTTGATTGCATTTATTACATTTTAGTTTTATTGTTAGACTTTCTGAGGGATGTACTTAATAGTCTTCCTTTTGTTCTGATGGTTTTTTATTACAAATTTTCATCATGTCCAAAGTCCATACGTTTATATGCTACCACTATCATGTCAGATTTATTTAGTTTTTTCTCTTGATTTGAGTGAGATTTGAACGGAATTCTTACTAGTTGCATGCGAGAAACATGTGACTTTATATTTCATCGTAAATTTTTTTGTCTGCGACGTATATTTTATTAGATTGCGACGAAAGTACTCCCACATTTTTGTTGTCATAATTTTTTTCGAAAATGAGATAGGTTCCTGTAAAACACTCAGTTGGCAGCCGCAGATTCGACATAATTCGTTGCTTGGCTGAGTAGACAGTTTAGTAGGTTCGACACAAGTTGTCTTTTGTTGTTAAATCTATTTTTAAGATTTCCCAGCTGGGTTCCAAGCGGCTGAAAATATTTTTTGCTGAGCCTCCCATGTGGGTTTTCAGGTAATTCATCGTGTGTGTGTTTGTTAGGTGCGTGTTTTCGTGAAACAACATTTTAAATGTGTCAGCGGACCATTTCATATAATCACCATACTGAATATTAGTCAAATGTATTTTTTCCAGTTCCGTAGTTTTTGTTATGGTTATACTAACCAGCATAAACTTTCATAAAAAGGCATAATTGCATAAGCTCTACACTATCTAAACTTAATTGCAAATGTCAAATTTCACCATAATCGATTGAGAAATAGGCAATCTCATCATACTTGGCCGTATTTCAGAACTTCATCCAAAAATCATTTTAGAATCCCATTTCCAATGAACAAGCCGAATTTCATCATAATTGATTCAAAAATAGGCAAGTTCCATGGAATGGAAGTGAAGAAATTTGACATTTGCGTTGGAATATGTCAAATTTCACCATAATCGGTTGAGAAATAGGCAAGTTCCATCATACTTGGCCATATTCCAGAATTTCACCCAAAACTCATTTAAAAATCCCATTTCACAGTGACCTTTCTTAAGTCTTAAACAATGTTTGTGTAAGGTTTGGTTCAAATCGGTCTAGTCCTGTGGATTTGTTTAAATATCATACACATATTGTTTGAAAACCCTGAAAGATAAAACTATTATTATTTAAATGAATTAAACAAGTTCACTGAAATAATATGATTGCAATTATTTACATCTATTGTTATGTCAGCACCGGTTGTCATCATCTGAAAAATAAAAAATTGCATTACATAAAATATAATCAATACATATACATTTATAGAAATACTTATCTTAGATTCTGTTTACAGTAGTAATCGTTTTAATGCTGAAATCAATTTCAATTATTAATATTAATTGTAATTTAGTAAAACTGTAAAGCTGACCTAAGATTATCATTTCGTCACAATCTTTATTTACCTATAGTTTACATTTAAAAGTTCATTCATCAAAATTATGCGATGTTTTCGATAATAATAAATTAATTTGATCATACCAAATTGTCTGCCACCTGTTGTAAATACAAGTTAATTGTATTGAACAAATTGGTAATAAAATTTCATGTGATCATAGAAAATTCGCAGCCATCTAATTTAAATGTAAATTAATTTCTTGTACTAAACACCGCTTTTTGTAAGAAATGATAATCGCGCCGGTTGTCTAATTTTATGATTGAAATAATAAGAAGATAATCAGAATTAAAAATACTCTTGTATCGATTAGATCAGTGCCATTGTTATAAAATAAAATCAGAAGGATTAAAAACCATTTGTAATTATTGAAAGTTTATTGTGTGTAATAAATAAGTTAAAAATTGAAATAAAGTTTTCTTTCGAATAATATATGCTGTACATACATACCAATACACACTTTATTTTATAGATCGCTCAACTGCTCACTAAACACTGGTCCAACAACATCTCAACCCCAATTCAACCCGCAAACGGCCCCCACTCAAACCTCAACCAAACCGCAAACTCGCTGTTAAACTCAATCGTCAAACCAACATAAATAAAAAATTGGTCAACTGGTCATTATATCTTAACCGAACCCCAACAAATTGACCCCTAACTTAACCTTCAAATCAACCCCAAACTAAACACCCAACTCAATATTCAAACCAGCATACATAAAAAATTGGTTGCAGGTACCCGACTCTCTTGACGCGTAGATTCCGAAAGCTTTGCAAAACTTGGCCTTGACCATAGAAACAGATTGGCAAAAAAACATTCTAAATCGAACAAGCCGTTCTCGAGATATCATGGGTCGGTACCAACAGACATCCATACAGATGGACGGACATTTTTTTTTTTTTTGCTTTTTTAAACTCAGGGACTTTCAAGATGTCGAGAAAAGTGATTTTGGATCAACCAAATTTTTGATCATTTTTGACAGGATTTGATTTTTAGACCGAAGTCATATTGATACGAATATTGGAAATATTTGAAAATACATGCTTTGATTTTGTTATTCATTTTTCTATATAAAAATATTAACACATTTAGTACTCACTTTGTACTGCACAGAGATCCTACATTTGAAAAATTAAAATAATAATCAAAATAAAACACAATTAAACTTTCCACGTAGTAAATTTAACTAAACACAGCACTACAACACAGTAGTAAATTTAACTAAACACAGCACAATATTGCAATCCTACAATAATAGATAAAAAGTCGCCCAACGTGCACAAATCATTTGTCACGAATGTGAATCCCAACGAAGAAAATACAAGGATTTGCATGATTTGATATGAAAACATATGAAAGGATTTTATTTGATTTGTGTTTGGCATAGTATGCTTTGTGTTACTTTGTTTACAAAATGATTTTTTTTGTATTAATAAATATCGTTAAATAGTAAACAGCAGGCTATTGCCATATCAACACATTATTAATAACAAAAATTAGCAGGTCGGTGACGCAAACTCATAAAATTTTAAAAATAACTTTATAAAAATGCTAAATTACTTAAGTGAATTAAATGAACGAAAGTGAAGTTTTTTTAAAAAATGTTTTCTAGGTTTTTAGACTGTGTATGTGTCTGTATTAGTAAAAATCAACTCCTGCGTTAAATGAAAAATGAACTTTATAAATGTTTATTCATTTAAAAAGTTTACTAAGCATAATCAATTATTTTAGCTCAACAAAAATTGAAAATAATTTATTCAATAAATAATAAACTGATTTAATTGTTTGCCAAATTGTTACGCTGTAAGAAACATATATAGAAGTGAAATTACAAGCTTAATATTTATTATGAGGAATTAAAAAACAATTGGTCATATACGTAAAGAAGTAACTAAAAGCTATCCGAATATCAAAAAATACCTCCCTTATTTTTGCGGATCGTCATGGGCTTACCACTTCGTTTGGTACCATATCGTTCTAAACAGCAAATGGTTAAACAAAAAATTCTATAGAATAATATGGTACCAAATGGAGTTGTAAACTCCTGATGATTTGCAAAACTAAACGAGGTATTTTTTGATATTGGGATATCTTCTATAGTTACTTCATTATGTATGTGGCGAATTGGCAAAATCTCTAGGATCACCTCTAACCTCATACCTTTAAGTACTTGAATTTTTAACACTTATTTTGGGGTCCCAAATATTAATTTCAAGAAATCATTAAAGATTTTTAATAATCATAATTATTCGATACCTTCACATTTCTTGATACATTTACGCCAAAATTAGTATTCGTTTTAGATATTCTAATTTATTTATTAATTCATCAATTTTAACTCCAAAGGTAAAAACATGACCAACATCAAAATTTTAACTTTATAACTGGTTGCAATTCGAACAGCAAATCGGTTAAAATATGTGGTAAATTTAGATAGATGAAATGGTACCAAATGAAATTATAAGCCCCTGACGATCCGCAAAAATTAAGAATGTGTTTTTTGATACTAAGATCGCTTCTAATTGCTTCATTATGTATGTGGCCAGTTGGCAAAATCTCAAGTATCAAATCCACAGAATTTTGTATTGAACTTAGTTTGGTTGGGAACGTTATGGCTTCGAACGAAATTGTAAGCCCTGTCGATCCGTAAAATTAAGTGAGATGTTTTTGATGCTGTGGTAGGTTCTGTTTAAGACATTTTACTTATTGCGGCGGCATCTAAACTCTCTTAAATAAACTCCTGATATAATAATTATCGTGTTACACAGGTAGTTCACTAATACATCTACAATAAAAATGTTTTGTAAATTAAAAAATCAGTTGGTACTTCCCGGATATTTAAATGATTATTAATTTTAATCAAAATTGTTCACAAATTACATTTCGATATATTTAATATCAAATTATATATATTTGTAAACAAAAATGTCCATATAAAATTCATCGGAAAATTAATATTTTCAATTGTTCAATTTTTGTTAAATTCATCGAAAAATGAATACGATATAAAAAATTTATTTGAAAAACGCATGTGATCTATTCCCTTAACTAATGCCACTACAAACTTTTTGTCACAGCTTTTTATGCAGTGGCATTGGTTAATCAAAATATCTATATAGGTTTCCAATTTTGATTTTGTACGATCTCTTAAACAAAACATATTTTAGCTCCTAGCATTTTTGTTTTGCGATTAAATTTTGTACCAATCCAGTTAAAGTTGTATCAATTTCATCTTGGTGTTCATCACAAACTTGCATCAAAATTGCGTGCTAAAAGGTTAAGTATATGTGCCTAACAATCATAACTGATTACATTAATATCGTCCTCGTTTTCTCATTAGCTGCGTTGTCCGTCAAAAAGCTTCTAATTTTGCACCCATATTTGTCTTCGGTTTGACCAATAATTGTAGAGGTTAATAGTTTTAAATATTGAGTATCATGTTTATGACCAGATGTATCCACCGTTTCTATTAACGTAACATTTTCGATTTCGTTGATCACACATGCGCATATAATAGGGCAGTTGTTAACGTTAGACCATCCGTCTAAAGCCAAGCAGACAAATTCTTCTCTTAATGCATTGCTACATTTTTCATGTTCTTTAGCGAAAACTTATTGTTATTATTTATCCATTTTTTTAAATTATTATATTTTGTTGGATGTAACTCCAGTTCTGGCCATTTACTTTCTCTGGAAGCATTAACATTATTTTTTTTTTTTGGTTTGAGCATCAACTGAAATATTTTTTCATTCGGTCAACCAGACCTTGTTGACCCTGACCAATTCCTTGAATTCCTCCCAAATATTATCGCGCTTACGAGCCCCACCGGACATTGTTCGTGGAGAATATAACCTAAAATAAAATTTATGAAATAAATTAAATATTTAAATTGTTTGTAAATTGTAATTTTGTATTCGTCTATTACAACTTACGAATTTTCAGAGAAAAAAAAATTTCAATTTTTCATTGTAATTTGATTAGAAACTGATTATGTATTTAGATCGTTGTAATTTTTTTAAAATAATATGTGATGAACACAAACACACAATATTATTGTCAAAACAAATAACTAACTCTAAAGTTGGGACCGTTTTCTTAAATTATATTAAAATAGGGTTATCATATGAATACTTTTCAGTTTCCAGTGCTAGTCACATTAGGCGCTATTGTAAATAGAACACTTAGGATGAACGTTAAGTTACAAAACACTATTAATTTAGGAACAATTGTTTTTGTTTTAATCGCTCGATTTAATTGAAGTGATTTAAATTTGATTTAATCATTTGATTTAAATCATACAAACCCTGCCAAAAATTAATTCAACAGAATTTATTTACAATAATTCGCAAAATCACTTTTTATTATTTTCGCATAATTTTACTGTTCACATAAAATTTTTAAATCTCACTAATTCACTTTTTACTCCTTATACTTGCGCTTACCAAAAACAAATGAAATCCAATTCGACTTCGTTCGCCTTTTTATGTATACAACCCAAACTTCTAGAAATTTCATGACTTTCCCAGTAAGAATAGTCTAGAAACATTTAGAACAGTTTTATCATGGCAAATTCCATTTTAGTACAGTAAAACATTGAGCTATTAATTTAGCTTAATCTATTACGCCCTATAGGTGTCACCGTAACAATACGAAAAAAAATTATTTAATCACAAAATTATGACACGTTCTTAATATTTTGTGAATTTGTTTTGCTTCTCCTACAAATGTTTTATATGAAAAGTTTGGTTCCTCGTTTCTAATTTTTTTATCAAAACTTTTCTTTTTAGTCTATGGCTTCTTATAATGTAGGTTGCTTTGCAAAACCTTTTAATATTTGGTGGCTCTGGTTTTATTAATTTTTGCTTTTGAAATTTACTAAACAAATTCCACATGTGAAAAATTTTCTTGTGCGTTCGCAAGCGCATTTTTTACTATGAGAGATGAATGGTAAAAATAAAATATTTTCACGGTTTTAGGCTGTCTGATTTTCGCGTTTAATAACGTGTATTGTACCTGTACTGTTACAGCAAATTACTCGAATTTCAAATCGTTTTTTTTTTTATAATGAAAACCAATGACAATCGGATTTGAATCTTCCTTAAATATAGCTGCACAGTAAAAAATAATAAAACCAAAATGAACTTCATCAGTTTAAATTTGGTAAAAGTGTAGTTCAAGACTGAATGAGGTTTTACGGCAATATAAAATCGATTAGAGTATTTAAAGTTAGTTTTACATTAAAACGAAGAAGTTTGATTTAAAAATTTTTTATGGAGCTTATGAAAATTAGATCGTGCGCGGTGGAAAAAATAATTTATTTTTCACCTTTGTTTTGTATAAAACACATTAGAAGAGAAAGAAGACGATTAGTTTAGAATGAACTATATTTTGAAAGTGATTTACATTTAAATGTTGGTCAAATTAGAAAATAAATCGATACACAATATACATCATTAGAAATGAAATCATGTTTGATAACCGATTTTTTTTTTATACAGTTTCAACGAACTTTCTACTGGTTAATTTTCTTCTATGCGTTACTCGTACGTGTTGCTTTGGGCTATTGATTCGCATAGTATTTATATTAAAATTGAACTTGCTACAAAATAGTTTAGGTGTTGTGATTTGAACAACACCGTTTATTTCAATACTAGAATATACTTGACGGTTCAATAGCCTTGAAATTAAAGTCAATATAAGATGAATTTTTTTTTTTTTTTTTTTTGATAGAATGCGCTATAGAGTTTTGTAATTTTTGTAAGCTTTCTCATATTTAAGTCTATAACATACGTAAGTCAATATTTAACTATACACATATTAAGTGTTATGATCATTTAAATAAATATTTGTGTGTTTTAATTTAGCTTATAAACAATTATTAAATATGTATTTTAAATTTAAATTTAATTCTGTTTGGTTTATATTTACTTGTTTGTATTTGACTGTTTATACGGTCTGCAATTTTTGAATTACAAAAAATGTTCTGCCGTGTCTCACTTGTGTAATGTTTTTAGGAAATGTGAAACCTGTTAAGTTAATAGTTAAATATGCAAATTTTTAAATAAACACTTGTAAATATATAGATAAGTGCGAAAAGCCATTTTAATTGTATACAACCCATGTCGGTAAATCTTTGAAATTAACCATAAACCGCGTTTTTATATTTTTGCTGGAAAGAGTAAATAAGAGTAAAATATAAAACTACTCATGTGACTTGGAGCAAGAAATTCTATTTTACAAACTATGAAATTTAAAGATTATCTAACAATTTAATTCACCAGCTAAATTTTAGAGGTGACTCCTGCATTCTCAGGATTGATAATATCGAAAAATTAAGAAATCCTCTGTCTCCTCGTTTCAGTATAATTTTGGAAACATTTGAATTAAACAATCTGAGATTTTTTAAACGTCTTCCCCAAAATCAGCTGCACCCAGAAATTTCCATTTACTATCAAGCTTCTATATTTATCAAATTTTTCCAAGCCATGGGAATGTTGAAATTCCATATTTCCACGTAAAAATCAAATTTTTTTTTGGTTTGAAAATTTTGTGACATTTGTGTAGTAATTTTCAAACCAATAACTTAAGTTTCACAAGAATTGTCGCAAGATGCCATTGGCCGGGAATAATACCCTTAAGTGTCATGAATCAAACGGTGTATACCGAATTTCTCAACTAACAAAAAAAAAAAAAAATTTAAATTTGGAATTCCTCCCCACCATGGCATCTCTCATCCCGCATCAGGCGGCAATCTTTGTTTATTTAAGTTACTGCTTTGAACAATAAATAAAACGAGCAAAAGCGATATGGAGTAACAAAAACATTAAAATTTATGTTTTTTTCTCATTGGTAAGAATTTGGGTGTCCATCTTTTGATATTCGACACCTAAGCCTATTAAATTCCATCAACAGTCGCTGTGTTGTTTTTAGTAGTTAAAATAATACCCATTCTTGTATAACTTTATAAAATTGGACATTCTCATATGGCATATAGCTAAACATAGACTGGATGTCCTAATTCTTTTCTTTGGAAATGACTTAAGGAGTGTCTAGTTTACACTCTACTTCTTTCGACCATCAATGGTATAGTTTCATACAGTTGATCATTTTCATATTTTTTTTTTAATTTAACGGCAAATAAGTTTTATTTTTACCAAAAAGTAATTCGGTTGCCTCTGTAAATTTAACAGAGGTAAAATTAAGTCCAAGTCCGGCCTTGTTATAATTGTTAAAATCGGTTGCATGCATTTGCATTAATTTTAATTTGACGTTTTCATACTCCATAGCCCTTAAACGCCTCAAAAGGTTGACTGGACTGTGATATTCTATATGTTTCAGATGCTTTTCAATTACACTGTGCACTGCATGTAACTCTTGTACCCGGAAATGCCCTGGTACAGAAAATCATTGAACTATTGTATGAACCAGGCTATTTTCGCAAAATTTTAGCAATGCGCTGGCAATGTCATTTCCTGTTCGTACCAGAACATTGAACAGTATGTTATGACGTTTCCATGACAATCCCCGATTAAGTTGTACAACTTCAATGTCCTTTTATAACAGAAGTTGGATGTTCTTCCCTTTGGTAATTTAAAAAAATTTTAAAGGGCATAAGATATAATTCTTCAAATCAGCGTCTGTTCTCTAGGTTAGGTGCAGCTGAAGCGGGCGTCTGTCTTGTATCAAGCGGCTCGCTATATAAATGTGTTCAAGGTAGGACTGGATGCCTTAAGATTCTCACCAGTTTTTGGCCCACACACGTAACAAGCGGGTTGAGCAGCAGGCCAACAACTTGCTCTCATAAAAACAATTAAAGTTGTGAATCCTAATCAAAGGCCTCGGATTACCATATCGGATTCATCACAAAGTCGACCTCGGAAATTGTACATGGACAACGTGCTTAGCCTCTTGAGACCTGGAGATCTCCAGATTCTTTCGAATCAAGCAAAGAGTTACACATTAGACGTGCTTGCACTACAAGCGCTTAGATGGTCTGGGAGTGGGATCCATGACACCACCAATGGTTACACTCTTCATTACAGCGGCCATCAGAATGGAGAAGAATTTGGAGTTTGCTTCCTTATCCATCAGCGCGCGAAGCATCATATCATCGACTTCCGCCCTATCAACATGCGGGTATGCACGGTCAGGCTTCGCACCAAGAAATTTAACATCACGATCGATAATGTACATGCACCCACCGAAGATAAATCTGATGACATCAAAGATCTCTTCTTTGTCGAGCTGGAGGAAGTCATCAATAACATACCGCACCACGACATTAAAATCATCGTGGGCGACTTTAACGCAAAAATAACTAGTAACAACAACGGCCAACGCGTCACCGACCTGGCAATAACGTACAACTTAGTTGTATCAAGTACGTTTTTCCCACACAAGAGAATCCACAAAGTAACGTGGAGATCGAATGATGGAAGAACGGAAAACCAAATCGATCACGTCATGGTGTCTAAGAGACACTCCACCAGCATATCCGACGTCAGATCTTACAGAGGTGCAGACATGGACAGCGATCATGTGCTTGTCATATTTAAGTATAAGTGCAAACTGTCATCTACGTTCAACAGACAAGCACAAAAGATCGTTCGGTGGAATATTGATGCTTTAAAAGACCAAGCGTCACTGCAGAGTTACCAATCAGCTGTCACTAATTATATAGACCGGCCCAATAACAACGAAGAATCTCCTCCTAACATCCAGGAGCAGTGGCACGCTTTACAGTCAGCCATAACCACCGCGGCGGAAAGTTCCATCGAAAGAATGCCTCTGAGGTCCTGCAATGATTGGTTCGATGATCAATGCCAAAAGGTCGTCGAAAATAAACGAAAGCTTCGTGAGAAATGGTTGGCTTGCAACACTAGAAGCACTCTAGTAGAATACCTCCGCGCTAGGAAAGCTACGACTAAATACCTTCGACAAAAGAAGCGCGATCATATGAGTTCTTGCATCGAAAATATCAGCTTCCAAGCGGAAATAGGAAACTCAAGGAACTGTTTTGCTAACGCCAGAAATCTAACTAAAGACTTCCACCCAAGAAGTACAGCCATCAAAGACGGAAATGGAGAGCTGAAAACAAACGTGGCTGATGTTCTCTCTGTATGGCAAACCTACTTTCAAAATCTGGTAAATCGGAATAACGAAGTGACACCCATTAGAGCAATAGTTCCTCCAGGTGAAGAGGTCTTTGTCGAATATCAAACAGTAGAGGAAGCAGATGCAGCTATTAGTAGATTAAAAATGGAAAGGCACCCGGTCTTGACAGAATCCCCGCAGAATTGATTAAGCTCGGAGGCGCTACTCTTGCAACAAATCTATACGATCTCATCGTCTTTATTTGGTACCAAGAAGAGCTGCCGGAGAATTGGAAGACTGCACTCATATGTCCGCTGCACAAAAAAGGAGACCGTCTTAAATGTGGAAACTATCGTGGTATCGCCCTATTGAGCACTGCTTACAAAGTGTTGGCTAATGTTATACTTGCCAGACTCATCCCTTTCGCCGAAAACATCATTGGCGACTATCAATGTGGTTTTCGTCCCAACCGATCGACCACTGACCAATGTTTTACCATGAGGATACTCTTGGAAAAATGTTGGGAGTACAACATAACCATACATCAACTGTATATAGACTTCAGACAGGCATATGACAGTATAAACCGCGAAAACCTATGGGCCGCGCTCATATGCCTAGGAATTCCAGAGAAACTCGTTTCTCTGTGTAAATTAACAACCTCTGGGTCTGTATGTAGAATCGTAATTGAGGGAGCTGTGTCAGACTCCTTTGAAATAACATCTGGTGTTCGACAGAGAGATGCACTCGCGCCTGTGCTGTTCAATTTGGCGCTTGAATACGTAGTGAGAAAAAGCAACATTGAAACTTCGCGCTGTATATTTAATAAATCAGGCCAAATTCTTGGATTTGCAGATGATATCGTGCTTCTTGGCCGAAGACCTAGAGATATCAAGGACAGTTTCATACAGCTCGATCGCTGCGCAAGAAGACTTGGTTTGGAGGTGAACAGCAGCAAAACAAAATTGTTATCAACACCCAGGAACATCTCCATGGTAAATCTCGGAATTGGCAACCATAACTTTGATAGCGTCGAAAACTTTAAATACCTCGGGTCAGTTATAACATCGTCGAATGATATGCAGGCAGATATAAAAGCCCGAATCGCTGCCGGACAACGAGTTTTCTATGCCCAATCGAAATTATTGCGATCTAAACATCTGTCGGAGGCGTGCAAGCTCGCACTTTATAAAGCACTCATAAGACTTGTGCTAGCTTTCGGAAGCGAGAGCTGGACCATGACCTCTAACGATTGTAGATTGTTATCTACCTTCGAAAGTAAGGTCATTCGCTCAATCTTTGGTCCAAATAAATCGCGGACAAGGAATATCGGATTCGTACGAACCACGAGATAAGGCAACTTCTTGGAGGCTGCGATATTATCGGATTCATCAAATCCAATTAGATGGCTCGGCCACGTTACACGGTCTCCACAACAACGAATAACCAATAAAGTGTTCCATCAACAACGAGCCGGTGTTCGTTGTAGAAGAAGACCCCGACTGCGCTGGCGTGACGACGTCGAACAAGATCTACATGTATT
This sequence comes from Tipula vernalis, assembly GCA_958295665.1. Lineage (NCBI taxonomy): Eukaryota > Metazoa > Arthropoda > Insecta > Diptera > Tipulidae > Tipula > Tipula vernalis. The sequence continues at coordinate 91,057,302 of OY282560.1, read as the reverse complement.
AGGATGTCGAAACTGGAGGACGAGAGCGATGGATTGAGACGGATGGAGGACCTTTGTGCGGGCGGCAAAATCCCTCCATGGGATGTGAAAGCCAGAGAGAGAGAGAGAGAGAGAAATAAAAAATAATTGCCATCGTAGCATCAAGTTTAGCTAATTGTTTATCTGCCTTTTTGAGTTCTTTTCATTTATGTTTTAAATTCATTTAAGTGGTAGGGTTAAGGGTTGAGTTTCGGGCCGTTTCCAGGTTGAATTGGGGTTGAGTTAGGGTTGTAGTGAGCAGTTGAGAAATCTATATAAGTGAGTGTTTGCATGTATGTACAGCATATGTGTATGATATTTAAACAAATCCACACGCCTTGATCGATTTGAACCAAACTGTACACAAATATTGTTTAAGACTTAAGTAAGGGCACTGTTAATATCTCAATTATCCAATTGAACCTTTAGCAAATTATATGAATGGCCAATTAGGAGTAACTTATCTATTTGTTAACGTATTTTAGTGAAATTTGACATCCGCTTTAGAAATGAAATTCTAAAATGATTTTTGGATGAAGTTCTGGAGTATGGTCAAGAATGATGGAACTTGCCTATTTCACAACCGATTATGATGAAATTCGATAGGTAGACTAGTATTGGGATTCTAAAATTATTTTTAGATGAAATTCTGAAATATGGCTAGTTAGGATAGAACTTCGCCATTGTTTAACGGATTTTAATGGAATTTTACATGTGCGATGGTAATGGGATTTTAAAATGATTTTTAAATGAAGTTCTGGAATATGGTCAAGAAGGACGGGAATTTGCCATCCCCTTAACCTATTAAAATAATATTTCTAATTCTGAAACTCTGCACTACCGGTATAAGTTTAAATACTGAGGCGCGTGTTCGCTACACACTATATTTGTCTAAACAAGACCAAACTTATCACTCTGACAGCAAATACTCATAAAACATAATTCAAAGTTTAAAGCATAGGATTGGCAAGAAAAGTTTCTAATGGAACTTGAATATTGTTACGGAGATAATCTTGATCGTTTAGGATGTCTTAAAGAAACATCAACAGCAGCATGATTCACAGAAACCTAAATGGACAACATTATAAAGGGTTTTGACAACTTTTTTTATAAATAAAATGAAAACCATTTGAGATATCTCGAAAATTTTATTATTGGGTCAAAGTGCAATCAAAATATTTATGTATGGAATTTGACATCGTTCATGTATCCAGCATGGGAACGTTTGCATGTGACGATTCGTTGAACCCAATTTTCGATGACTCGGCCACACATTTCAACGGAAACGGCCGCTATCTCTCGTTCAATATTGGCTCTGAGCTCCTCTAACGACGCCGGCTTGTTGGCATGGACCAATGGTTTAACGTAGCCCCATAAAAAAAGTCTAGAGGTATTAAATCACATGACGTGACGGTCATTTTCATCAACGAAAAAAAAACGGTCCAATGACACTACCAGCATGAAAACCACACCATACAGTTAATTTTTGTGGATGAAGTGGTGTTTCTTGAAGCAAATGAGGGTTTTACCTGACCAATAACGCATATTCTGTTTGTTGACGAAGCCATTTATGGCTTTTATATCTTCTTCCAACATTTCGAGAGCCCAATCCGACAACGTACGTTGCTTTATATGATCAAGTGGCTTTAGTTCTTTTGTTAACTTTATCTTATAAGGGTGCAAGCCAAGATCCTTTCGCAAAATTCACCAAAGTGTGGTCTGAGCGATGCCCAATTCTTGAGAACACCGTGGAATCGACTGTTTTGGTTCGTTTGCGATGGACGCTTGAACGGCAGCAATATTCTCGGCACTTCGACCAACCCGTTGTCTCGCTGGCACGGGAACATCCGACAGCGTATATTTAGACTCAAATTTTTTCACTGGATTGTGAATTGCTTGTCTACTGGGCTTGTTTACTCTTGAAGTTGCAGTCACCGACTCGGAATTTTTGTAGTAAATTTTAATTATTTGTAAACGTTTTCGTTCGTGTACTTCACCATGATGAAAATGTTGTCTTTACTGAATGTTTTGACACTGACAGTTTGGTTATTAGTTTAAGGGTGCGTTCACAGTGAAAGTTCAAAGTTGTCAAGTCCTTATTGGAAAACCCTTTAGAAGCCATAACGACATATTTCTCACAACCTCGTCTAAAAATAATTTTTAGGTCACATTTTCTTATATTCGTTGGAAACGTCAAAATTCATCATAAACGGTTAATAACTAATTTATATTCTTATTGACCATATTACAGAACTTTATCCAAAAATCATTTTGGAATCCCACTTCCAACGCACATGTCAAGTTTCATTCATAATCGGTTAAGGAATAACCGCAAGCTCCATCCTAAGTGGCCATTCATATAATTTCTTAAGGGTTCTATTTGAAATGTAAAAGGTCCTCCAGTTTGAAGTGTAAAAGGATCAGTTTGAAGTGTAAAACCTGTATATGTTGGTATGATGGTATGATGGTAAGATGCTATGATAGCATAATCGTATGTTGGTACGATGGTGTAATAGTATGATGGTATAAAATACGATGGTATGATGTTATGATTGTGTGATGTTATGATGGTACAGTGGTTTGATGGATTGATATTATTGTATGTTGGGGTAATGGTATGATTGTATATATGATACAACTTACGATGGTATGATGGTATTTATTCTAGAATGATGGTGTGATGGTATGAGGGTACGGTAGTATAACGGTATAATGGTATGACTGTTGGATGGTATGACAGTATGATGGTATGATGGTATGATGGTATAGTGGTATGATGGCATGTAGGTATGATTATATGATTGTATGATGGTACGATGGTACGATTTTATGATGAAGTTCAATAGGTAGACTAGTATTGGGATTCTTCTTAGATTAAATTCTGGAATATGGCCAGTTAGGATAGAACTTCGCCATTTTTTAACGGATTTTAATGGAATTTTACATGTGCGATTGTAATGGGATTTTAAAATGGTGGTACGGGTAAACGTCACTATGATACAATGGTACGATATGTTTGATGGTTTAATGGTTTAGTGTCTTGATGGTATAATGGAATAATGGTATGATGAAATAATTATTTAAGGTTATGAGTAGTGGATTTGAAAGAGAAGTTCAGTTATGTATTAATTTGAGGCCGAGTTTAAGGTTTAGTGGGATTTTAGATTGAATTCAGTTCATACACGCATGTAGCTTTCGAATCGAGTTAATTTTAGGATTGGTTTGGAAAATAAGTGTAGAGTTGAGAAGAAGGTGAGATTTGGGTCGAGCTAAGTTGAGTTGACGTAGAATTAAGATTTAGTTAGCTTGCATTGGGATGTGAGTTGTTCGGTTGGGAAATTATTTAAGGGTTGATTTGAAGATAGGTAAAGGGTTGATTTGAAAGTTGATTAAAGCTTGATTTAGTGCTTTAGTTGATGGCTGGGTTGGCCCTTAATTTTGTGGTTTTGTTTAGGATTGAGTCGCGATTGAGATATAGGTTGAGTTGCTAGATATAAGTTGAGAAGCTGAAGGAGTTGAATTAATCAAGACCCAAGTTCTGATCACCTTATGAAGTTCCTGCCGTTTATATTTTGCTTTTGTATTAATGTACTATTTTGTTGTCAGACGTTTTCTTGATATGATTTTACTTTTCCAAATGGTTTTCCTAATTTTGCGCTTACGAGATGGAGTTCCAGTGTCCATAACGTTTCTAGGTTGAAGAAATACGTTTTAATTTTGGTTAGTATTGGCAACAGTTGGTATTTATTTAGAGCTCTAAATCTCATCATGGATTGGAGGTTTAATCGTCTTTCTCTCATAACGCGCAAATTATGCGTTTTACTCTATTTGCAATGCGCAAAGACGTGTTCTGTCCTTTATTGAGAATAAATTACTTTGTCATATTTCTCTCTTACGAACAACGTGCGACAAAGTGCATTTCTATGAATAATTTTTAATGATTGAAATTTGTATTCTTGACTTCTTTAGTCAGGATTTCCATTTATTGCTTACGAAAGATCCACGAAAAAATTTTAGAACTTATCGATTTCTCAAAAATAAAAATTAAACTTTGTGCAGCTGGCTACTTAAGTGAAATTTTGAAGCATTCAACGGTTTTGTCTAAATTTGTCATTAAAATACAGAATTTTTGGGGAGAAATTCTCATTTGATTTGAACCCGTAGTTATTCTAATCGCTGGACTACTTACAGTACTCTTTTCTCTACTATACAGAACTAACATTTTCTTTATTTAAAAATTCAAATAATGAATATAAAATATTGATAGAATTTTTCTTTATATTACAGTTGACAAGAGAAACGAACTACACCGAGCTTAGATGGAAAACATGGAGTATTTTACAACCTATACTGCCCAAGTTTGGAAAACTTAGATAGATGATTAAACATTACCTAAATAAACCAAAGAACAAAACTTCTTATTGTTAAAGATGTTACTGATGTAGGAGATGCTCGCTTGATAATGAATAAAATAAAGAACATACTCTCGATGCTTATCTTTTTTCCCATGTCCCGTTTTAAAATATTTCAGAATGAAACATGCCTTAATGAACTGGCGAACTGTTCTGAAATATACTGACAATTCACCTAGTTGAAATTCAATTCCCCAAAATTTTGCTTACAGGTTGAGATTAATGAATAGGGGTAGACTCTGATGAAATGACAAACGGAATTTTTTTATAACTGTACTAAAAATTTAGCTACTATAAAATGACAATTTACAGTTGATAATTAAATTATTAGGGCCACATTGAATAATAAACATTTTAAACACTGTTTTAGAAAAGTACTTATGTACTAAATTATTAATACCAGTACTAAAAGTTTAGATAATACCTTTACCTATATTTAGCTATATTTCTAATTTTTTTTTTTTGAAAAAAGTGCTTCCAGCAGAGCCAGCTCAAAATAGTGAAAAGATAAATTATTTTCTAGAACTAGTCCTACATTTTACGTTCGGACCAAACTAGGAGAAACAGCTCTGAAGGCATTACAAATTTTAAAAAAATAAAAAAATTTAGTACATGTTAATTTAGCACCAATAAAAATATTTAGTATACAAGTAAAAATTATTTTTTAAATAGACAATTTATTATGTGTACTAAATATTATAAGCACTAAATTTAACATGTACTAATTTGTACCAGAAGAAAGAAATGCAGAACTGATCCTAAAGGACAATTCATCTTTTCAATATTTTGAGCTTGCTCCGCTAGAAGCAGTTTTTATCTAAACTTTTAGTAATGGTATTATAAATTTAGTACATAAGTAATTTTAAACACCTAATATTTGATGACAATTTAATTTTGATGACAATTTTTAATTTCGGTCACTTTGCTCCTATGTGTTGTTTAAATAAAATATTTTTAAGTAAAAATTAAGTTGAACGTAACACGAATTATTGGCAGCTATAAACTATGTACTTTTGTACTAAAACAAATGTCACGAATAATTGTCATTTCATCAAAATATACCCCTTAATTGTAAAGGTAATTATTAAGCATGTTAAGTTTGGTGAATTCTTAACTATCTATTAAATTATACACACCTAGCACCCTTATAACGAGAAATAGAAGCATACCAAAACCATTTTGGTATGCTTCTATTTCTCGTTATAAGGGTGCTAGGCTAAGGCTGCATTTTTTCGTTTTGAAAACTGTTTTAAATATACGGGACCTAAATATGAGAATTTGAAAATATCCTGAAGAATAGAATTTACAACCTACTTATATGTAAAAGGACAGAAAATTCTTGTATAGAGAACCTCGGATTGTGAGTTTTCGAAATCGTTGAGTTTTTTATCGAAACAAGCTGTAGGGAAGAATTCGATTAGTAAAAATTATCTGTGTTTATTGGCAATAATCTTCTATATAAATAATAAAATTGTGCAACAGCTTGTGGGTCGCCTAAATAGTACACATATTATAATATACAAATATAAGGGACTGAAAATTGGTGAACTTCGGTCCTGAAAATAACTTCTCCAAAATCGAACCCTAACCCCCAACCCTACCCAAATCAACGACCCAGCCTTAATCTAACTCCAAAATCAAGGTTTGACTCAATCCACTAATTAACCTCCAAATAAGTTCCTAACCGAACCCCTCAATCAACCCCAACTCAATCCCGAAATTAAATCGATTCATAAGCTTCATCCGGGTATGAACTCAACACAAATCAACTCAATCTAGCCTCCCACAAAACCCTTAAGTCGATCGGTACCCCAAAGGGTAACATCACCACGTTGTTTCCTTCCAAAAGTTTAACAATTCTCCTTGTTTATTAGTTTTTTTTTACATTTTTCTACAAATTTACCTACTCATGCTGTTAAAGTTTCGGTTACCCTGAAATAATTTCCCAGAAAAAAAAATAATTATTGTAGTTTTCGTCACATTTTCATTGCGAAATTAATTCATTCTTAATACATATTAATTCCGCAACATTATCTGCATGGCTTATTTATGAACTTTATCACCCGTTTTTGGAATTCAATAATTATTTTTTTTTGTTGAAGGTTGACATTTTAACACAAATTTCCAATTCGCTCCAATATATTCGTCAATTCTTTGCTAATCCAACGAATTAAGCTAATCTAAGAAATGTTTATATTTAACAGTTACCATTTTTATGTTTCTTTCAAAAAAAAAAATCTTTTAATAAAACGTAATGCCGAGGAAATCCCGAATAATGTTGAATTCTGCGCAGAATTCAATTTTATTTGAGATTTCCTTCAGATTAAGGGATTTTGTACCTTTGGGATTTTGTCCTCTCGGGATTTTGTCTTTCGGGAATATGTTACCAACCCCAATCAGCATTTCAAGTTTTAATATAAAATACAAAGACAACCAAATTCTAATAGCGGACATGAAACTATTGGACGTATTATTTCTTACGTTTGATTTTACTGTTAGCTAAGCGGTCCAGAAGCCACGTCATTTGAATCGCTTAAGTTCGTAAGCAATTGTTCTTATACACGTACGAAGAAGCGGCAAAAGCAAGAGTTATTTTAATGAAAGATTCCGCTAAATGGCTTAATTATAGGTTTCACATCATTTACTTCCCAATTCGGTACGTATATTATTTATAACAATATTATGTTACGGCAATCCATTAAATCTTCTGAACTTTTTTGTTCGATTGTAGGCTACTTGCACAAAGGCTAGGTTCATTTAAATATTGCGGTTTGCTGTGCTTCGACCAATAAAATCAAGCTTTTTTGCCACTAAATTCTGAAGAACTCTGAAGAACAGTGAAAATAATAATTTGTAGCTTCCTATAGAATATAATGCTCCAGAGAAATATCTCTATAGAAAATTGACTATGCAGTAGCAGACGAATGATCGTGGGGGCATTCCATAAAAATGGAACATTCCACAATTTATTCCTCACGTTTCCTGAACCAATTCAAAACAACTAAATTTAATCTACAATTGAACCCTCAACTCGACCCCGAATTACTCTCCAAACGAACCCATCACTCAAATTAAAAACTCAACCCTCAATACAAACCCTATTCAACCCTAACTTTACCCCAACTCAATCCTCAATTTATCGCAGGTACATTGTCATACATAATCAACATTCGTACATAAATACAATTCAAAACAACTCAAGCTGACTTCCAAGTTCAACTGAACCCTCAACACAACTCCAAATAAATCTCAACTCAGCCTTTGTCCAACCCCAAACTCAACCTTAACTTGACTTGCCAGAGTTTAAATCGACCGCAAACTAACGCGAAACTCAACTTCCAAATCAACAAGATCTTAAACTCTACATGCGTACATCAATTCAACTCAACCTAACTCTAATTCAAACCACAAATAAATCCACGATTATATTGCTCACTAAACTAACATAAATGAAACCATAAGAACCCCCAATTCAGCCGCAACTAGCATGTGATGAAAAATACGTGAAATCACAAATACTTTATATGGAAACGGAAGTCATGTTTTATTTTTATGATTTTTATGTTTTGAATGTGTAGCACTAAGGAAAACAAAAAAAATTATATTGCAGAATACGATTTTTGTATTGTTGCTGTTTTTAAGGTACAGGGTATCAAATATTTAAAAATTTCATGGAAGTGGAATTGTATTTATTGCTACAGTATCCCTTTTAAAAAGCGAGTTGTTTACCAATTTCGTAATAATGTGGATAATACTCGAACATGGGTAGCATTGTGACTAATATTCTAGAGCAGGTAGAAGGAAATCTAACCTTCTATGAGTAATTCCTGAAAGTTAAACATGCATTTTAGCCAACCCAGAGTTAGGTTAGGTTTAGGTGGCGGTCCACTAGAACCAGGCAAAGACACAAAAATGGTCCGTAGCCATACCATGACTAATTGTTTCGTCCAACTCATTGGAACCACTTTGAGCTGTTAACAAAGCGCTGGATACTCCTGACGTCCATCCTACAGAGGTCTGTCAGGTCCTTGAAGAGAGGTGCCGCTATAAACTTTAGTCTGTTTCGTGCCAGACGAGGGCAGTTGCAAAGCAGATGAAGTACTGTCTCTTCCTCCTTTTCGTCCTCGCAACTACCACAGTAGTCATGTGAGAAGACAACAAGTCTACTTGCGTGCCTCCCTATGAGACAGTGCCCCGTAATCACTCCAACAACCACACTGATCTGACTTCGCTGAAGTGAGATCAGCTGTTTGGATCTCGCCAAATCCAACTTTGGCCAGACCAGCCGAATTATGACGCATGAGGTGATACGTGACCGTCTGTCATTTGTCAGCTTGTTATCTTCTTCCTGAAGCAGCAGTTTACATACTGCAAGAGGCATTTCAATATCCTTTCTGTTTTCTGAAAAGTGGTTCGTTGTACCACGTTGAGCCAGCAGTAACCATAAAATATGAATGTTGAACTCATCTACCACCTCGTTAAGAGATGAGAGAAAGTTCTGGACTACTTTCGACGTGAAGAGGTATGATTGAAGCGCTTTAATGACAGCCTCACTGCCCGTATATATGCGAATATCACAAACCGATATTACATTATACCTCAACCAGTCTACGACTTCCTTTATGGCAGTTACTACAGCTTGAAAAATGCTACAGTAGTCGAGAAGACAGAAGGAGAGATTTAATTGAAGTTCCTCGTTGTACACTCCAGCCCTGACTTTCCCGTCCCGTTTTGAACCATCAGTGAAGAAGTTAATAACTCCTGGTTCCAAAACTGCACCCATCATCCAGCCCTCACTGGATGGGATCCTAGTCCGGAACTTTGTGTCATGCACCCATCACCCAGTCCTCCCTGGATGGGATCCTAGTCCAGAACTTTGTGTCAAAAGATAGTTGCGGGACAGTATATTCGGTGGTCCTGAGAATTTGTTTGTTGCACAAAATAGATGAGTGACCTGTATTAGGTCCACTTTGAGATAGATTTCAGTCGTATGGCAGTACAAGCTGTCAACTGTTTCCCCAAGATATCTAGAGGAGTTAAAAATACCAGAGTCTCTAGTGCCTGAGTAGATGTGCTCCTCAGTACACCACTTTTGCACAGAGAGATTGTTCTCTGAACTTTTGTCAACAGCTTTTGGTTGACAGTTTTGTCCAGAGCAGGCCAGCAGACTATTACCCCATACAAGAGTATGGGTTTGACTACTGCGATATAAAGCCAATGTAAAATGCGGGGCTCCAGCATCGGGGCTCTCTTTTGCATTTTCGACGTGTTTGTTGGATTTCCTTGGACCACCAAGATGGCCGAAATTTACCCCTAGACCTGCTAAAGGGACTAGAGCCCAGTATCGCTTCATTAAAAGCGCTGGACAACTCGTTCACCAAGCCATCGAGCTCTTGTGCAGTATTTGGAGGTTTTGGCACCGAAACTGGTAGTGAATTAGCCAGAATAGAACTATTTCTGTAGATTGGACTTTTTGGAGAAGTCAAGCCCATTTTCAATTGAAGATAACAATGATCAGAAAAGGAGTGGTCCTCCGACACTCTCCAGTTTAATAAACTAATCGCTAAAGCTAGAGACAAGTGTAATATCCAATACCTCCTGTGTATTTCTAGCTATATAGGTAGGCTTATTGCCTATGTTACATATATGAAGGTTAGTACTTAAAATGTAATCGAGGAGTAACTCACCTCGTTCATTTGTGTCCGTACTTCCCCAGATCGTGTGATGAGCATTTGCATCACTCCCAGGATGACTCCAACCTTGCGCTTCTGAGCCTCCAATATTAGCTTACCTAGAATGATTGGTGAAATATCCACTTCATCATAAGCTAGGTAAGCTGATACTAGCCAGAGGTTTCGTTTATCGACCTCAATGCTGACCGCTACTACATCTCCATTACTGAAATTTGATAGCAGAAAACAACTTATGTTATTTTTAATGCACGACCGAAACTGACCTTCTTTTCTCGCGTGCATTAATCTATAATAGGAAGTCTTGGGCCCAAGTACCCGGTCTTCAGTGACCCAAGGTTCATGGATCTAGGTGACGTCTGTCGCTTCTTGCCCAATTTTGAAAATTAGAGCAGCTACTGCTGCCTTAGAGTGGTGAAGCTTGACTTTCAGAAATGTCAATTTTATCTCTACAGCATCTTCTCCACCACAGTAACATCAGAGTCATCCCCTCTTTAAACACTCAATGGACGTTGACATCTCCGTGTCCGTGGAGAGAATTGCCGCTTGGCTGGCTACCTCCGCGCACGCAGGTGAGCTATCAAGGCTTAAAGTAGGCAGTCAGTTTCACCTTATTCCTGTGCCAGACTCTATCCCGGCAAGTCGGAGCAGGTCCTGGATTTTCCGACAGGACTTTCAGGTAGATGGTGGTTTAGGCCCCTTCCACCTTTCTCCAATTGGCAGGCGTGATACTGCCATCCTCCTGGGATTGGTCAATAACTGCCACAACCAGCTGGTCCTTGAGGACCTCGTTAAAAGGCCTCATAGCGGTAGCGTAGAGTTTCGTTCTCTTTGCGATCTTACGACTTTCCTCTTGAGATCTGATTCTTTTAAGCTGTGATCCAGCTGAAGGGCCTTCCGACTTTTTCTCGGTGACTTTTTTTGCCCACGCAAGCGTGGCTTTGTCTTTATCCGTCCTGTCAGTAGCCAACCCAATAGACAACAAAATCCATCTAGAAACTTTATATTTTAGACTTTTGGCCAGGTTTTTTCGATTTGTCCGCACTGTGCGTCGTTTCAAATAAATCAAAATAAAAATGTGAAATACAATTTGAAACGATCGCCTTTTATATATTGTTTTTCTTGTCAGTGTAAACATCGATGCTGGAAATTGGGTTTCTCCATCCAGACATATTGGTAAAAATTTCGGAGCCAACAACTGTATCTTAAAAAATAACAACAACAACACAAAGTGCCCCTTCAAAACATAAAAGTCATAAAATTAAAACATGACTTCTAAAAAAAAAGATTTGACGTATTTTTCACTATACATATGTATGTACATATATACAAAATTGGTCATCTTGGTAATATTACCACGTGTTTTTGGGTCAGTACCCAATTCTCTTGACGCACAGCTTCCAAAAGGTTTTGAATTCTCCACCCATAGAAACAGGTTGGCGAAAAAAAATACCAAATCGGTGAGCCTTTCTACAGATATCATGGGTACAGACAGACATTCAATCAGACTGACTGAAATCTGTGATTTTTTTTGCTTTTTCGGGCTTAGGAAGTTTCAAAACATCAAGAAAAATTGGGGAGATGGTGGTCATTTTGGCCAAGAAACCTGTAGTTATTTTTAATGGGCGATTATTGTCGCTTTTCAGTTTACCAACCACTAGTAGAAAGGTTTTTGTCTTTATGGGACTAGCACCATTAGATTCAGCGTATTCTGATTAGGTTTGCCTACTGGGTGCCCAGCTTGTCATAAAAAAAAAACTCAGCGATTCAAGCAGCATGTTATTAGAGCCAGCATTTCCTCAGGTGGTACAGATGCCCTCATGGGCCTTTTTTTTTAGTTTATTTTTCAAATGCAACAACACTTCGTCAAACGAACTGATTGATATTCTAAAATAATTAAAAAAATTTAACTCGTCGTTTCTTAGAGGGTTATGTCATATACGATAAAGTGTAGAAATGGCCAAAGCTGTATGTGACGGAATTTATTTATTTACGTCTTTTGCTTTCATTTTTCATAATAGTACAGAAATTTTGTGCAAAAGTAGTAAATAATTCCAATAGAAATGAAATCTTACAGGGTTTACTACTTGAAGACAGTATTTTAGAAAAAATCCCCACCTCTAAAGGTTGAGCCAACCCTGCAATCAGGGTTGGAATAACCAATTTTAGGTGTTCAGAAAAATTAAAATAACTTCTGAACGGTACACAGCACAAACTCGAAAAATGCCTCAAATGAGGGAGAATTTAATAGTGCCCAATATTAAGTTAAGTTGGTCAAATTTGAGCTAAATGTTAAAAGCAAGTAAATTTTTGGAGTTAAACTGTAAAAATAAAACAGTTAGCAGGACTTATTTAAAAAACAGTATTCCATAACATTCGTTGTTTGAGCTAATTTGCAGGCTTGTGCGATATACCGTTTACGAAATAACTTAATTCTATTAATAAACCAACCTTCAAAAAATCCATTATAAAAAAATTAAAAAATTAATTAAATGTCAATATTTTATTATTTCAAACTATTATTTATTCTTAGTATAATACATAATTTTTTTATTTTCTTTAATTATTAATTATAAGGGCATTTAAAAATTAAAATTGTAGCTCAGTATTTCTTTCAATATCGTTGAGATCTTCTTCGCTTGTAGTGTTATTGCATGATATACCCAGGCAGGTTCCACACATTGCCAAGCACAGCATTCCTGACCGCTTACATTCGCTGCTTGTTGTGCATTGTGTACAACAGTTGCAAGATATCAACTTGAGCAGATGTTCTGGAGCCGGTGGCAGTTCAGTTGGAATGGGCAGCAAACTACTTTTGACAGATTTCCATCGCCAATATATTGGTAGCAAAGCCACCCGAAATGAATGCTGATCTGCAGCTGCTTTTATTGATGGGAGACAAGCAAAATCGAATTTAGAATGTAACTTCAGATTACCAATTACTCTGTTGTAAGCAAGATATCTTGCTTCTTCTAGTGGAGTCTCTTTGTTAATGTTATATAGTCCACATACATATATTAAACGCGCTTGCAAGAATACTTGCACGTCGATCCTCAGTTCTGCATTGGCCTGCAAAAGCTTGAATGCTTTTAATTTTCCTTTTCTGTATAATGCTGAGGTTGTATCGCATCCTGTAAAAGCATGAAGAACTGGAAGCAAGTCGCTTAATGAAGACAGCCGTGTCCTCTGTGCTGCTATATCATGCACAGTCTTCGATTTGGGGCAAAGAAGCCAAATGTGCCAAATTGTTTGATGTGCTGATGAACATAAAAATACAAGCAGCATGGGGATGTCCGAGTCCTCTGCAGCAACCACCACCTGATCCCCACGATTTGCAAAGCTCACAGCTATATTTGCGATAGAGATATCTGCGCCATCTTCCGCCTGATGTGTTGGTATGTTCAAACAATGTAGGTGCTGCTTCAGTTTGCCGAATTCGCTTTGAGAAATTGTACACGTCGTATTGCTCTCTATTTCGATGTTTGCTGAAATTTTGGCAATGGCTCTTCTCTTTTGTTCTTCTCCTTTCGTGGAGGCATAGTCCGGATAACCATCAAACACTACCGTTGTGTATCTGCCATAATGTTTTAAAACATAATCACCATAAATTTTTAGAATCTTGTCATATGTCGCTGGCTTTGGCCATACTACCGAGTAAAGCAGATGGCCTCCATCTACAACATATTTGCAATTTGTTGGAAAATTGTCCCTACCAATGTCAGCTCTTTAAAATATGGTTTCCTTGCTCGATTTTGTTTCCTTTCGTAGGAGACCGTCGTTGAAAAGAGGAAGATGCAGCTGAAGCCAATTTATATTTAAAATAGGACTGCAACTCTTTCGGACTTTTGACGACACAAACAATTCGATGAAATAATTGCAGCGAGTTTATAACGAAAGTTTTGTTATTTATTTCTATCCTCTGAACCTAAGCTGCAATTGGAATAACTTTGTGATTTCTTGTGTAAACGACGTCCGCAAAACTCTTACCCAATGTATTATGTAGCAGCATTGCAGCTTTATCCAAAGCAAAATCACAGGTGATGTTGGAATCAGCAACAAGTCCAGTTGACAAACTGACAAGATCACCAGCCCAATTCTGAAATGGGTTATATTGTTGAAGCCATGAAATAAATTGGTTTTTGTCCAGATTGTCTCTTGCCTACCTACTACCTCGGAGTTTAACATGTTGTTTGAAAGTGATTGATGATTTTCCTGTAAAAGTTTCCATCGCGGATATCACAAGCATGCTAACGGGCGTAGAAACAATCTATTTTAAAATGGTGTCATCGGTAATGCCTCGTCCTCGAGATAATCCTCCTATCGTCTTCATTGATCGCATAAGTGATTATTCTATGCATATGTCCGTCCAAATACCGCTCCATTGCACACTTTTTTTTGTACTCTTCATTGGTCAGCTTGGCTCATTTCCTGTAAATATATATGAGCAGATTTTGCATATAAGTTATGACCAGAAGAATGGAAATGTGGCAACATTTTTCGAACAGATTCCATATGCATCTCCCAGTTTCCAGTCCTCTCAGCTCGGATATACTGCAGCACAATCATAACTCGCTCAAAATATTGCAGCCAAAGTTTGCATATTCTGTTTGTTGATCTTAGTCTGCTGATGTTACCAATCATGACACATATCCGGTGACATGCGGTTTTCTATTAGTTTCTGATACGTTTCCATGACTTCTGGCAGATTTCATTACAGATTTCAAATCTTCTGAATTGTCCATAATCAAATAATTTAATGCTGATACCGTCAGTATATGTGCTCGCAAAGCACGCGAAAAAGCATGTCCGGTAATCATGTGTTTGACTGTTGCATTGGCATAAACTGTTTTCCATAATTCTTCTAGTCCGCTTCCTTTCATGATATATTCAATTGTGCCAAGATTCTTCCTTTAAAGTTAAAATTATGGTTTTGCCAAATAAGTTGGTTGCTACCAAATTTGATTTAAAATGACTTATAAGCAAATCCCTCAAGTAGTAGTCACCGTACAAATCTACATCAATGCCACTGAATTCCCTTAGTTTGTCCTTCAGATCGCGTAATCCAAATTGGCATTCATTACTTTGTTTTATGAAGGCACACAAAGCTTCGAAACCTGCACTACAGTTGTCAGTTATGGGTTTTCCTCTCGACGGATTAGTGGTCACTTCTCTAAATTTGCAGTAGCATTTCAGATAATATCGCGCATTTTGTGTCCATAAATAAATTGACCCACCAATCCGTCTATTGACGATACTTCCCCAAACGTCATTGCGTTTACAACAAAGATCCAGGATAGTTTGTTGCATTTCGGTTGATTTCACAACACTAACTTGCTTGTACTGGCTTACATCCTTGAACTCAATCTCTTGAATCACTTCGCCACAAAATGAACAATTAATTTTAAAATCAAATGATGGCACACTTGATCCTAAAATTTTTTTGGCTACAATCTAATGATGATGGTCCTGTTATGGGAAATTACAACAAGTATCTGATATATTCATTTATATTAATTAATTAGTTTTACCTTGCTCACGCGCTCTTTTGCAAGCAACAATACTACTTTTCCTCGTGTAGTTTTCCAACATTCACAAATCATCAATTCTTGATTTTGAAGCTTCGATTAAGCTTTCAGTTCCTTTTTTCACCACTCTAGAGTTCTTTTAATTACAAATATCTTTATTTTCCTGCATTACAAAATTTACACTTTGTCTGACAACTTTACTCTCTGATATTCAAAATTACACTGGAATAATATTGCCCTGAATCCATACCTATATATATCGTCGTCGTAGTTCTATCTTGGTGTAAGTCCAAAATAACTAATTTTTAGGGTTAACATTTTATATACGTAATTGTATCTACTCTTTCTATATCTTTCATCAAAATTGTTCTATCTGCCGTAGTTTTCAAGTTACACAATGTGCAGTTTGGTGTAAGCACCTCATACAGTCAAACAGAAATGTTTGTTTTTGTTGTATATCCATAACTAGAAAATTTTTGCAGCTGAACAAGAATTCACTGGATTTTATAAATTTACCATAATTATTCGATTTCGTTCTAACTCTCACCGTTTTGCTTAATTTGGTGTACGTAATTGTACGAACATCAGCAAGAGTTAGTATAAGACACTAATTATATTTTTAATTATAATATTATTATTGTAAAGTGTATTACTAATTTTTTAGAGTTTTTGATCAAATATTATTGTCGGAAGTTATGGAATATGAAAATTTTGACGATTCGGATGCAGATCCAGATTTTAAGGCGCTCGATTGTTCTTCAGATGAAGAAACTCCAACTAAAGTTGTTGTATGTAATAAACAAGGTAAAATTCCTTAACGAGTAAAGCCTATTGTGGTAATTTATTTGCACATAGTCAGGCTCGCCATGCCAAACCGTCAAAATCAATTTTGACAAAGTTTCGCATGTCGGTCAACATTATATGCATGATACAATGCCTCAACTCAGTATTTGATCATGATAACTTCCATGAAAATTTTGCAAATAAAATGCACTCTCAAGTTAAAACAAATTATAAATAAATTATATACCTATACATAAATATTTATAACGATTTTATATTTCAGCTGTCACGTCCAAATTAAAAGTTAATTTAAACGAAGCTGATAACAACAATTCTCTGTGCGACAATGTTGATTCGTTGCCAATTAATACTACAACTAATATTATAAACTCACACGAGCTTGTGGAAAAAAAATTGGATAGAAAACATAAAAGTGAGTTATCGTTGTAGCGTAAGAATATCACCAAAAATTTAAGATGCCGTTCTAAGGGCTTGACGAATAAATAAAGCGTGCGCTGAGACTTGTGTTTATTCTTGTACAAAAAATTTTAGTGAGGAGGATCGTTTAATGGCTCACAATGTACTCTGGAGTCTTACTGACGATAATAAATTAAATTTTTACTCGAAATTAACTCGAAAGGTCCCAAAAGAAAGAAAAAGGACATCAAGCGTCAACTCACGAAGGCAAGATACATTCCTTTATTTTTTCGAGAAGGACATTAGTTTCATTAAGGTATGCAAAACCTTTTTTTTAACTACGCTTGACGTGAGCCAAAACCGGATTTATTATTTTCACAATACCAAAAGTACGGAAATTGGAACGAGTAGCCCCGTAGCTCGTGGAAAGGACATTAAATACAAAATTACCGAGGAAAGGCTTAATTATGTACGGGAACACATTAAAAGTTTTCCTCTAATTGAATCCCATTATTGCCACGCTTCCACCGAACGGAAATATCTGGAGACTGGACTAAGCATTAAAAAAATGTTTAGGCTATATTTAAGTACTACGAACGATCCCGTAAAATTTAATATTTATTCAAAAATATTTAATCAGGATGCAGATGAAACAACGAAGCAGACTCAAGCATATCTCAGTCACAAACATAACTTGGAGCTTACTAAAGCAAAGCGAGATTTGGATAGATCCAATAAAGATTAATTTACAACGGTGGTATGCTACGACCTACAAAATGTATTTGCGCTACCTCGTTTCAAACTTTTAGTTATAGAAGGAAATTTTCAGTGTGTAATTTAACTGGACACTGCAGCACAAACAAATTAACCTATTGTGCAATATGGAACGAAGTATTGAGTGGACGGACCGGAAACGACCTAGCAACGTCGCTCATTAAAATTCTGGAAAATGTTTTTCTGACAATCTAAAATTAAAGAAAATTATTTTGTGGTGTAATTCCTGCGTACCGCAAAATCAAATTAAATTTTTGGGAGCGCATCCATCGCTCATTGAAATTCCAGGTGCAAGAAATTGATGCTGTTCATAGCATTGTTGAAAGGCACCCGTGGAATCAGGATATTTATAGCCCAATATTATTAATTAAATTATTAAAATCTATAGAGTCCGCTAAAGTTAATTTAAAAATGATTCAATAAAAACCAAAAGAATTTAAAAATTACAATAGGTTCCAATTGGAATGAATTTTCCTCCGTTTGCGTCCGTATGTAATCTAATTTACCAGCAATCAAACTTGTCTGTTATAAAAATATAGAAAAGAGTATGGAAATGCCGAAATGCTTACCTGCGTATTAATTAAAAGTACTCGACAAAAAATTGTGAAAAAAAAATGCTTTTAAGTTACCGACTGTAAGTTCGAGCCAGTTTAATGCCAGCGGAAAAGAAAAAGGACCTACGATCAATATTGATGTGTATATGCCAGAAATTGATAAACAATTTTATAATATTTATTTGAATTAGTTTATGTTAAGTAACGTACGTTACTTTATCATAATTAAGAGACTGAATTTGGAATTTGTGATATTTTTGTTTGTGATAAACTGATAAATAATTTTAGAATTTTTTTTTTATTTTGAATTATTAAATTTAATTAAACATTAGTACATAATACAAATTTTATATTTTATTTTCTGGTGCATAAAATGCATAAAAAATTGTATTTTCCTTGCCTGACTCCTCCAATTATTTGAGAAAGCTACGGTACTACTAACTACTAATATTGAGTATTAAGATATAATAAAACAGTATTATTTAATGATTCTTTTGCTTTGTTGCCTAGATATTCATTGTATGTATGTATTTCATCTAGACAAAATCACATATTTCAAAATATTTTACGTTATTTGAATGCACGTTCCATAAAATTGTGTGTCTCCCATATTTTCATACGACACCAAAATGTCTGTTAAGCATTCTATCGTGGGGTATCTCCACTGTTTGGTTTATCTCCAGGAAAAAAAAAATTTCAAAAGTGGATATACACTAAATTTTTTTTTTGAGGTGTACACCGATTTTCCCATTTTTCCCGAAAAAATTTCTATTCTCGGAAAAATTATTGTATATACAGCTTACACTAAATCATAATTTGTCGTTTAGTCCAAGTATAATTGGCCTGTGTTTTAATAAATTTATGGTTACATGGTTTCAAACTTCAAAATTGAATATCTCAAAACTTAAAAGTTGGTGGTTACACCAAGATAGAACTACGGCGACGATATATAGATTTAAACATCTGCTAGCACACAGGTAACAAAAAATTTTCGTATAATTCTGAAACCGGTTTTCTTTACTGAAAGTAAACCTTAAAAGAGTAGAAACGTCTTTTTTTCAAAAACACAAAGGAGAAACTCGGTATGAAGGTACCTGCCCATTGACTTTTTCTGAAATATCTCACTTCGAGCGGGTTTTTAAAGAGTTTGTTGTAATAACATATAATATTTTATATTTTATTATTAAATAACCACCAATTCTCAGATAATTCCCCATACAAAGCTAGTTTCTAAATCTTTGATACCCAAAGTTATTAGCCATTTTAAGAATCTCAAAAATTCCCAAAAAATAATGAAATAATAAAACTAAAGTACCGTTATTTTTTTTGCTCAACACATAGAGGTGGGGATTTTTCTGAAAAGTTCTGCCGAAGTATAGGGAATAACATTATATGTATTAGTTAAAAGTTTATTGGAAGTTTATATGGAGCCCTGTTTTTGTTTCCAGGACTATAAATAAACTGACACATTATTTTCCCCAGCCTTAAATGGTACACCGAAAAAAGTTCCAATTATAATATTCATCGGCAAATGTGATTTATTTATTTTTGTTTATACGATTCGTGGGAAAATAATTGGGCACTTAACTTCGGTATTTGGCCAAACATTATTGTTTAAACACATCTTACCTAAACACAATGTTGATTGAATAACAGAAACCGAACAATTTGAGTGTATAAATATACCTGTCGTAATTCTATTAGTTTTGCAAACCGTAATTTAAAATTTATCATTGTAAAACTCAAATCATAATCCTAAAATGTTATTGTGTTTTTGTTCTCGTAAACGTCTTAATAATTAATAATTTATTAACATGATTTAGTCCCAGGTGACACTAATTAGCCCGGCCTAAATGTTGGTTGGCACCGCAAAATCCGACCGAACAATATTGTTTTTAATGTATGTATATGTACGTTAAATTAGATTATTTCAGGCCGCGCTCATACTAAATCGGACATCCATGGAAGAATATGAACTTCTTAAAAATTGTATGCGCTGCATAACAAATTATAGACATAAACCATAATAAGTTATCACAAATTTTTTTTTTTTTTAAATCTGTTCTTTTCAAACATATTCCCATTAATTTTAATACGATAAAGCCCGTTTGTTATTTGATTTTAATAAGAATATAAATTAAAACTTATAAATTTTTTTCATTTTTTATTAGAAGAGCTTAACATTTTTTTTTTGTAGAACAATGAATTATAAATTATAAGAAATGATGAGAATTGTTCTCACTTTTTTAGTGTTTTTGTTGCTTAAAGGGGAATAGATGGATTCGATATTTTTTTTTTGTTTATGTTTACAACAACAAAACGCGCGCATATATACACAACTAAATTATTTTGTTGGCACCTCGCGCACCATAAACTTTCTATTTAAATGGCACACGATTATTCGGAAGATAAATATGTCAAAAATTTCATGGTTCACGAGGTCCGCATCGAATACATACATACTCGTACCACATCTAATTTAATTAATAAAATAATTCGATGTTGCATTATAAGAACGCGCAAGTGGTTTTATACATATGTACATGTAAAGGAGATGTTATTTTCCAAATAATATTGTAATCTCTACAATATCTAGATAAAAAAATACACGAGAAAAAACTACATTCGTAAATAAGAAATGAGGCATCACGCTGTGACCTAATGAATGAATCACTTGAGCGGTGAACATTTTAAATATATCTACATATATACGAGACATACAAACTCACACACAAAATTAAATTATTACAATAAATTATTCAATTCAGTTAGCGCGCAAAGAAAGGTTAGCTTTTATAAGTATACACATTGTAGGTATAGTTTTGGGAAGGAAAATTTACAACAGTATAATTGGCAAAAAATACTTTATTTTTATTTTTAAGATTTATTTTTATGTTTCGTTTGTTTCCTTAATTAAAATAAATAAATCAACGGTCCAATGCGTAATCATAATAAATTAATCTATGATAATGTTCGGCCAGTGCCCGCGCGCATTAGCCAAATTAAACAAATTGATTTCTTTCGTTCAAAGCGCTAACCTTGTGAACCCGCGTACACATGTCTATGCCCTTCCGTTTCGACGTTGACGCAAGATTATCGGGAATACTTTAATCAAATAATACATCTTTTTTATACATATGGACGCGGTTTTAATAAATATAGACACCATCGTTGATAAGGTCTACTCACAGCGGGTAAATTAAAAGGTATAAATTTAATTTGTTGGTTTAATTAAAAATGTGATAACCATAAATAATATTTGTTGAAGCGTAACTCTATCCGTTTGTGGTCTGTATTATACAGGTTTATGGCTTAAATTTTAAAAATATATATATTGTATAGTGTTTACAAAAATATTTAATTGATTTAATCAATTATTAAAAAATAAGTAAGAATCGGAACTTTTCAATATTACTGGAATTATATATTCTAAAGCGATTAATTGCGTTGGAAACGTAAACCAGCATCTACAAATCCCGTATTACAGAATTCAGCCTTCAAAATCGCTTATTTCAAAAATATAAAACCTAACCTAAACCCTAAACTAAACCCCAAATTAATCCGTAACAGAACTTCTCACTCAAAACCAACTCATATTTAATTCAAACCCTAATCACTGTCATAACATAACAGCAACGTACAATCATAACTTTATACAATCATTTCATCATACCATTATTCTATTATACCTTCATACAATCATAATACCGTACCTTAGTAACGTCGAACCATCACACCATCATACCATCATACCATGGTTAGATACAAATCATACAATAATACCAAAACCATCATACCATTATATCATCATAATATCACACAATCATACCATCATATATACCATCTTACCAAGATACCATCGTACCATCGTACCGTCATACCATCATACCATTATACCATCATATCTTCATACCATCGTACCATCATACCATCCTATCATCATACGATCATACCATCATATCATTATACCATTGTACCAGCATACCAGCATACAGGTTTTACACTTCAAATTGAACCTTTTGCATTACAAATTGAACCTTTCGCTAAAGGATTTTTAGATGAAGTTCTGGAATATGGCCAAATAGGATGGAACTATTTCAATTGCTAAACAATTAATATTATTTATTTATTTGATACTTACAGTGACTACAATCGGTACAAACAATTACGGCTAACTACACTGAAAGAAATATATGGGCGAATTTAATAAAAAAACAAAGCTAAATTGACACAATAACTATGTACAACCTCAGCTCACTTTCCGTAAAGCAAAATTGACAATATTTGGAAAGTAGAGTTTACGTTGTTTTAATTTACAATGCACAATGGCAATATTAACCTAGTGCTAAGTACAACTAGCATGCGTTTAGTATAGTTGATTTAACTTATAGTATGGGTAAAATGCAATGCAAGTTTAACTAAGTTCTGATTTTAATTTTGTTAAATTTACAAAAATAATATAATTGATTTAGCGATGCACCGTGCTGTTTTAAAGTAAAATTAACAAAATTAGCTTGGTTAAATCAACTGAAATTTTATGTTGAACTACGCTAATTTGAATGTCAAGCGCATTGCAAAATGAGATGAGCACAATAGCCAAATTTGCAATGTCGATATTCTATTTTAACCAGCGTCTGATTTTATATTTTGATAAATCTACACTAGAAATATAGTTAAATTAGCAATCTACCGTGAAGTTTTTAAGCAAAATTTGCAGCAGCTTAGCGTGGCTAAATTAACCCAAAATGAATGTTGAATTAATATGGTCATCTATATAATATGAATATATATATATATATATATATATATATATATATATATATATATATATATATATATATATATATATATATACATATATATATATATATATATATATATATATATATATATATATATAAATATATAAATATATATAAATATATTGTATATATAACAGGTTATTAGTTTGGGTCTTCAAAAATAAAAACAAAAAATTATTTATTCAACAAAATATTTATTTATGGTATAATTCATATACTTTTAATATAATATTATAAAAATTTTAAAATATTAATTTATAATTCTATAAAATTATTAAATAAATCTCGTCATGAAATATTAAATAAATTTGGGAAGAATGACTTATCAGCCACAACATTTTTACAAATCAAAACTAACACATTTCACGTTCTATTTTTTAAGTCGGTCATTAATGTGACAACGGACGATACCTTTTTGTCGAATTTTGTTCTAATTTTATAAAAATATAATTGAATAAATAACCACACATTAAAACAAAGCTTAGTGTATTCCAATTGAAACACTTGGATCAGTTTAAAGCTACCATATATATATTTAAACCCGTCTGTCATTAAAATGTTGGCGTTCCTAAACAAATTAATAGTGGCTGTAAACGCATTTTATTTATGAGACATTTTTTTCTGATGTTATCCAGCTCAATTTCCATTTGGGCCAACGTTTCAACCTGAATAAGAAAACTATTCTGGCTATCTTTTATGGAATACTTTGTACAATTCTTCGTTCTCGAACTTGTGTTACACGTTGATGGCGGTCAAAGGGCGCTTAGACAGTCAAATATTTCGATGTTGTAAGTATATGCAATATATAATGAAAAATGTGAAATACGTGAAACATCTTCAATACACTTATAAAATTATGATCCAACGTAAATCTTCTATTTCCCTTTTCTTCTATTATGCTATTAGTTCTATGAAAAATCTAAGTTAATTTCAAAATTTTCCTCAAGACTTTAGATCATTCCATATTAGATCAAGTTTCCTTAGAAATAATAGAAAAATACAAGAAAACAAAAATAGAAGATTTGCTACTTTGAATCGTTCTCAATATTAATTATTCACTATCCTACGGAAAAACATGACAAGTCTAAAGCAGTAATTTATCAGAAAATGAGTAGTTTTTGTATTTTCATTATAACAATATGTTCTTAAACGAAATTTTTGATAAGATCATAATTCCGTCAAAAATTTTCCGATTTGTGATTACAACTCGAGGTACTATGTTCTTCCTTTGGATGATCAATATGACTACGTATATGAAATGGACATACATCTGTATATAATATGTGTCATTTTTCAATAATATATTGTAATTATATTATAATGCATACAGGTTGGGCTAACTCGACAATTTCTGAATTTAAACACATATTTTTCAAACCGCGAGTTTACGGTGAATAAAAAATGCTAACTTTAATTTGTTGTGCAGATAAAGTAAATTGTAAAATTGAAATATATGCCACTAGAAACAAATATGAAGCATGGAATTCTTTTCAATCCCTTTCGGGAAATATACATAGCCCCCGTCTCAAGCTGCTCTATCCTAAACATTTTATAAGTGAATGCTGGGTGGTATATAACATGCATGCCCATTATAAAGTCATGCAAGCGGCCCGATAACTTTACTTCATACGGTAATTGTACGGCAATTTACTATTTTAGTATTGTATAAGTTGCCGAACAATGGTGGAATAAAGACATCGAAACATTGGTTATATTATGTATATTATATAATTTGAATTATATAATATACAAATTTTGGTTCATAACTACACACATAGCTGCTACAAAATGCATTGGTATGTATGTAATTCTCTTTCGATGGTTTCTGTAAAATTAGTCCAACTGTTTGTTTACTTTTACAGGATAGGTACATAATTACCCGTATATGCTTACCATAATTTAGTTCACTTTTTGTTCGGCAAGTTTAAACGAATTTCATCTTGTATCTGGCATTCTGTACGTTACTCTCCACTACAACGGGAAATATCTGTGCAAACTCATTCCACCTGGAATACAGAGTCTCACAGTTTGGATAAATTGTTGCAAAATCAATATTTATCTGTAATAATACTGTTTTGTTAAGAAAGTTTTAGAAATTTACAAAAAAAATTCAATACTTACTAGTTCTGGACCAAATGGGTGTTTATATTGCGGCCATCCTTGAACAATTTCGGTTAGTGAATAATCTTGATTTTGTTCAACTTCCTTCAATCTGTCGTTAGAAGATGTTTGCCATTTTGCAACAGCAAATCTTTTGGACTTCGTAAATTTCGTGACTCTTATTTGTGTCTTTGTTGCTTTCGCGATAAAAAAATTATGGACGTTGATGTTGCTTGTTTTGATGTTTTTTTCAAGAATTTGTTTATTTTCGACATTTTGTAATAAAATTTATTGTAAAGTTTACCTATTGGCGGTTGACGGCTTCGATGGACGAAATATGTGTCCTAAAAGTAGTTAAAATGCAGATTATATTATATAATGTAAGTACATATAAGTATCTTCAAAATATTTTTTTATTTTACCAAATTTTCTCCAGGAAAACATTCCACGATTTCCGCTGCCATTGTTCCAATTTCTATAGTAGAGGGCCTCACGTTATTGGTGATTAAATAATAATCGACTAGTAATGAGCATAAATTTTCACGGTGAAAATTTTCAATGTAAGTATTATCGCTAAAATACTGAAATATGTGTTTTCCGGATTCAGTTGCTCGAAGGATCTCTCTAACAAACTGTAAAAAATAATAATATTAGATGTTTGAAACATTAGGTTATTCCGGATAATAGCCAAACGGATACTTATTAACAAAGAAGGTGAAATTCTCAATATTTTAGAACTTCAGTTTCAATCTGACGAACATTAAAAATTAATTTCGATCGATCCCCGTTAGCTCGAAACTGAAATTGCAAACTCTTGACCATTTCACTTTCCTTGTAGTATTATATGTAATAAAACCATTCAAATATTTGCTTACCATTGAATTTGCTTGATTTTCAATGTCGTTGTTAACTAGTTTTCATTTAGTTGATTATTCCAAAGGCTCCTTTACTACAAGTGCAGAATTGAGCTTACTTTGCCACAACAGGAGATGATGTTCAAATATGACCCTCGTTCCAAACTCGGTTGTAGCAAAAAGTTGGTCTAGTTGATTTATTTTTAAAATTTCTTAGCTTTTAACATTTAAATCATAATCTATTAAATGTATTAAATTTGTTAGACTTACGTTTAAATTTTTCATATAATTTTTCCAACCCCCATGATTTCAACAATTCAAACATTTCGGTGAAGTCATTTGGTATGAAATTTGTTTCAAATGATGACGAGTATTCAATGGTGTTGGTAGTTTCTTCTAGAGGGACAAATTCTTCTAAGGCTATTTCATCAAACTCAATACGTTGTACTTGATAACTCTGAAGTTTGTGCTAACCCTAATAAAGTATTTTTAAATAGCAAACCGGTATCGTTTAACCTGGTTTCTGGTTCCATTTGTATGGATTTTGACCAACTCTAAACAATTAAAACAAATTATTTATTTACAAAACTTAAATTTTTAACTTAAAATATTTTATTTACAGTTCAAAAATAATTTTTTACACAGACTCAGATAAAAGTTTATATGAAATGTAGTGTTTAAGGTAAAGTGTTGAGTATTTTTTTACAATCAAATAAGGATCTTGATGAATAAATATTCCATGAATTTTACAAAGTTCAATACTAAATCGGTTAGATCTAGTAATGAAATGATTGATGTGTAAAATTTGCAAATTTTGGATATTAAAATGGAAATCATAAAATAAGTCTAATGGGAATGTGTTTTTTGTTAAGTATTTTAAGTTCAATTGTATGCCATTTTCTTCAATTCAACTACGCACTTATGCATTCGAGTTGCAATTTTGCTACCACCGAGTAAACATTTAAATAATTTACTTATTACTTGTGTGAAAAGTTGAATCAGCAGTTTAAATCATTTTTTTTTATTTTTTTTTAAAAATTTTGTGATGTGAAAAATAAGTGAAATCGTGATGTTCTCATCTCCGCCTCAAGTAAAAAAGGCTGGGCAAAATCAGCAGACAGCGATGTCCGCAAGCGATTTGCCACCGAACGTCACGACCTCAGATATTTTTAATAAAAATACAAAAGTGCAGCATAGTCCAAAGCGACAACAAACTTTAAATGTTCAAAAAATTACCTTACCAGGCAATTTTAATCAAAGTGAAATTATTAATTTAAATAACATTGGTGTGTTGAACCATAACGAAAATAAAAGTGCATCGTCGCCAAATATTGACAATAAAAAAAACAATGAGAGTGCATCGACATCAGATGACAATAAAATAAACAGTGATGTAGGTCAGTGTTTAGTGCAAACGGGAATAGACCGGTATATTACTGTCACATCAAAACGAAGAAGAAGCCCTAGATCAGCGGCCAGTGCAAGCGCGAATAAATTCACTAAGCTAGCTAGCGTTGAATTAACGCATGGTAATAGGTATTCTTGCTTGGTTGTTGACGAGCCGCCGCCCGAAAAAACTTCAAAAGCTGAGAAGCCACCACCAATCTATTTGAGGTAAGAATCAAATAGAGAACTTGCTAAAACGATCGAGTTTATCACTGAAGGTGCATTTTATATTTCCGGGATCAAAAGAGGAAATATAAAAGAAACAAAAATTCAACCGCTCAATACTGATGCTTACAGAGCGTTAATTAAACATTTCGACCAAGTTGGTAAACATTACTACACGTATCAATTAAAGAGCCAAAAAGGATTGGTTGTTGTGTTAAAAGGAATAGAGAGTTACGTGGATGCAAACGAAATTCAAGCTGCTCTCACTGAAAAAGGTTTCCAGTGCAAAACTATTACCAATATTTTTAATCGGGAGAAGGTTCCTCAGCCATTGTTTCGTCTGGAATTAGAACCAGACAATAAAAAGGTTAAAGGCAACCATGCAATATTTGACCTAAAATATCTATTGCACAGAAGGGTTACCATTGAGGAACCCAGGAAAAGAAATGGGCCGGTACAATGCGTTAAGTGCCAAGAATATGGCCACACTAGAGCCTATTGCACTTTGAACGATGTTTGTGTTATATGTGGTGAACTCCATAATTCAAAGGTTTGCAATAAAGCAAAAAATGAAGCATCAGTGAGAAAATGCAGCAACTGCGATGGAAGTCACACAGCTAATTATAGAGGGTGTCCAATTTATCTGGAATTGAAAAGGAGAATAAATCCAAAGCAGCGAGCAGAGCAGCGAATCCTTAATCTTCATTCTTCAGTTAGAAAAGAAGCACGGCCAGAAATTGTAAACAGAAACGCTCGAAATGAAAATCAGTGCGCAACTGAAAACGGCAGCGTGCACCAAGGGGTTTCATACGCAAGTGTTCTCAAAGGTACCGCTCCTAAGGTGCAAGCAAGTGAAGAGGGAAACATCACAACAGCTTTAAACAAATTGACCAATATGATGCAAAGCTTCATGGCGATGATGGAGAGAACCATGGATCTAATGATGCAGAATATGAGCACGCTGATGCAGATAGTCGTAAAAAGCCAAAAATGACCATCATCAAAATAGCCATATGGAATGCAAACGGCCTAACACAACATAAATCGGAGGTACATGCATTCCTCACTGAACACAATATTGACATAATGTTAATATCAGAAACACGCTTCACCAAAAATAGCTATTTCAAAATTAATGGGTACTCTATTTATGACACCAAGCACCCAGATGGTAAAGCACATGGAGGCACTGCTGTATTGATTAAGCGAAGATTAAAACATTACGAACTTACAAAATATGAGAAAGAACATATACAATCAACGAGCATTTGTCTGCAGGAGTGGTCTGGAAACTGCGTCATATCAGCAGTGTACTGCCCTCCAAAACATGCTATAAAAAAACTCCAGTTCTTGGATTATTTCAGCCAGCTGGGTAATAAATTTCTTGCGGGCGGTGATTACAACGCTAAACATACTCATTGGGGTTCCAGATTAACTTCGCCGAAAGGTAAACAACTTTATGATGCCATAGAGGAACAGTCCCTGGATTATTTATCTGCCGGTAACCCAACTTACTGGCCCACGGATAAAAAGAAAACTCCTGATCTAATTGACTTTTGTGTAACTAAGGGCATTCCACGTACATATGCTAAGGCCACTGATTGCTATGATCTGTCTTCTGATCACTCACCGGTAATAGTAACATTGAGTACTGATGTCCTAAGGAACGAAATACCGAACCGTCTTACAAACAAAAAAACTAATTGGGATCAATATAGGAGGTTAGTCGAACAAAAGTGTCTACTTAATATTCCTCTGATCACACCAGCTGATATTGATGCGGCGGCAGAAAATCTAAAAGATGTCATGACATTATCTGCTAAAAGGGCTACACCCGGCATAAGTAGTTCGGAAAAAGTTAATAAACTGTCACATAATATACAGGAACTAATCCAGGAAAAGCGAAAGATTCGCCGTCAATGGCAGCAAACAAAATCACCGTTATTGAAGTGGAAATTAAATCGAGCTATTAAGGCCCTAAGATTTGCTTTGAGCGAAGAAGAAAACCAGCGCGTAAAGAACTACTTAAGTGATCTCTCGGCAACCGAGTGGACAGATTATTCCTTGTGGAAGGCAACAAAAAATTTAAAAAGGCCAACAAATTCGAATCCACCGATTAGACTACCAACTGGAAATTGGGCGAGAAGTGATGAAGAAAAAGCCAATGCTTTTGCTGCTCATCTAGCAACAGTATTCGTCCCACACGAAGAAGATAATTATTTTGTGCTACCCCAGCCAACGGATGATGGTTTATCCTACAAACCTATAAAGTATAACTGGAAGAAAGTTAAGAATACAATTAAAACTTGCATAAGCCCGAAAAAGGCACCAGGACATGATCTTATTACTGGAAAAATGATAAGGGAATTGCCGGATAAATGCATAAAACTAATAACATTTGTATTCAACGCGGTCATGCGAACCAGTTATATTCCTCAAAAATGGAAGATATCTTTGATCACAATGATACATAAGCCAGGGAAAAAAGAAACGCAAATCTCATCATATCGTCCCATAAGCATGCTGCCCACAATCTCAAAGCTATTTGAAAAAATGTTACTAATGAAATTGAAACCAATATTAGAAGAACGGCGCGTTATTCCAGACCATCAATTTGGGTTCCGAAACCAACATGGTACTACAGAGCAAGTACACAGGATTGTAAATGCAATCAAAATCACCTTCGAGGAAAAGAAATATTGTGCTGCTGCCTTTTTGGATATCGCCCAAGCTTTTGATAAAGTTTGGCACGATGGACTAATTTACAAAATTAAGGAGCTTCTACCGAAAAAATTTCACTCAGTTCTGGGAAACTATCTTCTCCAAAGGCAATACATGGTCAAACAAAACAGTGCAACTACTTGCTTAAATGATATTAATGCAGGTGTCCCGCAAGGTAGCGTTCTAGGACCAATATTATACTTATTGTACACAGCTGATATACCTGTAACCAACAAAGTGATAATATCAACATTTGCCGATGACACTGCCATCCTGGTGTCCCACACTAATCCTGAAATTGCCTCAAAGGAATTACAGAATCATTTAAACAAGGTCGCGGACTGGCTAAAGGCATGGCGAATAAAAGTGAACGAAAACAAATCAACTCACGTCACATTCACGCTAAACAAACGCACCTGCCCACCAGTGAAATTAAACGATAAAAATATTCCTCAACAAACGAAGGTAAAATACTTAGGTTTGCATCTGGATAGAAGGTTAACGTGGAAAAATCATATTGAAACAAAGCGCAACCAAATAAAAATTACATTTTCCAAAATGTATTGGCTGATGGGAAGAAAATCTCAGTTGTCATTAGCCAATAAAGTTTTACTGTACAAATCAATAATCAAACCCATATGGACTTATGGTATTCAGTTATGGGGATCCACCAGCGCTTCAAACAGAGAACTCCTGCAACGAACCCAAGCGAAAATACTTCGCAGTATCACCAATGCTCCTTGGTACATTCGAAATAGTAATATACATCACGACCTTGGGATTAAAACCGTTAAAGAAACAATTAAAGAATTCAGTTCGAAATATTATTCAAAACTAGAAGCACATCCCAACGAATTGGCCAGGGAGATACTAAAACAGCTGCGATTTAGACGTCTGAGAAGAACAGATCCACTCGAACTAATGAACCTGTGAACCTGTAAATTTAATTCGATATACACATATAAGTGTAGTCTAAATTAATTAAATTGTGAGCCCTAACAATAAGTATTAACATTGGTTAAGACTTAAAATATGTAATAATTTTTAGCTTAAGATTTGATTACTTCTTGTTAGTTTCTTATGTTGAAAGATTCAAGAATAAAGCCATTGGCAACATTTAAAAAAAAAAAAAAAAACTTATGCATTGGTAATTTTTATTATACAAATTACTTTTTGTAATTCACATTTAATTATTGTTACACAAAAGGGCCGTTAAAAGTTGACAATATAATCCATAAATGAAATATAAATAATACATATATAGATTACTTTAAATAATTCACATTTATTTATTATATTAAAAAACAAAATCGTTAATATAAAGAAGATGGCGGGACCAAACATTTTACATGCGTTTACGAAAGCAATTTTATTAATTTTATTATTTTTTATACATTAAGATTTCACTATGTACATAAATTAATATTTTTATTAATACACGCACTTATAATTAATTTAAAATAAAATAAACTTACCTAATTCCTTCGAAAAAATAGTTCTATAAAATTAATATAATATACACAGTTATGATAATACACAATTTAGTACACAAATTTTAAATTGCAAGCACATTTACGTTTACTCTTCATTATGCAACTAATGTAATCGTTCGCCTTCAACTGATCAAAAAGTTAGAAAAAACCGAATTAAGGATTATTACATCAAAATGAGCTAATTTAACTTAGCTGCGAAAATAAACGAATTGAACAAAGAACCGAATTTATAAATTTTACTATAAACTGGGCTAATTTTACTTAATTGCTAAAGTAATTTAACACATGTACTATCTTAACTCTCCCACTTTATATTTTCTGTCTCACTCAAATTTTCAACGGTCAAGTTCGACACACAGAAATCTGTTTTATATTTGTTTCGTTTTTAATGAATTCAGTTATAGCCTTTTGCAGTCATTTTGGATTTAAAAACTATTATCAAACATAATCTAAATAAACAAAATTTAATTTAATTTACCTTGCCATTACAAAAAATAACAAACATACTCGTATACCGACATTTCAGGCGTCAATTTTATAGACATTCACGAATTACAATACTATACAGTATATGAAATTTCTTGTGGCGCTTAAAATTTAAACGCAATGAAACGTGATACATACAGCTATGTACAGCAAAAAACAACTTCGGTAAATTCCCTTAAGTCCGCAAAATCACTTTGAAGTTACCTGGGTTTATTTCCGAAAATGCGAGTTATCGTCCTGAACTAAAAGTTTTAATTTCCATTTCATAAAGCAAAATTTATTTGCATAGTGTTTGGAAAATAATTTGTTTTCGCCTGTTTATGTCCGCTTATGTTAAGCTACCTTCTATTCCAACTCTTGTAATAAGTAAAAAATTAATAATTTTTGATATTAAATTATTTCGAAAAACGTGCGTTTAAGGAAACATACACTTAAATTACGTATAAGTAATAAAGGACATAAGAAAATGGAGATAAAAGGTTACAAATCATACCCAGATATCCTGTATTGTTAATTATAATATTTAATCTGGTGATTAGGTTAAATATGCTATAGATAACAAGCTAATTTAATCTAAATATTATTACCATTTAAAAACGTATTTGCCAATTGATGCTGTAAATTTAGCAATTCAAAGTAAAATTATGGATCTGCTCTGGAAATGAGGTTTTACTTTATAATATTAGTTGTATTATTGCTATTGTCAATTGAACATTTCAAAGATGAGTTAAATTAGAATAAAATACAAGCTAATTTTATCAATTTTGTTTTACTTGTTGCAAAGTAAGAAATTATTTCTTTCAGTGTACAATTATTAAAAAAATTAAATAAAACATTCTTGAAAAAATCTCTCGACAAGTGAAAATCGAAAACTTGAGAAACTGAATTGAACACCCGTGATATTCTGAGGATCGGTTCCGAAAGACCAAAGTTTGTTGGCACCAGGTCAATGAATAAAAGATCATCACGATGACGCATTCGGCCTTCGGGAGCATAGATTTTTAGATATGCGAGTAACACGGTACAATCGATACGGGAATTAATGATATCGCGCACGTACAGCGCGGAAGCCACGTTCCGGCGATAGTCTAGACGTTGCAGTTTCAAAAGATTACATCGATCTTGATAAGATGCGAGGACAAATTCTACAGCACGCGTGGACGGCAAACATCGGAGCGCGAACAGAATAAATTGCTTCTGAACACTCTTAATCCTCCCGGAATGACAGTGGTAGGATGGCGCCCAAACTGGAGATGCATACTCCAAAATAGACCGAACAAACGAAACGTACAGTGATGTCAACGTAATTGGGTCCCTAAAATCCCTACAGTTTCGTTTAATAAAGCCCAACATAATATACGGCTTTAAAATAATGGTGTTAGCATGTCTGGTAAATGTAGCGTCAGCTGCAAAAATCACTCCAAGATCGGAAATGAACTCGACTCAGTCAACGTATTCATTGTACAGCTGATATTGGTGAAAAATGGGTGAGCGGATACGATTAAAAGAAAGCGTCTTACATTTGCTCACGTTCAGAGCCAGTCTATTATTAATTGACCAACTAGAAAATCTGTTTAAGTCCTCCTGCAACTTTACACAATCAGACATACTAGAAACCCGGGCGAAAATTTTCACGTCATCTGCGAAGAGGAGGCAGTTAGCAAACTCAAAGCATTGCACCACATCATTGATAAACAATGAAAACAACAATGAAATAATTGGGAGTGAGAACCCAAGATCCTAACGGAATGCCAATGATCAGTGAGGTAGGAACGCAACCATTTAATTGGAATAAACTGACAATTTAGACTCTCTAACTTACTAAGAAGAATAGAGTGGTCAATCATATCAAAAGCCTTGGCAAAGTCTGTATAAACAACGTCAAGCTGATGTCTGGAATTTAAACTATCAAATAAGTCGCCACAAAACGAAATCAAGTTAGTTACTGTAGACCTACCGGGATAAAATCCATGTTGTAGAGGAGAAATGAAGGTTTTAGTGTGGAAGAATAAGATTTTATGAACCATAGACTCAAACAACTTGGGTAAGACAGAAAGAATGGCGATCCCACGATAATTACTGACATCACTTCTTCTACCCGCCTTGAAGATTGGATGAATACAAGGAATTTTCCAAGGATCGGGGAAGATACCGCGACGAAGGCTTTCATTAAAACTCTCAAAACAACATCTAAACAGAATCGGCGGGAAGCCATCATAACCCGCTCCCTTTTCAACCTCGAGCTGGAACAAGCAATCCCGTACTTTTTCCTCGGTAAATTTGAAAATATTAAATTGATCGAAGGTGGGCAAAGCTGGAGATACGATAGTGGACGACAGAACAGGTTTATAAACCGACGCAAAAAAAATTGGCAAACAGATTACAGATATCCAAGGGCTGACTAGCCGCGGAGCTCTGGTACGACATAGAAGACGGAAAACCAGTCACTTTTTTCTTCCTGTTAATGAAATTCCAGAACTCCTTAGGACTAGATGTTAACTCTTCCTCAATTCGCACTACATAGTTGTTGTAAAGGAACCAGTTTAGGCATTTAAATTCCTTGCGGGCTCTATCAAAATCTGGATAATATTTAACACCGTGCAATCTATACAATGAATGAAGCTTATTACGTCGTTTGTCGAGCAACACCAACTCATTGTTATACCATGGCTCCCGACAGCCGATTTTATTTAATTTAACCCGCCGAACGTGCTTTTCGATAGCACACCTGAGAAGATCGTTGAAACTTAACACCGTACAGTTCAAATCGCCAACGCGTTGTAAGAAGTCCCAATCAGAAATGCTGAGAAATTCATTCAAGGATGTGAAGTCGGCTTTTCTAAAATTAAAATTAAATACCAATGAAGTCCGGACACGCAGAACTCTCGGCATGCGTAACATCATTAGCAAATAACAGATCAAGGAATTTGCCCAAACTGTTACTAATTCTGTTGAGCTGTGTAGTTGAGATGACAGCAAAATAACCGATGATAGAATGCCCTCTCATCGGTAGAAGATGCAGAAAATACGCCGTCCACATGGTCCCAAGATATACCGGGTAAATTAAAGTCGCCCACAATGACAAGTTGGTCACTAGGGCGAACTAGAGGCATAACAGCTGAGTCGATGAAGTTGATAAACGTGTTGTAGTAATCCAAGTCCGATCTGTAAGGTATATACACGGCGACTACAACAATCGAAGTATAAATGGCCAATCTGGCTCGAACAGCAATTACGTTTAGGCTAGGATGACAGGAAATCACATCATTAGGAACCGAATTCTTTACCGTAATCAAAACACCACCACCCTTACGACTGGTGTCAAAATCGTATCTATCCTTTCTATGAACGATGTAATCAATGCCAGGTCTCGCTGATAATTATGACGTCATAATCATTGTCAAGTACGCCTAGACGAAAAACCTTAGCTTTACCTCGAATACTGGAGGCGTTGTGGAAGTAGATCGAGATAAAATCGGTGATAGTGTTGGTTGCATCAGCAGTTATCGGTGCTGTTGGAACGTTATAGCAGCTCTGTTTTTTGGCTGTCGTGAATGATTTACAAATGGACGAATTAACAAACCACGAGGCCACATATCAGAACTGTTTAGCTTATCGAAATGAGCATCCTTTATCAAATTTTAAAGGAGATAAAGATAATGGAATTGTCAATTACCCGCCCCTTTGCAAGTAATAATTTACAATCCACTACGTCAGGCGAGCAATCTTCTAGTTTACTTTGAATGTAGCCAACAAGCATTTGTATGCGGCTAAACGGTTCATAACTGAACCCTCAACCTAACCGCAAATCCTCTTTCAACTCAATCCTCAAACCAGCATATATAAAAAATTGATCAACTGCTCATTATATTTTAACGCAACCCTAACTCAATCCTAACTCAACTTCAACTCAACCCGAAAATTGACGCCTTACGTAACCTACTCAATATTCAAACCAGCATATGTAAATAAAAAATTGGTAAATATTTCTACATATAACCAGGAGTTTTGGGTTAATTCGTACGGCAGGTGCCCGACCATCATCTTGACGCACAGGCTCCAAAAGCTTGTCAAATATCGAAACAGTTTGACGAAAATAAATTCTAAATCGTACAAGCCATTCTCGATTTACCATCGGTACAGACATCCAGACATCTAGACATCCAGACCTCCAGACAGACGGACGGACATTTTTTTTTGATTTTTCAAACTGGGGGGCTTTCAAAACGTCGAGAAAAGTGGTTTTGGACCAACCAAATTGTTGGTCATTTGTGATAGGATTTCAATGAAACCGTGGTATTTTTATTGCAGACGTATTGCAGAATCGTTTGCGTAGGTTCTCAGTAGGAGAAATCGAAAAAAATTGAATATCGTCAATTACAGCGCCATCTATCATGAATCGAAAAAAATGTTTCAGTCAAATCCTACGTATTTTTAGCCGTAGAATTCGAATCTGTAATAAAAATAGGGGTTCATATTTTAGGTTCAAAGTTACCCCCCCCCCCCACCTACAAGGAGGAGGGAGCGGGGAGGTTTACTAATTTTAACACTAACGTATTTACCCCACGGAATAATTAAATTTTGATCTTGACCATTTTTTTCGTAGAGTGCTTATTTTCCGAGATATTTGAGTGTATCAGGTGAATGGTGATGGTAATGGTATAATAGTACAATGGTATAAGTATAACGTGTAATGGTGCAATGGTATAATGGTAATGGAGTAATGGTGTAATGGTATGATGATTTGGCGCTATATTGACATGGTATGATGGAATGATGGTGCAACGATTTTTTGAGTCGCGTTGTTCGAGGAATGGGTTGGACGTAGGATTTGGGGTTAAGTTGAGGTTGAGTTGGGGGTCGAGTTTGACGTTCAGTTAGGATGGAGTTGAGTCACAAAAACAAGCGGTTTTCGGACCGTGTTAGTTTAAGGATTGAGTTTGTAGTTGAGTTGAGTGTTGAATTGAGAGTTGAATTGGAATTGAGTCCTGATTTACTGAGGGTTCAGTTGCGGATTTATTTTGAGAGAATTGTGGGTTGAGTTGGAAATTAGCTTAAGTTGAGTTCACGGATACATGTATTTTTTCCGACCATAGCGGTTGAGTGAGATTTATTGAGCTTTATTTGGGGGTTGAATTGAAATTTGACTCTTAAGTTTGCTTGACTTGTTCTGAGTTGAGCTCATGTACACATTTCTCTTTTCGGACCGTATTGAATTGATGATTAACTTGGGCGTTAAGTTAAGGATTGCATTGAGGGTTAAGTTGCAGAATAGAGCGTTGAGTTGGGGCGGAGCGATGGAGTATAAACTAATCTACAAGTCTATTAAAGTTTTATTATGCGCTGTCGAGCTCCCTTAAAATTAGTCCTATTACTGGAATAGGTATCAATGGGAGTATTTCGTCGACTTATCTATCTGAGTAAAGCTGCGATGAGGGTTTCTGTAAATAGGTCCATAACCGCCTCCAAACTTATTGCTTGGTTGGAGTTGGTCGCACAACCGGCTAATCGCCCATTATTTGTGGTTTTGGCTGCGATTTTAATTTGAAGCACACCTTACAATCGTTCGTGATTGTTGTTCTGGCACAGGCACATCAGTACCGCTAATAATCCAACCGAATAGCATATTTTGAGCGGTTAGCTTATTTGGACCTTCCAACTTACCGTCTGACAGTACTTTTAAAAAATTGCCAACTCATTTAATAGTTTTGGGCTGGCTCTTGGAAGTGTTCTTGAAATTTCAGGTGAAATTTCAATGGTTGTTAACACCCCTGTTATATTTTTCCAAGCTATTCCTTTGACTGGGTATTCCGCATTTATGCGTGGAAGATTTAACCTTCGAACATAA
Source organism: Tipula vernalis (assembly GCA_958295665.1). Lineage (NCBI taxonomy): Eukaryota > Metazoa > Arthropoda > Insecta > Diptera > Tipulidae > Tipula > Tipula vernalis. Next base: position 91,019,214 of record OY282560.1, on the reverse strand, counting down.
GAGCCGCTTATCATTGAGCCATTAGATCCTGAATCGAATAACATTCGACCTAGACGGCTTCGTCCAAAATTGTTTCGAATAATTATTCGAGCGGTGGGTAACAATCGACTTTACGGAACTTACCTAAACCAAGATTCACCTTCAAACGAGGTTTTTATAACACTGGTGTCGATTACGCTGGCCCAGTGTCTGTTAGTTTCAAAAAGGGAAGAGGAGCAAAACGCACGAGGTTATACATTTGTATAAGGCAATAAAGCTTACGACTGATGTTTTCTTGGCCGCTTTGAGGCGTTTCACAAGCCGAAGAGGATTACCCTCAATTGGAGCTAAATGCAAATTTGATAATTTTTACAACGTCATAACCTCCAGTGAGTACAACAACAAAATATCAGAGAGCATGGTAGGGAAGTGGAACAGTATACCACCCTCACCATCACATTTTGGAGGATTATGGGAAGCGGGTGTTAAATCCTTGAAAACTCATGTTAGAAGCAAATCGGGGCAATACTAAATTTTCGGCCTCTTATTCCAGTTAGCGACGATCCAAATGATTTAAAAGGGCTGACCAGCAAAATGCTGTTTAAGCTGACAATCACACCAACTCAAAAGGTTTGGTTCGTTTAAGTCTGTGTACTACTGTCTGCGGGCGGTCTTTCTTCATCTCTCCGTGCTTTTCCCTGGATTTCATTAAAGATGAGGTTCACTTTAAGGTTTCTATCTTCGGTTCATTGTTCCTGAGATACCAAGTAGCATCAATGAAGTTCCTTAATACCATATTCTGAAATTTTTGGATGATTTGGTACAGCCCCAAAGCTGAATACCATAAGTCCAAATCGGTTTCAATATTTGCTTATAAAGTAAAAGCTTGTTGTACAGCCAATACATTTTTCTGTATTTAAGTCCTAGTTTTTCAATTTTGTTAGGAAGATCTTAAGTGTATAGTAAACCGGCCTTAATACACTGCCCTGTGGAACTGTTGATTTCTTATAATTCAGAAAAGCTTTCAACTGGCTTAATCTGGAAGAACCTATCTTTCAAGTAAGATTCCAATATTTTAGCAAATTGCATTGGTAGAAGATTTCTTAACTTATGGTTAAGTTCTTCATGCCACACTCTATCAAACGCTTGTGCAACGTCTAGTAATATCGTTGAACAGTCTTTTTTTTCCTCTAGTGCTTTCTCAATTATACTGATTATTCTGTGTACTTGATCAATTTTTGACTGTTGGTTACGAAAACCGAACTGATGATTTAGGATCAAGTTAATCGATGTAACCTTTTTACCAGTAACTTCTAAAAGAGTTTGAACATGACTGGCAATAGCGAAATTGGCTTAGAAGACGAGGTTACGAGCACCATACACGTTTCCCAGGTTTTGAGATCATAATTACTTCTGTAATTTTCCACAACCTTGATTCTAATTGCTGCATTTATAAGATTGGTGAGCTTCAGCAGAGCTTTCCTTGGCCGTTCCTTAAAAATTTCGGCTGTAATAAGATCGGTACCGTTTTTTTTTGTATTCATGTTAGCTTTGTCAAAATGTATTTAGTCTGGTTAAGTGTTTAACTTATATCGTCATTTTGAGCAGTTTTTCTTGGATTTTTGTTACTCATCGTTTTTCGACACTGTACGATTTACTTCGGGTTTGTTCATCTTAACTACTTCCTTTTTGAATAAACTTGGATTTTCTTGGTTCTTGATGGATTTGTATGGCTCGGAGAATTACGCAATTCGTGAAATATTTGCTCTCCATCGCTAACAATTTCTGATATACTGTTTCAAATGTACTGTGTAGTGATGACTTTGACTACTCAAATCGTTGTTATCTTCGTCTGCTCGTCGTGGATATCAGAGGGATTGATGCTTGCACAATATTTCACTGGCTTTGCTGGTTCTTAAACTTCCCAAAACTTCTACAGCGGCTTAAGAATTTCTTTATTAGTTGTTTCAATGGTCGGTCTAATGTCGGTTTCCATGTTTTTGCAATTAACCAGTAATTGTTCGGCTTTCTGGATTTAATATTTTGAAAAATGCATCTGCTCGTAGTAGTATGTCTATCTTATTTGGCTGTCTGTTATTTGTTGTATTTAATTTGCTTTGTTGGTAATGTTGTTGATTACATGACATAATGTGTTGAAAGTGTAGTGCTTGTCTAGACATGAGTGGATTGTCAAGGCAATTTTCTCCTTGCTAGTTCCAGTTGAATTAGGTGCTAGACCGTATAATGCTGTGAAAGCTTGACTTCATTTCAACGGAATCCAATATCGCTCGACGTGGCTGGGATTTTCCGGTACGTGATTCTGCATAAACGATGGCTGTCGGTAGTACCGTCGTCGGTTGGTGATGTACAAAAAGAGTGCAAAGCTTGTGTATATGCCGTTTGGCAGTTGATGTAATTCTGCATTTCATGGTTGTGTGACTTCTCCTTAGACACAAATAATTCTCACTTACAAATTTTGTTTTGTCCTCCACAGTTTTGTTGTTCAACACATCTGAAGAGCAGGTATTGTTGTCTACATGCTATGCACTCAGCTATGGTGTTGGAATTTGTGACCACGAATGACAAAAAAGATTTTGTAGAAGCTCTTTAATTCGCTCATTTTAACATATTTTTAAAAATTGGAAGATCCTTTTCGTCCAATTCGGCTACCCACATTTGTTTTGTTTCTGAGTCGACCTTGCTAAGTAGAATGTGTATAAGCACGCAGCCCGCGAATTATTTCATCCGCAGTTTCCGTAATGCGGCGCAATTCTTTTCCTGATGGATACGTACACTGCTTTTGATCGAAGAAGCTCTGGATTAATGACGAAAAAATTGGAGTTATCTTATTGTACCGATTACGCAACAGAAAATTTAGGTCTTCTAGCACTATTTCTTTCAAATATTTTTGTTTAGAACTTGGTTAAAAAATGTACAAAATGTTGATAAGTATGCAAGTTCACAGTTACTAAAAACATAACAGTGTAGCTAAGATATTTGGTCCAAGTTATGCGAATTATTTTCATAACCTTAGAAGATGATAAATGGAATTTTATAATTTGTTAACGTATTTGGTTGTAAGCATGACGTCGAGCTGATTTGGAATTAATTTGCTTTGAAAATATCATTCCGTGTATTTAATCGAATATTAACCTAGCCGTTATTTTCGTTAGCGTTGTTCAATCTGACTTTTTGTCAGGAAGGTGCAGAATGCATAACACACTTAATATACAATTTTTGACAAAGCTATCAATCTTAACCTTCATATTTGCAAACCAATAATGCTTTCTTATTAACTCATAGCATTTTCCACTTCCATAATGACCAATTCTTTCATGCACTTGACTTATAAGTTGCTGTTCCATTTCTCGTGGAACATAAAATAACAATCGATCGTTTTTATTTTTTTTATAAATAATACCGTCATGCATTTCGTAAACAGAAGATTCACTAGTCTCTAACAATTCTTTGAGTTTCACAATCACTGGGTCACGATTTTGCGTAAGTCGTAACTGAAAATCAATATCGGAAGTATCAACAAAAGCAACTATAGGACTTCGACTGAGCGCATCCACATGACCCATCTGGGTAACATATCGATGTTTAATTTTATAATTATATTTTTCAAATTCCCATACCCATCTAGTAATCCTCGGGTTAACATCTCTTTTATTAAACGTAATCAGCAATGAATTACAATCAGTCACAATAGTAAATGGAATTCCTTCAAGATAAACGCGGAAGCGGACCAAAGCGTAAACAATAGCCAACGTCTCCAATTCGTAACTATGATAATTAACTTCATGTTTACCAATAGTCTTAGAGAAATAGGCCACTGGATGAAATTTCGAATCATCCTGTTTCTGCATGAGAGCAGCATCAAAACCAATCTTACTAGCATCTGTGTGCAACTCAGTTTCCCGCGTTGAATCATACACAGCCAATACCGGAGCGGAAGTAAGAGATTGCTTAAGATTTTCAAACGCCTGAAGACACTCATCACTGAAGTTAAATATAGCATCTTTCTAAAGGAGGCGATACATTGGGGCAGCAATACGAGCGAATCCAGCAATGAATCGGTGGAAGAAAGAACATAATCCAATAAATGAATATAACTCACGAACATTGGTAGGCACTGGGTATTGACGAACTGCATTCAGTTTATTAGTACCCGGACTGATTCCACTAGCAGACACAACAAATCCCAAATACTGAATAGTACTATAAGCAAATTTACACTTGCTTAATTGCAACTCCAATCCATTTACAGCAATACATCTTAACACATGTCCTAACAATTTCAAATGATCATCAATAGATTCACTAGCTATCAAAATATCATCAAGATAAACAACTATTCTCCCACTGTCAATAAACTCCTTAAGTATCTTACTAATAAATCGCTGAAAGACAGAAGGAGCATTCTTAAGGCCGAAAAGCATACGCAGATATTCAAACTGTCCCTCAGGTGTCACAAATGAAGTTAATTGATTCCTCAGAAACTCTAACCTGATGAAATCCACTCTTCAAATCCAATAGACTGAACACTTTCTTATTACTCAAACACTCCAAGCAATCATCCATAAGAGGCAGAGGATAGTTGTGTCGGACAATGATCTTATTTAAGGTACGATAATCCACGCACATACGTGTCTCACCATTTTTCTTCTTAACGAATACAATGGGTGATGCATAAAGAGACTCACTCGGTCTAATGGTTTCACTATGCAATAAATCACGGATAATTATTCTTCCATCTTGTTTTTCTTTAACTGAAAGGCGTCGCGGATGGGTATAAAATGGTACGTCATTTTTCAGACGCATACACACCTCATAATCTGGTACATTAATTTCTGAAGAATCAACACCCAAATATTTAGTATTAATACATTCCTCAACACATCTAATCATATTAAGTCCTAATTTTAGATCTATATCATACTGAACACTAGGAGCACTATTCACAGAAGCGGCGAGTAAACGGAAACCGGAACAGAAGGAATTAAGATTAGAACAGGAGGAAACCTTAAGCAAAGCTGCACTAGGATTATCAATGGACAATTCACCATTTAACGACTCAGATCGGAATAAGGTAGCCAAATGGATATTCAGGACATGATCAGCACGACCACAATCAGAAACAGAGCGAGACACATTTACTGTATCGTATGCCAATTTATTAACAGATAGGAAGCAAACTCCTACGCAGAAAACTGGTCGGACTACCGGTATCCAAGAGAGAATTAATTAAATTAAATTGCGTACACTGCATAAGATTTTTACCAAATGCAACACTTACCTGTGGCATACTGCTCTTGGTCTGAGACAGCTCCTCAACCTAATTCTACTCTCCAGGAATAAACTGGATTCCAGCAGCAACACCTTTTTTGTTTTTTGGACCTATCATCTAAATTGCACTTGGTCAGAAGCAGCAGACAGAGTAGATAGTTTTCTAATATTCGAAGTTATAATTTTGGCCCCAATAGAGTTACTAGTACGGCCATAAGATATCAATCGCTCGTAAGCAGGCACGTCATCAATCAACTGCTCAATTGTCTGAGCAATGGCCAACAAAGTAATATATCCGGAAGTATCTCGTAGCCCAGAAACAATAAGAGATATTAAATCTCTTTCTGAAATATTGGCTCGCATTGCGGTGTCCTGCATACACGTAACATAATGCACAATGGTTTCATCATTACGGCGAATGCGACATCCAATCTATATATATAATACGCCAGTGAAGCCGCTTCTCCTCCTAAACTAAAAGTCGTACAATCAAGTATGATACACCGTTGGAAAGGTATTTGTCTGAAGTGGTGCACTAAGGTTTCAAATTTAACAAAAAAATAAATCCAGTATGATTAAAACCGGATTTAAGGTTAGGCGCGTGATTTATTAAATTATACACAAAAATTGAAATTGCACGTGCCATATTTCCTCATATATCAATTTTAAACAAAAAATGTTGTTTCTCTTCCTTTATTAGTAGCATACGATTTAAAAAGTTGTTGTAAAAAGAGAGCAGACAATAAATTAATCAAAAAGTTGATTGAAAAGCTTATTCGTTCAAATTAAAACTGTAATATGAATATGATTCATCAGCACTGAAATTAAAGCGGAGTGGAATATTCGCACGCGCAATTTTTGTGCTCTTTGAACATTTTACAACAAACATTCTTTTTTATATTTTCGCTTCAAAATAAATCTTTTTTTTTAATTGCAATTCTTTTCTAACCATCAACGATTTTTTACTTATAAAGACATAAACATTTGGTCAACAAAAACTCAAGACATATAATAACTGTAGTCATACTAAGGTGAGTTGTGAACTTCAACGAAATTCACTCATTTCATTCCTTTAAATCCCTACAGCTAAACATAAATGCCAAGACGAGTGCGTTCACGTCCAACAGGTAGATCCTTAAGATCCACCCGTACCAGCCAACAGCAAAATAGACGCTGCTTGGTAGCATCTCCCAATGCTGCTATATCCTTAACAGATTTTTCTACGGTTCCCCAACATAATTTGGGTCATCTTAACAGGATATGTGTGGAATGTCAAGCAGTGCATTTTTCGAATGAAATTGATGGCAATAAAGGTTCATCGTGTTGTCACAAAGGCAAAGTAAAACTGCCTGCTTTAAGAACAGACAACTTTATCGAGACACTGCTAACTGGCAATGATTCAAAGTGCAAGAATTATAGAGCCAAGATTAGGTCTTTTAACGTTGCTCTCTCTATGATTAGCACAAGTGCTAACGTTGAAAAACCATCAAGTGGACCATTTTTTTATAAAATTCATGGCCAAGTTCTCCATCGCTTAGGTTCATTTGTTCCTGAAACAAATCAAACAGCGAGGTATGCACAAACATATTATTACGATGTCGAAGTTGCTGCTGCTCAACGAATGAATTCAGAAGCAAACAATGGTTGTGATCCTGCTTTGATGAACCAGCTTTCTTCTTATTTGTCACAAACAAATCCTTTCGCTCAAAGTTTCAGAGCAATGGCAACAATGTATGATAGTTTACCAGCTGACAAGAAGAAGGAGGTTACGATGATCATTCATGTAGACAAAAGACAGGATCAACGCAGATACAATGACGCAACTGTTTCTGACGTAGCGGCAATCTTCAAGAATTCTCCGGAAGGAATTCCTGAGTCAGAACGTGATATTGTAGTTCACCCAAAAATAGGTCAACCTCAAATAATACCATCACACAGTCCGAACTTAGACCCCATGGCTTATCCGTTATTATTTCCCGGTGGAGATAGAGGATGGACCAGAAATTTACAGCATTGCCAAGCAAATGCAACGGTATCAAGAAACAAACTCACAATGCTTCAGTTTGTCAGTAATCGACTTGCAATAAGAGACGGATTCTCTATTATTCATTCTTCAGGCAAACTTTTCCTGCAATGGATTGTTGATTTGTATGTGCGTATTGAAGGTGAACGCTTAGCATTTGTAAGATCACAACAAAGTTTGCTTAGAGCAGAATGTTACATGAATGTGATGGATTACATTCACCAACGTGAGAATAATGGAGCCCAAAGAATCGGTCAAATGGTTATTCTGCCATCTTCATTCATTGGAAGCCCAAGAAACATGCAAGAAAAATACCAGGATGCAATGGCAATTGTTCGTGAATTTGGCAAGCCAGATCTCTTCATAACTTTTACATGCAATCCTACCTGGCCTGAGATAAAATATAATCTTAAACACAAGCAAGCATCGAACGAGCGGCCTGATCTCATTGCCCGCGTTTTCAAGTCAAAGTTAGATGCTCTAATCGAGGACATCAGGAAGAAGGAAATCTTTGGAAAAGTTGAAGCATTAATTTACACAATAGAGTTTCAGAAGAGGGGTTTGCCACATGCGCATATATTGGTGTCTCTTGCACCGGAACACAAAATCCAAGATCTAGAACACATCGATTCTACAGTGTATGCAACAATCCCAGATCTCACGTTACCTAATAATGAAGCTCTACATAAAATAGTCAAGAAAAACATGATTCATGGGCCATGTGGAATTTTTAATCCTAATTCTCCATGCATGGTTGATGGTAAATGCTGCAAATCTTTTCCTCGAGAGTTTTCAGACCAGTCAAGGAACAATCCTTCTGGGTTCCCAATATATCGGCGACCTAACGATGGAATCACGGTTTCGATTGATGGAAATGACATCGATAACAGGTTCGTTGTCCCCTACAACCCCTTTTTACTTCTCAAGTATGACGCTCATATCAACGTAGAGGCATGCAGTACAGTCAAGAGTGTGAAATACGTCTATAAGTACATATATAAAGGACATGACGCTTGCACTGTTGCATTTGGTGATGGAGACTCCAATTCTTTCCGTTATGATGAAGTGCTGAACTACTTGAACGCAAGATATGTTGGTTCAGCTGAAGCTGTTTGGAGGATTTTCGAATATAAAATGCATTATCAATCGCACACAGTTATTAAACTGGAGTGTCATTTACCTAATCAACAAAGGATTTATTTCCAGGATCAAGAAATCGATGTTGAGACTCTCAACCGAGACACAAAATTGTTGGCATGGTTTAAATTGAATATCAATTCTCTTGAAGCCCGAGACTTTCTTTACACAGAAGTTCCTCAAAACTATACATGGCATTCACCAACAAGAAGTTGGCGTCCACGACAACGAGGTGGTGGTAGAGTCATTACAAGGTTATACATGGTGAGCCCAAAGAACATTGAATTGTTTCATTTGCGCATACTTTTGTTGAATATTAAAGGAGCAACGAGCTATGAGTTTTTGAAAACAGTGAACGGTGTTGTGCATCAAACATTTTTAGAAGCGGCACTTGCACATGGATTCGTGAGATGTGAAGAAGAATATAGAAACGCCATCTCTGAAGCATGCGGTGTTCAGAGGCCTGCTCAAGTTAGAAATCTTTTTGGAGTGATCTTAGCTCTCAATAATCCTTCGAATGCTTTAGATCTCTGGACAGAATTCAAAGCTCAGATGATTGAAGACCATTTACATAACGGAATAGAAATTACAGTAGCTGAAAACATGGCATTGTTAGAAATCAATGAAATTCTTATCACGCATAACACATCTTGCGCTGCACTTAGCCTACCCACGCCAACTGCTGCGGAACAACAAGCTGTGTCTACAGACCAAGATTTCCACCTTAATGTATTCAACACATTATATGCAACATGCAATTCAGAACAGAAAGAAGTGATTGATACTATTATTTCTGCATTAGAAAATCATGCAACAGAAGCAAAAATATTCTACCTAGACGCGCCTGCAGGCTGTGGAAAAACCTACATCCAACGTGTCTTGATGTCATATGTCAAGTCTAAAAATCAAGTAGTTTTACCTGTCGCGTTCACTGGCATCGCTGCAAGTTTAGTTGAAGGAGGTAGGACGTTGCACAATCAGTTTAAACTTCCTATTCCTATTTTTGACACTTCTGTGTCATCAGTAACACCAAACTCACCACATGGACAGAAACTGTTGTCAGCGAAAATGATTATAATCGACGAAGCAAGTATGATGCCATCTGCTGCATTTACAGTCATCAACCGTCTGTTTCAAGATTTGGCAAATAGTGGAACGAACACGTCTTCACTACCATTTGGAGGAAAATTGGTGTTGCTTTGTGGAGACTTCCGTCAAACACTTCCTGTGGTGCCACATGGAAGCCGATCTACAACGGTTGAGAACTGTTTAAAATTGAATCCTCTGTGGCGTTTTGTTCGTAAGTTACACTTAACTCAAAATATGCGTGTAAATGAGGGGCAAGATGAGTTTGCAAGATACTTACTTACAGTTGGAAATGGTACGCTGCCGAAACATCAGTCGATAGAAGGAAACTATATTTTTCCAAAAAAATTGCTTGGTATAGGGTCAGCGGTTGATTTTGTTTACGGGGACTTAGAATCAATTTTAACATCAAGTGACATAGCTGACTATGCAGTTCTTGCTCCTCGGAACGAAGACTGTAACATAATCAATAACATCGTGTTATCCCGAATGAATAGTGATTTTTTTCAAGAGAAAAGCTATATCAGCATGGATGAAATAATGTCTGATAATGAACATGATGCTCTGCAATTTCCAACAGAATATTTAAACAGTATAGAATTGAGTGGACTTCCACGACACAATCTGAAATTAAAGGTTGGTGCTGTAGTACTATTAATGAGGAATTTAAATACTTTAAAAGGTTTGATCAATGGAACAAGATTAAGAGTGATAGCTATGCACAACAACTCTATAGACTGCGAAGTTTTAACAGGTTCAAGCCGTGGAAATCGAGTACTGGTTCCACGAATCAAGCTAACTTCCTCAGACAGCGTGTTGCCATTCAAAATTCAGCGTTTCCAGTTCCCATTATGCTTGGCGTTTGCAATGACCATTAACAAGAGCCAAGGACAGTCTCTGAAGAAAGTAGCTCTACATTTACCGAAGCCAGTTTTCACCCATGGTCAACTATATGTAGCACTAAGCCGTTGTACGTCTGAGACTGGTGTCAAAATATTCATCGATAGCTCCAACGATCAATTTGTTCTAGATGATGGAGACTTCACAACAAAAAATCGTTTTTTACGAAATACTTTGAATTGAATATTTTTCACTTTATATTTGTACATTTTAAATAAAATCTATCATATTTATATCGTTCAAACACCTTGGTTTTATAATTTAGACATAAAGAAATGATACCCACCCGATTCATCAGTATATTCACTAGAAAACTGGAAACAATTCCACTGCCATTTTTCAAGTTGTTGGATTTGCAAAAAACCGGATTTTTCTCATATTTATTCTCGATACTCCATGCAATGTAACTTTTTTTCGCCTGAACGGATTATTATGTTTTTATGAGTCAGAAAGTACCTTATATTCAGATGTATATCCATGAGAAAACTAGGAACCATTCGACTGTCAGTTTTCAAGTTGTTGGATTTGCAAGAAAACCGGATTTTTCTCATATTTATTCTCGATATTCCATGCAATGTAACTTTTTTTCGCCTGAACGGATTATTATGTTTTTATGAGTCAGAAAGTACCTTATATTCAGATGTATATCCATGAGAAAACTAGAAACCATTCGACTGTCCGTTTTCAAGTTGTTGGATTTGCAAAAAACCGGTTTTCTTCATACTTATTCTCGATATTCCATGCAGTGTAACTTTTTTCCGCCTGAACCGATTATTATGTTTTTATGAGTCAGAAAGTACCTTATATTCAGATGTATATCCATGAGAAAACTAGAAACCATTCGACTGTCAGTTTTCAAGTTGTTAGATTTGCAAAAAACAGGATTTTTCTCATAGAGATTCGAAAATACCGCCAATCGTGTTAATTTAAAAATGCCGCCAATTAGCAGAAGACAATTGTCATTGTTATTGTTTCAAAAAATTCTGTTTTTTTATTGTTCAATTCATAATGGATCGAAAAGATTTCAATTTTGCCAAATTGTAAATTTATTCTGCGCATTTTGCGCTGACAGGTTGCTAGTTTTTTATAAACTTCATATGATACTTGACGATCAAAGCGCTTGAGTAAAGCTTCACGTAATTCATTCCAGGTAGTAACTCGTGACGAGCCATACGATACCGATCATTGTCATCTGCACCCAATGAGGTCATCACATCTTCAAAATCAATCATCCACTTTGAAACCACATAATCGTTTGTACCACTAAACGTTGAAATCAAACTATCCACATCAGAAATCTTCGCTTTCTTTTTTAATCATATTGCTGAGGTTGCTAATAGTGAAACTAAACTGGCTTCGATTTCCATTTTCACTATTTTTGCTCGTAAATTCAATAGTCGCTCACGGATTTCCAGTTTAATAATTTTGTCAGCCATTTCCTCTTGGGTTTCTTCGGAGGTTTGATTCAAATTTTCATTACTTAAATTGAAATCCAGCTGATCAACACAAACGGTAGTTGCTAACGCAGAAGCAGCATTGTCAATCGGAGGATGAACCAAAGTTGTAATTGGTATTGTTGTAGAGCTCGATGGCACTTTACTACCGACACTTACACTGGTTAAAACTGCTGAAGTTGGCGTAATTTGGTTTACAGAAGTTGGAAGTACAATTGACTGAGGCAAATAAGTTGCATCCGGAACATAAGTCGTTGACTCTGAAGATGCTGAACTTACCGTAGCTTTTAACGTGGTTTCTGAAGTGGATTTTTTTGGGTTATCCACTCCCGATAAACAATATGAGTCTGAAGGACCGTAAATGTTCCCATTATAGACACAGAATAGAGTAGAAAAGGTTGTTTAATTATTCTCTCTAAAAATAAAATTTACTATCATTCGAATATTTGTATATGAATTGAGTCCACCATGTGTCTGTCAATGTCTTTACTTGTGTCCCACTGGTTGTAACAATAAATTAAACTCTCACTCTCCTCTTAATGTATGTCTTGCTTTGTTTTATGAGAATATTCACGATTATTGGGCCTTTTCAGACGTGTATGCAGTGCTTGATGTGTTTTCCTCGTTTCTTACTTCTTTTACCTAAAACCGTCTATAAACTAATTTTGGAAGTATGAAACGAGGAAAATACATCAAGCACTGCATACACGTCTAAATACCCCAGTTAACACAAAAAAAATATAAAACAACAAAAACGTATTACGTACATATATGTATTATATTAGATATTTTCATTCGCAGTGTGATCATCAACATAACAACAACACCGACATTTATTTATTTCAATATAAAACGATTATTTTATTTTTTGTGTAATTTTGTGCAAAGTGTACTTATTAATTTTAATACAATAATAATCACATACATATATTAAAAAGGTGAGTTACATTTTTATAACAAAATTGTATTAAATAATATTTATCTGCGTGATTATTACCTTAATATTTTTGGATAAAACTATTTTCGAAGTGGTTATAATATTATGTATGTTCTATGAAATCACCGTGTCCGCCATATTGTGGTTTACAAAAAAAATATAAAACAACAGAAACGTATTACGTATTAGTTATTCCCACTAGTACATTGTATTTAGAATAAAAGCATCAACTCGTTCCTTATTAGCATTTCTCATGAAGCTGGAATTCCGGTGCAGCAAAGCACTCGTAAGTACTTGTGAGTGTTCAATGCAACGGAAATTTATCTGTTTGAAGTAAAACAGTTGATACCTTATCAACGAGTAGTTCTGAGTAGTTTGTACTTATGATCACCTTTCTAAAGCCAATGGAACGTGGCTACTTATTGCAACAGCTGTAATAGTCGCTTTTTTTCTTAGATTACTTTGTTCGCAACAACAAAAATATTGCCCAAACAATGCCAAACAAAAATATTTTAGATATTTCCGAACGTTCAAGGAAAAGGCGATTTCACATGAGAAGCTCCGTAACTACAGATTGCCCTATGCAAACACAAATTAGCGTCGACGATCCAAATGAAAATTCGGATAGCGAAAGTGTGTTATCTGAATTTAAACCAGATGTCGAATTGTATTCAGATGTAGTGTTGAAAACGGAGCTGATAAAATTTTAAATTTTTTGAGAATTTGGTCAATTAAGCATAATATAACTGCTAGAGCAACGGACGAGTTATTATCATTTCTAAAATTTAATGGATATCCACTGCTACCGAAAACTTGTAGAACTCTCCTTAAAACTCCTGTTAGTAGAGAAATATTAAAAATGGACTCGGTTAGCTTTGTTTATCTGGGGTTAAAGAATTACTTAGATAATTATCTTGAATCCGTAAAAAATATTTCGACAGAAATAGTTTTGAACTTTAATTCGGTGTTCCAATTACGAAAAGCAATCGTAGCTGCTTCTGGTTAATTCTTGGCCGAACAAAAAATTTGGAGAAGGAATCGGTGTTTGTTGTGGCTGTTTACCACAGTACTGTCAAGCCAAATGATTTTAATGCATTTTTGCGGCCTTTAGTTGATGAAATTATAATTTTAGAATATACTTATGTATTTCATAACTGTACTATTAAAATAAAACCGGGATTATTTATTTGTGATGCCCCAGCCAAAGCCAGTATTACCGGAATTAAATCACATACCGGTTACTTTGGATGTAGCAAATGCACAACAGAAGGAAGTTATTACAACAATAGAGTGATATTTCCTAAAACTAGTTGCACTTTACGGACAAATGAATCGTTCCGCTCCACTCAATTTAAATTGGATTACCTTCATGTTGTATGCTTAGGTGTAATGAAAAAGCTTTTGAATATGTGGTTAAATGGACATCCACCACATATCCTTCAGAGTCGCGATATAATACAAATTTCAGCAAGACTAATAAAAATTTCAAGCAGTCAACCATCTGAATTTCAAAGAAAAATTCGACCGCTTTCGGATTTTGGATATTTCAAAGGGTCCGAGTTAAGAACATTTTTACTGTACTCGGCACCATTTGTTTTAAAAGATATTTTATCAACCGAAAAGTACAATCATATACTTTTATTACATGTTGCAATCCGGATGTGTATAAATGGATTCTGTGTTGAGAAAGCTGAAGTAGTTAAGAACATATTGAAACTGTTTGTAACAGAAATTGGACGCATTTACGGACATGAACACATTTCGTATAACGTTCATTCATTGATTCATATACCAGATGAAGTACTGCGTAATGCAGGTCTAGATAATTATAGTGCTTTCCCTTTTGAAAATTATATGTTTTATGTTAAATGTCTTTTAAGAAAAAATAATGATCATTTGGCTCAAATATGCAATCGGTTAGTTGAGAACATATCCAACATTTGTTTAATAGATAACAAGAGAATTTCCGAGACACCCAACTTAAAAAAAAAATCTTTAAACGATTTAGGCGCGACCGTATATTTAGAATTGAACCTAATCAACATGAGAATCAATTCAAATCATAGAAACCAATGGATTTTAACAAAATTAAAGAAAATTGTGCAATTTGTTCATGCCGAAAGGAGAAACAATCAAATAATGATCTACGGGACAGAGATTTGTGGAAAAGAAAATTTTTTTAATTTACCTATATATTCAAGTAATTTAAATATATATAAAACAACAAAAACTAAAATGGCTCCAAAGTATTGGCTTTTAAATACATATAATTGAATGCAAACTATTCATGATAGAAAATGAAGATTATTATGTTTTCATGCCTATTTTACATTCAATTTAGATCAGATCGTAGAAAATCATATTTCAACAATATTATATTAGAAAAATATTATATGTTAATCATTCCAATATTTTGTATCATAGATGTATTCGATTGTAGAGACTCTTTCTCCGGAAGGTGCTCTAGAAGTGGTAACGGTGCTGGATGATTGGATTGCAAACGAAAAACTATTTTGGCCGCCGATAAAAACTTACTCAAAAGCCATTAAGCATTCATATAAAAGAAATGACTCCTGGGAATGTTACGACTTCAGATTACTTGCCTATGTTTGAAATAGGTATTTTAGATTAATTTCATAAAAATATTTATATATTTAAATATATAATATAATGATTAATTTACAGCAATATAACTAGAAATTTATTTCATACATTTTATTTTCTCTTCCATACAAACATATTCGGAGGCTAAAAAAAAAGAACGGATGTACATATAGTTGCTTTAAAAATTCAGAATCTGAAAAATATCACAACGGCAAGGCAAAATATTCAGCACAGGTTGATTATAACTTTAATTCCAATTTTGAGGCTGAAGAATCCGAAGCTGATTCTGAAGTTACAGTAATATTAGATAGCGCAGAAATTGAATCATCAAAAAAAATTATTATATTCCAAATATTGAGGATCCTCAGGGGTAGTTTGTTACGAATCACAATGTTCCCCTGTCGTGCGGCAACATGTTTTCATTGCTGATAATGAATTTGATTTACGTCTCAAAACTATTGAAAATGGTATGATTGAAATAAAAAATTTTATGAAATCTACGGAAACAAAACTCGAATGTATTTACGAAACGAAAAATTCATTGGTATCTTTAATTAAACAAAATTTAGTTAAAAATAAAACAATTATTAAAAATAATGAATTCAAAATGCCCACCATTCCGATTACCACCGTCAGCGCATTGGAGGAAATCAATAAAAAATTGATTATTTCGAATTAGTCCATGGATCAATTAGTATGTACATATAATATTTGTTATGTTCCAAATAGTTACATCTAAAATATTAATTCAATTTAAAATTAGTAATTAATTTAAAATATGTACACAACAAAATAACAAACAAATTTAATAAAAACTCATAACCAAATAAAATGTTCTTATTCTTCAATTTACAGATTGTCAGGCTCAAAAAACATGATCGAACACCATCAATTAACAACACAATCAAAAACTTAATGGTGGATATATTTTCATAAACCCTATTACGAAAATATACGTGGACCGGCCGAAACGGTATTGATAGAAGTAGATTAATGCTTAATTTTTATTATTTTTAATTATTATAGATGTTACAAAAATGATATTCAATAAAAATACAGGTGTATTGAATTTAATTTCAAATATACTTAATTACAAGAGACAGGAGGAAGTAGAAACATACATCGTTGAAAAATCCATAAAAGAATTTTTCAAAAGGATTACATTGAGAATGAGTCGTCTTCATGGTAAAGAAAATGACTGTTAAACGTAACTGCTAAATTGAGTTGATTAAATTTTAAATAAATTGATATTATTAAGTTCCTTTTTCCTTAAGACTTATTATGGCTAAGCACAGAGTCGAGTAATCTTAGAGTTATCCCCTTATTAATTTATTATATATTTTGAATACTTTTTAATGAAATATTATTGAAAATGATTATTTCTACACTATTAAATTATATCGAACCTAAAAAACAATAATAAATTAGTATGAGGATAACTCTAAGATAACTCGACCATGTGCATAAACCTACTAACTGAAATTATTTAATTATATATTTAATACGATACAATATAAAACTGTAATTTATATTAATTAATACATGTATGATTTATATTTTGAAATTTTTTTAGTCGTTTGACATATATTTAATTTATTATAAATAATTAGTTTTCCAAATTTTCGACCTTGCGGGTCATTTTCAAGGACTAAATTATTTAGTAAATAGAATTAATTACACATCTGAAAACTTAACTAACAATTATCCAATAAAATAAAAATATTTGGTCAAAACTTCTTAAACTATAAAGTTGGTCACATTTTACGGCTTTTAAATGTAATTTTTTATTTATTGGTAAGTTTTGACCAAATATTTTTTATTTTATTGTATAATTGTTAGTTAAGTTTTCAGATGTGTAATTAATTCTATTTACTAAATAATTTAGTCCTTGAAAATGACCCGCAAGGTCGAAAATTTGGAAAACTAATTATTTATAATAAATTAAATTAAAAGCATGTATGTGAAGTTATCCCAGGATTTCATCCCAGCAAATAAAAAAATTGAATCAGGCAACCCTCGAAAAATTCTTTTGTGAAGTTAGCCCAGCCCAGAATATAATTATTTTTAACTTTAAAACTTAATAAAAAAAAAATAGCTCAAAATATCTAAATTAAATAATTAAACAATAATTCCTACAAAAAAAAATTATCTAAAAAATATGTATCGCTTTCAAAACATCTGTACATAATTATTGAAATATTTATTCGCTTTTTGAAATAATATAGATTTTTCGTCCGTAATAACAAAAATTAAAATTTGTCGGATTGAGGCTGAATGGTTTTTAAATAGACATACACTTAGCTTAATTTTGGCCAAATTTAAAGAAAATCGTATTGTTGCAACTTGCGTAATTTGGCCCTGGGCCAGAAAAAACTCCATACAATTTTGAAGTAAAATTGGATTTTCGTCTGTAATAACAAAAGTTAAAATTTGTCGGATTGAGGCTGAATGGTTTTTAAATGGACATACACTTAGCTTAATTTTGGCCAAATTTAAAGAAAATCGTACCATTGCAACTTGCGTAATTCGGCCCTGGGCCAAAAACCTTTATACAATTTTTGAAGTAAAATTGGATTTTACGTCTATAATAAGTTGAAACAGTACGATTTTCTTTAAGTTTGGCCAAAATTAAGCTAAGTGTATGTCCATTTAAAAACCATTCAGCCTCAATCCGACAAATTTTAATTTTTGTTATTACGGACGAAAAATCTATATTATTTCAAAAAGCGAATAAATATTTCAATAATTATTTGAAAGCGATACATATTTTTTAGATAATTTTTTTTTTGTAGGAATTATTGTTTAATTATTTAATTTAGATATTTTGAGCTATTTTTTTAATTAAGTTTTAAAGTTAAAAATAATTAAATTCTGGGCTGGGCTAACTTCATAAAAGAATTTTTCGAGGGTTGCCTGATTCAATTTTTTTATTTGCTGGGATGAAATCCTGGGATAACTTCACATACATCTTAAAAGCTAAAAAAACGACTAAAATTATTGGAAAATAGACATAAAAGAAAATTAAACAATAAAACCAAAATTCTCCATTTTTGAATTTTTTAGATTATTTATTGTCTTTTATTTGTTACTTTTCGTATGGTTATTTAGTCAGCTACCTGAATGACTTGTTCAGACCTCAATACTGGCACCTGGATTTACAAATTAAATACACATATCGATACAATTCTTTACCATTTAAATACACATGGCTTTACTAATTCAATACACATATCGATACAAAGGTGTTAACAATTA
This sequence comes from Tipula vernalis, assembly GCA_958295665.1. Classification (NCBI taxonomy): domain Eukaryota; kingdom Metazoa; phylum Arthropoda; class Insecta; order Diptera; family Tipulidae; genus Tipula; species Tipula vernalis. The sequence goes on along the minus strand of OY282560.1, from coordinate 91,000,550 downwards.
AAAACACAAGTCGATACATTGTGTTCCTGTATAAAGCCGCGGCTACACGAATGGAAAATGTCGACCAATATTGGTCCAATGTGATTTGTAAAATGTTGGACAAATATTTGTAAAATAAAATTTGACTGTCTACACGATTTGCCCAATGTTCATTTTTCGAATGGCTACCAATGTATAACCAATTTTGGTGGTTTATATATTGATATTTATCACTAGTTGTCACTACTAGTCATACATTAATTACGATATCTCCCACAAGATGGAAGCCAATGCAAACATATTGCTTTAAATGCACTTCGAGCTTATTTTTATGTTGACAGTGTTTTAAATCCCAAATTTCGGGATAATTTTGATATAAATTTATAAATTCTAGCACAAACTCAGCCGACCAGTCAGATTCCATTTTGGATTTATTTATTTATAAATAATAAAATATAATGACATCTACAGTTGTATTTAGTGACATCTGCCGTTAAGTATTCAAAAATACATTTTTTCTCACCATTCGTGTAGACGAAGTACCAATATACACTCCAACGTTGGTAGTTTCCTTTGATCTTTTTATAAAAACCGCCTATTGAGCGAATGGTTACCAATGTTGGACCAATATAACCTTCATTTGTATTTGTTATTTTTTTTCTGTCTACACGATTTGTTTTTTGGACAAATCTCCAACGTTGGTCTACATTTTCCATTCGTGTAGCCGCGGCATAAGTGTCTACACGATTTGCCCAATGTTCATTTTTCGAATGGCTACCAATGTATAACCAATTTTGGTGGTTTATATATTGATATTTATCACTAGTTGTCACTACTAGTCATACATTAATTACGATATCTCCCACAAGATGAAAGCCAATGCAAACATATTGCTTTAAATGCACTTCGAGCTTATTTTTATGTTGACAGTGTTTTAAATCCCAAATTTCGGAATAATTTTGATATAAATTTATAAATTCTAGCACAAACTCAGCCGACCAGTCAGATTCCATTTTGGAATTATTTGTTTATAAATAATAAAATATAATGACATCTACAGTTGTATTTAGTGACATCTGCCGTAAAGTATTCAAAAATACATTTTTTCTGACCAATCGTGTAGACGAAGTACCAATATACATTCCAACGTTGGTAGTTTCCTTTGATCTTTTTATAAAAACCGCCTATTGAGCGAATTGTTACCAATGTTGGACCAATATAACCTTCATTTGTAATTGTTATTTTTTTTCTGTCTACACGATTGGTTTTTTGGACAAATCTCCAACGTTGGTCTACATTTTCCATTCGTGTAGCCGCGGCATAATAATAACCTATTCTCTCTCTCCTTCTCTTTTACTCTCTTCAAAAAGAAAATAAATAAAAAAATGATTACATATTTTTCTCTCCTTAAATACTTTTCACCCCGGCGTATTCCACCAATTGTTGTTCCTTAAGTCGATACTTTTACTTACTTAGTAGCACATCTACCATTGGACACATTTCAGACACAGTGTGGACCCGTTGTTTGTCGGGACTAACTCGGTATTTTCATTACCACAATTATTGTCATACAACGTTCTTATTTTCGCAAGACTCGTTGTTTTTTCAACCTGGATGCCCACACCACTCAACGCCAATACCATTTCGTCACGAGTTGGGAGCGTCATAATTTTAATTTTCTCGTTACACGTGTATTTTGATTATTGCACAGAAATTTATATTTTATTAATATTATTATTAATAATTGATCGGGTTACCCCACATCTAATGTTATAAAACAATCAGATTTCAATAATCATTAACGATCTTTATTTTCTTAATTTATTAATTTTATACACTTCACTTTAATTACATGTATTTTTCTCCGTTCTCTTCCACCAGATAGAATCAATCTCTTCTTTTGTTTCATTTTGACATTTTCCTTTTCTACTTCGTTCAGAAGAGGTTCATTTCATTCTATTTCGAAACGAGTTCAACTCTCTAACAATACAATTTTATTCTCCAAACATACTCGTAATAATTAAAAAATTGAATTCAATAAATGTACAATCCGTCATTTTGACGGGTTGGTAGTTCTAGTGCTAAGCGTAGTTTGTAATATCAACTACGGACTAATTATTTAACGAAAGGTTTTTTTGTAATAGTTAATGTTTGTGTCTATCACTAAAAAAAGTTAACAAAACTGATTTTGTAAATATGGTAATCGTTTTTTTTTCTGTGTAGGTACAAGAAACATTTTTAGGGCCAAAAATTTGTAGTTACGCCACTGGTATAATATACGATAAAACGTTCTATGTCTATTACAATATTGCCACGGCATTCCCGCCTGATAGAAAAAGTAATGATTCGGTCGTAAAATATTGATGTTAGGCACTCAGTATAAATCAGTTACAAACAAAAAAAAAAAACAATTACATTTTTTTTTTTTGCTTATTTTATTCCAACGATGCATATCTTCCTAGCTAAACTAATCAACCATGCTTTTCACATACCATACTCGCAGAAGACATAAATTCATATCCCAGAGTAAACTAATAAAATGTTTATGCTACATAAAGATATATTCATAAATTTATTATTTGATAATTTCCTATATTTAAATAAATATTCAAAAATAGAGCCAATGGCTGTTGTTAAAAGCAAAACATCTTAATATTATGTATTTTAACAACACCTTTCAGAAAATCTATTAATGGTGTAATAAAATTTCTTATGTCTGTACAAGAGTTGTGTTAATACTCTCGTAAATACAGTATAAGCACTGACTGTAACATTCACGTGCCACAAGAAGCTGTGTTTATTATATTAAGTAAACTTGTTAAAGCTGAAGAAATGTACAATACTGTAGAAAGCTCTAAACCGGGACCGTGATCATATCCCACGTATGTACATGTCAGTACGGAGTTTTTTTTTTTTTTTTTTTTTTATAACAAACTGTGCGCGGCACTTCGAAAATCTCAAGTTTCATTGAGCGCGGCGACCAAAAAAACTATGTACGTATATATCTGTATAACCGCAGCACCGCCAACACAATATTATCGATTTGTTGTTTTATAGTTTTATTACTGGAACCACGTCGTACACCTATCGTCTGAACAACGTAAATCAAAGATGCCCAATACAACAAACAAAAAAAAAAAAACAACGAAGATTAAATTTTTTTTTTTTTTATTTAAAAATTTTAATCGTAAAACTTCTAGGTGGTGTAGTTATTCTCCTCGTTGTGATAATAAATTGCTTGTCGTTTACAGTTTCTTTTTATATAAATTAAAATTAATTAAAGGTGCAAGGGAAGATCTACGCGACTTTGATAAAATTTATGTTGAATACAAACAAAAAAAAAAAAAAAATTCTACACACAATTTTTATTATTTTTAAGTTTTATTTTATTGAATCAAACGCGAGAATCGATAATTTTCAAATTTTTCTGCTTTCAAAAAACGTAATTTTTAAACAGGTTTACGCGTCTCCTACTCGCTACACAATTTTATCCTCACTCATAATGTGAATAATTATTAAAAGGATTCTTGAAGTTTCACTTAGTGTGTTTAGCTAGATGATATATGCTGGATTGGTTTGTAGTGCGGTATATTTTAAAAACAAACAGAATTAACAACAAATTATTAATGCAACAATAGCATGTAGTGTGCACACCCAAATATTTATGCTGTGTACTGTTTTTTTGCTCGATTTTGCAGAACAAAGTTTTGCGCAATCTGTCGTTTTCGCGTTGTTGGTTTTAATTTGAGTTCTTAAAGAGATACATACATTCATATACGAGTATGTACACACAAACCAATCTCAATGCTATTTGCAATGTATGCTTTTGTTGCTCTTTTCTTATTCTTATACGATTTTTTTTCTTCTTCGCCATAAGAACGTTAAAAAGCAACAGCAAAATTGTAATAAAATTTTTATATTTACTATAAATGTCACAAAAGTGTATGATAAATAGTTTTAATTCATGCAAAAAAAAAAAAAAAAAAAAAAACTAAACGTGTTTTATATATTTTCTTCTTGCATTTTATTGTTGTATTTTAATCTTACATTAAGAAAAGTTAAATTTCAACTTAACAAAAATAAAAATAATAACAAAAATTTATATAAATAAATAACATTGAGATAGCGCAGAAGCAAACCAATTGCTCTGGTACATAACTATGTATATAATGTGTATATACATACATACATAATATAAAGTAGAGCTGGAGGAAGAAGAATTTTTTTGTAATCAAAGGGTACTCTTGTCAATATAACATTAAGATGATTAAACGAATATGGATACATAATTGTCGGTTGCTTAATGTGTTACGCTTAATAAAATTGAAATTTTTGTTTGGTTTTTTCGTTTTTTTTTTTTTTAATTCGAATAAATAAATATAATAAATGTACCGGCAATAATTAAATGTGTTTGCAGAATTGCACGCGGCAATGTAAACAAATAATAAATTTTTAATTACTGGATGTGGCGCGTTGATTAGATGCAGCCTGTTTTATATAAATGGAAACATGTTTAAACATAGATTTTTATTTTTTTTTTTTTTCAATTATATTTGGTCTTCAAAAGAGATGATATTAATTGACTCTTTGGATGGTTCCACACAAGTTTTCAATTTTCTCAAAGTTTTGTAAACAAGATACTTATGTTATGGGGAAAAACCTCGTAATTGAGAGGTTTTAGTCGACACACTTTTAATTGAAACAAAATTTCCAAACAATTTCAATTAATTTATTTTAGTTTAATAAAACTTTTAATTTTATCAAATAATTAAATAATTAATTTATAAAATACAATTTTATATTATTGACGATCTATTGTGCACCCAAAAAAATAATCCGGTAATATTAACGGAATGAATTTCGTTAAATTTTAACGTAATTTTGGTGTACATATAATGATCGTTAATAATTGTAATAGTAGTTTACTTTAACTTAACAAAAAATCATTAAGTTTATTAATGAAAAATATTTCTTTAAACTAACTTCTATTAATTTAACCTATTTAAATTCGTTATTAAAATATTTCATATGTAATGATTTTGTTGTACAGAGTATTTCTGTATCTTAAATGTAAAGATAATCCGTTAAAATGAATTTTTGTGAAGAACGAAAATCACTTTAATTTAAAAAATCTTCTTTAACAATTTTATTTTCAGTTATCTACGTGCCGAAAGTAAAATTGTTAAAGAAGATTTTTTAAATTTAATTTGATTTTCGTTCTGCACATAAATTCACTTTAACGGATTATCGTTGCATGTAAGACGTAAGATTTACCGATGTCATTGTAATAGAAAAAAATGAAATATCTGAATCTAAAATTTGTTTAGTTCAAGTATTTTTCATCCAACCATCCTCAGAGTGCACGACAACCGGCTCAAAACCTATAAAACAAAACTCTATTCTTGTGTATGGAATCCCAAGCTATTTTATCAAACGAAAATGAATAATGTTCAGTCCTTAACAATATAATTAAGCTGTACTTTGTAACGATTTCCCTAAATGTGAGCGTTGTTTTTTTTTTCTCTGTGTAATGTTTCACGAATTAATTTTGACCTACCGCTTATATGTAGGTATAAACAATTATTTTTCAGACTTACCTACATTGTACTTAATTACACGGACAAGAATTGATTTGTGCTTACGGGATATGGATTTTGGTGTTAGTGACATGGTTGGAAAAGAGGTAAAAATTGGTCATTAAGTTAGTTAATTTTGGATTGGAAGATGAAGAACATCAAGGAATAAATAAAAAATAAATTTGTAAAACCAAAATAAATATTTATAATTTCTAAAATAATTTTATATAAATCTATTGTAATACGAAATGATTGTTAGTATATAAAAATAAAAAAAAATAAAAAAAGTTGTTAAAAGAATAAGTGTAAAGTTTTGTGAATAAAATGAATTGAATCGTTGTAATACGGAACACTACATTATATATGTATATTATATATTGCAATTAAAGACATTGGCTGTTATTTATTCCTGTGTTATACATATCGAAAAATAAAAATATTTGTGCTCCGTTTATGTATATCCAAAGGAGAATGCAATAAGCATTCATGTCACGCTGGCCACCAAAGTTACGGTGATTGCACAGCTAATTGTGGAGTGGTAAAGAAAAAAAAAATACCGCTATTTCGAAGAAAACACAAAATTATTGGGATAAATAAATTACAAAAAAAAAAAAAATTATAACAAACAACGAGAACCAAAAGTGAAGTAATCAGCTGTGCTCCGTGGTGGCTCAGTGGGTAACGAAGCGAGAGCAGCTTAAGCGCAGCATACATTGGCAGTCCATACCAACTATTTTGGCGGTCAGGAGGGGAAGGCAGAGCGTGTACAGGGGCTTACAGCGGAACACATCGAACTTGTAAGGTATCGCATGTTGTCAAAGTATAGGTAATAATTTTTTTTTATTTAAGCTATTTTTTTTGTGTATTTAACGCATTTGGTGTTATTTATCCCGCAAGTTGTTTTTTTGTCCGAATTTTCTAAAATGTTAACAATGGAAAAGTCATTTATTCGTTAATAGGTAGTAACTAGCAAATATGTGGTAAAGTTGTTTTATTCATGATGGGGTAATGGATGCAGTGGCGTACGTATGATCGAATTGTTTTAGTTTTTCCATGACAGTAGAGTAGTTTTTTTTTTTTTTGCCTTGAAACAAGCCACTATAGCACACGAAGTTTATTTTGTATCATGGCTGACGTAACATGTGGGTTAACGGGACCTTCCCAAGCCGACAGGTAGTTATCCGGAACAGTGTGCGACCACATGTGAGGTCAAAACCTTAGCCATGCGGTTACAACTTATTATTAAATCTAATAAAAATATATAGACCGGAAAAACGGTTACAAATATTTGACCGTTACATATCATATTATCTTTTCTTAAAATTAATTAAATTTAATCGGATATACGAAATTTTGTTAATTGTATTATTTTATCGTAACTCATATGTTATACAGGATAATTAATATTTAATAAATGTAACTAACTTTATTTAATATAACACTTTTATGTAGTGTGTATTAAATATTAGTAAATGTAAAAGAATTTTGTTAAAACAGACACTTCTTTTTACAATTTGCGTGATTATTTCATTCTTGGAAGGCGTCTTGTGACTTGATGTGCTATCAAAATTTAGTTATTTATAATTAATATACTAACTACAAATATATTTGATTAAGTATATTAAAATTAAATTCATATAATTATTATATTTGTACATCTGTACACATAAAGTGAGTGAAAAAGTGTAAAGGTTTCTCTTATAATTATTTCGAAATGGAGACGTAAGTACACACATGTTTAATCAGAGCAAGTATTTTATTCCTTAAACAAGACGAGAGTTGATTTTTACCTACATACTAGATATTCAATAGTATTAAAATTAAACCAAAACCACGATAATATTTACACGTACGTACTTCAAATACGTAGATAAAAATCGCTCGTTTAACGAACAAAATTCTTACTCAGATGCTTACAAAATTGTATACTCTATTTAAAAACTCAATTCTGTATACTTTTTTTCGCATTTTAAACTGAGAGTTCATAACTAGCACAATTTCTATATTACAGAAAATCAAATTGGCGATAACACCATTATTTATTAGAAGATTTATAATTTGGTGGAATTAAAAAAAAGATTTGAACCGAAACTATACAACTACAAGGAATTGAAAAAACACCAAATTATCGGTAATATAAAAATTGTTTAATGCCCTAAGTTTATTTCTTATGTGGTTAGATGCTTTAATATAGGGTATTATATTAAAGGGATAATTATACAATTAATTTAATTGTAAATTTAGGAAGTTTATTATCTAGAATCATTATGATTTGTTTTGCATGTAGTTTGTCCGTATAGATGAGTTATCAAAATTAGTTGCGCACTTTAAATATTATCATAATTTTAAAACAGATTCGACTTACTCCTGTGTAGAAAAATATTGTAACCAGTCGATCCAAAATTTACCAACTTTCAAAAGACATGTTAAACAAAATGAAATGAATATAGATGCAAATTCCAGCCAATGTATCGAGAATAAAAGTCATTATACTAATTTGGACGATTCAAATATCAACACACAGCCGATATTAACATACCAATCCAGCTCGGCCAATGTCCAGAATAATGAATGTAGTATTTATAACCTAGTTGTTAATCATTGGGGACTTGAGACGATTTATTCTATCTTAACAGGTTAGTATTTACAAAATTTTGATTTAATACTTTTGCTGCCACTGATGCACCGGTACAACATTCTTTTTTTTACTTGTATCAAGCCACTGAGCTATCGGTCGTTTCACGTGTTTTTCTCTTCGTCCAGACCATAGTACATGAACATGGCGTCCTTCTAAACCATAAAAAATTACATGCGAAATGCCGGTTCATAATGGCAGCGAAATTGTTAAAACAAACCAGTGTTTGTTAATATCTCTCATTTATTAATTTATTTAGAAAATGATATTGATATTACTGCTCTAAAATGGACAAAGGGCATATAGAGAAACTTCTAAGCTCATGCACGATGGGAATAAAAATAAAATTTGAACGATATTTAATGGAGTGGCAAAAAGAGCAGGTAATATAAATGTTTCATGATACTCGTATACTAACTGATATCAAATTTTTTTTTTTTTTTTTTTAGGGAACCTATATAGAAACGACCTCGGCCGGCCGAGTAATCGCAGAATCAACATTAGCTGATTCATCATTATCAACTCCACCAAAAAGAAAATCAAGCGGGAGTAAAAATGTATGTACAAACATAGATTTTTAACATTTCCATTATACTTTCAGTTAATTTAGTGTATTTTTGCTTTATATACGTATTTAAGAGAATGTTTATAGCATGTTTGCTTTCTACATAAAACTGATTTGTGACTTATAAAACGTATATTGTTTCACGAGAACTAATACATTTATTTATTCTATTTATATAATTTCAGGCTACATTGCAGGATATTTTAAATCTATCGGTAGAAGGGGAAAATTTCATTAAATTATCAAAAGAGCGCCAAATTTTATCTGACGCTAGTCGATCGATATTAATAAACTTAATAGTAAATTTTTACATTCAGAAAAATTTACATATGGGCGTAAAAGAATGTGAAACATTATCGCGTCAAATTATAAATCTTTTCTCCGAAGATAGTAAGGTGATATTTTAAAAATTAAAAGAAATTACGAAAAACTTAATTTTTTCCTTATTTCTGTAGGGTGTATATTTTCAACGAAGGCCGAAACTTAAACCAAAAGGACAGTTGTATGATCGATACAACAATTATATATCAAAGCTGAGACAAAATGATTTCCTTCCTAAAGTTAAAAGGTTTAAGGCAGAAGAATTATTTACCGGTAAGGAATTTTACACTTCACTTTTCAGAAAATGTACTCACTCCAAAAAGCAATTTTATTTAACTGTTTACACTGAATTTTTATTTTTATCTTTATTTATCGAAATGTGCTCAAAGTATAGCACGATAACTGAAGGTGATTACTTGAAATCGAAGTCGATCTTATGAAAACTAAAACTAAAAATATTTGGAAGTACATAACTAAAATTAAAAATAAAACAAAACGGATATTTGTTTTTTTAGTTAATTAGATCAATATAATACCTATTTATTGTTATTTCTGTAAAAATTAGCTTTCTCACGCGTAGCCGTACAAGTACAACGTCACATCATAATGTTGCTATCACTAAACTTGTCGGTCTTTTGAATATTGTAGTCTTTCAATTCTTCGTTTGGTTTCCTAGACACGAGTACTTTGATGCGACCATCTGTTCGACAAATTGATGTGAATTAAATTACATTTTTTTTGTAATAATTTAATTTATAATTGAGCCGTTTATTTTGAAAGTGGTACAAGTCCATTCTAAAAAAAAAGTCAAGTTGGATGTTCTAATGTTTGCAGTTCCATGTTACCTTTTCATTTTTTTTTTAAATTGCAGCTAATATATTAATTGTTAACATTGTTAAGTATTATTAGCTGCAAATTGTTTAAAAATGAAAAAGTTACGTGGAATTGTAAACATTATAAAAGCCAGCTTGATTTTTTTTTGAAAATGGACTTGTACCACTTTCAAAATAAACGGCTCAATTAATGAAACATTCTTGGTTTAGGATAGTGATCAAAAACATTTTGGAGTGAGTTTTTGATGATTTAAATAATCATTTGTACAATTATGTCTTTTTCTACAGCTGATGAAGGTACCCCGGAAGAGAATGCCGAACAAGTCTGTCAGTATTTGAAATATAATCGAGACGACAATGACGAGAAATTGATATTGGATAAATGGGGAGAAACGGTTCTATAGAAAAACTACCATTAGGGGAAATCAGGATAAAACTATCCAAAACATTTTAGAGGAATGCCCAGCTTACACCCAAGCCTATGGACCGAAATTAATTAATTTAGATTTTGATTATTTGTATCCCGAGGCAACAAAGATTTTTTTCATGTTGACAGATTTGTCAACGAATTATTCAATATATTCAAGGATAAATTATCCGATCCTTCATGCAAAAAGTTGTTTAAAGAGTTCCAATAACAGAGAAATACAACAATTGGTAAGTTTTACAAATAAATTTTCTAAACTATGAATTTTTAGAATAAGAAATATTTTTTTGTTTCGGATGCGAAAAATTGTATAGCATTTCATTTACTGCACGGATTGCTTAGGCCAACAACTAAAAAAAGCCGCATAGTCAATAACAAAAAAGAATGGATAAAGTTTACAATTTCAGACTCCCAAAACTCGTTAATGATTTTTGCCAAAACAGCCCAAGAATGCGAAACTATAATTGAATGTAAAAAATGCACCGCTACAACAGAAAAAAATACGGTTCAACCATTCGTTTTTGTTTTAGGTGCAAATGAATTTGCAACCAGCCAACTTTTATGTATATATGGATGGAATTAATTAAAAATTACAAAGCGTTGTTTCAGCAATTGACTGTGCGTTTAAAATATTTCAAGTTTTCAACATAAAATATCCAGAAGAAAGTGTGGCTGTTTGGTTATTTATTCAAAAGTATTTGTATAATGTGAAAATTGTTTATGACCCAGTATTTCCTTCTGTGGATCTGTTTATTTCAAGACTAAAGAAATAATTAATTAATTTGAAACAAACAAAATCTGATAAATTTTTATTTTTTTATAAATTAGAAAGTAAAACTAAAATAAGAATGCAATTTAGAATTTAATCATACGCACATGTGAATATTTTTTACAATTTTATGAATTTTATATTTAGATATTTTTTTTTTTTTAAGTACATAGTTTTTGTATAAGTTATCAAGTACTTATTGAACGAATTTTCAAAATATTTTGAATTTATATTATTTCTTCCCATATTAATGATTTTAAAAATAAAGTTTTCTTTTGTTAAAATAAAGTGCTAGTTTTATTTAACAGGGTCATACATAATATTTAGAAACAAATATTTTCGTACATCCTACGAATTTTCTTTATTTCGCAAAGTAAGATGTTGTCTTTGGTCAACTAAATGTCGTTGTATCTAAGAAATTTTCTTTAAAATTGGTAATGTGTGCTCAAGAAATTCCTCTAATAAAATTAATAATTCTTAATATAGACGAATTATTCTTATAAATTAAATTTTAGGTTTTAGGTATCTTTTGTTGAAATAAATAAACTATAATAGTGAAAAGGAAAAGTTGTTACTCTTAAAACAATATTTCTGTACAAAATCGTCGTATTAACGGAACTTTGTTACTTTTAAGAAAAGTGAAATATTAATAATGAGTAGAATTAAAAAAAGGTTTGTTAATAAAGAAAAAATGGTTTTATGTAATAGTCGTTGGGGTAATAAACCGATACTTAAATCATTTTTTGATGTTTAATTATTCAAAGTATGTCCCATGTACGGAAAAATTGTCGGCTCAATATAGACGCTGCAATCGTGAATGCTACACTAGAAATCGTTCGTGTTACAGGAATATTTTTTTGGGTGTGTAGATCTTTATGTTATGGAAGAGTGACGATGACTGATTATTTTGATCTTTATGTAACATTTATTTATTTATTTTATATTTATTTTATTTATCTATTTACATAAATTTTGGTTAGGAACCAACCCCTTACTTACACAATCTATTTTGAGCAAGAGCTCATTCATAACAGATTGTGTAAGATGAGGTGGTTTAACATGTTAAAAATAAAAAAATAAGCTAATCTGCATATAATCTGCAGCTTCACCGTTCATGATCACAGTTTCACACAAACTCCAGCCAGTGGTAACAATTTGTATTGTAAGGCTTCGCAGTCCTCCGTCGCAGCTTGTATGCAAGGGCAAACCAGATCATTATTCCCATTATCTTACAAGAAGCATTTTCTTGCCTTTCCAAACCGCCATCGGCACCAAGCAAATTCAGTGACAATTTACTCAACGCATTTTCTCAACGCAACTCATTTTCCGATATTTGCCTAAAATTACTTCTCGGAATCGCTTCCGATTGCATCACATGTCCCCGCAGTTAAGAGATTTTACCATAAAGCACAGTTTGCACAATATCAATTCAACAAAAGAAAAAAACCAATAAATATTTTTCAATAAAGTAAAAATATAAAATAAAAATTGTCTGCCTGACTCGAAAGTCAAAGCCTGCTAACATTAAATATTTGACTTATCATAACAAATGAGAGAGACATTTAAAAGTATTTATTTGTGATTATCGATAAGTTACAGTAGGTGAGTATATTTCATAACACAGTGGATGAGTACATTCCACAAAACCCCACCACTTAGTGGGGAATCATTTTTACCAAACTATCAGTCATTGCAACCAAATTTACAATAATTTACTTATAACTTACTAATATATAATTCACAGTGTGCGGCCGTAACGCTTTTCTTATATTTCCAATTTAGATGCTTGAATTTTATAACTGAGTAGTCCGACTGTTATAGGTGGTGACTTTTTAACAAGGAACGTCGAATAGAAAATCTTTCGGGTTCGATGCTCATCGAAGTACTTATTAATTTTAATAATTTTTTAGCCTATAACGGTATTTCATTTTTTCAATACGAATTGAAAAACATAAAATTTTATATTGTAAGACAATGATTACATTATAATCATTGTCTTACATATAAAACTTTATGTTTTTGTAATGTAGACGACGATTTTTGGGTTTATTTCTCGGGTTTCAATTGACTTTTTTAAGCAGATGATTATTTTTTCTCTTTTTGTCTCTTTGTACTTTCTTCTATGTTGTGTTTCAATTTTTTTTTGCAGACGTCGAATGTGGGTGAATGTAAATCAGCTAATAACCGCAACCCAACCTTCAACTCAATCACAAAATCAAATTTCAAATCAATCCATAACCTAACTCCAAATCAACTATTAAATAATTTCTCAATCGAACGACTCACTTAACTCCTACGTAAGCTAACTAAACCTTAACTCAACCTAGCTCGAACCAAATGTCAACCCTCTACTTAATTCCACACTGAATGGCCAACCCAACTCCAACATTAACTTGATTGGAAATCTATATACCTGTATAAACTCAACTCAAATCAACTTAACCTGATCTTCCACTAAACCCTAAACTCGAACCTAAATGAATCCCTAATCCCCACTATCTAATATTCAATTGTCGAACAAAAATTGTGAAATAATCACCAAACATAAGAAAATCACCATAGAAATAATAGATCTAATCGATTTATTTAGCAAGCTTTTTAATAGCACAAATATGCTCAATGATATTATTAATAACATCGAAGAACTCAAAAGCACGACAGATAAATTTATTATTAATTACATACAAAGTAATAGTTGGAATATGAAATTATAACAAATCAGTCCCGATGACAAAACTTTAGTTTTACCCCTTTTCCTCTATTTTGACGAATTTGAACACAACAATCCTTTAGGATCAAGCAGTAATAAAAAAAAAATTGGTGCTGTTTATGTTATGTTACCTTGTATGCCAGATTATTTGCAATCACAGCTTTGTCAAATTTATTTGGCAATGTTATTTTTTACTGCAGATAAAAAAAAGTTATACCCAAATTGTAACTGCAAAATTTCAACAACATTAATAAAACAATTAAATAATTTACAAGACCTAGGAATATTAATAAGTCATCCACAGTATAATAAAGTTTTAATAGTAACCGCTTTGATCCTTGGCGCTTTGAACTTAGGCCTCAATCAAATTATAGAATTTGCAGAGAGTTTTAATTCTAATATTTACTGTAGATTTTGCAGATGCAATAAAAACACTACACGTGATATGCGTTTACAAAACGATGAATTTATCCGAAATAAAATAAATTATAATCAAGATGTTAATCTTTGTAATGTAAAAATGACAGGAATAAAAGAAGCATGTATATTCAATGATATAAAAAACTTTCATGTTATCGATAATTTTAGTGTAGATATTATGCAAGACATTTTGGAAGGGGTGGCCCACTATGATCTTATGAGAATTTTAAAACAATTTATTTACATTGATAAATTTTTCGATATAAATTTTTTGAATAGCAGAATTAATTCTTTGGACCTTACAACTTCATCCAACAAACCACCCGCAATTAAAGAAGAAACATTGCTTTCTGGAACAAAATTAAGATACTCGGCTAATGAAATGAGCGTTTTGGTATTTCATTTCAATTGTTTGATTGGAGATATGATACCACGAGCAAATAAACACTGGAATTTATATTTGATCCTAAGAGAAATTCTGTTAATCCTGGTTACAAGAAAAGCAGATGAAAGTACAAGTAAACTTTTAGAAAATATGATTTCAGATCACCATGACCAATTTATAAAGTTGTTTGCCGAAGATTTAAGACTGAAGTTCCATTTCACAGTACATTATCCATACATTATGAATAAAATTGGTCCTTTGCAAAATATTAGTTCAATGAGGTTTGAAGCCAAACATCAGCAATTCAAAGAAATTGGTAGATCGACAAAATCTAGAAAAAAAATGCTATTCACACTTTGTCTCAAAAACCAACTCAAATTTAGTTATTTACTTTTCAATTACAATGAAATTATTGATAAATACAGTAAGCCAATCGCAAAACCAACGAAGTTTGCAAATACTGATTCCAATTTTAAAGATAAATATAAACTGCCAGATAATTCTTTTAAAATTATTAGTAGTATGGAATTTAAAGGTGTAACTTACAAATGTGGATTAGTTATAACTAATCAGTATTATGAAGATGAGATTCCCTTTTTTTTGCTCATTGAATATATTGTCCAAATTGAAACAGAGTTTATTTTCTGTTGTCAAGCCCTTGTGATACCGTTACATATGACCCACATTTACAAATGTTTTTGGTGAGGAAAAGCAATGAATTTGAATCTTTGTTTTTCATAGAACTTATAAAAAAAAAAGTTTATAATTTAATTAATTTTAATAATAATTTATCTGTAAACAATATATAAAATAAAAACTGAGTTACGAAAATGAAAATTTTATTTTTATTCGAAAAATATTCAAAGCTTCTGTTAAATTTCATTATTGGCGCGCCTATCCGGAAAATTGTGTTAATTAGTATAAGAATTAATAGAAAGACCAGTAGGAATATGAATAATCCTTAAAGTCAGAAAAAAAAATTGTAAGAGCAAGGTTTCTCGAAAGTGTTAGAATATTTTTTCTGATTGTAAAAGTATTGATTTTCCCACAGGTTTCCCAATTAATTCCACAAATAAATATCATTTTCCGAAACACGCACAGTTATTTGATATAAACATATGTTTTGTTTGTAAATAACACGTCAGTTGTTTGTAGTACCTAAATAATTGAAAAATTTGAGTTAAACGATTCTTGTTTGGTCATACCATTATTATTATTTGGTTTAAACTGAAAATGCTTGATGCAAACAGATTTCGTGATTCGATCAAATAATCTCTTGTTTGTCAAAAACACATGCGGTTTGGTACAAACATAAAAGTATTTGTTGCCAGTAAACAAATTGTTTATTCCAAATATATTTTAGAATTTCACCCAAACCCGATATAGAAGATTTAAGTGTTAGCTGTAAAAATTGTTTGTGGTAACGAATAAATTTTTTTGAGTGCATAGTCTAAAATTATAAATTAAATTAAAAAAGGAAAAATTTTCCCAGAAAATGAGGCAACTTTCCGGGGAAATTTGGCTTCCACCTAATAAAAACTGTTGATAAACAATTCTACATTCAAAAATTTTTAAAACATGGTCTTCTTACCTGATTTTCCCGATGTATATACGTAAAGTAGAATAACCCCGAATTCAATACAAACGTGAACGGGTTTTGATTTATTTTACTTTACTTTAGACAAAAAATCGCACAATTTGTACGAGTCTTCTTCGTACATTCTTTGTACGAGTAAGTACACACGTACAAAATTAAATGAATAAAAACATCCTATATGGAAAATTTGCACTGAATGATCACACAAACGTAAACAAATTTGGTGAAATATTTAACAAATTAAAAATTGAGTATCACCTTTAATTTGCTGGATCCAAATAAATTGTTTCACTCTGTTTTATTACCTTTACATTCTTGTACACAAACACAACACACGAAAAGAGCTTTTAAAACTAAAACAAAATCTTACTGTTATATCACTGGTAATTGTCTAAGATTAAGCTCGTTTTATTTAAAATCTTAGAATCATAACTATCGGAACACTAGTTAATACATTACAGATTAATAAGCTTTAATTAATTTAGAGAAATATTTTATTTTTTATTTTCACCTACACGAGTAAATCATGTAAGATACACGTTTCAATTACAACTAACCAAAAATTTGACCGACACAACAACATCAGGTTTTTTTTTTTTAATTTCAAACGGTAATTTAGCAAATTAAAATAATTTTCAGTGAATGAGTACAGTGGGATACGTAAGACAATTAAATTTAATTTAATACAGTCTGGTGTTCTGAGCATCATGTAAGGTCATCATAATCAATATTTTGTTCTTGAAGCTCTTTTTCAATAGCCCGAGAACCAGAATACGTTTTTAATACTATAATTTTGGGTACTTGAATATTCAGAATCATTTGGCAACTGCTGTTTTGTGGTACCGAGCATTCATTTTTATTAAAGTGCGTTTTAACATTAGCATTTATTGAAACAGCAGTCTACAGAGCCCAGTAACGCTTTATTAAAAGCGCTGGACAACTCGTCCAATAAGCCATCGAGCTCTTGAGCAGTTTTTGGAGGTTTTGGAACCGGAACTGGTAGTGAATTACCCAGAATAGTTCTAAAGGTATACCAATTGGTTTTCCTCCTGTTTCTGTAGATTTGACTTTTGGAGAAGTCAAGTCCATTTCAAATTGAAGATAGCAATGATCACGTATATGAAGGTTAGTACTTAAAATTTAATAACGGAGTAACTCACCTCGTTCATTTGTCTCCGTACTTCCCCAGATCGTGTGATGAACATTTGCGCCACTCCCAAGGATGACTCCAACCTTGCCCTTCTGACCCTCCAAGATTAGCTCACCTAGAATGATTGGTTGAGTATCCACTTCATCATAAGCTAGGTAAGCTGATGCTAGCCAGAGGTTTCGTTTATCGACCTCAATGCTGACCGCTGCTACATCTCCATTACTGAAATTTGATAGCAGAAAACAACTTATGTTATTTTTAATGAGAATGCACGACCGAACCCTACTTTCTTTTTTCGCGTACATTAATCTATAATAGAGAGTCTTGAGCCCAAGTATCCGGCCTTTAGTGACCCAAGGTTCCTGGATCAAGACGACATCTGTCGCTTCTTTTCCAATTTTTAAAATTAGAGCAGCTGATGCTGCCTTAGATTGGTGGAGGTTGACTTGCAGAAATGTTAGTGTCATTTCTGCAGCCTCTTCTCCACTGCAGTAACATCAGAGTCATCCCCTGATGAGAAGTCCTCTGAGAGCTTCTTTAAAGACTCCATGGACGTTGGCATCTCCATATTCGTGGAGAGAGTTTCCGCTTGGCTCGCTACCTCCGCGACCTTCTTGTACACCTTGAGTGTAACTGCACTGAAACCATAGTTGATTAAACCGTTGGTTTTTTCCAGTGCAGTCAGTGACTCCCTGTTTAAGATGATAAGAGCTGACCTATAGTCAGCCTTTGTCTCCTTGAACTTGGCAACTTTCCAATTGTGCGTTGGCAAATCTTGGTTGCCAATCTGCAACAACTAGCTCTTGGTCTGCAGGGGATCTCCTCCCTATCAATCACATCAAGGCTGGATCCGGGCCATACCTCGCCAAGTCCCCCTACTCCCTTCTTATAAAGGAGCAGGGACCTCTGATCTGTACAGGCAGTCAGTATCACCTGATTCCTGTGCTAGCCCGCATCCCGACAAGTCGAAGCAAGTCCTGGATTTTCCGACAGGATTTTTAGGTAGGTGGTGGCTAAGGCCCCCATCCACCTTCCTCCAATTGGCGGGCGGTATACTGCCATAGTCTTGGGATTTGTCAATAACTGCCACAGCTGATCCTTGAGCACCTCGTTAAAAGGCCTCATAGCGGAAGCATGGAGTTTTGTTCGCTTTGCGATCTTAAGACTTTCCTCCTGAGATCTATTTCTTTTAAGCTGTGAGCCAGCTGAGGGGCCTTCCGACTTTTTCTCGGTGATTTTTTTTGCCCCCTGGCTAAGATCAGGCCTTCCTCCTAGTATTAAAGGGTGATTTTGAGGAACCAGCTTCATTCGTGCTTTGGTTCCGTTTTGTATTTGTATACTCAGATTTGGTGACCCGAGTGGAGGGACCAACCTCGCTTGAGCCTATATTCCATCGATTATTTGTAGACTTAGAGGCAGGCCTAAAGTACCCAAGTCTCGTTGTCCACATTTTCCGGATATTTTAGAGAGCCGGACTCTTTTTGTTGTTGTGTGTTTTTGTTTGGATCCTTGGATTGGTCCCACGAGTAGTGGAGAAAGAAATATCCATCTGTGCAGAGATCCGCAGTACACTGATAAGGCTACTTAATCCGGAGGGCGCCAATTATCCGGATACACCGTTAGCGACTGGAGCTAGTTTTAAAGCTGGGCTATATCCGCCGAAAACTATTGGCTTGACACTATTGTCGACATTTGCGTGTAGACAATCTCCAAATAAGCGTAGATGCACAACACTAAAATATTTTTTTTTTATTGATTATATTATTTAAAATAAAAATTAAAACAAAATATAAACATACTAATAAAAAAAATCATTTTAACATATTTGCTTTTAATTTGAAATTGTCACTTTTAAAATGAATGAATCGAATAATAGCTATAGCTTTTAAAAATCCAAAGTTACTGTATTCTTACCTTTTATTTAAAATTAATAGAATCTTTCTTTCTTCTAGAATTTCTTTGTTCTAGTTTCTCATTTCTGCATTCGTCATTTTATTGTTTTTGTTTGCTGTCCATCCATTAAACTAAACACACCAATATGCCGCCGAGCTATGACTGTATTGAAGTATCGATGAAAAAATTCTGCATAATTTTTTGTCCTTGATAATCCTCTCTTGGTTGGGTAACACACAGCTCTACGACATAGGTCTGGTGGAAACAATGGACTCCTGCCGTTCTTGTCGATCTATAAGCTGATAAAATTTCCCTCCAAATTCTGCACTTATTTCCTTGAACCAGTCGATTAACAAAGAAATCAACCAACCAAGTTATTTCCTAAAATCACTGAAAACCTCCTTTTATCGGCTCTTTTCGGATTCGGTCAATCACGGGACTCATCGAATTCTTGATCGACGTGAAAAAAATATATCGATTAAAAAATTTGTTTGACCAATTTATTTCTTTTATAAGCTATAAGTTTCCGATGTTTTTTGGGAAACTTAAATAACTCCAAATTAATTAGGGTAGAACAAAAAAACCAAAAGCAAAGCGTTAATGAATTTCTCGAAGTCACTTAAATATTTAACCGAGCAAACGGCGCAGTGGTTAAAGCTGCGGCGGTTGGATCGGGAGGTACCGGGTTCGAATCCCTATAGGGGCGGGATGCAAAAGGGATTTTTCATCATCTGATTACGATCGGTGATGAAGATGAACACATCTATGACCCCCTGTTGAGAGTGCGGAATCCATGGGCCGACCCTCCTTTCATGTCAACACTATAGATTGGCATGAAGCAATGCAATGTGCAGGTGGTTAAACGAAAACGGGTCTATAGCCGTACGTCCTCGATTTGGCTAAAAAAGCGTAAGGTAGGACGTAAAAAGCGAACTGCGAAAGAGTTGGGAGTGCCTCGAGCCCCAGAACAGATTGCAGAGATAAAAACAAACAAACAACAACAAACAAACACTTAAATATTTGATAATTTATTAACTTATTTTTAGAGTGCTAAAACATTGAAAGCTGGTTTAATTTTAATTGATAAACAAACAATAGATTTAGCAGGTTTTTAGTTTGACCATCAAACGAACAGGAATTAGAATATTAAGTAAGATCCTATGAAAGGTGAATTTCAATTTTGAATTTTAAAATTCAAATACACCTTGTATAAGAATTTCATATTGTAACGTTTTCTAAAATATTTAAATGTCTACAACAATTTTTTAAGCTCTTGTTGATGTAATTAAAAATGTTGAATTCCATCAGTTTGTTTTGTTTATCAGCCCAGAATGCGTTTAAATGACCTTCATTTTGCCATAACATTTTAATGGCTAATTGACGCTGCAAAAATGCTGTTAGGGTTTAACTATATGCGGGAGAATATACATATGCATGTACATAGTTTTATCAATAAAAAACGTAATAAAAAAAAAAATCAATAAAAATGGAATTTATAAAATTAATAAGCTAAGTAATTATTGCAGATCTATTAAACTTTAATGTCAAACAAGAAAAGTGTATTTAATCCAATTGTTAAAATAGGAATTTAATTTTCGCACGGAATTTGTATTAAATAAAATAAAATATCAAACCTCGACAGTACGTAACATACAACTATCGTATAATTATACTACATGGGCTGAAAACTTATCTGTATTGATAATAAAACGCCACTTTTTTGCCAATCTTTTACCAAGTCTTGCTTTAAGCTCTTTCATATGCAAATGTCCATGCAAGATATACATATTCTATAAGCTCCTTTGATCATTTATTTGTTTTTTCACCTCGTTTGGGTGACTCAAAAACGGACAGTTTCATATAGGATGATGTACATAGATTCGCCCAAAGTTAGATCCATATTTTTGATATTAGTTGCTGAAAGCCATTCAAATACTTTGTTGTTTTTTTGTTGCTTGTGGAGTGCAAACTAAATGACAGATTAACTTGAAAATGGATATGGTGCATAATAATTGTTCCTTCAGTTACCACTGCTTAAGTCAATTGTGTCGTGTGTCCTAATAATTTTATTACAAAATAAAATAATATAAGTTCAATTTAAAATAAGTTGGTAATATCTACAAAATTACAAATTACATTAATAGTTACATTACAGTCAAAGAAGAAGTTACCCCACACTGTGGCTAAAATATGTTTAATTTTGAGTAGTTTGCAGATATTCTCAAATATATTGCTCATGAAATTGGACCCCATATCAGTTAGGATTTTCTCGGATGCTCCAAATTTCGTGATATATTGTTCGCACAGTGCCCTTGCTACTGTGTTAGCCTTTTCATCCGGTATGGGTATAGCACCAGAGAATTTACTTAAATCATCTTGGAACGTCAATAGATATTTGTTCTGTGCTTCGGTTGTGGGCAAGGGACCTACAATGTCCAACGCTACCCGTTGGAAAGGGAATTCTGAAGTTTCAGTTAGCACTAGAGGGACTTTTGTTCGTCTGCTCGCTTTGTTTTGTTTACATTTCTTACATTTCTTAACGTAAGTTTTTACCTCTTTTAACAAATTTGGCTAATAGTAGTTCATCCGAATTCTTTTATAAGTTCGAAACACTCCTGCATGACCTCCTAGTGGTAGATCATGTTTTTCGAGAAGGATTTGAGCCTTGATTTTTGGGTCTGTGATAATATTTGGACGTTCTTCTGCGTCACATAACCGTTTTCAATGTTCGAAGGGCTAGTGGTTTCGTGAAGTTTTGTTGCTTCGTTGTCTGATGGGTTCTCCTCTTGTGTGGATGATAGTTGCTTTGCTTGTGCTCTCGTGATTACTTTGACTTCTTCTTGGCGTATTCTACTAAGTGCATCTGCCCCTGTGTTTGATTTACTCGAGACATGTACTACGTTATAGTCATATGCTGAGAGTTGTAATCTCCATTTGAGGATTCTCTTTGGTGTCTCCATCGTGGATTTGGCTGAGAATGGCTCCTACGACAAACTCGCTAGCGTCTGTCGTTAATACGAACATACGGTCGAAATCGGGATATTGGAGGATTGGAGAGGTAGTAATTTTACTTTTTAGACAGTCGAACGCGGTTTGACTTTTTTCGGACCATTCGAATTTGTTTTTCTTTTTGGTTAATTGGTGCAGAGGTTCTGCAATTGTAGAAAAAGCTGGGACAAACTTTCTGTAATAACTTGCGAGACCAAGGAAACTTTTGGTTTCACGCATATTCCGTGGAACTGGGAAATTTACAATGGCTTCTACTGTTTTGGGGTTAGGCTTGATGCCTTGAGGAGTAATAATATGTCCCAAATATTGAATCTCCTTACAGAGGAATTGACACTTCTCTGTCTGAATTTTTAAGTTGCTTCTTCTAAGCGCTGAAAAAATGTCCCTCAACTTACTATTGTGGTCTCTCAAATTCCTCCCATAGACAATCACATCATCTACGTAAACGAAACATTTAAGGCCCTGTTGTCCTAACAACACACTATTGATCATTCTCTGGAATGTGCTTTGGGAATTTTTCATTCCGAAGGGCATCCTGAGAAATTCAAAGTGGCCATAGTCCGTACTAAATGCTGTTTTGTGCCTATCACAGGGATCCATCTCTATTTGATGATACCCGCTGGCCATGTCTAGGGTAGAAAAATATTGTGAGTGACCCAGTTGGTCAAAAATGTCGTTGATTAATGGGAGTGGGAATGAATCTCCTATGGTGGCTTTATTGACTCTACGAAAGTCTACTACCACTCTCCATTTTACTTTACCATTTTTGTCTGGTTTTTTGGGTACCACTAGTAAAGGACTATTAAAGGGACTGGTGCTGTGCGTGATGATATTGTCATCCAGCATCTTTTGTACTTGGGTATCTATTTCTTTCTTCAGTACTTGGGGAATTCTGTACTGTCTGGTGTTTATTGGAGGTGTATTATTATGAAGATGAACTTGGTGTTTGACACCTGGAACGCTTGTAAGTTTGTCACCTTCGACAAAGAAAATATCGGAATACTCCCTGATTAATTCAAGTAGTGAAGTGGACTCTTCTATGTTAAGATTTTTGTCCATAGTCGTAACTACTTGATTGATAACCAAGTCTTCTCTACTTTCGGGATGTTGTCTGTCATTCATTTCAGAACATTGATTCAACTGCATGATGTCATATTGACGAAGATCAGTGAGTTTCGGGATGAAGTTTTTGATAGTTACTTCGTTAGGATTTGTATTTACAATGCTGATTTGTGCTTTCAGCCTGTCGGGTTGGATAAGACAGTTACCAACAAAGACACCTTGCATTATTTCTTCAGAATTGCATAGATATGGGTTATTCGTGGGGGTTTGGATTTGTATAATTACTTCCTTCCGTGGAGGAAGGTTTACTACAGTTGGATTATTAAGAAATTTGATTGTATTCCCCAAGATTTTTAGCTCCGAAGTGCTGTACAAAATATCTACCTTATTTCCGTTAAGGAAATCTCTTCCCAGAATTCCATCCTGATCAATTGGGAATTCGTCCTCAACTACCTGGAATTTCTGTGGAATCTTAAGATGTGGTGTGATTTCTATATGAGTAGATACACATCCAAGAGTGGTGGTGGCTTCTTTGCCGATCCCTTTTAACAGGGTTTTACCACTTTGATCTATCGATCTGGGGTTTTTGATCATTTTTTGTTTGATCAATGACAAGGAAGCACCAGAATCTATTAAGAGGATAGATTCTTTTTTTGATGCTCCGAGCTTCAAGCTCACCATATCGTGGGTAAACTTGTGCTTTGATACTAGATTGATTTGGTAGGAATTCAACGCTTCGGGGGACGTGTGGATTTGGGCGACAGTGGTGAATGGCTCCGATGGCGGCCAAACTTTCTCCGTTTCTTTCGGTTCGGCGGACGTTCTCTGACCGTTATTATTTTGGTATGAGAAGGGAT
The DNA here is from genome assembly GCA_958295665.1 of Tipula vernalis. NCBI lineage: Eukaryota > Metazoa > Arthropoda > Insecta > Diptera > Tipulidae > Tipula > Tipula vernalis. The sequence continues at coordinate 90,976,362 of OY282560.1, read as the reverse complement.
TTATAGGAACTACCGAGGCGGGGCTCTGGCAGTTATTATTTAGGTGCGAGACGGAACTCGTAGGAACTACTGAGGCGGAACTCTGGTAGTTATTATTTAGATACGAGACGGAACTCGTAGGAACTACTAAGGCGGAACTCTGGTAGTTATTATAAAGGTACGAGACGGAACTCGTAGGAACTACTGAGGTGGAACTCTGGTAGTTATTATTTAGATACGAGACGGAACTCGTAGGAGCTACTGAGGCGGAACTCTGGTAGTTATTATAAAGGTACGAGACGGAACTCGTAGGAACTACTGAGGTGGAACACTGGTAGTTATTATTTAGATACGAGACGGAACTCGTAGGAGCTACTGAGGCGGAACTCTGGTAGTTATTATAAAGGTACGAGACGGAACTCGTAGGAGCTACTGAGGCGGAACTCTGGTAGTTATTATAAAGGTACGAGTCTGAACTCGGTGTCATGGCCGAGACAGAACCTGGTTTACTTATATTACTACTATTAATGTATGTCTTTTGGGGAAGTGGACTCGTCTGAACTACAACTGGTGTTGCTGATGCTCGACGAGTCCCCCTTCGTTTCCCTGGTGATGAATTGAGTTTTCGTTGACGTTTTCTATATAGTTAATATTCATTCTCTGCAAACCGTTCGTTAATTGGTTGATGTCCTGATCTCTCCGGTAACTCTGTTGACCCCTGTTAAGGTAAGTCGGTTGCCTTTGATTAACTGTGGGCTGTAATGATCTTACTTGAGGTTGATAAGGATTCTGTTTTATTGGACTGTTGTGTGTGTTCCTGCGTGGCTCGAGATTGTGCTGGATCCTATTTGGCTGATAATTTCGTTGTCCATTATTTTGTTGGTAATTTTGTTGATTTCTGTTTGGATACTGATTCTTAATTCCAAACTGTGGCTCATAAAGTTGCGCTCCGGACTGTGACTGTTGGTACCTTAGATTTGCGGCATTTCTGGCGGCACAGTTCTCCAAGATATGCCCGAAACGTTTGCAATACCTGCATGATACGGTTGGTACTACAACTTCCCTCCGTGCATGTGTCAAGGTATTGGTTCGGCATGTCTTCGCACTGTGGCCTGCCTTGTCACAAAGCTGGCACCTTGTCAGTGTATCCCCCTGGCTGCCAGTTGCTGTTGCTCTGGACAAACCAAGCTGACGCTCTACTCTATCTGCCATTTCAACAAGTTCTTTCAAGGATTTCCCTGTGGCCATCGACAGGTTTTTTCGGATGGCTTCGTTGTGTAATCCACGAACGAAAGCCTCCTGTTCTAATGTGGCCACAAGGGGATTCAGGAGTGCATTTGCCTCACCATATTTGGTACGGACTCCTGCTTCATAATCTAGTGAATGACTCTGTATCCGACTACCGAAGTCTGCACAGCTCTCGAATTTCCCTTGCTTGGCATTCCTTAATCGGTCTTGTAGTGATTCTATTGTGTGGGCGGGTAAAAATTTCTTTGTTATCAAACTATAGAAGTCTTTGAGATCTTCTATATGGATGTCTTTGAACATCGTATATGCCCTACCACGAAGTCTAAATAGAATCTCGTCCAATAAGGTTGCCAGCTGTTCTGGTTTACCTAAGAGTTGTTTCTCGACGCGTTTGCACGCGTCTAAGAAGAAATAAACCTCGCTGGGATCGACCTCAGCTTGGCCATAGAAAAGAGGAACACGTTTCTCTACTAATTCTTGAATCTGTGTCAAATTAGTCATTTTTCTTTCTATAATCTCAGTGTACGTTAGGTTAGGTTAGGTTAGGTTGGAGTGGCTGCTTACGCACACTTAGACCGGTGACGGTCCATTGTGATACCACAGGATGTATCTCCTTTTACCCCTATTGGAACCATTTCGAGCTACTTATGTAGCGTAAGACGTCCCGCACTTTAATGTTTTCGAGATCCGAGAGGCAGTCCATCCTGAACTTACCTAAGTGTTTGTGCCTTCTAAGAGCCAATGCTGGACACGAGCAAAGGAAGTGGACCAACGTCTCTTCCTCCTCTTCGTCCAAGCAGCTTCTGCAGAAGTCATTAGCCTCCAGACCCAGCCTTCTTGCATGTTCTCCAAAAAGGCAGTGTCCCGTGAGTATTCCTACGACCGTTCTTAATTCACGTCTTCGTAAGGATATTAATGCCCTAGTGCGCCCCAAGTCCAGCTTTGGCCAAACTTGTCTTGCAACTCTACAGGTTAGGGTGTTAGACCACCTTTCCCCCGCTGAGGATAGCGCCTGCTTCCCAAGTGCTTGTCTAAGCGCTGTGATAGGCCTCCCCAGACTTGCCCTTTCCGGTTGCAGCTGGAGAGTCGTACCATGCCTAGCAAGTTCATCTGCCCTGCAGTTCCCCATGACGCCCGAGTGACCTGGGACCCAGACTACCTGGATGTTGAAATGCTCACCCATCTCATTTAGAGATGAGTGACAACTCAACGCCACCCGTGACGCCAAAGACACCGATTCTAACGACCGGATCGCCGCTTGACTGTCCACATAGATTGTGATATCGTCTGAGGATAACACATTATGCTTCAACCACGTCATGACCTCCTCAATCGCTACGACTTCAGCTTGGTACACGCTGCAGTAATCAGGGAGACGAATACAAATATTTACATTTAATTTGTCACAGAATACTCCAGCTTCTACTTTGCCGTCTAGCTTGGAGCCATCTGTGAAGAATTGCAACGCTTCAGTTTCCGATGACGGTCTATCCCTCCAGGATTCCCTTGAAGGGAAGGAGGTCCGAAATCGCTTTTCGAAGCGTAGAGTAGGTTTAATGTAGTCAAGATTCGCCAGCTCATCCTTCAACGATCTGACGATAGTAGAGTGTCCTATACTAAGACACCTCCACTGAGAGACGGCTGCAAGTCGTACAGCCGTATTTGCCGCCATCTGTTTGCCAAAAATGTCGACAGGAAGAAGGTGCAACATAACCTCTAAGGCACTTGTCGGTGTCGACCTCAATGCCCCGCTAACAAGCATACAGGCCATTCTTTGCACTCTCTCAATCTTACTTTTGTAAGTTATCTTGTCCAGAGCTGGCCACCAAACACCCACCCCGTACATGAGTACAGGTCTCACTACGGCGGTGTAGAGCCAGTGTACCAGCTCCGGCTTCAGACCCCATCTATGACCAATGGCGTTCCTACAGGAGTACAAAGCAATAGTAGCTTTGTTTATTCTCTCCAACATGTTGGGCTTCCAACTAAGCTTACTGTCCAAGATAATGCCCAGATATCTAGCTCTATCAGTAAAAGCAAGTCTCGTGCCATTTAAGGTAGGAGGGACAACTACCGGGATTTTGTATTTCTTAGTAAAGAGTACCAGCTCTGTCTTGGACGGGTTAATACCAAGTCCACATTTGCCAGCCCATTTCGTAACGATGGTAAGCGCATTCTGCATTACGTCTACAATCGTGCCCAGGAATTTCCCGGTAACAGCTAAAGCTACGTCATCTGCGTACGCGATAACTCCAATACCCTCTCTCTCCAATTCAAGTAGTAACCCGTTTACCACTATGTTCCAGAGAAGAGGGGACAGAACCCCCCCCTGCGGAGTTCCCCTAGTTACTCGCCTCTTGAAGGTGGAGTCCCCCAACTTCGAGCTAACAATCCTGCTTCCCAGCATATAATTGATTAACCCTATCAGAGGAACGTCCACCTCCAAAAATGACAATCCCTCCTTGATTGCCTCCGCTTTCACATTATTAAAGGCGCCTTCTATATCCAGGAAGGCCACCAAACAGAATTCCTTCGAATTAATCGATTTCTCAATCGTAGACACCAAGGCGTGCAGAGCAGTGTCCACAGATCTACCCTTTGTGTACGCGTGCTGAGACGATGCCCACTTCCTGGCACCTATTTTATCTCTGATGTATACATCCAGCAGCCTTTCCAATGTTTTCAAAAGAAAGGATGATAGAGTTATTGGTCTTAGGTCCTTAGGATAGACATGTGAGCTTTTCCCCGCTTTCGGTATGAACACCACATTGACCTCCGTCCAGTACCTAGGAATATAGCCCAGCTTCAAACACCCTTTGAATATAGCTTCCAGGTAGGGAAGAATAATTACTGAGTTGTTTTGAAGTTCCGCTGGTATAATTTGATCCGGACCAGCCGATTTAAATGGTTTAAAACCCCTCAGTGCCCATAGGATCCGTTTCCTGGTTACGATATCCTCTGTGGTTACTGACAGTGATTCCTGATGATTAAAACGCACCAACAGGTCTTGAAAGCTCCCTGGGAAGTGTGTCTCGAAGAGAAGCTCCAGAGATTCTCCACTAGAAGTTGTCCAAGATCCGTCCGGTTTTATCAAAAAACTAGGACTAGATGTACTTTTGGAAAGAATCTTCCTAAGGCGGGAGGTTTCGGATACCTCTTCCATATTATCACAGAAGATTCTCCAAGACCTCCTTTGTGCCTTTCTTAATTCTTTCTTATAAGTTCCGAGTTTCTCCTTATAGGAGTCCCAATCCTGAGCCTCCCTTGTATTTTTGGCTCTATTAAAGGCTATCCTACAAACCTTTCGATAGGTTCCCAGTTCCCTGGACCACCATACCGGTTTTTGCCTACCCCTAGGCTTAGCCAGTGGGCAGGCAGCGCGAAAGGATCGGTTGCATGCGCTAGTAACGCTAGCCACCATGTCCTCCAGCTCCCCAACGGTCGTCGGGGGCTCCATAGCCCTCGTCGGTAACATTTCCTCCAATAATTCCCCATATTTGCTCCAGTTGGTCCTTCTAGGGTTCCTGAAGGCTTCCCGGGTAGCAGGGTGAATATCGAGGCTATAGGTTAAATATCGATGATCAGAAAAGGAGTGTTCCTTATCCACCCTCCAATTTTTAACCATATGAAGAATATTATTTGAGGCAAGGGTCACGTCTAGAACCTCCTGCCTGTTACTAGTAATAAATGTGGGTTCCCGCCCAATATTACACACTGAAAGGTTAGTACTCATCAAATAATCAAAAAGCGACTCACCTCTTTCATTAATGTCTGTGCTTCCCCAGATAGTGTGATGCGCATTAGCATCCACTCCCAGTACCACACCTACCTTTGATTGTTCCGCTTTACGGATCAGCTCCTCCAGGTTATCCGGAGGAACCTCCTTCTCCCGGTCCATGTAGGCTGAAACCAGCCAGAATCTACAAGTGCCTACTTCCAGGCTAACTGCAGTAGTGTCACCATTGCTGTATTGAGAGAGAAGGAAAAGATTAATATTATTTTTCCCAAGAATACAAGATCTGATCTTCCCAGACTTACTAGAGGATATAATTTTATACCCTTTGGTTCTGAGGCCACAGATCCTGTTGTTGTTAATCCAAGGTTCTTGGATTAGTATCACATCCTCACCCGAACTAGTCAGCCTGAGGAGTAGAGCTGCCGAAGCAGCCTTAGAATGGTGAAGGTTAATTTGTGTTATCTTAATCATAACCATTTCACCTCTACCTACCTCCATGATAAATTCCTGCTACCGCAGGAATATTAATTCCCGGTAATTTGGGATACGCCGGATACGCCCGTCTCGCCACCCCTCGTACCCTCTATAGAGGACTTGTCAGTGCCCCCCGTCTGGCCGGGCTAACGACATCCTCCTCCATCGGTACACCAGCTCCTTCGCTTATGTGCACCTCCTCATCCTTCGAGAGAGTCCTTGCCCTCCCAAGGTCGCCGGACTCACTCTCCCCCCTACCCTCAGCTTCTTCCCCCATGCTGCTGGTACCCCCTTCAGGCCTGGGCGGGTTGCCACCGTCCTCCGGTTGGCCTCCCGTACGCGCTTCCGCCCCATCCTTCTTATAAACGTTGAGAGTAATTGACCCGAAACCGAAGTCAATTACTCCCTTCGTTTTGTGAAGGAGGGCAAGGGACTCCTTATTTATCACCATGATTGATAATTTCGAGCCCCCCTTGGCCTCCTCCTGCTTGACGATCTTCCAATTTCCTGTCGGAAGATTCGGGTTACTGGCCTGAATGATTTTCAAAGCCCCGTCCGGGCTAGCCGGTTCGGATGGCAGCCATACACGTGCCCGCGGCCTGCTGGGAATTTCCTCCCGGCTAACTGCCGCAAGCTTTGCGCCTGGCCACACCTCCCCTACTTTGGCTATAGCCTTTTTATACAGATCCACAGATCTAGAGTCCGAGCATGCAGTCATCTTTACACGCCCTTGATACCATCCCGCATCTCTGCAGGATGGGGGTGGTCCCGGATTTTCACCCAGGACCTTTAAAAAGAAGAGGTTGAGTGCATTATACACCAACCTCCATTTTTCCGCCGTGATGCTCCCATCTTCTTGACTTTCGTCAATGACGGCTAGCATCAACACATGCTCCCTCAGGACCTCGCTGAACAGCTTTGTCCCTGAGTTGGAGCTCGGCTTCTTTTCAGTCACCAACTTGGCCCGCTTGCTGTTGACTACTTCTACCTCGTCCTGGGACCGCTGTCTTTTCGACATATGGTCCCTTTCCGAGCTTCCGCAGCCCACAGTGCTCCTTGCCCAAGCTACTGATCTTCTTTGCTCTTCCGTAAGCTGCCCCTCGGGGGTCGCAGCCCACTTCTCGAGAATTCGGAGCGCCGAGCGGCGATTCCTGTATCGCCTTTTCGCCGGAGGAATGTCTCTCGTCCCACTCCCCTGTGCTGCGTTGGTACCGCTAACTCCCGGGACTTGTGCCCTAGAGTCAACCACCTTTGCAACCTTAGAGGCCCCACCCGTCTGGTTCGAGGTACCTCCCTCCGCTGATACCGGCTTTTGAGGAGAGCCGGTGCCCTTTGTATTTGTGTTTGATCTTACCATTTGATTCCCACGAGTATCGGAGAAATAAAGGTCCGCCTGCGCAGAGATCCGTATACGCAGGTAAGGCTAATTACAACTGGAGGTCGCCAGGTATCCAGAGGGCTCCGTTAGCGACTGGGCTTTGTTAAATGGGCCCCCAGCCTAGTAGACCATCAGCACGGGTCGCTTAACGCCTTAATCCAGCCCATTCGGCTCGCTTGCACCCCAGCCTCCCTGCACCCCCTTCCCTCCGCCCATTCTCTCCCCCATTCACCTAATCACATGGAGAGCCCAATCCAATGGGATCCATTCCATTCACCGGGTCACCCGTTTATAGGGTCCCCCACTCATCACCCGCGGAGACTCCGGAGGTGCAGAGAGGACGTGACGCCCAGTCCGCCGTGGTTATTGGTCGATGGTTTTCTGGCGCCATCTGTTCGCCTTTCCATGCTGGGCATCATAGGCACTCAGAATTTAATGAACTGAGGTTAACCACTCCCCAGTTCCCTGAGACTCTCCCCCCAGCTGGACTGCGGTTGGGGGCGGCTTATTTAATTCACCGCTAGCCTACCTATCGATAGGCCGTCCACTATCCACCACCTGTGACCCCCCCGATAGCTGCAGTACACCACGGGTCAGTGTACGTTGGAACGGGCGGAATGAAATATTTCGAATGAATGATTTTTTTCCTACTGTCCCTGAGCGGAACGCTTTGCGGCAGCGCCAATGTTATAGTTTATATATTTAGTTAAACGAATGAGACGTAGTAATCTCTGTCTTCTTACCTTTTTTTATCAACAACACAACACAATATCTTGCTTTTAATCACAAAATTCAGTTTATTTATTTAAGAACTAAGATTTTAATTTAAGATGATATTATATATGATAATGTCTCTACACTCTCACTTTACTTTGGATTATCTTATATAACTATTAATATATGAATAATATTTGATGTCGAACTATATGTTATAAACTATATCGTATTTTGAATTTGAAACTAGGATTACTTTTTTTATTTTCTTAGGATATTTGAATAATTACTGACTTGACTATAACTGTAACTTAACTATCCCTTACCTGTAAGAATTTCCATTATATATATGAAAATCTTACAAGCTAAGCAAAAACATATCATCGCGGAACATAACATTTTTATACGCGGAAATGCAATTTTGCAGAGTCGCGGAAAATTACGGAAAAATGTTATGTTGATGAATATGTTTATTTCGCGATTTTACAACTTTAAATGGCCTTGATAAATATTTATAATTATGCGCTTATTAGTTAATGCGTTGTGATGTGATTCACAACAACATGCTCATCCTTATGAAAAGTCAAAAAAATGTTTTGCCACGATGAATGAAGAGGGCGACATTTCCAATGTGGCGTAAATGGTGCATCACCTAAGAAAAATTGACAGGGATAAAACCTTCTTTAAAAATTTAAATTGATCAAAGCATAAAATCACTTGGACTTTATTGCAAACCTCAAACACAAGGTAACTAGCATGAAAAATTTGTTCGTTACTAGAAGTAAAAATCTTGTCAAAGGGTTGATATCGTTACTCCAAAACATAAGTTTTTTAATAAAACAAGTTTTTGAAAAGTTATTTAATTCGTTTCATACCTTAACAGATCCAACGCCGAAAACAGCTCATGACTCTCATGTTTCTTGGTCTGATTGTGTATTACCGAAAATTCTGTCCCAATTTTACTCAGCCATTGACTGATCTTTTAAAAAAAGATTTAGCTTTTGTATGCCATGCGTTCTTCCATGCGGTATTACAATTTCCTGATTTTTCTAAGAAATTCATTCTGACGTGCGATACAAGCGACATTGTGATAGGCTCAATTTTGTCCCAGCAGACAAATGTTGCTGATTTACCGAGGCTACCTTATATTGGCTACCGAAGCTTTTCATCCTTCCATCTATGGTAGAAGTTTTAAAATTGTAAGCGATCAAAACCATTGATATGGCTTTGAAAGATTAAAAACCCTTCATCAATAGTTAGACAAACAAATTTACTACTAAAAAACAATACGTATGTTCAAAATAATCAAAATTCTGACCTTAGTAATTTTACATCATTACCAAATTCTTCTCCAAATCCTATAACAATTCAAATTTATCAAATTCTTTATCAGTGAATTTTGATAATTTTATTTTACAAGTTACTATAATAATAACATTCCAGTTAGTAATCAGCAACAAAAGGAGCTTATTTCATTAACAATAATGAAGAATATCACGATGGACCTCTAGGAGCACATCAAGGCGTGTACAGAACGTTCAAAAGATTAAGAAATTTTTACTATTTTTCAAAAATGTTTGCAAAAAATGAAAATTATGTTAAAAATCACAAGTACATGGTCAAAAAGGTTTAAAAAATTAGTGTAGATATTGTTGGTCCATTTTACCTTCTTCACATCGGAATAATAAATACATTCTGACTCTGAAGGATTAGTTTCTAGTATTCGTTCAATTGTTATAATATTGTGGTGACAAAAACAAATGAAGTAGTGTTAAAATACTCTTCCACCCAATAACCAACCATATATAATGTTAATAATCATTATCATACGTATGCACGTCCTTGTCTTGACCCCAAATAACTCATAACACATATTATGTTCTTCATAACAACAGTAACAACAACAATTACGCAACCAACAAACATATGTACAGAAGTATTCATTTTAACAACATTTTGTTTTTTAACTTTTCCCACTATAACGAAAGTTGTATTGGGTAAGTATTATAATCGCGAAAAAATTTTGTTCCAAATTTTCACATTTCTCGGTGAATTAGGTTACCAAGGGCTTGTTTAACCAAAAACTTATCACTTTGCAAAATTTTGCTAAGTGCTAAGAATTTAACTGGTCATAAAAACCTTGCAAAATTAACTTCTTTGTGTGATGATTAGTAAAGAAAGAATCACTTATAGTTGTTAATTTTACGAAATAATTTTTATATATTAGAATATGGTTTTTACAATAAACGCAAAACTATTTACAATTTCGATCGTGTAAACTGCTACTGAAAAATGCAAAGTGCAAAGTGATAAGTGCTAACACTGCAATTATAAAACATAACCAAACAGTTATTGGGTTTTTATTGTTCAGTTGTTTGATATTGAACGTTGAAAGGCCGAATGTGTTAAAAGCCCGAATGTATGAAAAGCCGAAAGGGTCGAAAGGCCGAAAATCGAAAAGCCGAATGTCGAAAGGGCGAATGTGTTGTGTCGAAATTGATTTTAATTTTTCATTTTTTTATAAATGAAAATTTTCCAAATTTATATTTTTATCAAAATTTTTATATAAAAATGTTTAATAGTAAATCGCCTTAAATATTAAAATTTGATCACATCAATACGCCATATACACAGGATTTATTAGCATTTTACATTAAGAAATAAATTCAATGGTTTGAAATATTGAGAAGGAAAATTTAATGAAAATTCGGCATTTCGACCAAATCAGCATTTCCACACTTTCGGCGATTCGACCCATTCGGCCTTTCGACATTCGACCTTTGGACCCATTCGACCTTTAGATATTCGGCCTTTCAACACTTTCGGCCTTTTGACTCAATCGGCCATTAGACATTCGGCCTTTCGACACATTCGTCCATACGGCATTCGGCCTTCTCATTCGGCCTTTCGGTGTACATCGAACAGAAAATTTGCGTTACATTTTATGATAAGTGTAGTTGATGCACGTATAACGCACATATAGGTCGTAAAAATGAATGAAAACGATACAATAATTGAAAATGTCTGCCGTAACAGGATGAATTTTAATATTTCTAACGAATTTTCGTTTAAAGAATCGTTCCGAATAAATTATAATTAAGCAGAATGTATTTTACAAAATATCGGGGATGTAATTAGGCACAAGACCACAAAAAATAAAGCGCTGGCCCCAATACAACAAATTTTACTATGCCTTCATTGGCTGGCCCCAATACAACAAATTTTACTATGCCTTCATTGGCTTGGCAATGGATATCAATATCATGGTGTTACAAAGGGGACAGTATGCACCACAGTACATCGCCTTTGTGATGCAATAGTGACACATTTATTTCCATAGGATGGAAGACAGTAGTGATGAAGAAAGTGGGTATAACTTCCATAGAAGGCACATTAGAGCAAAATCTAATATATTTTTATTAAATGATAAAGAGTCAGTAAAATTTATAAAAATACAAATTATTTATAAGAAATAACACATACAAGAATTCAGTGTATTAATAATTTCAGATTTAAACGGTTGTTTCAGCGTGATAAAGAGGCGTTCAATTTAATATTTGGAGAAATTGAAGAAAAATTTAAATCCACCAATTTTGCTGGAATAAGCCCCTCCCCCCCCCCCCCCCCCCATAAATTTTGCTGCAGCGCTTCGCTTTTTGGCGCAAGGCAGTTATCAGAGAAGTGTAGGACAGGATTTGCACCTTGGTATGTCGCGGCAGAGTACCAGCAACGCTATAGCGGAAACGCTAGATATTATGGAAAAGACCCTATGTAATAAATGGATAAGCTTATAGATGACGAAAGAAGAAAAAACTGAAATAAAAACTATATTTCATGGAAAAAGTGGAATTCCAGGAGTCGTGGGCTGTGTCGATGGGTCACAAATTAAAATTACTCGACCTAGACAAAACGAACATGTTTATTACAGTCGGAAAGGTTTAATGCAATGTTTGTAAGCAAATACATACATTTTATAATGTAATTAAAATAGAAATTAGTGCTATACATAAACATTGCTTTGCTTATTTGTGATCATAAATTACGCATAAGCTGTCAATCATAGGCACGGAGGTTCTTGCCATGATTCCATGATTTGGAATTTATCAGAAGAGCGATCATATTTCAGGCGACAATGGAACATCGACAAAAATTCTTGGTTATTGGGTATGCTACGTACGATAATCACATACATATAAATGCTTCTTAAAATTACAAAGTAAACTTCAATTTTCAGGCGACTCAGGTTATCCACTTGAACCTTGGATAATGACACCATATCGAGCTGCAACTGAAAATACTGCAGAATCCCGCTTCAACACGGCGCACTCGCAAACTATAAATACGATAGAGAGATGTATCGGCTTACTCAAAGCTAGATTTCGATGACTCTTAGCCGCACGCGGATTACATTATACCCCCATCAAAGTTTCAAAGATAATAAACGTATGTAGCGTACTACATAATGTTTTGATTCATTTTGGTATTGAATTCGATGAAGCTGATGAGGAATTACCGAATGCAACTGATTTCACGGAAGAAACGTCAGTAGAATCAACTTTATGCACTCCAGACCAAATTAGAGTTGCATTATCTTAAATGACAGAACTACAATTTGATTTGGATTTCCAACGAATTTTTTTTCGTCCAGCAGCAAATGAACCCATTGGGTAATATTTCATCACTTGTGTCATTTGGGGTGTTACGTCGACGGGGTTTAACTCTGTTCGAGCTCTACAAAAATTCGCCAGGAACGAAGCAATACGGTTTCCGGCTGCTTCTGTGGCCACCCTGGCAAATTTTTACACAGTTCCTATCTGGTGCTGAAACATTGGAAGAATTAAAAACACTGATATTAAATATGATGTGGGATCCAAGCAAAGACGATTTTTATATCAAAATCGATGATTATCCAGCAAACAAGGACAAAATCTTTACCAAACGACAATTCATCAGTCGAATTGCTCAAGTATACGACCCTACTGGACTTTTTGCACCAGTTATCATTGCTGGTAAGATTACCATGCAAGAAATTTGGAAACTAAATATTGGTTGGGACGACCTTGTTTCTAATCACATCATGGCATTAAGGTCATCGTTTTATCAGAGCGTAACTGAATTGGTAACAATACCCGTTTCAAGATGGATAGCCTACTCAAAAGAAATGCAACTGCAGCTGCATTTGTTTTCAGATGCCTCGAAAGCAGCATATGGATCATGTGCCTACCTTCGGTCAGTTCATCATAATGGAAATATGATTGTTCGTCTCATTACATCAAGGAATAAGGTCGTACCAATTAAGCCACAAACAGTTCCTCGTTTAGAACTAATGGGGGCTGTCATGAGTGTCAATTTATGCAAGTTCGTTCAAAAGGCATGCAAGCTGTCAGATATAACGGTTCATTACTGGACGAACACAATCATCGTCATTCATTGGTTGAAGAAAAAGCAGCAATCGTTAAAGCCATTTGTCGCAAATCGAACTGCTACTATATTATCATCTTCAGATGTTAACAACTGGCATCATATTCCTGGAGATCAGAATCTATCAGATTTGTTATCGAGAGCCTGTGCTGCTATGCAATTGAAAAATTACCAACTATGGTGGAATGGTCCGCCATGGCTCCAAGAAGAAACGAACAACTGGCCAAACAATATGCGGTTGAACTTATCTGAGGACGGCATGAACACTGATGAAGCCGAATCAAAGGTAAGATTATTAAATGCGCATATCAACATCTATTATGAATTTCCAGTGGCAGCCTTTATGGTTAATGAGTAACCACTGATTAATAGAGCGTCCACGCTTAATAAATCGATACGAACAACAGCGTTTGTTTTCCGGTTCATTCGAAGAATAAAGAGAAATAGCGTTAAACCGGTCAAACCAGCAACATTTCAAGACATTACTCCTGGGACATCAGTTGAGAGCGATAACGCAATAAAATATTGGTCCCGCTTAGTACAGATCGAATGCTTTAGTTTAAAGTGGAAGGCTCTACAGTATAAAAAGGAGATACCACGAACTCAAAATTGCGTCAACTGTGTCCGTTTATCGATAGTGAACAGGTGGTTCATGTCGGTGGACGATTAGCCAAATCAAACCTGCCATTGGAAATGAAGCATCAAATCATCATTCATTCAGAATCAAAGTTATGTGAGTTGATCATAGTCGACGCGCTCTCCCGTACATTCCATGGTGGAACACAGTTGACAATGGCCATCATTCGGCACCAATTTTGGGTAACAAATCTATACGCGCGGCAGTCAAGAAAGTCATAAACAAGTGTGTCATTTGCATACGGTTCAATAAGGATGCCGCCAAACAATTGATGGGTTCATTACCTCCAGCTAGAACCAATCAATCATTTCCATTTGTGGTATCTGGCGTCGATTTTTCAGGACCGGTTGAGGTTCGTAAAACGCTTGCGCCACAGATGAACCTACGACAACTAGCAGCGAAAGCATACAAACCTCCAGCTACCATAAAATATTGGGTTGTGGTTTTCGTATGCATGACAACTCGAGCCGTGCATTTGGATCTTGCTCATGGTCTATCGGTGGAGGCATTCTTGGAGGTTTTTGCAAGATTTATCAGTCGACGTGGGCGATGTAGTCAGTTACGGAGCGATAACGGCACGAATTTCGTTGGTTCAAATAAGGAATTGCAACGTGTTCGTCAAGAATGACAAAATAAAATCCCTCATCGAGAGTTGGGTAATTTGGGTACAACCTGGCGGTTCAACTTACCTGCTGCTCCACACCAAGGTGGACTTTGGGAGGCGTGCGTGAAATCCATGAAGTACCACCTGAGTAGAGTCGTCGGTCAACGTATATTGTCAGCCAATTAGCTGTATACAGTGATCACTCAAATAGAATGCTGCTTAAATTCACGTCCACTGTCACCATTAACTGATGATCACAATGACCTCAAGGCTCTTACACCTGGTCACTTTTTGGCTGGTCGATCATTATTGCATCATCCACCATCAGAAGATTTAATAAATTGCAATGACAACCGTCTCACACTGTGGGGCCAACAGCAAAAAATAACTCAATCATTCTGGCATCGCTGGAAGGATGATTTTCTTGTATCATTACAGAAACGAAGCAAATGGTATCGATAACAAGAAAACATTAAGACCGGTGGCATGGTAATCATACTGGAGCAAAATCTACCACCGACGTGTTGGGCCCTTGGTCGAATCGAAAAAGTTCATCCCGGTCATGATGGTCTTGTACGTAATGTGACCGTTAGAACACCTGCTGGCACCAAAAAACGCCCTATTCAAAAACTCTGCGTTCTTCCCATCAATCACTCGTAGGCGCGGGTGCTCCGTGACATCTCAACCCCCCCAGTGATCTGGAAATGCGTTTTCCCCTAGCTCTTCTAGCAAGGTTTTTCCATTTCCCTTGCACAAATGTGGGATCAACCTTGGGCCCTCAGCCGTTAGGGGCGGGGGGGGGGTGGATGTTCAAATACATTTCACACCACACAGTTTGTTTTTCGTTTGTGTTAATTTTGTTAGTAAGCCTTGTGTTATAATTCGAACAGCGCGCACAAAATAAAGAAATAAAATAAAATAAATCGTACTCGAAAATAGTCATTATTATTAAAAAGTCCACAAATACAACAGAAGCACTGAGTAAAGAATTATAGCAGCCAATTCTCACGTTGCTCACATAATGTTATGACCTGAATAAACGGCACAAATTTTCAGGAATGAAATTTTGAACATTGTGGATGCTCTCTGACCGGAGTAACTTAAATTCTTGAGGATTTTTAACAGTATGCGAATTTCATTACTGTTCAACACGTGTCAATTCTAAATAATGTAACATTAATTGTTAGTCTGTGATTTGACGGCATGAGAGTAAAAGATTTATATTGTCGTAACCAATTGTGATATTGGGAAAGGTCTATCAAATTAGTCTCCAAATTTTAAAAAAAGCCATGAACTTGTTTAAGGCCTTGTCTGGTATTTCAAATGGGGCCCAACCGTGACCTCTCCGATTTCCATTTTTTTGTTTTAGTCTTATTCCTTATTGAAAATAAGAAGACCGTTTCTTTTTTTTTTTTGACGTTTGGTCTTCCCGTTATTTGACTTTTTAGTTTTGACAGTTTTCAAACTCTAATTTTTGACTCCTACATAAATGATTGTATCTTCGGTTCTTAGAGGAGTATTTTCAAAACCATTTTGGAAAGGTATTAATTCATCCTAAATTTTACCATAATTTATTTTTGGAAAGTATCGTTATCTAAGGGGTTATGAACAGATAAATCTGTGTTTATATTTTTGCCGCTAGAAGACACAGCTACCAAAATATCGAAAAACGTAAAATAGCATTTGATAGATAATAGTTCAACCTTTCAAACAAGTATTTAATCGTGTTTGGGGAATCGTGGTCTAGTTTAGCCGCTATGTGACTTCCAACTGACTTTAGTAGACAATGAACTGATATATTTATCATTTTTTGACACAAAAATAAGAGTATATAACAATTATCAATAGTTGTTGCAGCACTTTATCAACAGTTGTTTCAAAATTTAAATAAATAGATTTTTAGTAGTTGTTCATAGTTAAGCAAGAATATAATAGATATTTATAGGATAGAAATACCAAAAAATTACAACTTCAATTGAAGAAATTATTGAAATTTTATCAGACTCCTCAAAGTTTTGTTTAGCAGCATTACGTAAGCACAATTACATTGCCAGAGAACAATCAAACTATCTACAGATAGTAAGAAATAATTATGAACTATAAGTTCATCACACAAAATGAAATATAAGCAGCACACTACTATACAGTTACACACTACACAAAAAGCCACATTATTTCTAATCGTTGCTTACTACAAATCAGCACCAGATAAACAAAATATAATTTCTTTTCGTTTTCAAAAGAAATTTATTGAATTTCTAGAAAGCAAAAAGTCTGTATGTCCAGCTCCAAAAAAAATTTATTATTTTTCGGATGGACCTGTGTCACAGTTCAAGAATAAAAAAAAATCGGCCAACATCAATCATCATGAAACACAACAATATCAATATCAATCAGTTGGAGGGACCATCAGATGGAGTTGGCGGTACTATTAAGAGGTTAGCTAGAGCAGCTTCATTGAGAAGCATAGCTGAGAGCATTTTTAATAATTCTAAAGAGTTTTTTGATTGGTGTAAAGAAAAAACTGGTATAACATCTATTGATTACGATTATGTAACCAAAACAGCATATGTAAAAACTGAAAAACACTTAAATAAAAGATTTGCTAAACTTAAAACAATTGATAATACTCGACAAATACATCAAGTATGTTTAATTTCTAATCATTTAAAATATATAATTATAAGTTACATGGATAATAAATTGAAAGAAATATAATTATTTTATTTAACTTTATTATTTTATTGTGTACACTTTGAGTTAGATCTTAAAACTAAACTTATTTTCTATTTCTTACAATATCTTTCTTATCAAAAGTGCAATCATGCACTTTTCATGTTGTTAATCATGCACTTTTCATGTTGCTAACCTATTTCTTCTTTTATTATATTTCTTGTTGGTCAGCGATATTTGTTCGATATTTACTTGACACCTTTTGTCTGTATAATGATGGAATGTTCTTTATTCATCACTTATGAGCGTGTGACTATTTGTTTAATAGTCACTTGACACCTTTCGTGTGCGATCATGGAATGTTTGTGTTGATCACTTATGGGAATGTAACTATATATATAGTGTAGCAAGGGAGTAACTGTAGCTGACTCATTTCCAAATTTGTGCTCGAAACATAAGTTTATTATATACTAACATAATACTGAACACTGCACTAATCGTATTATCTACTAATAACTGTTCAGTATCAAAAAATTGGCAAACTCAATTTATTCGAACTTTGAAGCAATCTAAGAGCCAAACTATTCCTTTTAAATAATAGTTGTTAAAATTAAAATCTATACTAAAAATAGCATTACTATGATATATTCTCTCTTTTGGACAACAAAAAGTAATGTGTTATTCCAAATTTGAATCCACCTAGTGGTCTAAATAGGAATTAAACATTTAAGCTGCTATACTAGTTGGAGACTTCCGAGTTACCTAGCGGTTAAACTAGACCTTCCTCAAACATTATATTACGTTTTTCGATATTTTGGTAGCTGTGCCCTCTAGCGGTAAAAATATAAAGACAGATTTATCTGTTCATAACTCCTTAGATAACAGTACTTTTCAACAATAAACTGTGGTAAAACTTGGGATGAATTAATACATTTCTAAAACGGTATCGATTTTGAAAATTCTCCTCTTAGAACCGAAGAAACAACCATTTATGTAGGAGTCCAAAATTAGAATTTGAAAACTGTCAAAATTCAATTCTCAATTAGGAACACAATAACAACGAAAAAATCGAAATCGAAAGGTAGAAAACTTCAAAAAATTCAGTGAAATACCATGGAGTGACCGACTTCTAAAATATTAATAGTTAGTTTTGTAATCTGTAACCGACGCTTTGTGGGAAAAGTGTCGTTCGAGGATTCGGATAGACGCAAATTTTTATTTTTTTTTTGTATTTTCTAAAGTATTATTCAATCTTTTGCTCTTCTTAAATAATTTCTTAATTCGTATTTGTTTTTATTTTTATTTTTATTTTTTTCTACATATTACATTATACATTCCTTTATTATTTGTATTTATTTGTATAAATAAATAAATAAAATAAAAAATTTAAATATGATATTAAAAGCTAAGCAAAAACTTATAACTTTATGAAATACATAAAAAATGTTAACTTTTTTATCTCTAAAGGAAAAACGAATTCATTTTTTATTATTATTACAACAAGAACAAAAATTAAAACAGAATCCAGTAAATTTTGTTTTATTTATTTATTCTTTTAAATTGATGGTCAAGAATGTTACTTTACGGTATCATTTCGTAGATTAATTTTGTTGTTGTTGTTGTTTTATCTCTCTGGTTTTTTTGTCTTTATTTTGTGGCATCAAAATTTAATGTATCGCGCGCTCTTAAGACAATTAAAAAAAAAAAAATGTTTGTTGCTTCGCGATAGTTTTATTTTGCAATTTTATATAAAACAATAATGTAATAATAATAATTAAACACTAAAATGTGTTTATTGGGAGAGAATAAAAATAAATTAAAACAAAATATTTAAATGCTGTTAGGATTACTTTAGTTTGATAGTTTATTATACAAATGCTCGTAGATAGATAGGCGATAGACAATTTTAACTATTTTAATGTATATAAGATGTTAGATTGTGTTGTGATAAGGTGAATAATGTATATAAAATGTCTAAATGATGTGTTACATTAGAAATTTAAATAACTGGTTTTGTGTCGTTTTTATTCGTATAATAAATATACGATTTTTATGTATCTTTTCCACAGGAAGGTATAAAATAAAGGTTCATCAATTGATTCCTTTCTAGGAAGGTATGAAAAATGAAAGATCATATCGCACCTTCGGTTCATAAGTGGCATACTAAATCTGTGGCATTTTAAGGCTAAGAAGTAGGCAACAATTTCGAATAGCTCGAACCTTTACCCTAAAATGGTCGGATGTTTCATCCATTTTAAGACTTCAGAAGTCGGCAGCGTAGTAGTCGGCTTATAAAGAAAACAAAATATTACGTAAATTTGTCATATGATTCTGTTGTACGGTTATTCCATGTTACCTATGAATTGGTAATACATGAATTGGTAATATATTGACCGGGCCCACTTGCGGATTATGAGGTCAACTGCTATGGCTTATGTAGTGGGGCTGGAGGTTCAGCTGCAGCTGTACGTTGTTTGATCTTTCTACACATGCACCACGTAACTGTAACCAAAACTGCTGAAATGAGTAAATAGATTGCCAGGTAGTGTATGATAATCGTGTATGCTTAAAACGATTGTTGCTGGTTTTGGAGGGAAGCTTCAATGCCATTGATCTCCGACAAGGTGCCTGTTGAGCTTGCTTTTACGAATATCGGGTAGTGTCTATGTACTTTATTACTTAAATTAAATTGCGGCATAAAGGAAAGAACAAATCTACTGCTAAATGTCCTATATCCTGCCACTGTATACGTATCTCCTTTTAAAACACAGTTTTCCTTCAATGAATTCAGTGGTGGTTTCGATAGCTCCATTAGCTGTTATCTTCGCATATTAAGTTACCGAGGGTTTTTGATTTCATCGCATCGGAATCCATAGCGTAGTAACGTCCATCTTGTGAATCTGACAGCTCTTCAGAATGTCACCCTTTTGTTTGAGTAGTTCTATTTCACAGCTAGTTGTGTATGCGTGGTATTCATATAGCGGCTGATGAACATCACAAAAATATTCTCCATTAAGGCAATTACACGTATTGAACTCATCCGCAGTTAGGGCCATGTATTGGTTTTATTGTAGTCCGGCCATCAAGTAGTTAGAAGATGGCATGATGTAGACATATTTTTGCTGGTGGATCGTGAGAACTGGTATAACGTGGTATAACGCATATCGTGATCTCTGTACCAGTGGAATTTTAATTTCAAACATTACGGTTTCTTCAATTTTGATTGTTTTATGTCGATTATCTTATATATAGCTGCTATGTCTAAGTTATGCCACCGAACATCCTGATTGGGTTTTAGATTATGTATGATTTGTTTAATCTGTTCCTGAAGTTGGTGTGGTGTCAAAATTAGAGGATCGAGTTTGCCTTGATGAACTTCGGTGATGGTGTCAATTATCGTGGATTGAAATGCGCGAAGTCTCATCCTTTCCATCATAGCATGAAGGGCCAGGTTGGTGAATTCCTCATGGAATATAATGCTGGTTACCATGTTTTTGATGACATTGATCATTGATTCTGGTGGTGTTGTTGGTTTGAATTTAATTTTTCTATGCTATCCTTGTAAGCATTGCCAGCACGTTAGTCGAGCACACCAAACAACTCGTTGGCAATTGTACCAACAAAGTCAAAAGGTGATCTTCTTTGGTGGATGATCTTGTTCCCACTTAAGGCATTTAGTATTTCATTTTGATTCCTTAACTCAGCGTAGAAAATTCTTATTTGCGAAACAATTGCTGCGCAATATTTGAATGTGTCCGCGTGGACCGCTGGGATTAGTGTTGCATTAGCGCATAATTCGTCTAGCTGACGAGCGCCTCTTTCGAGGTGGTCTAGCTCTGCCCAATAGGATGTAAGATTGTAGTAGCATATAATCCTCCATTTATTTATTTATCAGCAACATGGAAAAAAGCATATAGCTTTTCTATTCCAACTATTATCTAGTTACATATAAACTTATAAAATATAACATATAAACAAACACTAATTAGAAATTATTTTTAATAAAATCAAAAACCAAAGATTTAAATTTTGATAAAGGTCTTGCACTTCTAATCTCAACCGGAACCCTATTCCAAATTGTAAAAGTTGTAAACAAGGGTGAGTTATTGTAGACATTGGATCGGTTGGCTGGCAGAATTATGCTGCCATTGCGAATAGATCCAATTTTTATTTTATTGTATAAGTACAAAGGAACCCGATTATTAATAATTTTATATAGTAGAGCATATAGTAGAGCATCGCTCTATAATAAAAGAACTGAATCATTGTGCAGCCGAGAAATTCCTTAAACATTGCAGAAATATGATCATATTTCCTTAATCCGTTGACATACCTCACAATATTATTCAGAGTAACTTGTAGAATATTGCAAGAAATCGAGTCACAACTTAAATACAGGAATTCACAATATAATACATGGGGTATTACTAATGATTTCGAAAGCAAAACCCGAGTATTTTTGGGACATATGTGTTTATGAAGCTTCAGTCCATATAAAATAGAATTAATTTTATTACAAACATTAATGACTTGAGAATCCCAGGTAAATCTACTGTTAATACAGATTCCAAGGTTATTTACATGATTTAGAAATGGAATTTTTATATTATTAATAAAGATATCAGGAATAATTGAGAAATTATTCCTAGAAATGAAAATTGCCTGTGTTTTCGCGATGTTCAATGAGATTCCATTCGATTTTGACCATACTGTTCACGCAACTGATCCAGAATTCACGCCTAACCTAAAATAAAACAACAAAGAATCATTCAACATACAACAACAAATAGAAATTAGTACTTATCTAAAGCTCTCATTCTATTGCCAAACATCAATTGATAACTGGATTTAAATTATATTTTATGTTAACACTGTCAAAGCTGAAATATGAAATTTGTTTTAAAATGAATTCAGTTATTATTGTTATATAGCTACTTACGGTTAATTGTTTATTTTGATAATGACTGTAGATTTGTATAACTACCACATACTTACAAAAATTCAAATTGTTAAATTAATTATTGCCATCTATCGTAAATTATATTACAAATGTTTATTCACCTCTGATTAAGGGTTTAAGATCGAACTAATTATACCATTAATAGTGTCCGAACTGATATTTAAAATTTATGATTTTCCGCGCAATTTGCTATAAATAAATGTATTAAATTAAGTAAAATCAACTTACCAACTGTTGAAAATTTATGTAATAATTTTATGGATAAGTATGCTATAATGCAGTTTTGAAAAAAAAAAAAAAAGAAAAAAAGACATTCTTCTTTTTGTCGAAGAATCGATGACATTATTCTGAACTTAAATTATACTCTAGTAAATGAAATAAAATTAAATATTAAAATTGTGAAATATTTTAATCGGCAAATAAAATACTACCGAAAATCTCAGCCTAACAACAATTAAATCGTCAATTGGTTATTCGGAGTTTATTCATGGTCCTTCGAGCCGGATACCGATTTAGAGGCTACAAAAGTGTCGTGAAAGTGGCTACGAATTCGCGAATACGAATCACCAGTTACTGCTGCTTTATTTAATGCTGTAAATTTAGCTCAATCGTACACTGAAACATCATTGAATATCCATTCAACATCATCATTCAGCTGTATCGACAGACGCCATCAATTTGCACGCGCATAAACCACGCTACAACTGTATTTGGAAACATTATCAAGGTCGTTCCGAAAGAGGCTACAAGATTATTCGATAAGTATAATATAATCATAAGTATTACTTAAATTACATATTTGTTTTGTTTTTGCCAATTTTATTTTGTTTCCCTGGGTGATATAAGTATCGATTTGAGTGTTAAAACGTGTTATTAAAAATGGCTACGACCGCTGTTCAATCACGTGGTCGTGTTATGGGCTCATTAACCATAATACGAAAGTTCTTGGGGTCTGTAAATCAAAATACCACGTGTGCAGATATTGAAGTTCGGTTAAATAAAATTGATGCGCTCTGGAATGAATTCCAACAGTTTGAAGATCAAATTGTCGTTATGGCTGCAAATAATCCAAACGCCAATATAGAACTCAAGCAAGAAGAATTTGAGAATAGTTTTTTCGACACCAAATCAAAACTATTAGAACTATTGCGTAAGAAACAATCAAAGGATACAGTAGCCCAGGCCACCAATACTGGTTCATTCGATCAGTTGTTAGACCAACAACGGGTATTCTTAGAAAACCTTGCTGATCGAACGCAAGCAATCAATGAGCGGTCGGCCGTGCACTCCTCCGATAATCTGAAATTACCTCGTGTGCGTATTGATCAATTTAGTGGAGAGTATGAAGCATGGCCATCATTCTACGATCTGTACTTAACGTCAGTACACAATGTGGACACAATTTCTAATGTTCACAAATTCCAAATCTTGAAAGGATCTTTAAATGGTCCCCCACTCAATCTAATTAGGAATTTTTTAGTGACCGATGCAAATTATGAGGAGGCCTGGGACAAACTAGTAAAGCGCTATAACAAAACAAGACCTATTTTAAATTCGTACATCGATCGGTTCTTCGATCAACCATCGGCATCAAACGGTTCACCACAATCACTGCGACAAATAAGTGATAAATCCGATGAGATTATTCGAGGAATTAAAGCCTTAGGTGTGGAAGCCGAGACCAGAGATCCTTGGCTCATCAGAATTTTGTTGAATAAGGTTGATGAAGAAACAAGGGTCGCATGGGCAAATGCAACTTTAACTCAAGAATTTCCAAAAATTAATGACTTCTTAGAGTTTCTAAATGATCGATGTTATGCAAAGGAAAGTGCTGTGTGTGATTCCAAGAAAAAAGTATCTAAGATACCTAGTGTAGTGGTAAAAACAGTGCAAGTTGCGCCAACTATCGAGACCTGTCCGTGTTGTAAACGTCAGCATAATCTACGAAGATGCTTTAAATTCAAAACCATGTCTGTAATCAAGCGTAGAAGCATGGTCAATACATATGGAGTCTGCTACAATTGTCTACGAGAGGGTCATAGTGCCAGTAGTTGTCCGGTAGAATATTCATGCCGAGTTTGTAATCTACGACATAATACTATGCTTCATTTGGAATCAGAAAGTACAAAGTCCAATCAAACAACACCAATTAGTTCTGTGGCTCAAATTGATATAGTAAGCAAGGATGACCAACAAGAAGCAAGTAATCCCACCACAAGCTCGCAAGTAAACTCAAATATGGTAACTACCTCATTGAACGCCATCACATTGCGTCTCGCATTATTGCCAACCGCATTAATCTATCTTCGTGATTCATCAGGAAAGATCCACACAGTTCGTGCATTACTGGATTCGGGCTCCCAATCCACATTTATCAGTGAAAGTCTTGTGCAAAGGTTGGATCTCAAGCGGTCATTTGCAAATGTTCGCGTATCTGGCATTTCCGAAACAAGGGCTGAACTAGTAAAAGGCTTAGTCAAGATCAGAATTCATTCGAGGTTCGATCAAAATGAAGTTTTTAATGTCGAAGCACTGATCCTCCCGAAATTGACATCTACAATTCCACGGTCGAAGATAGATGCAAGCTATGTCGAAGAACTCCGCAATTACGACCTTCAATACGCCGATCCTACATTTCATGAACCAAGCAAAATTGACCTGCTACTTGGAGCCGATATATTTTTTGATGTATTAAAACCTGATAAAATTAAAATCAAAAATCAAATCACTGCTCAATCAACCAAATTTGGATGGGTTGTTTCGGGAACCGTAATTGAGCCCAGAACTGATGTAAATTCCTTATCAGCAATAATAGAAGAAATCGATATATACAAAGCATTGGAAAACTTTTGGACAATAGAAGAAGTGCCAACAGCAGCTAAGATCACCGAAGCTGAAGCAAATTGTGATCGCCACTTTGTCGAAACATACAAGCGCAAATCCAATGGCAGATATGTTGTCAAATTACCATTCACAACGGATTCCAAAGAATTGGGTTATTCAAAATTAGCTGCAGCTAGTCGATTAACAGCCATGGAAAGGAAATTTGACAAAGATTCAACCCTACGTGAGGATTATGTGAAGTTTATGGAAGAGTATCTGAGTCTGGGACATATGAGGGAAATAGAAACGAATGAAGTCAACGTGAACGTACATAAGTGTTTTTACCTACCGCATCATGCTGTGGTCAAGCTGGACAGTACAACTACAAAATTACGAGTAGTGTTTGACGGATCGTGCAAATCGGCATCGGGAGTATCATTAAATGATAAACTTTTAGTTGGACCGACGATACAGAAAGATTTAACATCCATACTAATGCTTTTCAGAAAACATGCATTTGTATTTTCAGCCGATGTGGAGAAGATGTACCGGCAAATTGAGGTGGACTATACCGATCAGGACTATCAAAGAGTAATATGGAGAAAGACCGCATCTGAACCAATGAAAGAATTCCGATTAACGACCGTCACGTATGGGACATCATGTGCTCCTTTTTTAGCTGTTCGAACACTACATCAGATAGCAAACGATGACCAATCAACATTTCCGGTAGGATCAATAATAGCCAAGCGAGATTTTTACGTCGACGACTGTTTGTCTGGAGGCAGTTCTATAGAAGAAGCAAGAATAGGCATGGTGGAAATTTCGGAAATGCTACAAAGGGCTGGGCTTAATTTACGAAAATGGAAGTCTAATTCGTCTGCCTTGATAAGTACAATTCACGTGGCAGATAGAGATAACGAAAACCTGCACATTAATGATGAATCCGGTACAGTAAAGACGTTGGGATTGCTATGGAATCAGACAAGAGATACTTTCTCTTACAAAATAAAGCTTGATAGTAAGAAAGTCTCTTCTAAACGCGAAATGTTGTCCCAAATATCAAGAATATTCGACCCACTTGGATGGGTGTCCCCGGTCATTATTGTATTTAAGATACATTTACAGAAGTTATGGCTACGTAATTTGTCCTGGGATGAACCACTTCCTCAAGACATAGAGCAGCAATGGTTGGCGAACCAATCATCACTCATGCATTTACAAGATATCGAAGTTCCGAGATTTCTAATGATACGGAACACTACCATCAACTTGCAGATACACGGATTTTGTGATGCCTCCGAGAACGCATACGCAGCGATTACATATGTCCGTACAACCGACAAAAATGGCTCGTCGACTACCCGAATTGCTATCGCTAAAACCAAAGTTGCCCCCTTAAAGCAAGTGTCATTGCCTAGACTGGAATTATGCGGAGCGGTCTTACTGAGCAGACTCATCCAGTATACCAAGAAGTCGTTAGAAGTAGATGATGTAGAATGCTATGCGTGGACGGATTCTAAAATAGTACTTTCTTGGTTATCAGATGTTCCAAGACGGTGGAAATGCTTCGTGGGAAATCGGACTTCCGAAATATTGGAACGTATCCCCAGAAAGAGTTGGAATTATGTCATGTCAAAAGACAATCCCGCTGATATCGCATCAAGAGGCGTGAACCCCAAACAACTCGTAAACAATAGCCTGTGGTGGAATGGGCCTGCATGGCTAATCGATAGCATGGAAAATTGGCCGAGTAACATCGAAATCGAAGACACCAAGCTGGAGTCACGAACAATATCATTGATGACGCACAGTAAGTCAAATGTAAGGCAGGTAATAGAGGATCTTGTCACAAGGATAGAGTCGTTTGCTAAAATCAAAAGAATTATAGCTATGATTCTCAAGCTTCATAAAAATTATCGGGAACTTGACATAGTTGACCGGCTCAAGAAGGCTGAGATTTTATGTGTTAAATGGGCCCAATCAGAAGAATTTGAAGAAGAAATCAATTCACTAAAACAAACCAAAAAAATTGGCACGACAAGTAAAATCCTTTCATTATTCCCTTTCTTAGATACCGAAGGAGTATTAAGAGTTGGAGGGAGACTAGAAAATTTAGATGCGTCATTCGACGTAAAACATCCAATAATTCTGCCAAAGAAACATCTGTTAAATGACAGAATTATTAGAGAAACACATCTAAGATACTTCCACCCAGGGCCCACGTTACAAATTAGCCTACTGCGGCAGAGATATTGGATAATAAGTTGTCGGATTTCAGTCAAAAACCACATCAACAAATGTGTAGAGTGTAGAAGACAAAAGGCAGCGACTTCCCAACAATTGATGGGAAATTTACCTAGAACAAGAATTACACCAAGTCGTCCATTTCTGTATACTGGCATGGATTACGCCGGACCTTTGTACCTAAAAACTCGAATGGGCAAGGGTCGCATACCAATTGTAAAGGGATACATATGCATCTTCATATGCTTTGCTACCAAAGCGATTCATATTGAAGTTTGTTATGATATGACAGCAGAAGCATTTATCGCGGCGTTGCGACGATTCATATCCAGAAGAGGGATACCAATAGAGATTATGTCTGACAACGGTTCCAATTTTGTGGGAGCTAAACGAAAATTAGAAGAACTTCACCAATTATATCATCAACATCATAACAATCAATTAATCTCTAATTTTCTTTCACAGCAGCATATCAAATTTGTATTTAATCCAGCTAACGGTCCTCATTTCGGAGGAATTTGGGAGTCTGGTGTAAAAAGCATAAAATACCATCTCATTAGAGTTACAAAAGACACAATGATGACATCGACTGAAATGGAAACTTTGTTAGTGCAGATCGAAGGACTCCTTAATTCAAGACCGTTGTGCCCAATGACTGATGACATCGATGATTTGGTGGCGTTAACACCAGCTCATTTCCTCATTGGCGAACCCATCACTGCGATTCCTGAACCTCCATTAGAAGACATACCAATGAACCGGTTATCACGGTGGCAGAATGTTCAAACAAGAGTGCAGAGTTTCTGGAGAAAATGGACAGTCAACTACTTGCACACCTTACAACAACGTCGAAAATGGAACGAAAGAGAACAAAACATTAAAATTGGTGAATTAGTAATCATAAAAGAAGACAATTTACCTCCGTCCAAATGGTTAATGGGCCGTGTTATAACGATTCATCCTGGTACCGATGGTTTAGTACGTGTAGTATCCATCAAAACCACCACAGGAATTCTCAAGCGCCCGATTGTGAAAGTATGCCGATTACTCTCCGACGACGAAACTACATCTACAGCAAACAATTTTAGTATTAAAACCTGGGATTTTAATAGTGCGGGAGAATGTTCACGCAACTGATCCAGAATTCACGCCTAACCTAAAATAAAACAACAAAGAATCATTCAACATACAACAACAAATAGAAATTAGTACTTATCTAAAGCTCTCATTCTATTGCCAAACATCAATTGATAACTGGATTTAAATTATATTTTATGTTAACACTGTCAAAGCTGAAATATGAAATTTGTTTTAAAATGAATTCAGTTATTATTGTTATATAGCTACTTACGGTTAATTGTTTATTTTGATAATGACTGTAGATTTGTATAACTACCACATACTTACAAAAATTCAAATTGTTAAATTAATTATTGCCATCTATCGTAAATTATATTACAAATGTTTATTCACCTCTGATTAAGGGTTTAAGATCGAACTAATTATACCATTAATAGTGTCCGAACTGATATTTAAAATTTATGATTTTCCGCGCAATTTGCTATAAATAAATGTATTAAATTAAGTAAAATCAACTTACCAACTGTTGAAAATTTATGTAATAATTTTATGGATAAGTATGCTATAATGCAGTTTTGAAAAAAAAAAAAAAAGAAAAAAAGACATTCTTCTTTTTGTCGAAGAATCGATGACATTATTCTGAACTTAAATTATACTCTAGTAAATGAAATAAAATTAAATATTAAAATTGTGAAATATTTTAATCGGCAAATAAAATACTACCGAAAATCTCAGCCTAACAACAATTAAATCGTCAATTGGTTATTCGGAGTTTATTCACATACCAATATATTAGATAGATCTAGGTTAACATTATTGAAAATTTCCAGAATATTATCACTAGTACCACCAAGATATAATTGACAATCATCAGCATACATGTGATATTTGGAATATTTTATTGCAAGCGGCAGATCGTCTATGAACAGGGAAAATAACGTTGGGCCAAGAATTGTTCCTTGAAATACACCTGTCGGTATTCGTTCAGAACCCGATTCTTTACCATTTATGACTACTTTTTGATATCTTTCGGATAAATAGCTGTGCAAAAGTTTAAGGGATGTTTTATCAAAGTTAAAGAAAAGCAACAGCTTTTGTAATAACAGTATGAGATTTAGAGAGTCAAATGCTTTAGAGAAATCCAATAGTATTAACACGATAAACGAGTTTTTTTTGTCAAGATGGTGTGCAAGATCATCAACAACATGAAGCAGAGTGGTGCTAGTACTGTGATTATTACGAAATCCAGATTGAAATTGGTTTAAATAATTATGCCTTACTAAATGCTGGCTGATCTGATCCAGTAGAGTATAATCTCGAAAACTTTAGATAAAATCGATACCAGACTAATCGGTCTAAGGTTATCCAAGGAGTCGTTATTCTTTTTTTTCATTATGGGAATCACAATGTTTGTTTTCCAGATATCTGGAAATATAGACTGCATGATACAAATATTAATAAGATAGGTCAATTGCGATACAATATGCGGTAAAATAGACTTTAAGAATTTCAGATTAATTTTATCATGACCAGGCGAGCTAGATTTTATCTGATAAACAGCTTTGACAACGTCGATTTCACCGACACTACTAAAAGAGAAATACATTTGCTCAATAGTGTTTATAATGTCAAAGTTAGGTAGTGGAAGAGTGACAGACGCAGACTGTCCACCACAAAAATAACGGTTGATGACTGAGGGATCCATATCAGTTAAAATATCAGACTTACTTTTCCCCAATCCAACTCTGTGGATGTTATTCCAGATTCGTTTCATAGCTAGTTTACAGTTACCAAAGAAGTAACTCTGTTTAGAACTTCTTATCAAGCTAGTTACTCTGTTGCGTTCAATGCGATATAACTCCAGGTACTTTAAGTTGGATGCAAACGCTCGGTCCCTCACTGACATACTTGTAGTGATACGGGTATTTAGCCACGGAGCTACAGATTCGTTATCTACTATTTGCTTAATAGGAACACAATTATTATGGATGTCATACAGGCAGTCATAAAATGATTGGAATAAAGAGTTGACGTTATAAGTCGAATGCATAAAGCTCCAATTAAAATTCGAAAAATAATTCATGATCAACTCTGTGTCCAATTGGCTATAGTCGTAGATATGTTTGTATTCAATTTTCACACGGTTACTTTAACTTTATACGAAATGACGAGTAAGTCATGGTCAGATATATCTGGGAGATTATATTGACTAGACCTTACAACCCTAAAGTAATCCGACTCAGATACAATAAATTGATCAAGCCAAGCTCCACCACGGGTTGGTGAAAATGGAACCGAAATTAAGTGGTTAACTTTTAAAAGATCGTGAAATTTGTGCGAGTTAGCGAGCATATTAATATTCATATCACAGCCTATAATGAAATGACTATAGTTTGAATCATGTGAGGAGAGGATTTCCTGGAAATTATCTAAATCGGCTTGCACTGGTTTTTTAGGTATGTAACAGACAACAATCAAAACAGTAATTGAAGGAAGTATCAGTTCAGCCATCAGAACTTCAATAATACCATAAGTAGAAGAATGAACGAGCTAAACCTTAAACCATTTCTTATAGTAGAGACAAACGCCTCCGCCAATTTTATGCGTTCTGTCATATCTCAAGATATTATAACCGTTCAGCGCAACAGATTCATTATTAATTCTATTAGTGAGCCAAGTTTCTGCAACACAAAATATGTCAAGATTTTGTTTACTGATAAATATTCTTAATTGGTCGATATGGCAGAACAAACTACGAGCATTGATGAATCCAAAGTCTACACATGTAGCGTTAGTAACATTACCAAGCTTAGATGACCGGTTTGGTATTGATGACGAGTTCAGATTGAGAATAGAATCCGCAAATGACCTAAAATATAAAAACAGATTTAAAAGCAATTCAAACAAATTAAAAAATTTAAAATATAGAACATAACTAATATTACAGTTGCCCGGAAGATTGGTGAAATTATGAATATTGCTGTTAAGCTTATTATGCTGGCAATGTTGCGGTGTCGGGAAATCTCCGTGAGCGTCGAAAGTTGATAAATGGTTTTACAGCGCATTCCAAAGGCCAAATACTTCCATCATAGGCCTTCTCGAAAACTGCGGAATCCAAACCAACTTTGAATGAAATGAAATTCAGCAAACTTCTATCAGCCGATTTAGAGACCAACTCGTGACACTCAATTTCCGCCACTGGAACTTGCAGTTTGTTATGGAGGTGTTTTTTAATGTCGTCGCAGGTAGTCGATGGTTTAAAATTTGAGGCATGTAGAAACTTTTTGGGTTTTACTATCTCTAGCTGAGTATTCGTATTATCGGTGCCAGAAATGACTATTTGTTGTTTTTTAGAATTGTCGATCGAATTGACGCTTAGTGCCGCTGTATTCGTAGTATTAGGACTTGCAACCAGGTTACTTATAGCTTGGAAATTGGCGAATAAATTATTCAACAAGCTGCTGACCTCATTCAACTGGGCCATCAACGTTTGGATCAGATGTTGATGATTGCTGTGGTTACTTAAGCAGTCAGCACAAACAAATTGAATGTTTACATTGTTATTGCACAGTTTTGCATTGGCGTTTGATAACGAAGAGCAACCAAAATGGAACATTTTCTCGCACCCACCAAAGCATTTTAGTACGTTGTTATCAGTGAACGCAACTTCACATTTATTGCATTTGTTTTTATTCATGTTGCAATTGACAAACTCAAACAACAGCACCAAAAACAAAAAAAATAAAAAGTACGTTACGTGTACAGTTCGATGTATATGGTACGAGTTCACTAAATACAGTTGTAAATAGAATGAGTTATTGCTGATAAAATGTATCTTCACAATGATAAAATGCCGTTTCACAGAACAGAAAATCACTTTAAAATGTTTTATTACATACATTTTTTAGATATATTGCACTATTTGATAGCCAGACTGAATGTAAGGATATAAAACTAGTTACCACTCACAAAACTAATCCTTTGATCAATACCGAAATTAATATAATATTTGTTTTTGTTATTTTTAAATAATCAAAATACTTTGAGCACAGAAAAAATTTTACGTCCGCACACAATGAATGCACAATTAATCAGATTCCCTTGACCAATTTTATCAAAATAAATACCAGGATAGGAAGTGAACCGTGTTTTGTTGATTTTCGCTGTTGTTAGTGCAGTTGTATGTCCCATCATGCAGATTATTGCGAGCGAGCACAGTTCTCAATTGGAAGACGGCTGAGTTTGGTGATTGGCCTTTTAAACAATCCTCCTTTGCTGCTTTTTATGGTTACGACTCTTACTAAGCCATCGTTTCCACTATGGATCTCTTGAACTCTTCCTAAAGGCCATTTTCCTGGAGGTAGGTTATCATCCTTAACGAGGACCAGCTCCTCTTTTGATATATTATCTTGTTCTTTGGTCCATCTGCTTCGTTTTTTTAGCAGTAACATATATTCGGTTACCCAAATTTCCCAATACTCTTGAGTTATTTTTTGCAGGAGCTTTCAACGTGTTAAATGGTTGATATTTTCGTTCAGAATGCTTGGTTCGGGCATCGTCGATAGTTGTTTTACTGCATGTGTGAGTTCGTTCCGCATGAGTTTTGAAAGGTCCGAGCAAAACCCTCGGCGTGTTGTGAAACGTTTAAATGCTGCTATGAAACCTCCTGATAACTAATCGCTTACTACTTCTATGTGAATAGCTTTTACTGTGAAGCAAATGAATACTGCTAGGTAACCTTTATAGCTTTTGCGACCTCGACCTGGTGAACATCGTAGTTGGAAAGGCCCAGCATAATCTACTCCAGTATGAGTAAAAGGCCTTATCGGACTTACTCTCGTTATTGGAAGATCTCCCATCGTTTGATTTGAGGTTTGCGCACGTTGTTTGTGGCAAGTTTTTACTGCTAATGGACCTTTAATAATCCAGCACCTTTGCCGAATAAAAGCCAGGGTAAGCGTCTTTCCTCCGTGTAAGGTCATCTTATGTGCATAATCTATTGGAGGCCAAGTTAAGTGACTCTTATAAGGCAGTTTATTGGCTGTTGAGAATTGAAAGGAGTCCTGGCATTAGAAATTCTTCTGCCTACTCGCAGTAACCCATTCTCATCTATTTCTGGATCAAGTGATCGAAGTAGAGATTCCATTTAAGGTTCTAGTTGGTTCTTTTCTATTTTAAATGCAAACTGTTGCGTTAGTTTCATTGCTAACATTTGGCTATTATTAAGTTCCTTAGTTGTCAGGTATCTCGGTTTGCAAATCTAAGGACATAAGCGATGACCCTTACTGCCTTAGTGAGTGATGAACAGCGCTCTATAGCACATAATATACCATTTTCTTCGTTGATCGTGGCAATTAGTGTAGATATTTTGATCTTCTCTTCTGTGGCTTCTGCAATCTCTCATTATGCCGAGGTGTCCTGTGGATGCTTAAGCCAGATTGGGCTACTCCACCACAATTGGTGGTGTAGTAACTTTGAAGCATTTAAGCCTCTTGATGCGCAATCTGCCGGGTGTCCTCTGATTTTACATAATTCCATTGTAGTGGAGATAATTTAGACTGAATTTCGACAATCCTGTTCGCAACAAACGTTTTAAACTTATTTGGTTTTCCTCTGACCCAACCCAAAGTTATCATAGAGTCTGTCCACGCAAATGTTTTGATATCAGGCAATTGTAACGCTTTTTTTGTTTTTCTTAGCGGTTTTGCTAAAAGCACTGCGGCGCACGGTTGGTTTTTGCAATCACTATGGTCACCTTGCTTTCATCGGCCTTACCAGATTTGTAATAAATTACAGCTGCATATGCATATTCCGATGCGTCACAGAAACCGTGCAGTTCACCTAGCTCATCTTTGTAGCCTAATTTCCTCTAGCATTTGTAATTGGTTGACATATGAAATCTACTTTGTTTCGATTTCATTTGGTAATTGTGTATCCCAGTCTAAACCTAATGTCCATAGTTGTTGCATGGTAATCTTTGTCTTTACGATAACGGGGGCTAACCATCCCATTGGATCAAACAATTTGGATGTTTCGGATAACATTTTCCTCTTGGTAACAGGTGCTTTAGTATCCAATGATTTGACTTTTAATTGGAATATGTCCTCTATAGGATTCCAGATGATACCGAAAATTTTAATTGTTTCGCCAATTTCTATCGCCTTGCTTTATGGCTTTGTTAATTGTTGTTGCATTAATACTGCTTGTTCTAGCGTGTTCGCACCTCATAATACGTCATCCACGTAAAAATCTTTAGTGAGCGCCTTTTTTGCTGCTGGGTATTGTTCACCGTCATCTTGTGCTAACTGATGAAGTACTCTAGTGGCCAAATATGTGGTTGCTGCTGATCCGTACGTCACCGTTTTCATCTTATAAGTGCTGATCTTGCCTTGTTGGTCTCTCCGTAGTATTAATTGGTAGATTTGATCTCTGGAGCGCATTCTCACCTGTCTAAACATCTTCTCGATGTCGTCTTTAAACACGAATTTGTATTTTCTCCATCTCAGTAAGATCTCTACTAGCTCTTGTTGTATTGTTGGACCAGTATACATTATATCTTGAGTGAGACCCCATTTGAAGTTTTTGCAGAAGCGTCATAAACTACTCTTAACTTGATTGTTGAACTGTCTTGCTTCATGACTGCATGGTGTGGCAAAAAATTACCTCTGTCCACATCATCCGGATTGTTTATTACTTTCATATGGCCTAGCAGAATGTATTCTTGAATGAAACTGGTTTATTCATTCTTCATTGTCGAATTTTTGTTTAACTCCTTTCCACTTCAAATAGTCGGGCTGCCGCTTTCTTCTTTGATTCGCCTAATGTGAAGTTATATTCCTTGAATGGTAATGGAACTTGGTACGTTCCATCTACCTGCCTCTCGCATGTATTATTTTAGTGCTGCTCACATTTTTCTTCATCAACAGTAAATTCGCGCTCTTGTCCAACTTCTTCAATTTCCCAAATCTTTTTTAATTGGTTTTCTTGGTCGACATAAGATGCCATTGATTGTATTCTGTGTCTCTGGGTGATGTAGTTCTTGCACTTTCCCAAAATACTCCATCCTAATTCAGTCTTCTGTGCCATTGGTTGATCTGGGCCCCCCTTTTATAATATAGTTCAATATGATTTTTGATTCGCGTGAAGTTTGTCCTAAAGTTGTCCTAAAATTACAAAAACAAAATTTGGGACAAATTTAGGACAAACTTCACGCATTTATCGACGGGCGTGAAGTTTGTCCAAAAATTGTCCTATCTTTTTACGTCTGAGAATGTATTGGTTTAATAAATGGAATACCTCGTTATTATGAATTTTTTGCCAAATGTAAAGCATTTTTATATTTTGTGACTGCTGCCTGTAGTGTATATGCGACTCTTAAAAACCGAAATTTGTATTTTTTCCATCTCAAAAGCAAACAAATATTTAAAATTGTAATCGAAAACACAGTGTCTGCAGGACTTTATTGAAAAACGCATCATCTCAATATAATTAGAAATGTTGTTTCAAGGAGATCCTCTTTATCGAGATAAGACCGATAATGAGAATTTCGAAAAAAAATCGATAACGTTATCAAGAGCTATAGTGCCTCAAGGAAATCCTTTTGGGTGATTCGCGAGCTGAAGTTGCATAGCGTTGGATTCGTTGAAGTTCTCCATGAAGCTATTTAGGGTTATGGTCTTTAGAAGTGATCCTTATGGCAGATTCGCGAGCACTTATCGTATAGCGTTGGATTCGTTGAAGTTCTATATGGCATTTCAATATCCTTTCTGCTTTCTGAGAAGTGGTCCGTTGTACCACGTCGAGCCAGTTCATCGGTGTTTATATTCTCTGTACTTATGAAATGTCCTGGCACCCATAAAATGTAGATGTTGAACTGATTGTCCATCTCGTTAAGAGATGAGAGGCAGTTCTGAACTACTTTCGACGTGAGGAGGTGTGATTGAAGCGCTTTAGTAGCAGACTAACTGTCCGTATATATGCGAATATCACAAACTGATATTACATTATACCTCAACCAGTCTACGAGTTCCTTTAGGGCAGTTACTTCAGCTTGAAAAATGTTACAGTAGTCGGGGAGACGGAAGGAGAGATTTAACAGAAGTTCCTCGCAGAACACTCCAGCCCCGACTTTCCCGTCCCGTTTTGAACCATCAGTGAAGAAGTTTATAACTCCTGATTCCAAAACTGCACCCATCATCCAGTCCTCCCTGGATGGGATCCTAGTCCGGAACTTTGTGTCAAAAGATAGTGACGGGACAGTATAGTCGGTGGTCTTGAAAATTTGTTTGTTGCACAAAATATGTGAGTGCCCTGAATT
The DNA here is from genome assembly GCA_958295665.1 of Tipula vernalis. NCBI lineage: Eukaryota > Metazoa > Arthropoda > Insecta > Diptera > Tipulidae > Tipula > Tipula vernalis. The sequence goes on along the minus strand of OY282560.1, from coordinate 90,940,071 downwards.
GTTACAGGTCCCCATTAAGATGAATTTCAGTCGTATGGCAGTACAAGCTGCCAACTATTTCCCCAAGATATCTAGAGAAGTCAAAAATAGCAGACTCTCTAGTGCCTTAGTGGATGTGCTCCTCAGTGCACCACTGATCCACAGAGAGATTGTTCTCTGAACTTTTGTCAACAGTTTTTGGTTGACAGTTTTGTCCAGAGCAGGCCACCAGACTATTACCCCATACAAGAGTGTGGGTCTGACTACTGCGGTATAAAGCCAATGTACGATGCAGGCCGTCAGCCCCCATCCTTTCCCAATGGCATTTTTGGAAGAGCATAGCGCTACCGTAGCTTTCTTTACCCTTTCCAGAATATTAGGTTTCCAATATAATTTGCTATCCAAAACGAGACCCAGAAACTTGGCTTCAATTGTAAAAGTCAAGCTGAACCCATTTAAAGTGGGAGGATCGATGTGAAAAAGTTTATATTTCCTAGAGAAGAGAACCAGTTCGGTTTTGTGTGGGTTCACATTCAACCCACAGCAATTGGCCCATAATGAAAGAGTGCCCGGGGCATTTTGCATTAGCTCACTAAGGGTGCCGGGATATTTACCACGGACACCAATAGCAACATCATCCGCATAGGCAACCACCTTGAAGCCACCGTCCTCCAGTCTCAGCAACAGGTTATTTATGACCAAGTTCCAAAGTAGGAGGGACAGTACGCCACCCTGTGGCGCACCTCTGCTTGCAAATCTTCTGACGGAGGATTCCCCAAAACTGGCATTTATGATCCTGCCTCTTAGCATCTGATCTATCCAGTCCTTGAGTGATTTATCCACTTCCAGATCTGAAAGTGCCCAAGTTATAGCCCCTGGAAGCACATTGTTAAAGGCCCCCTCAATATCGAAGAAGGCTACCATTGCGTAGTCTCTATATTCGAAAGATTTTTCAATGAAAAATACAAGAGAATGAAGAGCAGTCTCTACAGATCTCCCCTTGCAATAGGCATGTTGAGATTTAGACAGCTTTTCCGACACAATCGTGCCTCTAATATGAGCTTCTATTTGTCTTTCAAGTGTTTTAAAAAGGAAGGAAGACAAGCTAATCGGTCTAAGGTCTTTGGGATTGCAGTGTGAGTGTTTTCCCGCCTTAGGTATGAAAACAACCTTCACTTCTGTCCATTTACTAGGATTGTGACATAGTTCTAGGCTGGCTTTGAAAAATATCCCTAACCAGGAAATTGTTAGATCCATAGTTTGTTGAGTATCCACAGGGATAATACAAGATAATACAGGATCTTTTTTCTGCTAATAATTTGGCCTATGAGGCTACTTGCCCTTTTACCTACTGATGTGCTAGATACAGATTCAGAACAATCAGGAAAATGAGTCTCCATCAGAAGTTCCAGCGATTCCGCATTATTAGTGGTCCATATCCCATCCGGCCGTTGAAGATAACTTGGAATGGAAGGACCAGTTGCTAGTACTTTGCGTAGCCTAGACATCTCCGAAGATTCGTGAATTTTTCCACAGTACACTCTCCAAGAGCAGGTGTTCTTGGCACTTCTCAATTGATATTTGTAAATTTTGAGGACTTCCTTTTAGGAGTCCCAGTCTACAGCAGCTTTGGTTTTCCGTGCTGTTTACAAGAGTCTTTTGCATTTTCGGCTTGTTTATTGAATCTCCTTGTCCACCAAGCCATCGAGCTCTTCCGCAGTTTTTGGAGGTTTTGGCCCGGAACTGATAGTGAATTACCCAGAATAGTTCTAAAGGTATCCCAGTTGGTTTTCCTCCTGTTTCTGTAGATTGAACTTTTTGGAGAAGTCAAGTCCATTTCAAATTGAAGATAACAATGATCAGAAAAGGAGTGGTCCTTTGACACTCTCCAGTTTAATAAACTAACCGTCAGAAAGCTTGAGACAAGAGTAATATCCAATACTTCCTGTCTATTACTAGTTATAAAGGTCGGCTTATTGCCTATGTTACAAATATGAAGTTTAGTACTTAAAATGTAATCAAGGAGTAACTCACCTCGTTCATTTGTGTCCGTACTTCCCCAGATTGTGTAATGAGCATTTGCATCACTCCCAAGGATGACTCCAACCTGGCGCTTCTGAGCCTCGAAGGTTAGCTCACCTAGAATGATTGGTTTCAGAGGTTTCATTTATCGACCTCAATTCTGACCACTGCTACATCTCCGTTACCGAAATTTGATAACAGAAAACAACTTATGTTATTTTTAATGAGAATGCACGACCGAACCTTACCTTCTTCCGGTCTCCAGTGAGCCAAGGTTCCTAGATCAAGACGACACCTGTCGCTTCTTTCCAATTTTAAAAATTACAGCAGTTGATGCTGCCTTAGAGTGATGAAGGTTGACTTGAAGAAATGTCAGTGTCATTTCTACAGCCTCTTCTCCACCACAGTAACATCAGAGTCATCCCCTGATGAGAAGTCCTCTGAGAGCCTCTTTAAAGATTCCATCTACATTGACATCTCCGTCTCCGTGGAGAGAGTTTCCGCTTGGCTATCAAGCAGCCCGGTATTTTCTGAAGATGACTTCGGAGCCTCCGGCTTGTCCGCGTCCTTCTTATACACCTTGAGTGTGACTGCACTGAAACCATAATTGATTAAACCGTTGGTTTTTTCCAGTGCAGTCAGTGACTCCCTGTTTAAGATATGATAACAGCTGACCTATAGTCAGCCTTCGCCTCCTCGAGCTTGGCAACTTTCCAGTTTTGCGTTGGCCACTCCGGGTTGCCAACCTGCAACAACTGGAGTATCACCTTCGGATCACTAGGCTCCGAAGGCATGTACACCCTAACTCTTGGTCTGCTGGGGATCTCCTCCCTATCAATCACAGCAAGGCTGGCTCCGGGCCATACCTCGGCAGTCCCCACACTGCCTTCCTATAAAGCAGCAGGGACCTCTGATCTGCACAGGCAGTCAGTTTCACCTGATTCCTGTGTCAGCCCGCGTCCCAACAAGTCGGAGCAGATCCTGAATTTTCCGACAGGACTTTCAGATAGGTGGTGGCTAAGGCCCCTTCCACCTTCCTCCAATTGGCGGGCGTGATACTGGTATCCTCTTGGGATTTGTCAATAACTGCCACAACCAGCTGATCCTTGAGGACCTCGTTAAAAGGCGTCATAGTGGTAGCATGGGGTTTTGTCCATTTTGCAATCTTAGGACTTTCCTCCTGAGATCTATTTCTTTTAAGCTGTGAGCCAGCTGAACGGCTTTCCGAAATTTTCTTGGTGACTTATTTTGCCCGCGCAAGCGTGGCTTTGTCTTTATCCGCCCTGTCTTCTGGCGAGATGTTGTTGATATTTTCCAGGGCTCTCCAGGCCTTCCTCCTAGTATTATAGGTTGGTTTTGAGGAACCACCTTCATTCGTGCTTTGGTTCCGCTTTGTATTTGTATACTCAGATTTGGTGACCCGAGTGGAGGGACCAGCCTTGCTTGAGCTTATGTTTCATTGTTTATTTGTAGACTTAGAGTCAGGCCTACAAACCCGTACCATTATCAGTACGGTACGATTAACACATTAACCCAGACCAGCGATTTGTTTAAGGTTGACTCCTTTAGCGCCGTGTTTTTAGCCTAGAAGCCAAAGAATCAATAATCTAGTTACCAGCGGTCACCACGTGGAGGTAACACGAGCATGGAAGTTGCAAGTTACGGAGCTGGCCGCAAGTGCCAACTTGAATCCCCCGAGCAACTTCACACCTGACCACCTTTGTATTAGTTAAATACAAAACAAAAATTTTCATACGTTTAGAAATTAATGTACTCGTAAATTGTTCATCTTCAGAAGTAGTCGCATATTCTTACTCGTTTAGCGTTTCTAAGGTAACCTTCACCATTAACTAGCCGCGAGTTACATGTAATTTTTGGATTCACTACTTACCTATAATCGAGGTATGATAAATGTAATAAATAGACATTAGACTTAAATTAAGCCATTAAATAGAATATTTTGTACTTATCTAGCTGTTTGTAAAGAATTGCTGAAAAAATCACTTTTTATGCTTTAATTTTGGGCAAACGTTATGCTTAGCGGCTTTATGGTTATGTATATTTCAAATTTTAATTTAGGCCGAGATTAATTTTTTGAATAAACGAGTCTCTTGCATTATGAATATTCCTGTATATTAATTCGCCGACGTGTTGACCCAGTATTTTAAGAATTTTGCTTATATAATTTTTTATGTACAGGTTAGTTACCATGCTTGTACTTAATTGACATCAGTTTGTGCTATATGTCTATTGTCCATAGCTGATTTAATTTTTACACACACCTAAAGCTCTTAGATATACTCTGCATATACAAATATTTAGGAAATTTACCAATTGCACAAAACCTAAGGGGGGCGAGTGTAGTTTGTACTAAACTAATCCTAAATTTAGTTTTGTTTATCAAATTATATTTCGGTCAATGCCACCAAATCGATCAAAATATAAAAAATATTAATAAAATTAAAATAAATCCCTTTACAATAAGTGCATATACAAATCCGTGGCCAATTTGTTCAAATGCATAGCGTTAAAGGATCATCAACCTGATATAAGCCAGCTTTTTCGTTACACTTCAACCAATTAAATATATGTACTTTACCTCGATCATATTTCCAATAAATTTATTTCAGATATTTTATTTATTTATTTAACAGTTTTTTGTGTGTGCTTGCTGTGCCAGGGCTGCTTTTAACCATTTCCAATCAGAAAACTTTTTTTTTTTTTGTAATGCTAAATCGAAACCAAAAAAAAAATAAAGTTACAGTAAATTGCTTGCGGCTACATTCAGTATTTTTCCATATACATACTCGCATATAGGCGAGTATTATATATACCTTTGTGTGTACATTTCGAACAGCAATAAATATATGCTAAATGTAAAGGAAGGATGCACATTCTTAAAAATTGTTGAAAAGAAGAAGAAAAATGTATATTTGTTTAAAATTACCGTAACAAATACAAATGAATAATTTTTAATTATTCAGATAAAAATTCAATTTTATTTTGCTCCCGTCGGGTCTTCAATCATCTTTATTGAGTGATATTTTAATCAAGTTTGGGAATATGGATGTAAACAAAATATTGCAATGTTGAAGGAATATGTACCATTCAACTGGGTGAATATTTGAAAACTATGTCATATCTAATACGATAAATTATTATTAAGTACCCATTCTTGCACTAAGTACATGTAAGGAATACATTGTACATTTTATGTGTCTAAATGTTTTTGTTATTTAATCCATTACATGAATAGTTTTTATGATCAGGAAAATAATGAAAGTTTTTTTTTGTAAATATCACAAATCTTGAAAATCATAAAAATTTAATAGATTTTCTGTTAAACATTACTTCAGTCATCTTTGTTATGTTCATAAGTGGATTTTTATATTAGCCAATGACAAATGATTAATGCTAATTGTTGGTGTTGTTAATGAGTTATAAATAAATTTTTATTTGAGAATCGCCTTTCATCTATGCGGTTATGAAATAATTCACATGTAAGTGTTGCATGAGACAAAGTTAGCAATTTCACATAAATATTGCTTATGATTGGAACAACGGTTTGACGCTCAGTTTCTAAATCAACATGATAATATGTGATGGAATTTTTGGTGTAACAGTACCGTGACAGATATCCTCCCTTTGAGATTTACAGAATCGCACCCTTTTCATCACTTTCACTGCAAATCCGACATGGCCAGAAATTTGTCCCAGAAACATATTCTTTTAAATATTTTTCATTTGAGAATGATAGTGTTGCAATATAACAATTCATAGCAATATATTCTTGAGCTTTTGCTGTAATGTTTACCTGAAATCAAATAGTAAAATTTATTATTTTAAACTCTTACTTTCTTATTTAAATACTTATCTTGTTAATTTGTTGGTTATAATTACATCTTCTAGTAAATAAATCCAACCTGAAATAATTATTTAATTAATTCATGTTAAAAGTTAATTTAGAAAATTTCTTACCATTTTGAATTGTATCACGTAATTTTAAACAAATAACATTTGACAATTAATTGAATTGAAATTTGTAAAGGTGATCGTAGTCGTTTTGGTAGCTCAATTAAAATAATGAGTACGTTTTATGTTTATAGATTAAAGAGATTTAACCATCTATCGGGAATAAAATTAATTAACAACTATTGTAAAACTACTTCTTAAAGCCTTATTAGCCTTGAAACCGAAAGGACTCAACGGCGATACGTGCGCAGACGGATACAGGAGCATAAAGAATCGTTTAACGATTTCATTTTGGAGATCGAGATGGCTAATAGCCGACTTTCGAATCCTCTACCAGAAGACGAGATCCTGGAGATCGTACTCGATAACATGAAGCCTGCTCTGAAGAACGCAACTCAGAATAAGGATTTTGATCGACTAGATGATTTAAGGAAGGTTTGTGCCAACTACGAGAAACTGTGGGCTACCTCAGGTTACGACCTTCGTAAATTCATCGAGAGTCGCCCTAGACGTCCCCGAATGGTAGAAGAAGTAGCCATTGATGATCCGGCTACCTCCGAATTATTTTCCCCAGAACGGTTTCATTCGACCATGGAACGCGATCAGTCCACCTATCACCCTAATGAGGACGAAGAACTACAGCACGTAAATGCAATTGAACGTCGGGCTCCATATCTAGTTTGCTGGAATTCTAAAGATCTGGGTCATTCGTTTTTCAAATGTCCAGTCGGAAAAACCCACGAATTTTGTTATGGTTGTGGATTGGCTGGGAAAAAATAGGACGACTGCTATAAATGTCAAAAGCGACAAATGGGAAACAAACAGCCGAACGCGCACCAATCTGGGGACACACGTTCGAAGAGACCGAAAAAACGCAGAGCGACCCTCCCTCAGGTGAATGTGACCCCACCGTCACCATCAGCCAACCAACTATCTCAGTAACACCTCAACCCTCACTCGTAAATAAACGCCTCGACCGAATTAACAACTATTGGGAGGGGAAAAGAACTTTTAGACAGAAGTGCAGTATAGCAACCTTGACGGAATTCAAAGATCAAGATTCCCGTCCATACTGCAAAATATTAATTAATGGTCACTCCAAGCTAGGATTATTAGACAGTAGAGCGAGTATAAGCGTGTTGGAGAAAGGAAGTGAGGAAGTTATTAGTTCTATCCAGGCACCAATACCCAAGATAAATTCCACTATACAAACGGCGGAAGGTTCATGTAATATTGTGCTAGGATAAGTGACACTGTCAGTTAACTACCTACAGGAAGTTAGCGAAGTATATCTGGGAGTAGATTTTTGGAAAGCATTCAATTTAGCCCCACAAATCATCTCCGAGATAACCACCAGTGACAGCATCATAGAGACAAGTCAACACAACCTGAGCCGAGAACAGCAAAGCCAACTAGACCAAGTAATCTCAGCGTTTCCATCATTTGCATCCAAAGGATTGGGTAAAATCCACTAGGTCGAGCATGTAATAGATGTGGGAACCTCTACCCCTATCAAACAAAGACACTATTCGGTATCACCCGCTATCCAGACCCAAATTTTTCAAAAAATCGATAGGATGATATCCTTAGAGGTCATCGAGGAGAGCAAGAGTCCTTGCAGCAGTCCAGTAGTCCTAGTTCGAAGATTGTGTCTGGATTCACGGAAGGTAAATGAGGCAACCAAGAAGGATGCTTACCCACTTCCACTAATAGATGGTTTGTTGGGTCGACTACAAGACACTAAGTTTATAACTAGTTTGGACCTGAAAGATGCCTTTTGGCAGATCCCTCTTTCCAAAAGCTCAAGAGAAATTACCGCCTTCACAGGTCCAGGTCGACCTGGGACCTTTCGGTTTGTGTAACGCTCCCCAAACCATGAGCAGATTGATGGATCAAGTGATTCCGCACCAGTTAAGGGACCGGGTGTTTGTTTATTTAGACGATCTGCTTATTATTTCCGCTGACTACGCAGATCATTTAGAAATTCTGTGAACTGTGGCGGACCTATTGGGTAAAGCGGGATTGACCATTAACATAGAAAAGAGTTACTTTGTGCTCAGGGAAACAAAATATCTGGGGTTCATAGTGGGAGAAGATGGGTTAAAAACCGACCCGTCCAAAGTGGAAGCGATTAAGAATTTCCCTCCTCCAATCTCCGTAAAACATACCCGACGTTTTCTTGGGGTATCGGCGTTTTATTTCAAATTATGCTGAGATTACCGCACCTATCACCAACCTACTGCGAAAAGGGGTGAAGTTCAAATTGAATGAGGAGGCCGATCTCGCATTCCAGAAATTGAAGAAACTATTATGTAGTGCTCCGGTGCTTCATAACCCAGATTTTGCCAACCAATTCTTTATAAGATGTGACGCCAGTACGCAGGGCCTCGGAAGTGTGCTTTTCCAGAAGGATGAGGAAGGCCATGAGAAACCCATCATCTTCATGTCCCAAAAGTTAAATCCAGCCCAACGGAATTACTCGGTGACCGAGCTCGAATGTCTTGCGGCAGTAGTTAGCGTAAAGAAATTTCGGCCGTACATAGAGGGATACCGTTTCACCCTGATCACGGACCATGCCAGCCTCAAGTGGTTAATGAACCAAAAGGATCTGAGTGGTCGATTAGCCCGCTGGAGCCTAAAGCTTCAAGGATATGACTTCAACATAATCCGTTAGAAAGGCTCCGAAAACGTTGTTCCAGACGCGCTGTCAAGAATACACTGTGAAACGGTTGAAGAATTATGCGCGGACGCAAAGTTCACAGAGTTAGAGTTGTTCGATAGCGAAAGGATCACAGATCAAGCTTATCATGATATACGTGAGGAACTAAGATTTAACCCAGGTAGGTATCCTAACATCCAAATTCACACTAACCAGCTATACATTCGCATTGACCCGAAGAGGCAGGTACCACTAACCGATATCCCAACCTAGAAACTATGGATTCCCGCCGAGACAACCAACATCTTGATCGAGAGGGAACATAATCTTCCATCCGGAGCCGCACGCAAGTATAAAGAAGACCCTCGAAAGACTGCGTCGGCTATATTATTGGCCCAAGATGGCAAATCAAATCCATGATCTCATTGTAAAATGTGAGGTTTGTCGTGTATTTAAAGACACTGGCAAAAGGAGCAGCGGGATTGATTGTGAGTTTCTTGCGAGACGGTCAGGAAGTATACGTCCGACAACATCCAAGTAGCGATGCAGGAAAAAAATACGTCGCCAAGTTTGCCTACCCTTTTCTTAAAGCCATCATCAAAGAAAAACGGGGGAACGTAAATTATGTCCTGACAGTGTATCATCTAACGGATAACAAGCCGTAAATATTCCTTTTGGATAAATAACTCTACATTATTATTCCAGCTTCACCGGGGGACAGACATCCAACCCACCTCAGCATTAGCCAAGGGGTATTAACGCCCCGCTGTCTTATAAAAATTATTTAAATTAAATCTTTTATTGTTACCTAGTAGTATAGATATTAAAATTTGTTTTTTTTCCTCTCTACGGTAACCTAATCTAGACTATCGCTCCAAAATGTTCGTCGCCGTATTTTTCGCCTTAGTCATAGTGTCGGCTGGTTCTGAAACCCCGTGTCCTATTGTCACGACTGACGCGAGTGATATAATAATTAACCATATTGGGAACCCTACCCATATAACCTGCAAGATTGATATTTTTAACGCTGGATATACCCAGATAACGGCGAATAAAATTATCCGAGGCTTGTATCTTGGCCGAATTAATTATGAATGTGGCCATTGTGTAGGTGAATTCATATCCAGGTATGAATGCCAACCTTGCATAACCTGTTTTAAAAACGAGTTATTTCCTGAATGTAAAACCAATAAACTTTACTGAATTATATTAATAAGCATGCTTTTGGTAGGATTCCTACTGGCAGTACTACTATATGTTGCCATAATCAAAATCCTCCCAATGGTAGCCCGAAAAAATTCAAAAATTCGGTCCACAAGAACTACACGAAGGAACAAAGAAAGGAACCAAAGGATCCTAGACTTATTGACGGTCGTAGACAATACGGGACCAAACCAGAGGAGCACAAACGGTGGGTGCGATGCTACGGAAGACACAGAGTTACAAGAAGTTAAAACTTCGGAAGAAACCACGGATTCTGGCGACTTGAGAACTTCGATTCCAAAGAATGAAGTAGACTTGACCGACGGTATAACCATCAGTACAGCACAATTGACTAGCGAAGACTATGACCGAATAAATTGCAATATAGCTAATTTCGCCACTGAATACGATACGACTGTTCCAGAGGATGGGCATAACTTTGTAAAGGAATTGGCTGATAATAAGGAGTTTAGGGATAAAACAATTACGATCTGTAAAAATTTGAGTGCAAAATACTTACAACGCATCCAAAATGGTATTTGCAACATGGTTATTGTTGAACGTAATCACCGGAAGGTCTACCTGTACACAAACTCTATATATTTCTTCGAAAGGGAAAATATGTGATAGTAGCGTCTGCATTGAGATCAAAATATATACTATAACAGCAAACATTAAGGAGATCATTTGTTTTGAATTATCAGATAGGATACTTATTAATGTAAAGGATGGGGTGCACCACCCTCTTGTGGTTTACGTACTAAACACTCCAGCTTTAAGGATCTTGGAAGCAATAATACCACGTCAAGATATGGGTGTTGTAACCAACCTTGTATACTGGCATTGGGAGGTCGTAGCTAACCCAGACAAGATATATACAGTTCATAAACTTGACCATTCATACTGGAACATTGACGTGGAGACCGAATTAATTTCTAGTAAAGGTATTCTCATCAACACAAAATAAATATACATTTACTCCCATTGATATTAGATTCAATATAAATGATGGCTTCTTAGACGGTAACGCGGAGGTTCCAATAATAATAAACAGCTTCAACCATGAGACCTTAATACCCGCGGGGTCATTGATAACCGTATAAGAAACCAAATCATCCCCGTTACCGCTTCTGAACTAAACCACCCAGTTATTGGCCAAATAGGGGAATACCAGCTATCCCTGGATGGAAGTCACTCCATCTATCCCAGTTTTGCAATAACTTGCAAATCCTATGCCTGTCAAGCTGATTGCTCCAGTCCCGAGCAAGCGGTAACCAGGATGGTAGAATATCATTATAGGACCACAAATATTATAAATAGTATGAAGTATCAGTTTGTTAACGACGGGAAGATTCGATCAATACTGCCAATAGAAGGGAGCGTAACCTTGTCACTAGGTAATTTGGAGATAAACAACTTAATGATAACAAAACCTAACTGTGAAGTAAGCGTGCTGCAAACCTACGGATGCAAGGATGCCGTGAGACCCTCTACATAATAATGCACAGCCTAAAAATATCGGCATATGGTGAATTGGACTATGAAAGTAATTGTACCTTCATTGAGCCTAAACTAAGATGTTCCATAACTAAATACGTACTGGATTTGAAAGAGGAGTTTGGTTATTGTAACATCCACCATCGACGAACCAAACGTTAAACGTCATAATGAATTACGCATACTTGGGCAATTTGATCGATTATAATACGGATTTGTATAATGGGGAAAGTATGAATTCGGTGGCCAAAAGCTTGTTTTTTGATACTGATCTACTGAACACCGTCCAGTATGGAATGTTAGGCATGACCATAATGTCCATTTTTGTAGCGGTAGTCAAATTAGTGAGGCTATTCTTTCTTAACCGTGTATCAAGAGAGTTTGCCACATATATATTCCCGAGGTTGGATAGAGAAAGGGCATTTTTTTATCAGCTTTGAGTTCGTCAAGGTGGAGTCGACGAATTTAAATCTGCCCTGTAACGACCGCGGGAATGTGTGAGACTTGCTCTGGTCCATGATTTTTTTTCCTTTCCTTCCCCGTTTTGGTTATGTCCCCCCTTTCCCATCCTTCGGATAAATATCCGCGCATCTTTTGGATTACCTAAACTCAAAGATGCAACATACTTCGTTTGTTCCCGTGGGAAATGTTCCATGAGTGAACCATTTTTACATATGTACATTACTCTTATCATTTTTGTTTTCTTCTGTGGAATGTGATAGATCATATTTTCTGTATGATCTACTTCCCACCTTTTATTCCCAATATTACACCCTATTTATTCCCACCTTCCCAATATTAATTTGTTTTGTCTTGTAAATAAATTTTTTTTTAGTGTGTATCTTTCACCGAACGATAAGATCTCGGAGTTTCAATCCAAATTGAATGAACTGGAGGACTCTGCTCGTGATGTATCAGGAGAATTGGTGCTAGCCGGAGATTTTAATGCCCGTGCATTAGAATGGCGCTTGCCACACCAAGATACCAGGGGGAGACATATACTGGAAATGGTCTCAAGACTGGATCTATGCCTGTTAAACGAAGGATCTACGCCAACATATCGAAGGCCAGGTTTCGGCAACTCCATACCGGACGTAACGTTGGTATCCGCACGACTAGCATCATGGGCGAAAGACTGGAGAGTGATGGATGATTACACCGCTAGCGATCATAATTACATCAGCTTCAAATTGCACGACGATGAGCGAAAAGTATAGCGAGCGATGTATGGAAATCCATTGAACTAGAACACTACCAAGTTAGACGGCGAAAAGCTCATTGCGTCTGTTGAGGTTAGAGTTGAGATTGAGGCGGCTGTTGACAGCAATTCACGGCTAGTTCAACAAGCTTGCGATTCTTCTGTACCACGAAGAAAACAGTGGAACGGCAGGAAGCAGGCTTACTGGTGAACGAACGAGATCACAGACTTGAGAAGGAAAGCTCTGCAGTTTAGGCGAAGGGCGCAACGAGCACAAGGTAGAGAAGAAGCAATTGCCAAGTCAGCTCAGCACACTTGCTGAGAGTAGAAGGCGATAGTGAAAATGAAGTCGGAGAAATTCCCACATTTACCGAGGGGGAGTTGGTATATGCGGTGACCAGCCTAAAAAATAATAAGGCACCTGGGCATGGTGGCATCCCAACGGAGGTGTTGAAAGTGGTTGCTGGTAGATATCCGCAATTACTACTCAAATTGTACAATGGATGATTAACAGCAGGAGTATTTCCTTGAAAAATATATAGCTTGGAAAAGCTGTCAAAGCCTAGGCTAGAAGAAGCCATATCGGTTGCCGGTGGCTTGTCTCCGAAGTAATATGGTTTTCGGAAGGGACGATCAACTATAAACGCAATAGTGGAAGTAATTAACGCAGTTAAAAGATCCGAAAGTGCTTGTCACGCAGCGAGGCCTTTGGTGCTTCTTGCGACATTGGATGTGCGAAATGCTTTCAACTCGGCGAGATGGGAAGATATGATCGAGGCGCTACAACGATCTTTCGCTATCCCCAATTATTTTCTGCTAATGATTCGGGACTATTTGAGGAATCTAAGATTGGTATATGAGACGTCTGATGGCAAGAAAGTGAAGGAAATTACTGCAGAAGTGGCTCAGGAATCGATTATTGGTCCCGATCTATGGAACGCTATGTACAACAGCCTGTTGCGACTAGAGATGCCTGACGAAGTATTCCTGGTTGGGTACGCAGACGATGTGGCTATTGTGATAACAGCTAGAAGCGCAGTTTTGGCTCAGTACAGGTTAAACCAAGTGGTGAGGAGGTTAAACGATTGGATGAATAAGCACGGGCTACAGTTGGCCATCTCAAAAACGGAGATCGTCATGCTCACTAGGCGGAGAATTCCAACCATTATCCCTATGAAGGTTGGGACAGAAGAGGTAATGTCGAAGGCAATGACGAAATATCTGGGGATTACTTTAGATAATCGTCTAACTTACTGGGAGCATATCCGGAGAACTTGTGACCGAGCATCAAAAGTGACTATATCGCTTAGCAAGGGGCCCCGCCCTAGCAAGCGAAGACTTATAATGTCAACGGTACAGTCAATCCTGTTGTATGGAGCTGAGGATGATATCGATTAAAAGGCGCGGGGCACTAAGAATCGCATGCGCTTATCGCACAGTATCCGAAGCTGTAGCCTTAGTTGTCGCCGGAGTCATCCCGCTAGATTTACTGGTTCTGGAGCGTCGGGTGAGAGCCCACAGCATTACGCTTGTGGCATGGCAGGATCGATGGGATGGGTTGAATAGTGGTCGGTGGACGGCCCGATTGATTCGGGACCTTGGTTCCTGGATTAATCGTGGCCACGGAGAGCTCAATTTCTTCACATGCCAGTTTTTTACTGGGCATGGCTATTTTGGGGCCCATTTGCATAAGATGGGAAAACTGATGTCACCTCAATGTCGATACTGCCCAGACGAGTGTGATGACGAGTGTGATTTTAATTTAATTTTAATTTAATTTTAATTTAATTTTAATTTAATTTTAATTTAATTTTAATTTAATTTTAATTTAATTTTAATTTAATTTTAATTTAATTTTAATTTAATTTTAATTTAATTTTAATTTAATTTTAATTTAATTTTAATTTAATTTTAATTTAATTTTAATTTAATTTTAATTTAATTTTAATTTAATTTTAATTTAATTTTAATTTAATTTTAATTTAATTTTAATTTAATTTTAATTTAATTTTAATTTAATTTTAATTTAATTTTAATTTAATTTTAATTTAATTTTAATTTAATTTTAATTTAATTTTAATTTAATTTTAATTTAATTTTAATTTAATTTTAATTTAATTTTAATTTAATTTTAATTTAATTTTAATTTAATTTTAATTTAATTTTAATTTAATTTTAATTTAATTTTAATTTAATTTTAATTTAATTTTAATTTAATTTTAATTTAATTTTAATTTAATTTTAATTTACATTTAAATAATCTTTGCTCTCTTTCTATTTTACGAAATTGCGTTTTGTTACAAGCTAAAAATACTATTTAACTGGAGATTACCTCTTTTTTGTGAAACAGGACATTAGTGTATTAAGCGAGTAGCTAAACCAATGTGTCCTTGCTGTTCAAATTTAACAACTCGCAGTATTGATCGCAGGTGAATTAATTCCGCCACGAAACTGCTTCATTTTGAATTAGAATTAATTCCGCGGCGTCATTAACTAATTCGATTCGCTTGCGAGAACTAATTCGATTTTATAACTTCGCTACTTCTGTAATACTATAAAAAATAATACAACTCTGTTCTATGGTTTTATGAAGGTGTAATTTGGGAAATGAAATATCTCTGCCGAAAAATATAAATTTATTTCGTGCTAATTTATATATGAATTAGGTGTGAGTAAGTGCAGCAGGGAACTTTCCAATTTAAGAATGTTACTTCTCACACCGTTAGAACCGAATTAGTAGCTCAATGGAAACAATTAGTGTTAGTCTAGGGCCGGAAAAATGGGAAAGGATTTTCATATTTCGCCTGAGAGACGGTAAAAAATTCAAAAGTGAAACCTGATTTTTAGCGGATATCACATAGCTCACATCAATTAACTTAATAGTTTCTATTAGTAAATACATTGAATAAATTGGCGTTTTTCACAAAAATATAATTTTCCACATTTTCCACTGATAAAAATATGGAAAATAAAAATTAATCAATACTCCTAGGAGGAATACAAGATCCAGCTGCATTTACTTTCCGAACGATAGTTATCAGCGGCCCACGTTCTCCTGATACGGCTTTTATTGGAACTTTTCTGTAACCTATAAAGAATAAAACACAAATTATAAAACAGAAATATTTACAATACTAAAATTTATTTCCTTTTGGCGGAACCAGAACAGTGCTTATCCCTGTCTTGTCCAACTCGAAAATATAAAAAAGTAAACCGTATTTAGTGCAATTTTTTGCTTAAAATTACTTCTTTAAAACCGAATATAAATTAAGTTAATTATACTACTAACCAACATATTCCCAATATTACAATAATTATCGATTTTAGTACTAAGGAAAGTTTTTGTCCTATTTGGGCCTGCCGGACTACCGGATTTGATATTATAATTTTGTTTTTTGGTACTTACTGTTTTTATGACGCTGCCCTTTTCTTCACAATAGTTATATGTTTCCAAGTACAGAATCTCAATTTGACAGTACGACGTCGCCTCACCTCGATAAATGAAAAAAAAAAAAAAAAAATGTTACTTGAGTTCGCGGTCGAAATCCAAACGTTTTATTCGATAGATAAGGCAGAATCGTTCAAATATGGCGCCAATTTATCCACATACAATCTCTTCGTTTTAATTAACAACATTTTGTTTTTTATTTATAATTTTCAAATTAGTATTAAATTTTATTTATTTATTTATATTTTTTTGTTTTATAATTTGTTTACATGAAATGACATCGTGATAATATTAATTTTATTATTTAACTATACTCGTACATACATAAGATATAATTTACGGATATGCAAAATTTTATTACAAAACCAGTTCAATGGAGCAATAAAATTTACTTGCTAAAAATATTTATAAGTACGTGTCACCATATAATGTACTGCATACAATTGATATTACAATCTGTATCTATATGTATACAGCATCTTCGCGAATTTCATCATTTCAAGTATTAAGATTTTAATAACCAAATATAGTAAATTAAAATTATCGTTGCGGTATCAAGTGCTCGCGTGGAAGGAAATTAAGAATATTGCACTTTGTGTGTGTGTGTATACATACATATGTACATAAGCGCGCGCATCAATTTGATTATCGGAATATTGATTTCGCGTATATGGCCAAATGCACTTTGGGTGCACACACTAATCTAAGATAAGATTTGCAAATTGAAAAATAATTTTATTGTTTTGTGTTGAACAAATAAAATTACCCTTTTAAACGTATATGCTGGCATTGCGAGAAGAATTTATTATATACGAGTAAGTGGGCGACCCAATACAAACAGTGTAAATAAAATGTAAATTTCAAATTAGCATTCGAATTTTTTTTTTTTTTTTTTTAGTTGGGCATCAATTGTATACAACAACAACAACAACAACAACACTATAAGTTGCTTAAAACGAATCAAAATTAAATTAAATTATAATAAAATATTTTAATAAAATTACTAAATAAATAACTAAATAAATGCAAGCCGGGACCCAATAAAAATTAAAATAATTGAAGATTTATATTTATATAATTGGATTGGGACGAGAAGAGATTGGAGATTTTTTTTTTCGCGATGGTTATTTTCGCGCATTTTAATTTATTGATCCCGGTCCTGATGCACCGCCGCCTCGCTATGCACTCATCTCCTATATATATATAGCAAATATGTGTGTATAAATATATAATTTTTTTTTTTTATATTCAACAGAATTTATAATTTTCATATTTTTATCTCAATTTTTAAATCATAAAATACAAGACACAACAAAAAAAAAAAAAAAATCCAGATACTTATGACGATGATCAATACTTGTTGCGCGCGGATGGATTGGACGTTGCACTTTAAATTGTTATTTTATTCATTTTTAAGTTATTTTGTGGTGCGCTTTTTGTTGTTCTCATTTCATATTGAAATATGAAAACCTTATCCTGAAGCAATAAAAATTATATTTAATTTATTTTCTTTATGTGTTTAGTCATAGTATATTTTATTGATGTGGCCCCAACAAAAAAAAAAAAAAACAACGATAACAACAAAAACGAGATCAAAATATTGTGTTGTTTCGTCGCATATACATATGTGTAACATTTTTATGATCGAATAATGGAGCAGTGATGAGATTCTTTCAATTTTTAGTTTTGGTTTTATATACATACATATACCATATATACGAGTATATGCAAAACGTATGCTGCGTGAAACAGTTTTATTTTTAATATTCTTCTTAATCGTTATATTGCTACATACAGTGTGTTCTGTCACAAAAACAATTAAGTGGATCACACATTGTTACTTTATTTGGATTCCTACCACCCTTAATTTGCCATTTATTCAAATCATCTACATAAGTGGCTATCTGATGTTAATAAGGGCATCTGGTGCTAACAAACTGACTTTTAATTAAGTAATTTGAATCAAAATCTTTCGAAAGCAGAACAGTGTTATTAACCGCTTCAAGGCTGTCCTCCCTCGTTTATCGGAGATAATCTTTAAAAGACAAGGCATTGGAGTAAGAATCAATGTTCTCTTTACCACCAATTGCACAAAGAGAGTAACATGACCATAGCTCGGATTTGGAGTAAAGAAAATTATTGATACGTTTGCGGCACTTGAAAATCTTGGAAACAGTTAAGTATTATATATTATCTAACGAGGTGGCATTTTCACGTTAAATACACATTTTAGATTTTAATCTAAAGGAAAAACTGTTTCGTTCTATATACTTTTTATTTGAACAGGCGAAAGAAATATCGAAATATCGATAATGCAGATAGTGTCTTGGATATCTCAGACGAAAGTTACCAGCCGACTTATTTCAGCCAAAATATTTTCATTTAAAGTGAAAAATTAACAAAACAACCTATAAACCGATAATTTTCTTAGGGATAACTACTGCCAGAGCCTTCTAGAGTATAGAGCCATAATCTTAATGACGTATTTTTTAGAAGCTTTTTTAGTGGTATAACTTTTCACTGCTTTCCATAGGAATCCATAGTAAAAATGGTGTTTTTTAGCTCCAAGTTTTTCAATGAAAAAAGCAAAATGTCATAAAATGTTTATATAAAAGTTTTCTACATATCTTTAAGAACAATACATAAATAGACCGTATTGGTATTAAGTAAATATTAATTGCAGAAATATTAAAATTAAATTATTTCTAAAATATATTTTTTCGAACTTTCATTTTGAAAAATACATCAAAGTTGGCTCTGACAAATTAAAATAATACTTGCTAAATTTATCTTTAGTTTTACTAGTGTACGTAAGATGTCTAAAATGGTCACAGAAAAATACGAAAAAAAATAATTTAATCACAAAATTATCAGACGTTCCTATATTTTGTGAATTTGTTTTGCTTTTCCTACAATTTTTGAACTTGAAATTTCCCCAGGTGGTATTTTTTGGTACGATTTTTCCAAATTTTTACGGCCATTACTGCCATCTATGTAATGTATATTGACTTAATGACCAAACGAATCGTAGTAAGCTTTTATTTCAATTTGACCAGAATGCTGTTGTTATGAATTTTTTTTTAATATTTTGGTTTAAATAAATTAATTATTACAAGAAAATGAAAACGATTTACTTAAACGATATTAATGTGTATTGAAATTCAAACATTTATGATAGTATTTCAGAAATCATAATTAAGAATTTGTAATGTTTTCATTTAAAAATTTGTCTTAGGAAAAAAAATTTCTGATATGTTTTGTGTGTTTTACTATGAAAAGTTTCGTTTTATCCTCGTTTCTAATTCCCTTATAAAAGCTCAGATTTTTTGATTATGGCTCTATAAAATACAGGGTGCTCTGCTACTGCTCATCCAGACATGATTTAATCCGGTCTAAAAAGATCAAAGATTTGGTGGGTCCAAAATCACTTTTCTATCAACCGAATAACTCAATTAACCACAATGCAGGTTAATTAAACCATAACTCAACTTCAACTCAACTTAGCTCGAACCAAATCTCAACCCTTTGCTCAACTCATACCATGATACCAACATACCATTATACCATCATATAATCACCATCATACCGTCATACCATCATACCGTCATCAAAAATCGACTCAATTTTTGAAGTTTTAGAAATTCCTCAGTAGTAATATATATATATATATATATATATATATATATATATATATATATATATATATATATATATATATATATATATATATATATATATATATATATATATATATATATATGATGAATTAAATAAAGGTCTTTTCATAGGGTGTAGGTTGTTTTGAGGCCGATTCATGTAATTCACATTTTTTGATTGACCGCTACCGTCTATTGACATTGGTGTTGGTTTTAGTAATGGTTTAGGTGGATATCCTGATGGGTAATTTGGATATCTGAATTGCGGTCTAAAGGGTTGTTGTGCTAATCTTGGGAAATTTGGGTTTGGATACCCAAATTGATATTGATTAGGTTGGAATATATTTTTTTCGTTCGAAAGAATTCTGTGGGTTATGTAGAAGATGTGGATAGAATGGTTGTGGTCCATTAGATATCGCAATGTGGTTCTTGCGGTGGAAAGGAGATAGCGGAACTGGTGGTTTCCGTTGACTGTTTTGAGCACTATTGTTTGCATATTGCGCTCGATAATCCATATTTTGCAGCTTTAAGCATAAGTGTAATGCTTGGGGTAGGTCTGATGGCTCTCTGATACTGAGCAATCGCGGTAGATCCCCTTTTAGACCTCTAATGAACGTATCAAGTGCCTTATCTCTATAACTTTCCGTTAAATTGGTTAATGATTCTTGTCCCATGTCCATGCAGGACAATTTATTTAATATCAACGATAGGTGTTGGTAAACCCTTTGATAAAATTCGGGGATTGTTTGGCTACCTTGTATCAGCGTCATCATTTGGTACTCAAGTGTACCCAGATCCCGCTTATCTGCATAATGCAGAGTTAGACATTTGGCGATTTTCTTCCAATTGAGTGGAGTGTTGTAGGATTCTAAAGCTACATCGTCATGGCCTACTATTTTATTTCTAATTACGTTTAAAATACCATAATACTTTGGCGTGCCTATTAGGTGTTCATAGATCAGTAAAACCCTGTCTACGCTTTTTTTCCACGAGCTGAATTCTCCCGGTTGTCCTGAGAAATCGCGGATACACTTTACAATGTCGGGGATTTTATCTAAGTCTGTGAGGTTCGCCCTATATTGGTCGTCTATCGTTCGGTCTGTGTCGTTCCTATGATTATTGAGCTTTTGATTTTGGTCAATTATAATTGCTGTTACAATATCTGTTAGTTGTTCGAGATCGAATGGTTTAGAAGTTTTTGGGTCTGTGGGTAAGTTAGCGTTTGAATTTTGAGATTTTAAATCGTTAGGCATTTTTGTAATGAGGAAGAAAATTTGCTATTATTTCAATTTTACACAGTGGGCACTAGAATTTTTGTTCGACTGAGATAGATTTCTGATAAGAACTATTGACTTTACGAGATAGTTTTACAAATGTAATTTTCAATGAATGTATTATAGTAATATAGTAATATAATGTAATATAATGTAGTATACAACTTTGATTGTATTTGAATAATTTCAAGATTAATTACTTTGATTTAGATGTGCAAAAATAATTGAATATCTCAAGTTTTATCTTAACTTTACGTTGCTTTTAATATTTCGCTTGATTTGTAAAAATTTTCTTTAGATTAGAATTGAACGTTTTTATAATCTTCTCTTAATTTTTATTTTATTTTTTAATATTTCGTTTCTTTTTTAAAAAAAAATTCTTTAGATTAATATTGAAAAATAACTTACAAAATAATAAACAAATGTATGGTTAACATTTGGAGTTGTAATCATTTTATGCCCCTTGCTCAAGTGTCGTCAAAGATGATTGGGCCGCTGTTGAATGGTTTTAATGCGGCTTGGTGTCCGTTGTCCTATTTCAACTCCCCTTTTCCTGTGTAGGAGTACTTGGGCGCTTCGTTTCCCAATTCTGATACTTTAACTTTTTTTTTATCAGCTGAACGTGTTTATTGGTTATTCACATTCACTTTGCACTGTTATGATGTAGGTAATCACAATGTCTCTCGCTTTTAACTTTTGGTTATTATGATTGGCTTATTTAAATTGGTGTGCACTAATTTTTATCACTGGTTAGATTAATTATTGGTACCTGGCAAGGGTCCCTGTTTCGGCGCCAGTTAATTATTTATTATTTAATTTATATAAAAAAAAATCAATTTCTGATTTTTTTCTTTTCTTTATTTTTTTATTTATTTATTTATAATCAATTTATTTAATTTATAACACTTTTAATAACTTAAACATCTAACTTAAACTACTTTTGGATTACAACTCATTTCTTAATGTAATTAAATTAATAACTAGCAACTGCACTTAAAAGAATGTGCTGAGTTGCAATAATATTAAATGGAACGCGCGATGGTCGTTATCTCCAGACAGAGGAATATGATCCCTCGCATAAATGTGGGAACCATGAAGTTTGATGTGTTAACTTATATATATATATATATATATATATATATATATATATATATATATATATATATATATATATATATATATACTGTACATATGTATATATAAACACTCACTTTTAAATACAGTGAAACCTCATTTCAACAGACACTCAATTTAGCGAAATTCTCACTTTAACGGACAAACTTTTAAGTCCTATGCAACTGAAGTTTTCCAATGAAAACGTCCCTTAGATAAGCTGACACTTTATTAGAGCGGACATGGACAGATATTTATGCGATGATACAGGTTTTACGAGTACAATTCAAATTGAACCTTTAGTAAATTATATGTATGGCCAATTTGGGTGGAACTTGGCAATTTGTTAGCCGGTTTTAGTGAAATTTGATATTCATGATAGAAATGCGATTCTTAAATGATTTTTGGATAAAATTGTAGAATATGGCAAAAAACATAAATAAATAAACGAAATTTGACATACGCATTGGAAATGGAATTCTAAATTGATTTTTAGATCTAAAAATCACTTTAGAACCCAATTTCCATCGCACATGTCAAACTGGATATATGCACATGTCGCTGGATTCAATTCTGAAGGGACGTGATGCCAACGGTTTAATATTTTGGTAGTACGGTTTACGACGTAAGTTTTCCATCTTTGGGGAGCATTAGACAACCAATCGAAGACTATGATTGAGTCGGTCCATGCTACCATATTTTCTGTCGGGACTTCCAAAATGTCGCATATTTGTTCCATTAGTTGTGTTAGCAATAAGGCGCCACAAAGCTCTAACCGAGCTACAGATAATGTATTAGCCGGGGCAACCATTGTCTTCGGTGTGATTAATTGTGCTGCTATGGCGATCCCGTTTTCTTTAGTGCATAAGTATACGGCGGCAGCATACGCTTTTTTGCTGGTATTCGAAAATCCGTGAATCGTAATTTTTACATTTGTTACCCCCAACCATCGGCTGATCCTGACTGTTTTAATATCGGATATTTCTTGCATTAAAATTAACCATTTTCGTTGCTCCTTTGGTGGTAATGGCTCATCCCACGTCAACTTTAAAAACCATAATTGCTGAAACATTACCTTGATTTTTATAATGAACGGTGACAGTAACCCTAATGGATCGAAGATTCTACTGAATTCGGCCAGCATCCTGCGCTTGGTAAAGGTCGGTTTCGCATCTAGTTGAATACGATATGTAAAGACATCTGCATCCGGTTTCCATTGTAACACAAGAACTTGTGTAATTTCCATGCGATTTAAGTTAATTAGCACTTGCACGTTGGTGTAACAAGTTGGAGAAATTGTTGAGAGTTAAATCCCCACTTTCTAAGATTCATACCAGCACTTTTTAAAATTGTATCGACCTCACGACTTAACCGATTTCGCACTGGTCTCAAATGGTTTAGCTCTTGATACTCCATAGAGAACAGCCTGCCTTTCGTGATTTCATCAGAATTTCCCAATAATTGGTGTTCTTCTTTAAATGGTAATTTTACTATAAACGGCCCGTTTCATAACGTGAATAGTTTTGAACAAAATGCTGCTCACAAAGGTTATGATCGGGCAACATGTCGCGATTCTCCAATCCTTCGGTTTCGCAAAATTTGGCCAACGCTCTGTCGATGCTTGTATCACAGCTCAGTGCCATAGCTGACGTACCTTGATCAGTTCTAAAAGTTCCGGCCATTATCCATCCTAATTTGCTACTTTGTGCTATAATTTTGTTAGCTATCCTTAATTGGCCCTCAGACAAAAGTGACCAAAAATGGTCAATCCCGATCAGTACATCAATTCGTGTAACCGTTGGTGGGCTGGGATCAGCCATCCTCTCCATCAAGGAAACTTCAGCCACCGAGCCTACAAAAGCTCTGCAAACCTGCCACCTACCCACACGATCTTGAATTTGGGCGAGTGCTGTTGGTAATACCGACATGGTTACTGGCAGGGCATCAGCACACCTTGTGGAAGTTGATACCGCACTTGGTTCGGAATTGCTATTATTTGGTTCCAATGAAATTGTATTGCTTGATACATTTGTTTGCGGAGTAAACTTCGACGATATAATGAATGATACCGTCTTTGACAATGTTGACATCTACGGTATGAACGGCACTCCTTTACTGCATGTCCACGACCAAAACAATTGAAACATCTTTTTTCATTTCGAATAACTTCACGACGTTTCTCTACTAACATCTCTCGAAATTTCTGGCATTTATAAATCGGGTGATCACTGGTGTTACATATGGGACAGCTGGATACAATAGTTGCAAGCGCTTTCATAGGCGGCTTCATGTTGATAATTGTGCTTGAATTCTTGGGCTTCTCGTCTGATTTACATTGATATTCGAGCGCATCAGCCCGATTGGTAATAAATTTCAAGAACGACTCTAAGCTCGAAAAATCACTTTCGACAGAACGCTGCATCCACTTCATTTCCCAAGCCTTGCAGCGCACGCACGACTTAGATTTTGAGAGGTTGATTTGGAAATGTTGGGTCGATTCAGAAACATTTGAATAAATTTATTTACCACGTGTTACTTTCGGTCGTACCTTTCCTTTAACTTATTTAAAGCTAGAAGGTAATTAGTTTCCGTTAGGTCCATATACCGTATCAAACGTGCAGGCTCCTCACCGAGAGAATTCACCGAAAACTGATATTTCTGAACCGGATGTAAATTTGAACTGTTATGAATGGTAGTGGTAAATAGCTGATAAAATGGCTGCCACTCCGTATAATCACCACTAAATTTTGGCACTCGCAGCCCAAGTAACTTCACCTCTGGTACTATACCATATTTCGATCTAATCCACTTGTCTCGTTCAATAAAGTAACAATTGACCCCACTGTAATGGACAAATTACGCTCCCATTCAACAGTGATTGATAATATTTAATTTTGTCTTGAATTTTCTAATATTTGCAGCTTGAGCCGTTTTAGCTCCACAAATTTGTTGCGTGGCTTCTGCTCTTTTCCAGCTCGTATTTCGCTTCATTTTCGATTTTTTGTTTAAGAAAATCTGTTTGCTTTTCTTACTCCCGTGCAATACGTTTGAACGATTTATTCATATCCGACCGAAGAAATCATATCCGTCCGAACAAGTCATATCCGAAGAATGATCTGTCGATGTCGTATTTTCAGAGTGCAGTAAAATTTCTCCAGGGTCCTTGAGTGATTGTTCGTAAACAAGGTCGGCTGGAGTGCACCCGAAATCAGTTTTGATCGATGTTCTCATGCCAAGGAGGATGAATGGGAGTTCGTCACTCCAATTTAGTGTGTTCGATCGAGCATATAATGAGGCTTTTAAATGGCAGTGGAATCGTTCCACCATACCATTGGCCTGTGGGTGATACGTCTTCGTCCGTATTCTGTGCGAACCTAAAAGTTTAGTTAGCTCCTGAAATAGATTGCCTTCAAACTGATTGCCTTGATCAGTCGTAATCTCAAGTGGGACTCGAGATGTACTGGCTTACGAATGCACGTACTAAGGTAGTCGTTTTCATGTCACTTAAAGGAATGGCTTCTAGCCAACACGTGAATCGGTCAACTATCGTCAGGATATAGTTGTAACCGTCGGATGGTGGTTATGGTCCTATAAGATCCAAGTGGATATACTCGAACCTGCCAGAAGGAATCGCAAAGTGACCAAATTCCGAACGTGTATGACGACCAATTTTCGATCTCTGGCAAGCAACACAAGACTTAGACCAATATTCAAAGTCAATGTTAATGCTTGGCAAAGAAGTATTTTGACGTTATAATCTCACGCGTTGCTTGAGTTCCCGGATGGGAAAGACCATGTATAGCTTTGAAAAAATGGATTGTCATAAATCGCTAGGAACGTATGGTCGGTTGTTTCCCAAAGAAGTTTCAGACCAAATCGATAGGCCGGATCTAGGATCTCGTATATGTTCGAGCTTTTGCTTGAACTACTGGTATTTGATGTCGACTGGATGAGAGTTTTGAGCTCGTCATCCGACTCTTGCAAAGAAACAAGTTTTTCCATATCAAGAGCTGTATGAGCTATAGCGGAGGCCTGATGTTCATCAGATCGAGACAAAGCATCTGCTACAACATTGCTATCACCCTTGATGTAACGGATATCAGTGCAGAACTGCGTAATGTAGTCGTTAGCGTTTTTTTACAAAAGCTGCTTTGAACTCAGACGTTAACTTAATTTGTGATTTTTTACTGACTTTATTAAAGGAAGGAAGTTGTTCGTATATTTGAGCTAAATGTTCGGCCAAATTGGGAATAAAACGATGGTAATAGTTAACCATGCCCACGAATCTCTGAATTTGCCTAATAGACGTGTGTTCGGCAAAGTTTTGGATAGCCGTGATTCGATCCTTAGATGGTCTTATGCCATCTTTGGTAATTTCATGATTGAGGAAATTAAAGTATGGTACTCCGAATTCGCATTTTGATGGTTTTATCGTTAAACCGTAATCTGTAAGGCGTTTAAAAAGTTATTCAAGATGTTCCAAATGATCTGCCTCGTTATTACTTGCCACCAGAATATCGTCGATATATATGTACGTAGGCAAAATCTAGCCCGTTCGTGACTTCGTTTAATGAAAAGTCTGCGCTGCATTTCTCAGACCGTAAGGCATTCTCAAGAACTCAAAAAGACCGAAAGGAACTGTAATAGCAGCCTTATATATATCTTCAGCAGCGACAGGTATTTCATGGTAAGCGCGAACTAGGTCGATCTTTGAGAACATCTTGCACCCTTGAAGGTACATGGAAAAGTTGTGAATATGCGGAAGAGGATACCTACCCCCGCTATCGTTACCGCGTTTAATCTTCTTTAATCTCCGCAGGGCCGCCAGCCACTATCGCGTTTAGACACTAAGTGTAAGGGAGAAGCGACGCTGGATGAAATCGGCCTACATACCATAAGTTGCATCATATGGTCAATCTCAATCTGCATTATTCTATGTATTTCAGAATTCAGGCGTCTCGGATGGCAAAAAGGTAATTGCCGTTGCGTTACTATTCGGTACACGACCGAATGTTTCACCGGGAGATCGTATCGAGGCTCTTGTGACAGACTTGGGTACTGGCGAAGAAGTTCGCCAAAGGGGTCTTCGATAGCAAATATTCTGGGCGATACAATTTCTTCAATGGGGAGACCTACATCCATTGCGCTTAGCGTAAGCGAAGAATTTGTATACAAAAGGGACTTATTCTTTAAGTCGACCACCAAACCGAATTTGACCAGGAAATCAGCTCCAATAATCGGTATGGTAACTGATCCGACGACAAATGCATGGCGAAAGTCGCGACGTAACCTTAAACCTATATAACAGTGTACGAGTACTATGTATAGGTGTTCCATTTGCGGCGACTAACAGGCTATCTGTATCGCTAAGAGCATCTAGAAAATATTTAAAATTAACAACTGAGACTTCGGCACTTGTATCTATTAGGAAACTTAACTTTGTGGCGGGACACTTAATAACTAGGCGACGATTTTGCTGCATCCCACCTGCCGTCGCGAGCACGGTAGGATTCTCTAGTTTTGCGACTTCGAAGGCGAAGGAGAATTAGATCGTTTAAACGAATACGGTTCTCGACATTTCACAGCTCTTATTTCAAATTTGTTATGAAACCAGCAGTAAGATTTAGATCGACTAGGTAATCGTTCTCTAGAGATTGGCCGATTCTGTGAGGAATTGCAAGACCGCGGCTTTTACCACGAGATCGACTATTAATACGGCTGAATTGCGCACGTAGTTCGTTTATTGATCATTGTAGACTCTGCAATGTTATCTCCTTAGAGGGTTGAGCAGAATTACTGCAAATTGAAGACGACCAAATCAAATTATATTGCTTTAACATTGTCGGGTAAGTACTTGAGCCATAAAGATTTTAGCAAGTCCTCACCCACAAACTTCGACGTTCCAGCGGTTTGCTCGAGCCGTCGAAAAAACTTAGTGGGTGACTGGTTGCTCGTACCAGTGATTCCAAGCACCTGTTCGATACGTTGCGTTTCTGACAATCGTAGTTTTCATTTAAATCACCAGTTGCTCTTATTACGTGAGCTAAAGATCCTATTACATCCGGTGGTAGGTATATGGTTGAGCTTGATTTAATTTGTTTGACTGTGAACCAGGCTTCTAGTTGATCAAACCATAGTTCTGGCATTTGCTCCCAAAAATTTTGAAAAGCTGTGGTTCTAGATTTTGTATCGTCACCAACCATTATTATCAACGAAAAAGTTTAGAAAAAAAACTTTCCAAATACGAATGAAATATTAGTAGAAACGAATTACGCGGTAACCCAGAACGCAGTTATCACAGTTATCGATTAAAACAAATTTTAATTTCTATTTGAACTACAGTTAACTTTCAGGAATAGAGGAGTAATGCCACTAAATCATTTGTCATATACATACTTGACACCAGTCAAATATATACAAAATGTGATAACAATCCATAGTATTTACATATCCGGCATTAGATCTAACCAAAAGTCGGTTTGTTTGGTATTATGTATTCGAGTTGACTGCCCTAACATAAATCCATATAAGTCTAATGAACTTATATCATAAATTTTTATTTTCGCTATCCGCACAATAAATAAAGGAAACTGCAAATTTTGGATAATGTTTATAAAATAATCAATCATGGTCGCGAGACAAAACCACACAACACTATTGAATTTTTATCTATAATTTATTCAAATTTTTAAAGAGAAATTTAAATAACATCAAATTTTTCGATTGGTTCTAACATCGATGACAACAATTGATTCACCAGAGAAGAGTTATGTTATTTGTCTCAATATACAATATTTATATTTTATACCATATGGGCATACGGTATAATCAAATCGAGAGCGCCGCGCGCGCAAAAATAAATAACAATTTAAAATCAAATAAATTTAATTTATATTCATTTCGGGTCTAACATTTTTAAAATCAACCCACAGAATATCATATAATCCATTGGTCCATTCATGATTTTTTACCCCTTACATATGTCACATGTGTATTGTCGTGTATAAGTCCGCGCGCGCACACTCCATAATTAAACCATACAGATATGTATGCTCAACTGTTATACATAAATACAACGTCGTACATATGTAGCGCGACCGACATGGACACAATGTAAAAAGAACTTGAAGACCAACGTAAATAGTAACTTTTTTTTCTTTTTTTTTTTTGAAGATTTTTCTTATTTTTGTCTTTTAACGAGCCTGCCAAGCCCACAAATAATAAAACAAAATTCGTTAATTTTTGTTTTTTTATATGGTTTATTATTTTTTATTTATAAAGAAAATGTTTTTTTTTTAACTTTATTTATATAAATAATATCCATATACAAATAAATTTACATATTTATAGTAAAAAAAAAAAAAAATTATACAAAGAGCTGTTAAAAATTTGGATGATAAAGGCCACCACACTAATTCATTTCAATAGCCATACAAATATTTCAAACCAAAAAAAAAAATAAAAAATAAAAATTATTGGGATCCCTTTCAATTTAGATTATCATTCAAAATGATTTGTGGGTTTTGTCTGCGTGTTTTAATAATAATTTAGTTATGAACTTGCCGTTAGACTTATAATGCTATCATGTACATTCTGTCAAAAAAGTACCGGGAATTGTTTAATAAAACACAAATTTTAAGTTCAATCATACAAATTTATTTTGTCGCTCTCAAAGTATGCCTCATTCGAGGATATACGCATATACTAGCGTTTTTCCAAGCATCGAAACATTTTTTATAGTCACTTAGGAAACTGTAACTCGGTCTGATGGCGCTCTTTGGCAAACTCTTTATTCAATAATTTCATTCATCGTAAAAATCGCCGTGCACTAATAAGGTCGACTGACTTAACCAACAGATGTAAATAAACTGGTTGACAAATCGCGCTCAAAGTAAGCCTCATAACGAAAGACAGTCCTACAGAATGTATATACGATGATTTTTGGTTTGTTGTTGTTTTGATTTGGTGTGATTACAAAGAGGGACGACTCTACTTTTTCAGTTGTTGAAAAAATTCAACAAAAATTCAAAATTTCCAGAAAGCCAAGATGTATTTTAATAGAAAAGATTTTCATATTTGTCACCAGTGTTTCCACAGTTCACTCTAATTATAGATATTCAAATGTATAATTAAATGTCTATGGTCTGTTACAGCAGAATGTATATTTATAAGCAGGTTGGATACTAAACTGTGACTACATATAATTCTTCTACAATTATAATCTTAAAAAAAGCTTCTCTTAAAAATTATCAATAATAACATCGCAAGAGTTTTTAATTCAACATTTTACCAATAATTTATTGAACTCAATCTAAGCTTATAAAGGGTGTTCAAATTTGAGGTATCTTTTTAAATATTCCGCCATTTGTATTTTTTGTACTAAAGTACCAAGTATGTTATCTGACAGATGACAACTACAAACATTCCGGTTAGTAGAGCTCGATATCGAGAGATGATTAGAAACTTTTTGTGGAGTCAATAAGAAGATATTGATGTGTAGAGTATGTGGTTTTAACAGGATGGTGGAACCGGCTAATCGAATAATTTCTCGAAGAACAGACGTGAATTGGCCACCAACATCATGCGATTTAATGCCATTAGACTTCTTCTTATGGGGTTTCTTGAAGAGTAAAGTTTATACGGGTAATCCTCAAACTGTTCAACACCTCGCTCAAAGACAACATCGTAGACCACATATCACTAATTGAATCATCATTATGCGAAAAAGTTATTCAAAATTTTGGCAATAGATTGACAGCCTGCCGAGCTAGTAGAGGAGGTCACTTGAACGACATTCTTTTTCATTATTAACCGAAACCAATGTACTTTAATCTCCAATAAAAATAAATAAAGATTAAACGGCTTAAATAAAATCAAATGTAAGTGGGTTGGGGATTTCAGCTGAGATAAGTTGATCGATTTGATTTGGATTTAATTCTGTCCATAACCATATTAAAATATGAGCGTATGGCACACCTCTCTTTTGCCATTAAATTGAGTAAAGCCAGTACTTGACGGTTCCGAAAACTTCACCTTTAATAAGTGTATCTACAAATTTAATTACTTTTTGTCGGAAAATTCTTGCAACCAAATCGTGACGGTATGTTCTTAATTGGCCGTTAATTAAATTTTTGCTGCATTTCCCGACAAATCGGATTGAATGTGTAAGTAATGAAAAGAGATGGCTTACCTGCATGTCGAACGTATAGGTAATTGCGTCTTGAGCATATTCGTGCATATTTCATGGTCCCCAGTGTATGTTGAAGGAAGTATCACCAGATTTCCGTGATTTGTAGCAACTCCATCATTTGCTAGTGCATCCTTTAAGTGAATATACTCATCGACACGAAGTTTCTTTTGGTTGAGGCGAATGTAGAGCAGCCGTTCATGTTCCATTTTCGCATACATATCCACCAGATACTGATGAAGTAGTTGCCGGTAGAGTAGAAGATGATTTATTTGGTTTTGCCTCACTATTAAACGGTAAGAGTAGTAAGACATGGCTGATATAGTTTTGCTGACAGTATTATTTATTCCGGGAATAACTTGGCTAATGTTTATTGCATAACCGTCTTCTCCTCTTGGAAACATGAGCGGATATTGCACTGCATCATAAGATATGTGCGTTTCGCTGATTCTCTTAAGCTCATTGTTTCTCATCTTCAAGACAATATCTCTGTTTTCGAAGTCATTTCCAGCAATGATAATGGCAACTTCATTAACTGTTGGTTCATTGAAAACTCTGGCATGTCCTGCGTGTGGTTTTTTATCAGCTTTGATCACTATTTTTATGTCATCTTGTAGATTTTCGTCTAATGCAGTTTTGAATGTCGTCACGTAGTAATTGGGTTCATGTAACATCTTCTGAAGTGATTTTTTGATTTGATTTGATTTTGATTTGGGTTGTACGACAAAGCCTTTAGCAAGATCTCCCGGATGACGCCGAGCCCACCGTACACCCTTTTTACATTGACTTGGAAGGATTGGATAGGATTATTAGTATAGGATTGAGTTCGACCCGGTTACAGACACCTTGACGGTCAGCAGTTAGTAGTATAACAATTGTTAATAATAATAATTTGTTATCACAGGACGGCATAATTTCTATCTACAAGTTCTTATTACTTTTTTTTACTCTAGTAAAATAAAGTATAGTAATCATGAAAATTTTGGACCTTGAGATTTTTAGAGATTTATTTGTTTTGAGGTCCCCTGAGTCCGAAAAAGTGGGTTTCGAAATGGTGTCTGTCTGTCTGTCAGTCTGTCAGTCTGTCAGTCTGTCAGTCTGTCAGTCTGTCAGTCTGTCAGTCTGTCAGTCTGTCAGTCTGTCAGTCTGTCAGTCTGTCAGTCTGTCAGTCTGTCAGTCTGTCAGTCTGTCAGTCTGTCAGTCTGTCAGTCTGTCAGTCTGTCAGTCTGTCAGTCTGTCAGTCTGTCAGTCTGTCAGTCTGTCAGTCTGTCAGTCTGTCAGTCTGTCAGTCTGTCAGTCTGTCAGTCTGTCAGTCTGTCAGTCTGTCAGTCTGTCAGTCTGTCAGTCTGTCTGTGTCCTCTCTACAGCCCAGATGGTTTAACCAATCGAACTGAAACTTCAGATTTAAGCTTTTTTGATAAATTGGGAGGTCCCAGTGAATTTTACTCCAAATCGGCTAACCGGAAGTGGCCACTCCCTTGGTTCAGAAAATTTATTTTGCAAATATCTCAAAAAGTATAAGGCTTACAAAAATCTACATCATACAAAATGTTTCCAAAAATTAAAAACAAATAAAAATAAAAAATGAAAAAAAAAAATTTAAAAATTTAAAAATTAAAAAAAAAAAGTTATAAAAAAAATAAAATTTCTCAAAATTCTCTGTTCGTAAAAGAAAGTCGTGTGTTGGCCACACCTCCATTTTTTCCTTAAGACCGGTAACTTTGCTTTTTTTTCCTTCAGTCCTGAAATTTTAACTTTGTATTATTGTTGTAATTTATTCTGACAGAATAATCTAATCTATTGCTAATTTCCTGAGGTCCAACATGTCATCATTTTAATCACTATTTATTTTAATAAGGTTAAATATGTTTCTCAGCAATCCTCGGTTAGTTACTTCCTACCCTAAGTTATACTAAATAAATAAATAATCATCTAGTAACAATCCTGTCCAGGAGCAGGAAAAATCTATTAATAATATTTTATTTAATCCATCCAGACACTTGCATGCTCCATCAAGTTTGATCATTTCCTATATAAATAACTAAATTAAACTAAATTAGTCTCAATTCGCTACTTAACTTTTTGGAGAGTAATAAATTCTGCAATATACCTGAAACAGTTCAAACTTTGAACCCAATTAGCATGTTATGAATAGTACACCCTTCCCATATAAGAACACAACCAACTACAAATTTGTTCCCATCCGAAAACGCCCACAACCACCATCTCTCCCACCTTGACGTTACAACCGCAAACCCTTCGTCAATTATAAATTATAACAAATAAACTATACATATATGTATTCAATTATTTATTTACTATGTCAATCCATTTATATCTATTTATTTTACCTTTACTTAACTTAAATAAATTTAACTACATTTGTTTAGCAGTTGATTAATTAATTAATTACCCATTAGTTCCTTGCTTGACATCGCTCTGATGTACGTAAGCGATGAATATTTGATAAAAGTTGTAATATCCAACCTACATTACTTTAGCTATCTCTTCTTCCGAAAAATCATCTTCAAGAAGCTCACTTGAATCTGATTCTTCGCATTGGTAAATCCCTTCAGCTGCTTTCCGTAAATCAACTCGAGAGGATAAGAGAGATTCCCATTCATTATGCGATCTGTTGAGATAATTTAAATCCTGGTGTAACGAATCATACCAGGTAAAACATGGTCGTCATAGTTTCCTAGGACCAGCACTGTACGTGAAAGCAGCCTTGAGTATATGGATAGACGGACGGCGGTACACATGTCCCCAATAATTGATCCGCTGGAACTTAATGCGCTTTGTTATTGTTTTACCGTTCAAAATTTCTTTAATTTTCCTTGCTCCGAGGGTGGATTTATCTTTACTAAATTCCAGTAATCTTCTCAAGAAAAAGAGCTCATATTTTCTTAATCTCTTCCGATTTGCAAGTGTAAGGGCGGTGGTTTTCAATCCATAGATCATCATGGGAACTATGACAGTATTATACATCGTGATGGCTATCTTAGAAGATACTTTATTTCTTTTAATGAAAGATTGCATTAGTTTTGTGACCCCGAGCGCTTGGCGACACCGGGTCCGGATAGTGAGGGTCCCACTAAGCCTAGTTGTGAAGTAGGTGCCCAAGTATCGTAATGTTTTCACTGAGGTGAAAGTAATTCCACCCATTCTGACATTGGATGGGATGGGTATTAAGGAGTCTGGGTTTCTAATAAGTACAGTGCATTTATTTGGATTCACTGTTAGTCCGGCAATCTCTAATCCAGCGATCAACTCAATCAGAATGGGTTCTAAGCGTGCAGGGTCCCGAGTGACAATTAAAATGTCATCAGCATATGCTAAAATTAAAGGAAGCTGCAATGTCCCTCCTTGATTTAAACATAATTCTGGATACTGATCGGCAACAGTTACCAAGACTTCATTCAAAATGAAATTAAAAAGTCTTGGTGATAGAGGACAACCCTGTTTTACCCCTTTGTTCTTTTTAACTCTAGCTGTACAGGTGTTAAACCACTTGATGGAGGTTTTCTCCCAGAAACAAGCCTTTATGATGCGGTTTACCAGATAATGAGGCACATATTGTTGAAGATATTCGATTACGACCTTTAGATTGACTGTGTCAAATGCTTTTGCTAAGTCAATAGAAAAGGTAAAAGTTTCATTCCCGAAGCGCCATTCTTCATCCAGTACTCGACGAACGGCAAACATGTGATCATCAGTCGAGCGATTGGGCAAAAACGCAGCTTGGTATGAAGGCGGTAATTCGAGATGATCATCCAACTTTTCAAGAAGAAGCTTGGCATAGATCTTGTATCCTACATTGCATAGGGTTATGCGTCGGAAATCACTGGTTTGACAAGGATTCTTGTTCTTAGGAATTGGAACCTGAATGGTCTCCAGCCACTCGGTTGGTGGGTTATTGTTTATCCATGCAGTTTCTATGACTTTATGAAGCGCTTCAACAATATTGTTGGGTGCATATTTAAATAATTCAATGGGAATTTGATCCGGCCCCGGGGCAGTGCCTGGGCGGATGAAATTCAGGACTGATTGAATGTCTTCCTTATTTGGAGGAGGACCTAGAGGAAAGTAGTCCTGTTCCTCTATAAGGCTCGACCAGGTTCCTTCAATGGTAGAAAGTTCATTTACCCAGGAGGAAATTGGTATGTAATTTCCGCGAAAGGAAGAGCAATCTCGTTTGAAAATCTTAAAATATGAATAAGTTCTGCGAAGACGTTCTGGAGGAGAATAGTAAGTCAAACGACTAAAAAATTGTTTGCATTCAGAAGATTTGTGCCTGGAATAGGCATCAGACAAACGTTTCCTGGCACTTTGTAGACGCAATCGAGAGCTCATCTCTTGTGGATGAGCATGTTTGTGAAATTGGGCCTGTTTAAAGAGCACCAATGCTTTCCTACGCTTAGGTGTCAGGGGCGTCTTGGTGGTGAGTAACTGTTGGGAGCTTTCCTTGATGCAAGTAGTTATCAAATGCCATAGATTACAATCATTTATATCTAAAACTGCTTGTGCAAATGATTTTGCTAAAACGGACTGATATTGTTTGTGTATCTTTACTCCTTGCAGTAACGAGAGATTCAAAGATTTGAATGAATAGGTCATAGGTGGCCCTGCAGAGATCAGAACTGGCTTAACATTAGTAGGACAGGCAAGCGACCGCACTTTTCGCATGGTGCACACAATCCATATTAAACGATGATCGCTTAGTGACGGGTAAAAACAGGCGGCTTTCACCGACTTAACATAAATAACCCGATTGCTTTTACGGGTTAAAATATAGTCCAACTGGGAATACAATCGACCATCAGTCCAGGTCATAAGTTTCCGCCGACGACCATGAAGGGTGTGATTAAAAAGTTGAGTCGACCGAGTTAGTAGTTCTACAGAAACTCCATTCTCATTCTTCGACTGCAAATCATCTTCTTTTAGATGAGCATTAAAATCTCCAAATAAGACGATATCGATCTGTTGCGGGCAACGATCAATTATCGAAAGTAACTTTGAGAATATCTTTGTGGAAAGACGACGATTGTATTGGGAAGTGTGAGGTGGAACATAAACGGATATGGCAATGATCCTCCTATTCTCAATTCTGCCGTTCAGAGTAATTATGGCACCAAAATATTTTCGAATTCCCATGGTCCGAATGAAGGTATGCCTTTTTATCAAAATTCCCACTCCACGTCTTTTTGTCTTGGGATCGTTTGTAAGGTGCCAAATGTAATTTTTTGAAGAACAGATTCCAGAGGGCATATTTGTTTCTGAGACACTACATATGTATATGGACATTATTTTCTAATAAAATTCTGTCAATGGCGTCACGTTTCTGGAAGTTATTAAGGCCTCGAATGTTCCAAGTTCCAAGGCAGAATGAGTTGACGGGAAGGTCCAGGATTGGTGACTCAATTAACTGTGATTCCTCAATTAGTGTATAAGGATTGTTAGTGGTGGAAATTTTCCGGTGGACATTCTCTGCTATGTTAGGCAAATCGGAATATTGTGCCGTGTTAGCAAGCAATGGGGTATGTTCCTGTTGGAACATTAAGCTGTCATAATGTGACCCCGTATATAGCAAATTAATTTCAGTGTTATACGTTCCCCTGGTCGGTATAAAAGTGATTTGATGTTTGACATAATAAATATTTATTTTTAGTTTTTTTCAAATTAGACATGGCCGAAAGACATTCGGCGCCACCCCAAAATCCAGTCTGCTGAAGGTCGGATAGATATCTTAATATTAATTGATTTCCAGTGTGATTCAAAATTTCACTGGGATTATAGATCTGATGACATGCATCCAATATTGTGTGAGAATAATCATCAAGATTACCGCGTATAAAGCTGACAATTTCAGCTCGGAGATCACTTGCTGAACAGGTTGAAGAATGAGAATCTTGTAGTTGCAGCTGATGGATGAGTGCATTGAAAAGGCAATTTTCATCATTTGGTATTTTGTGTACTTCCATGCCTAACAGTAAATACTGAGTGTGCAATGTATAATATAATATTGCCAATTTACCGATTTATTTAACTTAGCTTACCTTCCAATTTTCTAGTTATTAATTCCAGCTATTCCACTACAATTATAAATTCTAAATTCGTAACTCAATAGCATACTAAATAATTTAATTTATGAATTATTTTAATTTTAATTTTAATTTTAATTCTATTTCATCACACACTAATTTCATCACATCAACTCACTACATTTCATATAACCCTACATTTCAAATAAATTCTACACTCTATATTTCAAATAAATTCTTTAAACACATAGACACTAGTTTAATAATTTATCATTTATGTACTTAATTATTCCTTTATTAAATTCAGTACCCTTTGTTATATCCACTCTGTTATCTTTTAATCACTAGACACCGTAACTCTATAGTTTGCTCTAGTAATTAATAAATTATCTAATTTTTGTTTTATCTTTTATATTTTCTTTCATCACACATCACCAATAGTTTCATTACATCAAGGCTTCTTTTAACATCATGTAACATCTTCTGAAGTGATATAATTAATTTCTTATCGATCATTGGCACGGATGTACCAAAAGAACTCATTTGAAAGCTTGAATTGTATTGCCGTATAAGATTGAGAAACTCCTTTGATATTTTATGAGTTACATCAGGTGTTTCGATTTGCCGTGACTTGATGTTCCTTTGTCTATTTGCTTGAAGACGGTCGAACTTTTCTTCAAAAGTTTCGTTTTGAAGTGAGGTTTGTTTTCTACGTCTGTCTGCTTCAAGCTCTTTTTCTTTCAGAGCTTCTGAAGCCTTTTCGCGTGATACTTTTTTCTGTTTCGTATCAACACGGGTTGGATTAAACACGGCACGTCGATTTCTGGGCATTTTAAGTTTTTTCTTATTTTATTTTTAATGACTTAACTATTTACTGCTTCACTAAAATGTGATTTGCATTTGAAAATTCATGTCAAACAAAAACAGACATTTCCGTCGTACTACGATTTGCTTTTTTTAAAATTAAAATTACGTCAAAATTCAAATCTCTTATAAAATTCAAATGTCCGTAACTCCTAAAGAACTCAACTTGAAGAGCTGAAAATAGTTGCGTTGACCTAGAAATCAGGAGACCTTTCCAAAATTTCCAAGACCACCTTCTTAGCACGCTCCGTCTAGGAGGAGTTTAAGGGACGGAAATCCGGACAAACTGTAAGAATTATAGTATAGAAGATTTAAAACGATACCTCAAATTTGAATACCCTGAATTGTTTTGGTAGGCTTTGGTTTAATAATTTTTGCTTTTGAACTAAAGTAAACAAACTTCATTTACGATAAATTTCAGTATGAGAAAAATGCCGTATTCCCAGGCTTGAACAGCAACTTTTATTCTTAATTGTTTGTTTAAAGATGCTATTCCATGAGAAAATTTTACTGAATAGTAAAATATGCCAAAAAGAGAAAAAAATCAAATACCATATAATAGACAAAGACAAGTTTTTTTTTATAGCAAAAGTTTTAAGGGGAATTTTGTTAGCAATTGTTAATACAAATGAAACCGATTGCTACGATGTTTATTTAAAAACAGAAACGGGCAATCATGTTTGCCTAACAATGCAACGAAAATAATTGCTGTTTGGTAGCCTCCATAAATAACAGTTTTTACTTTGGGGTCAAACTGTGGAAAACACATGAGAAAACAAAATATGAAAAAAAAAAATGTTTTAATTTAGAATTATGCAACTGGGTAAGCATAAATGTATCTCTTATTTGTAATTAAACGTTTTATTAAATATCTCTTCTAATAATAACTAATATTTTTATTAATAATCATTCATTTTTATACTATACATACTACAAGTAAAACAGATAGTATTATGGAGCGATTAAATCAACAAAATAGTGTGGGAAACTGTAACCGTATCGCTTGAGGTGATTCGGTTGAACCTTGATCAAAACACAAAGTACACGAAACACTAACCAAACGTTACCGCTACGTAGAATATCCATTCAGGAACTGTGAGACGGTTTGACTAGTGCGGCTAAGCTCAGGGTGGTCGGGGTTTTTTTTCACAGTTTGAAACGGATCTTGAATAACCGTCGTTGATTATTGTTTCATATACAGTCCTCGCCACAATTGCTTGTACCTAACATAAATTTCATATTGATCTAATTAAAAACTAAAAATTTTGTTGAAGAGTACTATTTAATCCAAAAACTTTATTTGCCATTTTTCTTGTTATTTAATGATAATTTATATAAAAAAATAAAAATTTATAATACGAGTTCAGTTAATTAGAGATAAAAACGAAAATTAAAATGCCAAAATTGTTTGTACCGACAAATTTGTTCTCAATATTATTTGTGCAATATGGAAAAAATCAAAATAAAATAGTAAATCAAATAAATTTAAGATTATTTTTTGCTAATTAAATAATGATATAGTCACTCATATTTTGTATGTAGATGGTCAGTTTTTGTTTGGCCTAGAGATAAGATTTAGCAAATGGTTCAAAAATGTGTTATTAACATCACCTAGAATCTTATCTCGCTCAGTTTTCTGGGCACCCTGTTACAAATTTTTGGTATTTTTAGATCATGAATATCTTACACTTTAATTTAAACCTCCGCAAATTTAAATCGCAACCCTGCCCTGGCCAAGACAAATAATTATATTCAAGATTTTTGTATAATTTCGCGGCAATGACTCTTCTTATGTATGGGAACATTATTGTGCTGAAGAGCAAATTGAGGACTGACTAGTTTATAATCAACCAGAAATGTTATTACGTAAAATAAATCGAAATTGAACTATGGGCTTGAACATTTGTAGTTTATAGAGAGAGCATACAGACAAACGGAATATGATCTACCATCAGGAAATGAAACGTGGACGGCGTCATAAGGTAAACACTTTGATCTATGCAGAACTGTTTTATGTCCAAATTTGTGCGTTTTTGCCTTAACTTGATAATATTGGAAACATTTTTAATATTGCATAAACATCGAGCATCAATTAGTGTGGATACTGCCTCGTTTAGTTTTCCTAGGGCAGCAAATAAAAGATTACACGGCTGTACAAACTGAACTATTCAAGTAGAATGTTATATTTCGGTTTATTTGATAAGGTAAGATTCCTGGTTGATGATAAACTAGTCGGTCCTCAATTTGCCCTTCAGCACGATATTGCTCCCACATATAAGAAGAGACATTACCACGAAATTATATAAAAATCTTGAATATAATTATTCGCCTTGGCCAGGGCAGGGTTTCGATTTAATCTTTCGGAGGTTTAAGTTAAAATGGAAGGTATTCATGATCTAACAAGACTAAAAATTTGAAGCAGGGTGCTAAGAAAATCGAGTGGGATGAGATTCTAGGTGATGTTAACAACAAATTTTAAACCAATTGCTAGATGTTATAGAGGCTAAACAAAAACTGACCATCTGCATACAAAACATGAGTATATCATACTATATCATTATTTAATTATTTATTTATTTATTTCATCATTAATATATTTAATACGTAGTAGTATGGTTACTGTAATCCAAATAAAAGAAACAAGTGAAACTATAAGTAACAATAGCATAGGTAAATATTAAAAATACTTAAAGTACATTATACAATCCAAATAAATTAATTCAA
The DNA here is from genome assembly GCA_958295665.1 of Tipula vernalis. NCBI lineage: Eukaryota > Metazoa > Arthropoda > Insecta > Diptera > Tipulidae > Tipula > Tipula vernalis. Next base: position 90,899,234 of record OY282560.1, on the reverse strand, counting down.
AGTTGTTTTAAATAATTCTCTTGATATATGAAAATCAAACTGGTCGTAGTATACATTAAAAGAATTTAGCACGTTATAAACAGGACTAAAACCTTCAAAATTTGTTCTCCTGAAAGGCAATCGAAGCAAGGTATTTTTAGGACGCAAAAACCTAACAGGGACACTAAAATAAAATAATAATAAAAGTTCTGGACAATTAACTCGAGAGCAAATGATATCACGACGTTTTATCACGCCTAACCGCTAAGGTGCATAAATTGATTAATTTCAGTCTATTTTCATATGGCTCTCGTTTAACTCTATCTTCAAAATGACATTTAGGGAGTCTTCTAAGTGCAAAAATTAAAAACTGCTTCTGTACACTCTCAATTCTATCCGAATGAAACTTATAAAACGGTTGCCAAATTATCGATGCATATTCCAGAATGGACCTTACATAAGTAACATGAAATTCTTTGCCATACCTTTTAATAAACTCCAACATTGAATTAGCTTTATTAATTATTAAATCTATATGCTTGTTAAAACTCAAGTTGTTCGAAAATAAAACTCCTAAGTCACGCATTATGATTACTCTACTCACAACTTCATCATACAGTATATACGGTACTTCAACACAAGATGTACGAGATTTACAGAAAGACATTACTTTGCATTTAAAGATGTTTAACCTTAGTTTATTACGGACAGTCCAGTCACAAAATAAATTTAATTCATTTTGAACACGTGTTACGGTTTGAATAAAATAAAATAAATTGTCTTTGAACTGCGAGAAGCAAGGCAGCAGACAATCCAGGTTGGGGGATCAAGATTATTGAACCCGCAATTAATACACCAATTCCCTTCAGCAATCAAGTTGCCCTGACTACTCCTAGAAGAGAATTGGGATCAAGAACGGGTCCTCACCTGACCATCGCTGAGTCCCATAATCCGATCCTACGCTACGTGTCGCACGTTGCCGTGGACGACACCCTCGCAGTATAGGATGGATGAACTGGACTGTCCGACGCGTGCTCTCGCTCCTCCCGCAAACAGATTATTTCCGACGACATCACCGCGGCTTTGTGCATTGGCTAGCACAGTCCTTAGGGGTGGTAATTTGGAGATGCCGAACGGGAACTTTACATTAAGCCGCTATTCTACGTCTGGCTGCATTTTCCGATGATCACACTCACTATCACTTACCTGAGGCCGAACTATTTAATGAAAAGGAAAAAAAACACACACACACATACTCGCGCAATACACCGATCACTCCCCGAAAATTTAGAAAAATTAAGAACACATGGTTTTTTTTTTATATCACGTTATAAATATGCTTTTTATTATTTCTTTTACACAAAAAAAAACTTTTGAAACTTGAGAAAATTTGATTTGACACAATGTTTTAAATAAAGGTAATCATAAAAAAAAACACAAAAAAAAACCCGAAGACACTGAACTGGATCCCAATACGTTGGCTTAGAGATTGGTCAGCCCTGGCACAAGGTGGATGAATGCGTTAGCCATGTAGGTGACCTCCGGACGCCGAGCTCAACACCCGCAGATCCCTAAACGGAGAAAAAGATAAAGAAAAAAAAAAAATACGCTCGCGCCACACGAATTAGGTGCCTGCGCTAACGAACTCGTGCCACAAATTTTTTCCCCCCCCCTCCAGTTATACTTACGTGTCTTCCTGTTTCTCCTGTTTTTCCTCTTTTTCCTTCTTTATTGTACGGAACGTGTTGTTTGGAGCACTGCAATCAGACGCGGGAATCCGGGATGGAGTTGAGCTTCCGTTAATCGGGGTTGTTAGCCTGCAATCTGCCTATGGTGTGTCAATCGCACTGCTTACGTGGATTCCTCTTACTTTTGACACGGTTGGACGCGTTGTGGTTTTGTTTTGTTTTTTTTTTTTTTATTCTTTTTGGGATCACACGGTATTGTCGCGTTTTATTTTTAGCCCACACGATAATATCGGACCGGTACTTTCACTTTTATAATGATGATTTTTCTTTTATTTATTATTTATTATGTAGTGATATTACTGAATGATCTTGGCTTAATTAATACGAAATTATGATAATACGCTTAGGTAATACGTATTATTAATTATCAGTGATTTTTTTTATTATTATTTATAATATTCTTACGTTTGGGTATTATTGATCCAAATACCGTCCGGTGTGGCTCCAGAGTGTGTCCGCGTGTTGACGATCAATGATCAAAAAGGGCCCAATTGACATCAGTCGCACGCTTTTATACTTTTTCCTTTCCAGTTTACAACAACACCACTAATTGTGTTCTGTTTGTCGATCAAGACGCCTCTACCCATGACCATCTCAACTCACATATAGGTACGCAACCAAACCAAGAAAAAAAACAACGTTATGCAACCAACAACAAAAAAAAAGAAAAAAAAATGTAATGAGCTTTGACAGATATATTTATACGGTGCAAGAAATGGAAATACGGTGCGCGAAGAAGAGAGAGAAAAAAAAATTTGCAAATACAGGTAATGAAAGTACATAAGAAAATTGGAAGTTGAAAAGGAAAAAAAATCATGTTTCTGTGAACCTAAGCATTCAACCAATATACTTCGCACCGTAACATCGTGGGGAAAACCCATCCCTGAGATGTCTCAAGCCGGGCATTAGGGAGGAGAGAAAAATCAAAATATGATAACCGGGACTCGAATAAGTTGTGCTGTCTATAGTATACCAACGCGGGAACGCCCCACACCCTGAGTAGTCTCATGCCGGGCTACAAAACAAAACATAAGGGTTCCATAACTAAGAACAAAACAACTTATATCACTCGGAGCAAACCCGTCTGTAATTAAAACAGGTAACAGTTACATACGGATATCTTGCGCATGGTAAATTCCCAATGGTTTACCTACCGGGTCCACCAACCGATAAGCCACTCGTCCAACTCGCTCTATGATTGTGGCCGGAACAAATTTCGGTGCAAGTTTCGCCGAAAATTTTTTTACTGCACTACTGAGTACATATGTTCGCACGAAAACGTTTTGTCCCACTACCAAATCCCGAGCTTGACAACGTATATTGTAACTGCGCCCTCCCCTAAGATGTGCATCCCGCAAGTGCTGAATTACCTCCTCCCGGACACGATCCAAACGATTTGCCCGAGCCATTGCGCTCGCCTCACTATTGTCCTCGCATTCGAGTAAACGTCGTAAAGCATATTCTGATCCATGTTGAATCTGATGCTGCCCGAACACGAGGAAGTGGGGTGAAAAAAAGGTGGTCAAATGGATCGCGTTCCGAAGAGTTGCTCCAACTCGTGAAAGGTGCTGATCCCAAGCAGTGTGTTTAGTCCCAATATAGGCGCGAATTGCAGCTACCACAGTTCGATTAACTCGCTCTGCGGCGTTGCTCTGAGGAGAATGATATGGTGTATAGATTTGTTTCACGCCATATTTAGTCAGTAAGTGCTGGAACTGTTGTGATCTGAACTGCTGACCGTTGTCCGTCAAAACAAACTCAGGTACTGCAAACTGATGGAACACATCCTTTTCCAAAATCTCACACAAAACTGTAGTGGTCGCTTCCTTCAAGGCCTTTAGGAATACGAATTTTGAATAATTATCCAGGATGACTAATACGTGAGTGTTACCATTCTGGGAACGAGGAAACGGACCGAGGAAGTCTAAATACAGGTGCTGGAATGGTCTATTCACGACGAAGGCTGCCCCCATCGGTGGACGCAAAGGAGTGGTCGGAGCTTTAATGGTTTTACAGACCGAGCAGTTTTTTATAAAGGCACGCACATCCCGATTCATGTGTGGCCAAAAGAAGTGACGTTGAAGACGCTCAAGTGTCTTGGTAATGCCAAGGTGACTTGCTGAAGGAGGCGAATGGGAAAGAGACATAAGGTTCGGAACTAAGGCAGTAGGGATCAACAATTTCCACGGAGATATATCAGACTCGCAATAACGATGACCGTACGACGGGAGAACCAACATTCTACCATTTATCACCTTAACTTCAGCACATTGACTAGGATTTTCAGTAATCCTACGACACTGGGCCACATACTCGTCATCAAAAAAGGCAGGGTCATCCAGGTCGACACACAAGCTATCATCATTACAAGAAATCGACGGACAAGGTTCTATCTCATCGCAATAAAGGCGAGAAAGTGTATCTGGTACTACATTTAAACTACCCTTACGATGAATGATGTGAAAATTGAACCCTTGTAGTTTTAGACTCCATCTGGCTAATCGGCCCGACAAGTCAGACTGGTTCATTAGCCATTGGAGACTAGCGTGATCGCTGATGATAGTAAACTCATATCCCTCCACATAAGGCCGGAATTTCTTTACGCAAAGTACAGCAGCATAACATTCCAGCTCGGTTATGCTGTACTTGCGTTGGGCAGGGTTAAGTTTATGCGAGTAGAAGGCAATTGGATGTTCTTCATCAGCATGAACCTGATAAAGAACACCACCAACCCCTGTTGTCGATGCATCCACCTGGATGAAAAATGGCAGAGTATAATCCGCATGTCGCAGGACAGGTGCAACCGTGAGAGCCGTTTTGAGAGTGGTAAAGGCCAGTTCAGCTCGCGGATTCCAAACTAGCTTTTGACTCGACTTTAGCAAATCCGTTAAAGGAACAGCAATGGCTGAAAATCCGGAGATGAACCGCCTATACCACCCACACATACCGAGAAAACGTCGAATTTGTCGCACAGTGATAGGACGAGGAAAATCGGAAATGGCCGAAATTTTATCGGGATCCGGCTGAATACAACCTTCCCCAATCAGATGACCCAAGTACTTTATCTGCCGCAGCACAAACTTACTCTTTTCTACATTTATGGTGAGGTTGGCCCACCGCAACCGCTCAGCCACTAGCTTTAACAGAACAAGGTGCTCCTCAAAAGTTGCGGACGTTACAAGAAGATCGTCTAAATAGACGAAAATCTTGTCGTGAAATTGATGAGGTATCACCTTGCCCATCAATCGGCACATACTTTGCGGCGCGTTGCATAACCCGAAAGGCATGACGGTGAACTGATAAAGAGGTCTACCCGGTACCGTGAATGCAGTTTTTGGTTTGGCATCATCGTCGAGTGGAATTTGCCAAAAGGCATCTTTTAAATCGATGCTCGAGATAAAAGTGGTATTTTCAAAACGACTCAGTAATCCATCAATCAACGGTAGCGGATAAGCATCCTTAATCGTCACCTCATTGACCTTTCGAGCGTCCAGGCACAACCTCACTTTTCCATTTGACTTTCTGACCAATGTAACGGGCGAAGACCAGGAACTATCACTCTCCTCCAAGACTCCGAGTTCAATCATACGATCTAATTCGGTGTAGATCAGTTTTTGGATGGCTGGAGAAACAGCATAATGCCGTTGTTTGATGGGAGAGGCGGTTCCCGTGTCAATATTATGGGAAAGCAAGTGTGTTCGACCCAAGCCCAACTTCACAGAAGACGGGAATTCATTTATTACGGCAGACAAAGCACAGGATTGATCACGGGAAAGATCGTGCACCAATGGTACCTCCAAATCGCCGTGAGCGGAAACCGGAAGTTCAGACATCTCGGAAATTTGAAATGTTATACCAAAAGCACGAAAGAAGTCGATACCTAAGTACAAATTTTGCGACAATCTCGGAGCTAAATGAAGTTTAATACGTCGAGATTTATTATTAAATGTTACATCGGCGATAATGTAACCATGGATGCGTTCTTTAGCACCACTAGCGGTAGATAACAGAGCAGGTAAATTATGAAAATGGTATCGGCTAGATTGCATATACTTTTCGCAACCCTTACCCAGAACACTGATATTCGCACCCGAATCAAGCAACCCACGAACAGTGGTATCATCAAATGAAATGTTCACAAAGGGACGGTTGTCGTGCACATCCGTAAGAACAGATGCACAAATTTCATGTTTGAGTTGCTTACGGCGCTTGAAATATAAATAGGACCGATTAAATCGGGTTGAATAAGGTTGACGGTAAATGTGGGTACGAGGTTTTAGACTTTGCGTTGAGTATTGAAACGCTGGCGATGGTACAACTCCGGATCCGTGTTTGAAGCAGTCTCCTGAGTGGATCGACGATTCGGGTTTGGAACTAGAGAAGGAAAGGTCGCCCGAGACGGCACTTCCCCTCTCTCCTGGTTTTCCGACGCCGATACTGGACGACAGACACGACAATTAGGTAGAATCACATTTGCAGCTCCACACCCATAACAAAACATAGTGCGAGGGGCTGCGCATTCTTGGTGATTGTGGCCAAGATCTCGGCAATTCCAACATACGATAATGGAATGTCTTGGAGCAGCACTGGGTCGTCCAATGACATTACCACGAGCAGGGTTGATTCTGTTAATCTCTTCGAGGTCATTGGACATCTCGTGTCGCCAAGCAGACACACCCGAATTGCTAGACGATGGACCAAATGACGCCGAATCCAAATCAATCAACGACGTTTGTAATTCACTAACACGGGATCGACCTGACTGAATATTGCCCTCAGGATTATGACCGATTTGTTGCCATAAGTGTTCCAATTGCCGAGCTTCATGTCCCAATTGAGCAATGCTATTAATTCGTACGGATGCAAAAGCAAGTTGCAACCCTGGACACATGTTAGCGATGAGGAGTTCGAGCAACTCTGCGTCCTGCATTGGATATGAAAGTTGTAACACCAAAGTCATAATGCTATCCTGGAATGCACTAAAACTTTCTTGCGGATATTTCTGCTTTCTATTATCCAAGAGACGTCTGATTTCACGATCCGTTTGTCCTTTTGAAAATCGCCGACACATCTCGTCGCGTAACGTGGTCCAATCAATTCCTGGAAACCGTTCTAAAATAATCCAAAACCAGTCAAGGGCGATTCCATGCAATAAACAGGTAATTTCGTGTAAATTTGAATTAAGATCAATCCTGGATCTTAACGCCATCTGCTCAATACGACTAACAAAACGCTCAACTGGAATAGCATTTTGGGTACCATCAAATTTAATATTCCAAGACAAGAACACCCGAGAACTATGAATTCGCGACAGTTCGCCATTGGAGCTATCAAATCTAGCAGTGGAAGGTGTCCTACATGGTTGTGCTGAAGAAGTGACCCCGGGACGCAGGACTGCTTGTGGCACATTAGATACGTTACCCAACGATTCTGCCCAGTTTGTTAGAATAGAGTTATCAAACTGATTTGCATGGTTAAAATCAACATGTGATGCGATGTTAATCGGAGCAGGCCTTTGCTTAGGCAAGGTGGGTGTATTACCGACTTTAGGAAATGGTACAGAATAGGAAGATATTGTTTGATCCATAACAGGTGACTGATAAAGGGGTCTTGCCGATACCACAGAAGGTGGTACGATAACGGATGAACTTGATTGGGCTGGTAACGCGGCAGGTTTGCGATGCAATGGATCATGTTGCGGAATTAACTCCGACCTTGTTTCACCAGACGAACAGGATACTGAAGGCTGTAATGAAGCTGTCTGACACAATGAATAACGTGGCTTTGGCACTGGTCTTGACGCCATTTGAAGAGTAGATTCACTGCCTGGACCTGTATCAGCACGATACAACGGAAATCGGGACACATACTCTGGTCGTTCAGAACCAAAAGGATCCTCTAGATTTACCAACTGGGCCGACTCCGCGTTTGCAGGCTGCAATAGAGGAGCAGTGGGTGCTGGAACAGGTGAATCCAGTGCTGAAATAGCGAATCGAACGGTATTTTGCTTCTGATCCAACATTCGATGTATCCGTTGAAACAGCGAATCACACTCATCAATAAGATCGTTAATCTGCGCATTTTCATTACCTATGAAACGTTGCAATCGATGCAAACGTCCACCAATATGAATCAATCGTGATACCAAGACCGGGAGCGTTCTTGGCTCTACCGTTGCCTCCAACAAGGACGAAATTCGTCGCAGTTTTGCTGCGCATAATTTATGTTCCATTACCGGATTTTTAGTGACTTGTATCGGCACATCCATCGGTATCAAGATTGGGAACTGGTGTTCTGAAGTTAATTTAGCCCGCAACATTTCAAAACGGTTGGGAATCACTGGGATATTTCGAAGTTCACATTCTGCCATGAACTCCTCCGGTTCCAAATGACCAATATCCATCATCGCAAAATATTTTTCCAAAGGATCACAAGATAATATAGTAGGGTATTATTAAAGAGGGAACTATCAACAAAAAAAAACAGAAGAATGTATATAACACGAATATATATATATATATATATATATATATATAGATATAGGGATATCCAAACAAAAACAAAAAAAAAAAAAAAAAATACGCAATGAATTATATAGATAAATAATTTTTTTTAAATATCCCCAAAAAAAATATATCAAAAATATCGCCGAAATAAATGCTAATATAATAACAACAAAAAAAAAAAAAATATAATAATATAGTAAAAAAAGTTTTTTGCTGTAAAGAAAATTGATTAAATAAATATGTAAGGTGATCGGGGAACGATCGAGGAAGCGCGAAAATGCGTGTGTGGTGACGAAATGAGGGATCAATTTTGACGAACGGAAGCACAACTTACAACAGGACATAACTCAAACAGGACATCCCTGGACATTATCCCTGCAAATTGTACCTAAAATGCACGGCTACCAATGATGAAGCAATACCTACATCAATACTCAAACACCAATGGTGCGCTAGTTGATGCGTCGCTTCACCACTATATCACGTCTTGACGAGTTGATGAACATACGGCCGTCTCGTGTCAATCCAAATAATCAAACGCATAAGCCGATAATGAGGGGGACGAAACGTCGCGGCTCATTCAACTGGAAAAAAAAATTATTAGCTACGTTGATTGGTGTTAAACATTGACCCACGCTCAAACGCAACGCGTGACAAAAGGTCCAGAACACAAAAAAAATCTAAAAAAACTATCTTGACAAAGACAAGTTTGATCCGTCAATTCGTATAAATATAATAAAAACACATACCTGGAAGTGATAAGTGAGTGTGATGATTCAGCCTACTTGGAGTTGATGTTGTTGTTCTTCTATGTTATGTTACTGCCAATGTTTTGGTTTGGGCGCCACTGTTACGGTTTGAATAAAATAAAATAAATTGTCTTTGAACTGCGAGAAGCAAGGCAGCAGACAATCCAGGTTGGGGGATCAAGATTATTGAACCCGCAATTAATACACCAATTCCCTTCAGCAATAGTCAGGGCAACTGACTACTCCTAGAAGAGAATTGGGATCAAGAACGGGTCCTCACCTGACCATCGCTGAGTCCCATAATCCGATCCTACGCTACGTGTCGCACGTTGCCGTGGACGACACCCTCGCAGTATAGGATGGATGAACTGGACTGTCCGACGCGTGCTCTCGCTCCTCCCGCAAACAGATTATTTCCGACGTGGGTGGTAATTTGGAGATGCCGAACGGGAACTTTACATTAAGCCGCTATTCTACGTCTGGCTGCATTTTCCGATGATCACACTCACTATCACTTACCTGAGGCCGAACTATTTAATGAAAAGGAAAAAAAATGATGTTTCTGTGAACCTAAGCATTCAACCAATATACTTCGCACCGTAACACACGTATAGTGTCAGAAGCAGATTTTATCTCTGCGTATATCTTTATATCATCCGCGTACATCAAACATTTACAAAAATTAAAACAATCAATAATATCATTGATGAAAAGTATAAATAAAAACGGGCCAAGATGACTGCCCTGAGGGATACCAGAGGACGCTACATATGAATTCGATACAGTATCCATAATTTTAACACATTACGTGCGATTCGTTAAGTATGAAGCAATCCAACTAAGACGGATAAATTCATTATTCATACAATCAAGTTTTTCTAATAATAAGACGTGATCCAAGTTATCAAAGCTTTTGAAAAATCCATATAAATTACATCAACTTGAACTCTCTGGCTTAAAACATCGTATAAGTAATTAGAAAATACCATCAAATTAGTTACGGTAGATCTACCCTGCACAAATCCGTGCTGTAAAGGGCTAACATAATTCATTAAAATAAACTCAAGTCTTTGCTTTACTAACATTTCAAACAATTTAGGAATGACAGAAAGAATATTGATTGGTCTATAACATATAATATTACACTTAGAACCAGACTTAAACACTGGCCGAACAAATACGGTTTTCCATATATCAGGAAAAATACCAATTTGAAGACTATACCCTTGAAAAAATGTACAAAAGCGTTACATATCGCCTCAGGACCGGAAATTGAGTCCCCATTGCGAGATATTACTGTTGAAAAACCTACAGATTTTCTTTTACCATCAATAAATGAAAAAAATCTTTTAGGATTACTTCTTATTTCATCCTCAATTCGTGAAATATAAATATTGTAAAGAAAATCATTAAGATATTTGAATTCTTTCCTTAACATACAATATTTTTCATAATCCGTACCATAACCAGAACGCTTAAATAACTTACTAGCCTTAGATTTGCGTTTAGCAAGATTTTTCAACGAATGGTTAAACCATGGTTCACTGTACTCACAGCGTGTCACTTTTTTGGTAACAAACTGGTCAAATCCTGCATTTACAGCACCATAAAACCGTTCAACAATTTCAGAAATATTATTATTTATTATTCACTAAAAACTCAGACCAGTCAATTTTACTAAAATATTCATCAAGGGACACAAAGTCTGCATTCAAAAAATCAAATTTAACATCCTTAACAATAAATTCAGCTATGCTATATTCTAAAAAATTTATTTCGATGAGCAATGGTGTATGAAAGATACTGGAACTCCCTCCCAAGTTAGCACAAGCTATCACATGAACTGATTGAATTGATGTAAACACCAGATCGAGAATACGATCCATGTTGTTCCGAACAGTATTAATTTGTTGAACGCCAAAACTTGACAATACATCCAAGACATTGTTTGATATCAAATCATTAGAAGATCCAACGAAAGCATCATCTATATGGATCCACTCAATTTTAGGTAAATTAAAATCACCAACTGTTAAAATTTGATCGTCTTGTAGCATCAACGGCAATATCTCCTTCGTGATCAATTCTGTAAAGCTCATTTAGACATCCCCAGCACTGCCGAACGGAATGTAAATACCAATAATAAAAAGCCAAAAGGAACCGCACTTTACCTTAACAGCCAGTAATTCGCAAATGTCGCATCTAATATTTAATTGCTGGAATGTTAATTCATTGATAACTGCTATGATAACGCCACCACCTCGATGATCAGATACACTGGAATTCACATACCGATCACGACGAAAAACAGTATAAACAGATGGAAAAATTCAGCAACATTATACGTACTATTTAACCATGTTTCACCAAAAAGTATCATATCGTAGTCAGTTGTAGGTTTGGTTCGAATGCCGCTACAATTATGGGTTGCTGGTATATTAATGGCATGTGTTATATGGCTTTTTACAGGCATCCTAACAGGAATACCATGAATTAACTCCTGCCAGGAATAACAGGAAAATTGAAGTTTTTTTTGCCGATCGTTTATGATAAAGCGCCGAATTGATGTTCCGGTTGGCCAAAAATCAGGTGCTAGGGTTTTATCAAAAACTTCTGCAGGTAAACCAACCTTAAACGAGATCAAATTTAACCAATTTACATAAGCATTCTTCCAGATGCTAAATTTCGAAAATGATGGGATATTAACGATTTCGTTCGACTGTCAAAAAAATATGGTGCTGCCTAAAGTGGCCGATCAGGCGGCATATTATAGTCGCCAACTATTTTTATGTATGTATATGTGTTTGGAATGGTAATCGGCACAGGGCACTCAAAACTAACACAAAATAATGTTTTCTTGTACCATTGGTTGGAAAACGTACAGAGCAAAGAATAAAAAAACAAATGGATCAACCTGAAGCAAGTACGATAATAGATGAAGCAACGTCAAATTGGACGGGTATAAGTGATTCCAGAAGAGTTTTCTCAAGAAAGTATTTTTAAATTTTACAAATAACAAAATCGAGGTTTGCCGAGGTAATGTACTTGAATACTTTTGTTTTAACCCTTAAAAAAGTGAGAATAATCATTGAAAAAAAGGCGTACTGCTGGAAAAATCTGTCCAACTGATGGTCGTGGGAAAGATGGGAACCAAACAAAACTTGATGTAGAAATTAAACAACTGATACGGGATCACATAGAATGCTTCCCGAAATATGAAAGTCATTATTCTTGTGAAAGGACTTCAAAAAACTATTTGAACCCAGATCTTTTGGTTGCTAAAATGTATAGACTTTATGTTTACCTTTGCCAAAACAAAAATAAGGAACCTGCTAATGAATGTCAGTATAGGAAAATATTCAACCAGGAGTACAACTTATCTTTTCATCCACCAAAAAATGATTGTTGTGCAAAATGTGCTTCCTTTAAAATGTCTTCAAAATCTGTAGACTTAAACCAATAACAAAAGGAAGAAATAATAAAAGGAAGAGAAGAACACTTAAAATTCGCAGAATTTCCTTATAAACAAAAAAGAGAAGATAAGATGTTGAGCAAAATTGGTCCAAAACATGTTTCTGCCTCTTATGATTTAGAAAAATGCCATTTCCATATTTAAGAAATTGTGTATCGTTCTATAAACGCCAGTTGTGGGTGTATAATTTGACGATATATCATACCAGTACAAATGGAAGCGGACGGACGTCTTTCCTCTGAAATGAAACGATTGCAGAACGTGGTGGACAAGAAATAGCTTCATGTCTCCGAAAATGTATCATGAATTTGCCTCCTACAGTGGAGGTTTTCAATTTGTATAGCGATTCTTGTTATGGACAAAATAAAAATAGACTGTCAATTGACTGTCGTATTGAAAAAACAAAATAGCAAATTAAGAGAAATACACCACCTTTTTTTAGAACCTGGACATTCTCATACGGAGGCCGATACGATACATGATTTAATAGAAAAAGAAAAAAGAACAACTAACGTAGATATTGAAGTACCTGACTGGTGCAACTTACAGAGATACCCCAAACCGACTTCCTCAATTATGTACAAATCTTTGTTAACTTCAGAACTAGTTCATCGAAAAAAAAAAAATGAAAATGGTAATGCAGTGAATTGGGCTAATATCAAATCCATGAAGTATTCACAACATGATGAGTACAAATTTTATTACAAATCCAAAAATGAAGACGGTTTCGAGGTTGTTGACTTAATAAGAGGGACCGTTAGAAGGCGAAAGCTTTGTAATGAACCAAAAACTTTAAATCCGATTAATACCAAACAGCTTTCGCTAGGATCCTTAAAAATAAAAGATTTAATCAGTCTTCAGGAATTTATAAGCGATTATAAGAGATCATTTTATCGCAATTTGAAAATGTCAGACTCAGCTCAGAGTGACAGAATTCCTTATGGACCTGGAACTGCAATGAAATGTTTATCAATTTTTTTATAATATTAATAAATTCTAAAAAGAAATTATGTATATCTTTTATTACCTACGAGTAAGGGACAATGTTCAATTTAAATATTATTCCAAGAGCCAATATCAACTTAAAAATCTCAAGAATTAGGAAGCTATAAGAAAATTTTAGATTTTTAATAACTATAGTGTGCTCATGTTGCAATTATAAAAAAAAATATTTGGACTACCTGCACATAAACAGAAGATATAACGATTTTTGTATAGCCGAAAAATAAAATGTTGATTATCTCAAAACAAGAAATAGGAATATTGGCCCTTTTTCTACCAAGGTACAGTATTATAAACACTAAAAACAATATTAGCACTTATAAACACTTATTTTAGAGCACAAATAAATTTTTCAGATGTACGAAATGAAAATTTGATCTCGCTGAAACAAACGTCATTTATTTTCATGTTTTTTCTTTTCATTTTTTTTTGTAGCAAAAGTTTTAAGGGGAGATTTGACATTAAATAAAAACATAACCAATAATTGCTAAAAAAATTAAGTATTTAGTAATTTAGTATTTATTCGATTATTTTTTCGTAAATCGGTTTTTTGTTTTTTCGGTTTTTTGTTTTATTACCCCATCTAGCACATATAGGTATATTTGTTTCTTCCTTTAATTTTACTATGGACAAAATGAAAGAAGCCAAAAAAAATGTTATAAAATGTTACATGAGCCGATGCTTTATTGAATGAGATGCGGTTAAATGATCTAGAGTCATTTTTTAATGTTACTCGAATGTGTCCAGCCACATTCGATAAATTATTATAGTACGTCGGGCCACATATAACAAAGCAAAATATATTAAGAAGATCGATTCCTCCTTCAACAAAATTATTTTTAACGTTAAGGTAAATATAGATGGTTTAATTTATAATTCAATATAAAGTTATATTATTTTTCATTCATTGACAGATATCTTGCCAGCGGAGACAGCCAAGCTTCCATCAGCTTTCCGTTTAGATAAGGGAAATCAACAACATGCATCGCGATTCATGATACCTTGGACGCAATTTGGCTCGTCTTAAAAGACCAATCACTGCCAGCGCCAACTAAAACCACATGGCTAGAAACAGCCGGGAAGGATTCAACCAGTGATGAAACTTTCCCCACTGTGTTGGGACTATTGACAGAAAACATATCCGAATAGTTGTGAATACTACTCAATTATGGTAAATGGGTACATTAAAATTTGTACTTTTTGTAAGCGGCTAATTATAGGCCAAATTAATTTTTGTAATAAATATTTATAAAATTGTGCCTAATTTTCATTTTTTTTAAACATTTTGACGGCAAACAAATGTTCCTAAATTTCTCGTGACAACAAAAGTTTTTGTTATATCAATAAGAAAAACTTTTGTTGTGACGAAAATTTAGGAAAATATTTTGCCTTGAAAACGAAAATTCGGCACAACTTTATAACTATTTATTAAATAAAATTTAATAAAAATTATTCTGGTTTATAATTATAGCCGCTTACAAAAAGTATAAAAATAAGAGATCATTAACCATTGATTAATTTACAGAATTGTAACATATTTCATTAGTTTTAGTCACCGTCTCATTCAGGCTCAGAGTTTTTCAACTATAAAAATTATTTTTCAACCATTTTATTGGCGATATGTGATTACCGATACAGGTTCTTGGCAATTGATGTAGAGGCACAGGGGCGGCAAAGTGATGGAGGCGTCTTTCAAAATTCAAGGATGGGTCAACAATTTTATAATGCTGCAATGCATTTACTCGATCCAAAAGAAATTGTTAAAGGGGAGCCTGTGTTACCCTACTATTTATTAGGAGATGAAGCGTTCGGTAAGTTAATAAATTGCATTTTTTTTTAAATTTACGTTTGAACAAAAATGTGTGGATTTATTTATAGGTCTCAAAAATTGGTTAATGAGTCCCTATTCCGGTAACTCAACTGGAAATTTAAGTCACTCTAAATCCATTTTCAATTACCGTCAATCAAGAGCTAGATGAGTGATCGAAAATACGTTTGGCTTACTTATCAGTAAATCGTGAGTTTTAAAAAATTCTCTGTGTGTTAGTACCGAAACCTCCGACAAAGTTGTACTAGCTGTTGTTTGTTTGCACAACTTTTGCTTAATGGAGCAGGAATCGACAAGCACACCCCAACGAAAGTATTTAGTTCCGAAAATAGTAGACCGCGAGAACAATACTGGAGAGGTCATTGACGGAAGTTGGCGAGCAAATTTGGATAGATTACCGCAAATTGCAAGACAAGATATTTTATTAATTCAATTAACTTTTTTTCTAATTTAAATTCTGTATATTTAAATATTAAATCTATTATTTTTTTGAAATTAGGAGGATATAATGCAACTGCCTCAGCTATTGATACTAGGGACACTTCATGACGGATGGATCAATTCCATGGCAATGGTCGATGGTGGAGTAAGCAGCTGTAATTATAATCAGGACATACTAAATGCCCATAAAAGATAAGTTTATTGGTGAAGCAGTATAATTCTTGAAATAATAGATGTAATTTTTTTCAGAGCCACATCTCAAATTTTGATTTATTTTCGGGGACTTCAGACGTCACCAATAACATTATTTTATATTAATCCTAGTTTTAAATTTTTGTTTAGATTAAGTATACCAATAATTTTGCTATAGCTTTGAAATTGTAATTCTCTCATGGGCAGGGTTTTCTACAGTTTTCCCTGGCCATAATCCATTGACATGAAGTATTTGATTTATTTTGATTTATTTATATGACGTGAAGTATTTTATTATAATCTTAAATTCAACCATAGTAAACAAAGTTCGATTGTCAATGGATTGTAGGAATCTGTGAGAGTAATCAAAAGTCAGCTGTAGCTGCCGAGATTGCAATAAACATTGTAAATTGCTTTCTTGTTGAGTTAATTTTTTTGTTTTACTTTAATAAAGAATCAACCCAATGTGTTATCATGGTGTAAACTATTTGGGGAATATTTTCCGAATAACTATTGGTGTAGATATAGTTTATTTTTTTTTTTTTATTTTTTTTTTTTAAACTTTGTTCGTGAAATAACTTATTCGACGAAAATTCGACATCGTCAAGGTCACGCATGAAACAAGCCACTATGTCTCCGAAATATTGTGCCCTGTCGTTCAGTCTCCGATCGCTTTGGTGGGTAGCACTAAATTGTACCGCTCCCACAAGCTTGTCGATAGATCCACTCACGCTGACATTGGCTTCAGGCACCGCAGAACTTGGTCTGCTACTGGACTAACTCGAATTAGGCGTTTTTTTTTTTGTTTGAGGTGGAATGTATTCTAAAAGTAAAGAACACTAGATAATTATTGCCTGCAAAATTAACATACTATATTAATTAAAAACACTTAATAATCTTAATTTAATTTTAATTACGTTCTTTTTACCAATACGTCATCCAATTGACGCAATACATTAATGTGTTTAGGTATTGGTATAACAGTTTTTGCGGCAGGAGCCCCGCTTGGTATTCTAACTAAACTGCTTTTGTAGCGGGTATATTGGTCCCTATGATATCTGAAAGCTTCCTTAAGCATGTTTATAGAAAGGCTGCCATATTTTGGGGTTAGTTCTGTAGCGGAAACATTTTACACCGCACAAATTGTTTACATGCAACTACAATATCCCCTAAATTAGTTACGTCATCATACTCATCAACGTTTTGTTATTTGTTACCACGGTTAATAATAAATCAGTGGTTACTCGGTCGTTGACAAATAAAGACACAACAATAATTGTATATATATTATATGTTGTGTAGAATTCAAATAAAACTAATATGTGGCTTTCAATTTAATATTAATACAATAATTATATCATATGTCGTATATTTAAATAACTGATAATAATAAATTAATAATAAATAATTAATAAAATTGCGTTCTGTGTTTGTTTCACTGAAATAAATAACTTACCTACATACAGACAAGTGACGCGAATGGAGTCTGTATGTAAAGTTATATTGGTGACCATCGACAATAAAATTAAATTAAAATTATAATAATTACAGTGAAACATTAAAATATAGATTGAAACATAAATTACATAAAAACTATAATAATAATAAAAAGAACTAAACAGTGTTGGCTCGCTATAAGAAGTCAAGTTATCACATAGTCACGCCGAATTCGACCTTACGGTAAAAATAATAGAAAATCATCCGTAGTTTTCAAAGCCGGATTCGATCAACAGAAACCACGATCAACATTGCGCAACATATTTTGTATTTTGGATATACAAAATACAAAAATTTAAAAATCCAGACGAACTTTAGATTACCAGAAAGTTGTACAAAAACAAATATATAAATACATATATTCCCGCATCATATTAGAAAAACGGAATCATCATTACAGTAAAATTGCCGTTTTACCATTGCATAAACACAACAATTGAAGAGGATCGTTGAACTGATATAAAAATAATTTGTAAATATTACTAACAAATTATGTTTTCAATATTTTATAAATAGATAAATTAATCAAAATATTTTGTCCTATTTAGTGTACATCTATAGTAAATGTTCAATTGTGTAAAATCTTGTAAAAATTGAACGCCACACATACATATATTTATATATATGTATATACATTTTTTGTTTCTTGGACATATTTTAGTTTATTTGGTTGTTGTTGTTCTTATTAACATTTAAAAAAAAAAAAAAAAAAAAAAATCTCGAATAATTAAATATGTCGGATGATGGGAAGGATAACGGAAATAATACAAGCAGTGAGGAAGCTAAGTTGGATGATAACAATTTGGAAAATCGGCCAAATGAAAATACAGATGCTGATTCTAGCATTGATTCAGTTAAGATAAAATTACCTCCATTTTGGTCCCACAATCCACAGGTATGTTTTTTTCAAGCTGAAGCTCAATTCAGTATTTACAAAATTTCTTCTGATTTGACTAAATACTTTTTAATCATTAGTGTATTACCTTCGGACATTTGCGATAATATTATAGATATTTTATCTAACCCTCCTACGGAACAAAGATATATTACGCTTAAAAACGCTCTTTTACAACGTCATTCATTATCGGAAGAAAAGCGTTTAGAAAAGTTAATAGAGCGTGAAGACCTTGGTGATAAGAAACCGTCAGACGCTTATAGATCCATGCAAATATTAGCCGGAAGTAGTGTTAGTGAAAATATTATTAAAAATTTATGGTTTCGTCGACTTCCTCAAATTGTTAATATTACATTAATATCTGTTGGTGATAAACCTATCAACGAATTATTATCGATAGCTGATAAAATATATGAAGCGTCACGGTGTAACAATAATATTGCTGAAGTTGGCCAATCTAGTCAAAATAAACAAAGTCAAGCATCCAGCTCACCACACGTAACCGATTTTGGAAAGCGGTTAGCTAACATTGAATCCATGATGTTACAAATGACTACGCGAGAACATCAACGCTCATTTCGATCACAATCCCCAGACCGTTATCGCAGACGTTCTAGGTCTCGAAGTATTGGTTCAAATAATTTTATTTGTTGGTACCATAGAAGATTTGGGGATCGTGCTCGCAGATGTTTTTGTAAAAATTCTGGTCCGACACAAAATTCACAATCTGAGAATAACCCAAAATAATTCAATCGACTGTCGCAGCGACGGACAGGCGATTGAATTTTAGCAGTCGCTTAATAGTTCATGATACCAATAATAACTTATCCTTTCTTATCGACACAGGTGCGGATCTATCGATAATTCCGTTTAAAACATCTTTACGTAACAATGCAACGCGGGATGAGAATCTAATTTTAACTGCAGCCAATGGTTCGACCATTAATACGTACGGCACGAGATTACTGAGTGTTAATTTAGGATTGCGTCGTAATTTTACGCATCCGTTTGTAATGGCTCAAGTTACTAAGCCTATCATTGGGGCAGATTTTTTAAATAAATTTGGATTGTTGGTGGATATTAAAAAGAAACGGTTAATTGACTCTGAGACCACTCTTTCGGTTAGAGCAATAACAATCGATAATACCACACCAACACCATTCAGTTTTGTAGTGAACAATAATTTTTCTGAAATTTTGAAAGAATTTCCAAACCTAATTTCCACCCCAAATTACAATGCAAGAATTAATCATTCAGTTGTGCATCATATTGTTACGAAGGGCCAGCTACCTTATTCCAAGCCACGAAGATTAAATCCAACTAAGCATAAAGCTGCGTTGCTTGAATTTAGGCACATGGTTGAATTGGGAATTTGTAGGCCCTCTAGCTCGTCGGTCTCATCAGCATTACACATGGTTGCAAAGAAGCAAAGCTCTGACTGGCGTCCTTGCGGAGATTACCGCAGGTTGAATGCCATCACCGTTCCCGATCGGTATCCTTTACCGCACTTGCAAAATTTTTCAATGTTCCTAAATGAGTGTCGGATATTTTCAAAGGTTGATCTAGTGAGGGCTTACCATCTTATACCGGTAGCGCCAGATGATGTTTTTAAGACAGCCATAACAACACCCTTTGGGTTATATGAATATACGAGAATGCCGTTTGGTTTGCGAAATGCGGCCCAAACGTTCCAACGTTTTATAAACATGGTGATAGGCGATTTAAATTTCGCATTTGTTTATATAGACGACATTTTAATCGCAAGCAAAGATGAAATTCAACATAAAGAGCATTTACGTTTATTATTCAATCGGTTATCTGAATATAATGTCACTATTAATATCACAAAATGCGTGTTTGGTACGCAATCACTTGAGTTTCTCGGTCATAAAATAACATCACATGGAATTTTTCCAGCTGACCACCGAATCGAAGCCATTAAAAATTTTCCGTCACCGAATTCGATTAGACAAATACAAAGATTTATCGGCATGATAAATTTTTACCATCGATTTATACCGCAACTAGCAGTAATGCTAGCCCCATTACATTCTCATCTCAATGCATTGCAAAGGCTGCCAAAGAATGGCAAAAATTTTTCATGGCCTAATGATTGTGAGGAAGCGTTTAAAAAAGCCAAGAATGCGCTATGCAATGTCAGTTTGTTAGCTCATCCAATTGAAAACGCTTTAATAAGTTTAACAACAGATGCTTCAAATATTGCTGTGGGTGCGGTTCTTCACCAATTAAATAATAAAGCATGGGAGCCTTTAGGATTTTATTCCAAAAAGCTTTCCCCAGCAGAAATTAAATATTCTGCGTTTGATAGGGAGTTGTTGGCAGTATATCAAGCTATAAAACATTTCAGGTTTTTCTTGGAAGGTCGCGATTTTACTGTATATACTGACCACAAGCCGTTGACCCAAGCTTTATCATCAAAAACTGAACGTTCTCCTAGACAAGCAAGACATTTGGATTACATCAGCCAATTTACGTCCAACATACAGTATGTTGCCGGTAAAGAAAACTCTGTCGCTGATGCTTTATCCAGAATTAACGAGACAGAATTATATGCCACAAACAGTAAATTAATTGATTTTAAAACATTAGCTGATCTTCAGACATCGGATGATCAACTGAAGACTCTTCTGTTAAACACTAACATAAGCTCGTCCTATAAGCTGAAAAAAGTTAAACTACCCGACATTGAAATTTATTGTGAAATTTCCACTGGTGCTTACCGTCCATATGTAGTCGAAATAATGCGACGGCCTATATTTGAAAAATTACATTCTCTTTCGCACCCAGGAATTCGCGGTTCTCGAAAATTGATATCATCTCGATATTTCTGGCCGAATCTTAACAAAGATGTTGGATTATGGGCAAAATCGTGCATAGCTTGTCAAAAATCCAAAGTGCATAAGCACACAC
The DNA here is from genome assembly GCA_958295665.1 of Tipula vernalis. NCBI lineage: Eukaryota > Metazoa > Arthropoda > Insecta > Diptera > Tipulidae > Tipula > Tipula vernalis. The sequence continues at coordinate 90,877,994 of OY282560.1, read as the reverse complement.
GATCTGAATTTGGTCGGTTCGACGTGCCAGCGGGTAGATTTGAACATATTCAAATGGACATTGTAGGTCCTTTGCCACAATCGAGAAACAACTCATATATTCTCACTATCATTGATAGATATACTCGATGGCCCGAGGCGTATCCTATTCCGGATATGACAGCATTAACAGTAGCCAGTACTTTCGTAGAACAATACATTCCAAGATTCGGAGTTCCTTGCAAAATTACTACTGACCAAGGAAGTCAGTTTGAATCAAAACTTTTTGCAGAGCTAACTAACTTAATTGGATCTCATAGAATTCGAACTACTCCATATCATCCTCAAGCCAACGGAATGATCGAAAGGTTTCATCGTCATTTGAAGGCATCACTGAAGGCCAGAGGAAATGCCACGAACTGGAGTATTGACTTGGCAATTGTGCTTCTTGGAATTCGTGCTGCCGTTAGAGACGACATAAAATGTACACCTGCTGAGCTTGTTTATGGGCAAACATTAAAGCTTCCTGGCGAATTAATTATCCAATCTCCAACAGATACAACAGCTGATTCAAACAGCCTAATTGAACATCTACGTAGTGCTATGAAATCATTGTTACCAACCGATACTCGACAATGTAAACAAAGCAATATGTTCATTCCAAAAAACTTGGACAACTGCGAATTTGTTTTTGTAAGGGTGGACAAAGTTAAGACTGGTTTCAGTTCTCCTTATGAAGGTCCTTACAAGGTGATACGTCGATTCAGAAAACATTTTGTTATTCTAAAAAACGATAAAAATGTAAGCATATCTATTGATAGAATAAAACCTGCGTTTGGAATTTTAACATCGGCAGTAAAAAAAGAAAACAACCAAATTAAAACCATAACTTTTAAGGATTAGCCCATTTCTTAAATCTTACTGTTTCCTTCGGAATCAGCACTTGGAGGAGGGTGATGTAGCGGAAACATTTTACACCGCACAAATTGTTTACATGCAACTACAATATCCCCTAAATTAGTTACGTCATCATACTCATCAACGTTTTGTTATTTGTTACCACGGTTAATAATAAATCAGTGGTTACTCGGTCGTTGACAAATAAAGACACAACAATAATTGTATATATATTATATGTTGTGTAGAATTCAAATAAAACTAATATGTGGCTTTCAATTTAATATTAATACAATAATTATATCATATGTCGTATATTTAAATAACTGATAATAATAAATTAATAATAAATAATTAATAAAATTGCGTTCTGTGTTTGTTTCACTGAAATAAATAACTTACCTACATACAGACAAGTGACGCGAATGGAGTCTGTATGTAAAGTTATAGTTCTTTTAGAATGTCCGACCACATATTATTTACATATAATGCCAGGACTTCTTTGCTGCACTGGCAAGCAGTAATTAAATAGGGAGGCCTCATTCATTTAGATATTCTGCTTCATATTCTAACTCATCCATTATGATGTTTTCAATTTGTCAAACAACACAATAAAAAAATTAATTGACAGTTCTCATTTTAAAAATAAATATCGATGCGTCGATAAGTTTCAAATTTTATATTACGAAAGCAACCAAAAATTACTATGGTTGATAAATTTTTTTGGATTCGATGTTGTTTTCACCGCCATAGCCACTATATTTTGTTAGTGCCACTAAATAATATTGGTAGAAAACTTGAATTTTTTTCCATGGGAACGATAAGTTTTTTTTATGGTGAAGGAGCATTTCTTTGCTAATATCGTGAAGAAAAACAACAACAACAACTAAAACCTGAAAACAAGATCGAAACGCAGAGCGAAAACAATACTGTGAATGGTAGGTTAGATTTTTTTTATTTTTATCAAAATCTACTTTATCAATATGGGGAATATCATAATCTCCCTATCCATTTACTCGCATTACATCTAGTGTTCATTTTTCATTATTAACTAGTGGTCAATAATAAAATATTATTAGCCACTAGCCGAGAAATTTTGTTTCTCAGGCTACTAAATAGTATATTATTCAACAAGCATATAATGATAGCTGTTATTCACGAAGATGAAGTTTACCGACACGAGCCGATAGGCGAGTGTCGTAAATCATCTGAGTGAATAACAGCCATTATATGCGAGTAGAATACGATACTTTGTCCACGACCGATAAAAAATTGTATTTTATTATAAAATCCTTTAAATAAACCTAAAATAATTGACGTCGACATTTTGGCGTCTCAATTTATTAATAATGAAAATAGCAAGAGACTACTAGATAAAATTTCAAAAATGAAATTTTTATTTGGTAGTAGTGAATAATGGAAAACAGGACTACTAGATAAACTAGCAGTGAATAATGGATATCATTATAATTGAAGAAACAAACGTATAATGAGTATATTATACGTTAGTCGTGGACAAACACATAATAATGATGCCTTCTACGACTAGTAGCGGAAAAAAATGTTTACTGACGAAGTCGAGTGTCTCATTCACACAACAACCGATTTTATATTTTTATCTCAATATATTTTTGCTGATAAACATTTTTTCGCAATGGAATACTGGCTTTAAGTTTGGGGAATATTGATTTACATAGCTGAGATTTTTTGAGAATATTTGAGACCATCCGAATTTCTTGAAATTATTTTGGATTATTCCGGATATTATGAATTGGGTTTCTTGGTATATCGAAATTATTTGATATTTTCAAGATTAACATTGAAGATAACTGAAATTTTTGAGATTTTCGAGATTAGAGCTTTGCGCTTTATTGAACTAAATTTCTTTATGTTTGCAATTCATGAATTACATTCTTATACCAACCGGCTCTGGTAATAAATCCTCACACTAACGAAATTTTTATTCGACAACTTCGAAAGATATACTTAAAATGATGATTTTACTGAATTTCATTGAAAACCGGTCATTTAATCTGCCGGTCAACTGTCCGACCGGTGACCGGCTTATTGCTGTAAAAATCAGCCAGTCGGCAACCCTGTTCAAATCAGTCAAGAACTGTGACATTTTACATTCATTAGTTCATTTATATTTTCATACTCAGTCACTAATATAAATCCTTTGTTGCACAAATGTATGTACATATTGAAAAAAATTTAAACATTAATAAAACTGATAAACGTGACTTTTCCGTAAAACAAATCTTGCGTCCGCGATCATTTCATTTTTGGTAGAAAAAAAATTATTGGTAATTTCTGTTAAACAATAATATTCTGTTGTGTTTTGTGTAAACACTGAACTTTGCTTAATAAATATCTTTTTGACCGTATTTACCTCTAATTAAATCTTTGCATACTGGTTAAACATAAAAATCAATTTGCATTGAATAATTTAGTGCATTACTAAAATTACACAAATTACCATTTTTTTGTTTTTTGCGACAGGCATTGTCGCGCAGTTTGCCACCAGAGTTGTATATGGTAGATTTAATAAATGAGATAAGCTTTATGGAATTAATTGCATCTGCTGAACATTAATAAATGCACGTATAGTAGGTGCGCGCGCTGTTTCATAATAACACCTAATCATTTTTTCCGTACACTTAAAAATCAGTCAAAAATTGCAATGGCTGTGGTAGCCGAACAATTAAATTATAAATCTGAATTGTATTGTAAATAAACGTATTTTGGTATTTTTTTTTTGTCTGTTATTATTAATGAAATACAAAACATCTTAACACACCAAAAAAAAAAATTAATATTCAAATGATGTAGGCGATTAAAAGAAAATAAAAAATTAATTCGGTAAATTAACATCTTTCGGGGTTTCGGTCAAATGTGTCAGAAAATTATAATAAAAATTAAGTTTTAATATTTAAAATTAGTAAATAATTAATTATGACGACAATTTAGTAAGATATTAATGGGTGTTATAGAGAGAGACTGGTGTTAGTATAAAATAAATATTTGGGTGTTTTGTTTTGTTTATCGTTAATTAGAATTATAATTAAGTTGATTAAAATATTTGGATCGATCGAATTCTGGTTTATTTTTTTGTATTTTTTGGTTTATTTTGTTGGGATATTACCATTATGTATATGTAAGCGGGTTATAAAATGTGACGGGCGCATGTTTGCCCAATGATTTCTTTTTTTTTTGTAATTTTAGGTCGGATAAAAAAGAAACAGAAGCTGAAGGAGCTTTATGCCAAAAACGTATATGCAGAATTTCTGCAATTGTCGTTATTCCAAATTTTTCTTCAGATCAGTGGGCTACTTTACGTAAAAGAAAACAAATCTAGTACAATTTTTATAACTTTTGATTTTGTTGGGAAATTTTTTTTTCTCCATTAGTGTCAGAGTTAGTAAATTTATTTTATGGAAAGGTATCCTAATAGTCTGTCTCATTTATAGAATACAAGCGTGCCCCTAATAAGGTTGTAGGGTTATTTCGGATTGCTAAACGTAATGTTACCGTCGATTGGTTTTCTAACACATTTCTCAATTTGTTTTCGTTTTTAAATATTTTTCTCGAGGATTTACAATCTGCTATTTTAAGGTTAAATCGGAATTTTTTGGTCTGGACAACGTCAATTTAAAATTGGTTAAATGAGTTTTTCTTTTCTTCTCAAAATACTTCTTAAATGTCTTCAATTTTATTCTCATGCCGTCTTCCTATCCAGATCATTTGAAGATAAGTATTCTTTCAGAACTATCCCCTTTTCGGCCAACTAGTATTTTCAGTTCTCTCTCTCTCTCTCTCTCTCTCTCTCTCTCCAAAGCTTTCGAGATAGTAGTTAAAAATCAAATTCAATCGCAACTAAATACCAAAAAATTTAGTTAGTTTCGTCCACGATGTTATACCTATTAAACCTGCGGTCATGAAATCAGCCAGGCAAAATCATTCGGCCTCTTTGTCGTGCCTGCCATTGGGAGAAAATATCATCAAAATCTGGTCACAAAAACTATTTGTGGTAAAAGACAATTTTCGGAAAATTGTTGGGTAAAGGTAATTGTACCGATGGTATGATTACACGTTTCCAAATTTTGGTCCGAATACTTCGGTAAATGAAATTGCGTTCATGGTTAAAACTTGTTTGGATATTGAAGACTGTAAAGCATTCAAACTAGTCCCCAAACAACGGAGTATCGAATCTCTGGGGTTTGTTTGAAGACCCTAGACCAAGGATGATATCTATGTTTAGGTGGATTAGGACTTTTTTGACTCCTTTGAATTTGAAAAAATACCGAGGTACTTTCGACCCAAAAAAGTACTTTCATTAAATATAAACGAGTAGAAGCAATTCCTAGCTATCGAAAGCGAATTATATAAAGCGCATTTGGATGATATTGATACGATTGAGGAATTCCATTTTAACCTTCAATTTAAATTAATATGGGAACAATTAAGATTAAAATATGGTAATTGGGTACGCATTCGATTTATAGACCTTCGCCTGAGATTTGGAACGTGAGAACTACATCACTTGATCTGCTACTTAACTTGGATACGGAGAATTCATAAAAGATTGAATTGACTAGCACCTTACAACCGGATACGAGATATTTACAATACTACAACAATAAATAAACTTTAGATATCTGAATTTCGGAAACGGTGAACTGTGCTTTACAAGTGCATATTATGCAGAAATTCAGACCGGTCTCATTGGTGACACTTTGTTCTTGGTCCTTCGAACATGGATTGGCGCCCTTTTTAATAATCTTGGAGTAAATTCAAAATGACAAAATTTAATACATACGAGTATTAGTTAATTAAATTCGTTATTAAACTGCGATAGTGAGGAACTTGAATAAACATGAAGGGGCTTTGAAAATATTAAAGCCCGAGTGAAAACTTTTAGTGACACCACTCGTACAACGGAAATAAAAATATGCATAGCGCTTCTAGAAGACGGATCGGTGAGCCAACTGGAACTTAAATTTATTGAATTCAATCGGTGTTATAACCCGAAACAAAATCAAATCAAACTGGAGAATCCGGGCAAAATAGTGGGAGAAACTAAATTGCAACCAATTGTTCAATCGCAGTAACCGTTATTCTGGGGAACAGCAACCAGGAGTAAAAAAACTTTGAAAGTAAATTTGTTTGAAGAAAAACTATTCGAGTTGAACGATTCTTAAAGCTTCCCTTAGATCAATACATGTGGCGGTACAGCTTAAACCTGCTAAAACGGTGATCCGTGTTTATTTATCGGCTCGACCGGACCTTTGTCATCATCGTCGATGTTAGAAACCAGACCGACCGTCGACTCGTCCAAAATTACTAAACTTTCCGACAGTGATTCGCATCAAGATCACAGTACATCAGTTAATTATATGATTGAACAGTTGAACAAAATATATCACTCCAGTGATAATATTACAAAGGGTCGAAATTTATTTAAATCTAACACAAATACAAACGATAAAATTAAAAATAAAGCAGCTTTAGATAAAAATAAAATCAGTGATAATGAAAATGGAACTAAAACCGAGATTAAAGAAAATAATAAATAAAAACTACGGGCAACGGCAATATTGGTACTGGAACCGACAACAATAGTGAATGTGAGATAAACAAGTGAGATGTTATTAAATACTCCAGAGACAAGAAAAACATCAACGAAGAGGAAGAATTAAGCAGATAAAACAACCAAAACAAAAATAGTGGAATAAGCTTAATAATAACAAGTAAATCTTCAACTGAAAATGATGACAAAGAAGCCACATCAGCGAAATCCAAAGCAAATCCATCACCAACTGTATTATCCGGTACATCTACGGTAACGAGAGGGAGTACGATAAAACCATTATTCTCACAATATGGCAAAGTGATTGGAGCAAAAGTTGTCACTAATACACTAACCACTGGACGTAATATGTTACGGCAATGTTACAGCGAGTTCATGTAATAGCCCTGTCTTAATTTCTGTGTATATGTAATATCTCTTGTAATCGTCATCACCATTTTTAAAATTCAGACACGAAAGCTCAATTATTGGATTTAAATTCCAGTTTAGGAAGGCATGTTGACTTTAAATTTATGCCATGCGCCCTCATACTTTGTTCTGCCCAGATCAGAAAAATTAGTTCAATTTAATTCTCATGTTATAAAGAAAATAAAGAATATTTATATTGTTCGAAAAGTTTTTTGCTCTGCGGCTATTTTACGAAAAAAAAACAAAATAATTTGGAAAATTAGATATGTTTGGGTCCGTCACGCAACTATCAGCTAGCAACTTCAATATTAAGCAATATTCGTATACGCGGATTTTCGAAATTCGAGATGGAAGCTTAAAACGGTTAAATGTTTTCTTTAGTTTATTTCAATTTTCCGGGTGGTAATTTGCAATCTTTATTTCATACAAACAAAGAATTCCCTGAAAAATCCAAAGGTAACTGGAAAACCGCAAAATATACAACGTCGTTACAAATTTTTAGCTGGAATTTCAACAAAACCTCCAGTTGAAATCTAAATTAAAATTTGTTTTACCCGCTGTCTACACTATGCAATTCCACTGATATTTTATATCATGATATAAATTTTGTCAATGTATGTGTGTGTATTTATACGCATTTTGAAACTATTAGCAATATATCAGGACGCTATTTCACGAAAATATATTAGTAAAATATTACGAAATGTCATAAAAAAGTTGTTTTGTTTTGCAATTTGAAATTTTCTCTCATGGTGACAAAATATCTTTTAATACGGAAAGTACAATACGATTAATCGATTTGTACCGAAAAAATGAAATACGAAAGCAGAGTAAAAGAAAATCTGGAAGCGCTGCTGTTGACGATAGAAAATCTTGGTATTTGTACAAGGAAATGAAGTTTTTGGACGAGGTGGTAGTTCTCCATATTGTACAATTTTCTGAAAAAATTACTTTGACAAATTATTTTTAACCTAACCAGAACTGGCAAGTGTTAAAAGACAACTAATTTTTTTCATAGCATTGAAACAATTTTGTTTGACATTTGAAGATATTATATTATGATAGTGAAATGCCCAGCTATGATATTTTTTGGATAGATATTTTGTCAATACTTTGAAAAAAAACATATACAAACATAAAATTGCTGATAGAAAATATCAGTGGAATTGCATAGTATATAGACACCGCGTGAATTTTCTCAAAATAAAAAACAAAGCTTGCTTTGCCTATTTATTCCATGCTATAGAGATAGAGAACTGTATGTAGATCTGGCGGTAGGAAATTAAAGTTTGATGGAGGCAAATTGTTGTTATTTATTAAAAACGACAATTTGAATAATAATGAAGAGGAACGTAGAACATAGAAAAGCATTGACAACAAAAATATTCAACAGTGAACAGATAGAAGACAGCAATATAGGAGAGGATTCTGTAGAGAACAACTTAAATTCAACAAGGCCTAAAAAATTTTCGTGTATATTTATGGTATTAATGGAAGCTTGACATATCAAAAGCGTCACTTGTTATATATGTATGACTAAGCAATAATTCCAATTTTTTTAATTTTAGCTTTGTTTTACAAAATAAAAGAAGCATGAGGAAAAACATGGATTTGTTTTTAGCAAATATTAATAAACTGGATCAGAAACTTGATATCATTTTTTTGAGTGAAATTTGGATTTCGAGTAATGAAATTGAGAGCTATTCTTTGGATGATTATTATTTTTATGCAAAGTGTAATAATGGATATGAATCTAGTGGTGTTGCTGTATACGTAAGTGAAGATATGTCCCCATGTAGTAAGTTATTTAAGTTTTATATCAGCTGATGCTTTGAAATTAACAGTTAGCTTACATTCTATTCAAATTAGCTTCATATTAATTTATCGCTTCCATTTCATTTCTCTTGATACTTTTATGCTGGAATTTTCCGATTTTCTCAAATCAGAAAAATCAAAAAACCTTATAGTGCTGGGGGACATAAACATTAATATACTCAAAAGTTGTAATGTTAGAGATGAATATTTAATGCTTTGTTCTTCTTTCGGTCTTGAGTCGGTTGTTAATTCCGCTACGCGCCTAATTTCATCAACTTGTATAGATCATTATGTTGATTAGATTTGGCTTAAATAATAAATTTTCTGTAATTAAACATAACCTAAATCTTGAAATCACTGATCACATTACAATAATAATTGAATTGTTCTGTGAATTTAACGTTAAAAATCGTACGAAATCGTTAAAACCAAGTGTTTCAAAAAAAATAATGTTCTCTGAATTAGACAGGTACTTGAAAATTGTTAGTTGGAGCGAAATATACTCAAATAAAAAAAAAATTAACAGCAAAAGTTTGAAGTTAAAACCATGGATGACAAATGGTTTGTTATTAAAAATAAGGATTAGGAATCGAAAACTTAGATTACTGAATAAGTATCCAGAAAATTATAAGCTCTTTCGAACTGTTAAGTTACTAAACTTTAGAATTAAACAAATGGTTCCTGCAATCAAGTCAAATTACTATAGGAATAAATTACTTAATGCAATGGATATTAGAACTAAATAGAAAGTCGTAATTGGAATGATGAATAAAACTATGGTATATCGAATAACATTATTCATGAAATTGAGGAAACAAATGGTTCGCTAGTTAATGACATTTCTGAAATTCCAAATGTTTTTATTGAATTTTTCACTAGAATACCATATGAAGAGTTAAATGCCAAGTATGAAAATTGTTCTATCTCAGTGGAAGAAACAAATTTATGTATTTTCATTTACGTATATAACACAGAGTATGTTTTTAAATCCTACGTCAGAAACTGAAATTTCATCTATAATAAATTCGGCTAGCATTGGTTTTAGCTGTCTCAGTCAAAGTGGCGCCATTTATTTCTTGGTGTGGAAATATTAATAACTAAAAATCGCTGTTTATTTAATTAAAAAAACATTAAATCTTCCTTTTCCAAAATTTGCCATCGTCGCCTGTCAAGTGAGACAGCTAAAACCAATCCGTGCCAAATTTTAAATACTCAATCATGTGGTATTGATGGATTATCAGCAATATCGACGAAAAAAATTTGTCCTTATATTACTAATGTTCTGACGTACATTTGAAACATTTGTTTACTGAATGGTGTGTTCCCAAGTAGATTAAAGAATGGTATAGTCATTCCGTTACATAAGAAAGAAACACGTAAACATCTCAATAATTATTTCAATAATTGTACCGACGGTATGGTTACATATTTCCAAATTTTGATCCGAATACTTCGGTAAATGAAACTTGTTTGGATATTGAAGACTGTAAAGCATTCAAACTAGTTCCTAAACAATAGAGTATCGAATCTCTGGGTTTTTTTTTGTTCAACTTGGGCATAAAAGCTGACCCTAGGCCCTAATATTTGACCATTAGGTGTACACATTCGGGAGTTCAATGATAAAAATTTTGGAACAATATTGCCTCCACGGCTGAAGTTTCGAACTTATCCGATGTGATCTTCATGTTTTAAAATACATTTCGGGTCTAATGTTAGAATTCCTGATTTATTTAAAATCATCGTGTTTTCCTCCCGATTGCATATTAGGTGGACGGTTTGGGGTATGCTCACTGCAAAAGTCCACTGATTGGTACCTATCTGAGTCCAGTAGGTTTGTTGGTTTACCGTTCTTGTTTTACAGTTTGCGAGATTCTGGCTTACGTGCTTCAGCAGATTAACTTCACATTGTGTCTGCTCCGATTGTGTGTTATAAATTGGTGAAATATCGCACAAATACTCATTTAGTTTTAGTTTAATGCATCGTTGTAGATCACGATTATTTAAATTAGCAAAATGTTCGCTTGGTAAATCGATTATCAGCAGTTCAGTTGTAGGTACTATGATGTGCATTTGCCCATTCTCGTATAGCGGTATGGGAATTATGTTGAATAATTGGCATACATGTTGTTTGCTGTCACTCTTGTGTGGACCGTCAAAATCTTGTAAATGTGTCCAAGATCGTTTTTATTCTCCACCTCAGGAATTTGCATCGTTGCTGGAACGTGCTCGTGAATTCGTACGATTTCCTCTTTCAATTGTTGTGGGGTGGTCAGCAAGGCTGGATGGAAATGGCCACGATGCGAGCTGAGGATGACGTCGATAATGATATTTGAATCGTGAAGGTTGTGATGGTATGCACTCTGTTGTAATGATCACTGTCTGCGGATGCCTTGTCAATTTTTTTGTCTAGATACGCGAACTGTTTGGCAATAGCACGAAAATTCTTGTCGGTTAATTCCTTCTCATGTTTAAATATGTTTGTGGTTGCACATCTATGATCGATGTTTGGTTCTAATAAATATTTTTCGTTGGTTTTCGCCTTTTCAAGCTGCAGTTATATGTGGGACGCATCTCTTTGATTCATGATGCCAAAAGCGTCACCAAGTATGTATCCAATTGTATTCCCAATGTCCCGCTTTCTTAGTGCGTGTTCTTTGTTAGTTGAGGTAAGTAGATTATTTAGTGAGGTAATCTCTTGCACTTGTTCATTCAGTTGTTGTACTGGTTATTTGATTGCCATCCCTTTTGGCAGCCCTCATCCAAATATTTGACATAGTGTTCTAACGATCTGATATCTTCCCAATATCCGGTTAAATTATAATTTATGATGATTTTCCACTGTAACGCCATTAAGTTTACAGTTCCGGAGTTGTGAAAATAAATTCCTGCATTAGATGGCAATGGCTATATTGTGGTTGACGATGTGACAGGAGCAAAAAGCATTTGCACCATTCCGAGTATCAATAATATCAGATATAAAGTTGTTTCTTTCTTGAATACTGTTTTGATGTGGTGTACTCTTTGTTGTTTGACTTCTCGATGAGGTTGAACACATACGGAGTTGTTGATTGTGATTGCTGGTTGACTGATGCTTGTGTGTCTTTGTGAGGACAATCTCGTTGTCAGATTCTATGGGTAGTGGTGATAATTTGTGAATTGGCCTTTTTACGAGGATCCCTTCCGGGCCTCGAAGTGAAACTATACTCGAATTTTTTGGTCTTTGCCTGGATGTACTTCCACCACTCGCCCAGTCAGCCATTTTAATGGGGGAACATTGTCATCCTTGAGGAGTACTAGGTCACCTACTTTCAAGTTTGGTTGTTCAGATGACCATTTTCTTCTATGATGAAGTTGATTTAAGTTGTTTTATTTTCTCTACCAGTCTCCATCGTGATATGCCGTAAATGGTTGGTTATGCTATAACATCTTGCGGAATTGCTCGTAATGGTGCACCGATTAAGAAGTGCCCAGGAGTTAAGAAAGTGATATCTGTACGTAGGATCTGATGTCATTGGTGTCAGAGGTCTTGAGTTTAAGCAAGCTTCTACTTGTGAGGTGACCGTTGAAAGTTCTTCGAAAGTCAAGGTTGCTACTCCAATAACCTTTACTAAATGTTTTTTTACTGCCTTTACTGCCGCTTCCCAAAGCCCTCCAAAATGGGGTGAGACTGGAGGTATGAAATGCCATGTTATTCCATCGTTTGCCAATAGTTGGGAAATTTCTTTAGAGGATTTCCGAAGTAGTGCAGCTAATTCTCGATCAAGTTGGTTTTTTGCGCCCACAAAATTAGATGCGTTGTCGCTATACAGATCACTGCACAATCCTCTACGTGCAGTGGATCTTTTATAAGCTGCGATTAATGTTTCGGTGGTTAGATCACTAGCTGGTTCGATGTGTAGTTGTCATGCAAACAAAGATTGCTAAATATCCCTTATGTGCTTTGTGCCTTCTTCCCCTTGTTATACGAATCAGAAGTGGTCCCGCATAATCGATTCCGGTTCTTAAAAATGGTCTTCCGGGCGTGATGCGTACTGTTGGTAAATTTCCCATGAGCTGCGTTCTTGATTTAGAATTGAACCGATGACACCTTATACACTTTGATACAAAATGTCTTGTTAGATTTCGACCATGTATGATCCAGTATCTGGTGAGGAGATGTGCCAAAGTTAATTGTGTTCCTCCATGCATCGTTTGTTCATGTGCTTCTTGAATCAGCAGCTTGGCGATTAGATAGTCTTTTGGGATAATAACTGGATGTTTCTCATCGTAGGTCCATGTTGTTGTATTTTGAATTCGACCACCGACTCGTAAAATATCATCATGTATAGGAATGGAGATAAAGATTTAATCTTACTTGTGTTTGCTATTCCTTTCTGATTTAGAAGATCTCAAATTTAGTTTTAGAAATGACTTTGAGGACTTTGCGTGGCATGTTTTATTTGTTCTGCCGTGGGAGCTTCATGGCTGGTTACAATCTTTCGGCATTTATTTATAAATCTCGCCACATACACCATAACCCTACTTATGGTATTAAAATTTGAGTATTTCAAAAGTAATTGATCAAAAAGGTCGTGTGTTGTTACTGTCACGGGTCCCAATATGGGTTGTTTTAATTCCAATTGATCTGGTGTGTCTTCCACTATTATTGGCGCTAGCTGGATTGCTTTTTCAAAGATTCTCTGAGGGCCGTTCCATCATAAATTGTGATTGATTAATTGATTTGCTGCGATACCCCTGGATGGACAATCTGCGGGGTTTTCGGATAATTTGACGTAAAACCACTGAGACGGGCTTGTTTTTCACCCATCCTAGCACAATCATTGAATCCGTCCAACAATAGTTCGGTCTTTCATCAAATTTCATATTTTGCTGCACCTTGTTCATAAGGTTCGCAAGTAAACTTGCTCCGCATAACTCTAGCTTTGGCAATGTTAACTTGGTTGATATTGGAGCTACTCGTGTTTTTGCTGTTAACAATGTTGCCTTGTTTGAAGTTCTGTTATAGAAGTATATCACTGCTGCGTAAGCTACTTCGGAAGCATCACAGAATCCATGTAATTCTCCTGGGAGAGTTGAGTTGAAATGGATCCACCTTGGAGTTTTTATCTCCTTTAGTTTTGGAAGGGATATATAATACTGTGAACATTTTTTTTTTCTATATCTTCTGGCAGGTTTTGATCCCAGCTTACACCGGAGATCCAAAGTGCTTGCATTAAGATTGATTGTATCATGATTGGAGATAGCAACCCTAATGGATCAAATAATTTGGATGACTCATGGGTTCGAATGCTCTCGAGTCTAGATCGACACCTTCTATGTGTTGAGGATGTTTAGAAGTCCATTTTCTCAGATTAAACCCTCTGGTTCGTAGCAAGCTGGTCAGTTGGTTTTGTGCCTCCTGAGCATCCTCCAGGTTGTTACTTCCAGATAATAAGTCATCTACGTAAAAATCGCTCCTAATTATTTTTGCTGCAATTGGGAAGTTTTTCTCCTCATCGGCCGCCAGCTGTTACATTGTCTTGATGGCCAGATATGGGGCAGATGCCATCCCAAACGTTACTGTTGTTAGCTGATATGAATTTATCGTTTGGTCGGGGGATGTTCTCCATAATAATTTTTGGTATTGTTGATCATCGGGATGTACTTTTATTTGTCGGTACATTTGTTCTATGTCCGCTGTATATGCTATCTTGTATTTTCTCCATCGTAGTAGAATTGACATCAGATCATCTTGTAATTTGGGGCTCACGAGTAGTATTTCCTTTAAGCTGATATTGTTGTTCGTTTTTGCCGATGCATCCAATACTACTCTAAGTTTGATTGTAATACTAGTAGTTTGGATCACATGGCGGTGAGGAATGTAATATTCGTTGTTGTTATGTTCCTTACTCTCAATCAAATGCCCCTGATTGTAGTATCCTTGTATGCACGCCCGATAATCGAGCCATGGTATGCTTTGTTTAAAAAGTCGTACTATGTAACGACCATCTGTGCCTCGTTGGTAATTCTGCTGGTAATGTTATTCACACAGCTTTTCTTCTTCTGTATAAAGTTTCTTGGGTTGTATTACTTCTATTTCCCAAAATTTCTTTAATTGGTTGTCGATTTCTGTCAAAGTGATTAATGACTCAATCTTGGATGGCTTGTTGGTTGAGGTATTTCCGATGTAATCCAACCTAGCTCTGTCTATTGTGCGATTGGTTCTCCTTGATTTCCTTTTACAACCTGCTACATCACAATACTTGGATAGTAATCAGCACCCAATAAGATGTCGATTTTGTTCGATTGATTATAGTTCGGATCGGCCCCATATTAGGTTATTTAAATGATTCCACTTTC
The DNA here is from genome assembly GCA_958295665.1 of Tipula vernalis. NCBI lineage: Eukaryota > Metazoa > Arthropoda > Insecta > Diptera > Tipulidae > Tipula > Tipula vernalis. Next base: position 90,862,967 of record OY282560.1, on the reverse strand, counting down.
TACTGTCGAAATGTTGTTCAGACCGTGTTATTCTCGGCAATATCAATGCTTCCATTTTCATGGAGAAACTTGACGAAAATCGAGCTGCTACGCGAAAGCTAACTATTCTTGTGGCGGTTGTAATTTCGCTCTCGTTTATGCCACCAATCTCCACGTGAGTTTTCTTCGTAGGTTGCTTTATTTGCTTAGATGCCTCCTCGGTGATAAATGAAATTTGTGACCCGGGATCTATTAGCATTCGTAGAAGCTTTGATTATTGTCTGCCAGTCTGCACTTGGATTATTGCCATGGCTAACAATGTGCCAGTTGATTGCTCATATTGGTTCACTAGATGATGATTATTGTATATTTTTCGTTCGCCTCATTTTTTGGGGTGAGCATTGCACGTTGATTTTTAGTATGTAGTAATGTGTTGTGAGTTCCCTTACATACCAAACATCAGATAGAGTAGGGGTATGGATGATGTTTCGCCTCAATAAACATGTTGCAAAGTTGATGGTGAGCAATGATTTTAGATCGCTCTAAAGTAGACATTCCTTGGAATTTCGTACAGTCCTTCAAATCATGCCCCTGCTTACACAACGCACATGTCTTTTTTGTTTGTGTATGACATGTATTGACCCTTGCTTTTTGTGGAGCGGGAGCTCCAGGACTGCGAATTATTGGTTTTGGTTTAGTTGCCTCTAATGTTTGGAATCGACGTTCTAGAAAACTGAGGAAGTCCTCTATTGTTGGCATTTCTTTAGGATCCACAATAGACATCTCAAATAATCGTGTTGTCTCATTGTCTAATTTTTTCATGATTATTGGAATTATGATGTAATTCCAAGATACTGTGAGGATGCCGAAGTTTTTGATGGCATACATGTTTTCGGTTAGTAAGTCATGTAACGACTTTATTGCTGTTACTGATTCGGAGTGAATTACTGGAGAGTTCAGCATCGCATCGATATGATTGGACGCCAGATGCCTTTTGTTTTGGTTTACCAACAGTCTCCAAGCGTCACAATAATTATCATCCGTTGCCTAAAAGTGGCTTATTATTTTGCCCGCGCTTCTAAATACTGTGGTTTTTAATTGGTGCATCTTGACAGTGTCACTTATATCGTCGTTTTCGTGAATGATCCTTCTAAATAAATCATGGAAGGATGCCCATTGCAGGGGATCCACCAAGGAAGTGTGGAATTTCAATACGTCTTAGATAGACATCGATACCAATTTGAACCAGTGATCATGGTCAGTGAATGGTGTAAATTTTTGACAATAGATCAACCGGTTGTAGGTTAAGCTGCTATATTTACATAAATCGAAGTACATACAAAATTAATTTTAAATAAGTTATATTTTAGGTTCAGAACAAAGTGTCTACGAATAAATTCAATTAAATGGTATAAGTTAAGTCTTAATTCAAGTTTATAATTTGATCATTTAAATTTAATGTATTTTTTCTTTTAGATACTAAACACATGCCATCCAACTTATGATGTTATTGCTGTACGTATGTATATGTAGCCAGTGCGGATTTACTCTGGAATATTATCTTGGAATTATTAATTTCATCGATTCTGCTGTTGCGCCATTGTTTCGTGTTGGTGAACAAATAATTGTTACTGATGACTTCAATCTTCCTAATATTACTTTGACTGATATTGATGGAGTTTTCACGGCCTCTTCCCTTGACCAAATAGGATTAGCAGTCACTGATTATTTTGCTAGCACAGTACTGATGCAGTTGAACCGAATAAGCAATAATCGAGGCAAATTCCTCCATTTAATTTTTTCAGCTGACCTTATTTATGTATTTGGAGCTTTCGACGTGTGAGAACTTCACTTAATTTACGAGCAAATATCATATAATTACGATATACATTTTCCAAGAGAATTGTATTACTATGTGTACTTTCAGTAATTTTTTTCATTTCAATTTTAGACATGCTGACTTGACTACGTTTCTTTTAACAAACTTCTTCTCGATTCGGACACATGGGTATTTATAGAACGAGGAGGAGATTTGAACGATAGTGTTTTTTTGTTCAATGAGCTTCTCAAGTCTGCTATTTAATTATATATTCCATCAATGAGAAACGAACCTCGGTATCGAAAAACGTGTTAAGTTTTATCCTAGATTCAACACTGCTCATAGGGAGTTTAAATCTTTAAACTGGTTCCCTTACAATAATTACATTTTGCAAATCGAAAATGAATTAACTTCCAATCCAAAGAAATTTAGGAATTTTGCTTTTCCAATGGCTTTTCAGAACTCTTTCGCTAGTCAGCCCTTTGATATATAAAATTTGTTTGCCAATTTTTTCGAATCTATCCATGAAGCACCTGCGGTATTATGTAACAAGCCTTTAACTAACCGCGGTCGCTCTGATTTTATCTTTTTAAAGTTTACGGAAGCAGAAGTCTATGATAGGTTATCTCAACTTGAAGTAATAATAAGCAGGCAGGACAGGATTGTAATCCTTATTAAGAATTGTGCAGAGAATCTAGCCCCTCCACTGACTATTATATTTAATAATAACCTACGCACTGAGATTTTTCCTGATCTATGAAAATTACTTTTCATCAGTCCGATTTACAAATCTGGCAAAAAAATGTGAATTCAGCAACTATCGCGAAATCGCTATTCTTCCATGGTACATAAATTCTGGTTTTTTCACGTAATAAGGTTTCTTCCTCTTGCTCTACATGGATTTTATCCGGGTAGATCTATACGGCGACTAATTTAGTCTCTTTTTGTTGACATTTATATGGTAGACTAGCATAGACCGATTTTTCAAAGGCATCCAAGGTCTTACCAATTTGTTAAGATTAACGATTTTAGCCCTCGTTCATTTCGTGTACCTCAGGAGTTCCTCTCACTGTTGTTGAGTGTTTTGAATTTGCAGATTGTCTGCTTTACGCTGACGATATGAAAATATTTGCTTCAATTACTAATGTTTCTGATTGTGTGAAATTGCAAGGTAACATGAATAACTTTTGCAGTTGGTCGTTTTGTTGGCCGGTTTTGCTGAATGTGGGTTATGACTTCCCGAATAGATTGTAACGAATTACTTGCTCGTTTCAATGCCTACGCTCCCATAAGATGTTTGCGCGGCCGTCGTTTGCTATATATTGTTTTGTCTCTACGAATTTTGCACTTTCGGAACCAGTCTTGAGAATGTCGCGGCTTTTTAATTCAATTTACGATGTTTTCGATTTTAACATGACAAAAAATTCGTTTAGAAACGAGTTGTTTAGTTATTTACTTACCGATTGTATATATTTACTGTATACGTCACAAATAAAAAAAATAAAAAAATGCCTGGACCATTTCCTCCGGTAAATTTTTCCTAATCAATTAAATTTAATCTCGAATCTAGCTGCCCTTTGAATCCGTAAGTGTATAGCTGTGAGAGCCCCAAAATCTTGGCTGGTCCAGATTAACCAATAGACATGTCATTAATTACAGTAGTGCTGTTTGCTAACAAGAATTAAAATGTAGTTCGCCTCTGACTTTGGTATTAGGGCTGTGTCAATCTTACATTGCAAAATTTTCAATTGTGTCCCCTCGTTGCCTTACGTTATCTGCTGGATTGCGTATCCCAAAGTAATTGAGTGTCATTGATTTTATAGTATTTACCCATGTGCACTTTGGTTAGCAAACATAATCATTATAATCCACAAAGGGCTTTAGAACGACACTTAAAAATCCAAAGAATGAAAATCCCTACAAAGTAATATAATTTCGAGACAATTGCACTATAATTAAAATAAACTATACATTTTATTTTGCTGACTAAGTACATATATAAAAATAAATGATAAGAAAAAATCAACATACTGCATTGTCTAAGTTTTCTTCGGTTGAGCACGTCCAAGTCCAATCCAACCAACAAGTACCACCGCACCACCGCAATACCATAATATATTTTTAAAGTACAACCAGCACATATAATTATTTTTATCTCGCACATTCTTTTATTTTTTTGTTGCACTACTTCAGCATACACTTAAAAAAGGCAAATCCGCTAAAAATCTATACTCAATATCTATATAGAGGAGAGAACAGCAATAAATTGATAATCGCCATAAAATGAATGACACTGACATATTTTCATAAAATATGCGTTAAATGTTTGGTTTTTTTTTTTTATCTTGTTGTTCTTCTGTTTATCGTACAACACACACAGTACATATACACAACATAAGAACACAAGAAGAAAAAATACGCATTCCTTTTTAAAAAAATTGTATAAAAATTTAAAAATCTGTTTATTCATATCTTGAAAAAAAAAAGAAAAAAAAATTTTATATAATTTTTTTGACTTTTTACAATAAAAATATTATTAATTCATCAATATAACCGACAGGCTTCATTCAAAAAAAAAAAAAAAAAAAACAGTAGATAAAATATTTTGCACAAACAGATCACAAACCTCTCCAAAAATAATAAATTTATTACAACAAAATTATATAGTTTTAAAATAAAAAAAAAACTTTTTGTTTTTGTTTTTATATTTTAATATAACAAATTATAAATTTTATAGATCAAACTAAGATAAATTTATTGTATATTTTCTTTTACGATAAAACAAAAATAAAATTTATGAAACGAAAGCCACAAAATACAACAAAAAAAAAAAAAATAAAAATAATAATAATAAAATATAATAATAATATTAAATTCACTTGAGGCATTTAATAATTATAACAATTTATATTAAAATATATTAAAAATTATATTATGTGATGCAGAACTAGAGGTATATTATATACACATACAAACACACAGCACAAACACAAGCACGTATAAACATATAATTTTTTTTTTTTGTACAGTACTTGGAAAATGCTGCAAGATAATAAACTAATCTTTTGACAGATAATATCATGACTGTTGATTTTTTTTTTTTTTTTTTTTGTTATTGTGAACAATTTTCCTTTCCTGCGCGTACAGACTATAACAATATTTCTATTTATGGTCAAATGTCTTTTGGCCAATCTGCGGTACCTATAAACAAAGATGTTTTTTAAAAATTGAAGTATTTTGTTTCATGTTCGTTTGGACGAAACTTGGTACGTCTGATAGTTTACGCCACAACATTAACTCCAAGAAAATGAACCTTTAAACTAATTGACCGACCATACAGTTCGAATTTTGACATTTGGGTTAATTGATAATAGGCGTAAATATTATATAAGCTTATTTGTTATTGTAAGGATTGTCTAAATGCTGCGATATCCAGCAAAGTGGCACGCTTTTGAAGTTTATGATGTGATTCGCAAGTGTACGTACTACCTCCTCGTGGTGACCTCCGGAAACTGTTGGCTCGTTTACCGAACAACAGGCTAAAGTATGACGCTAATGCTGCGTTTACGACATATGAAAAAATTCAATACTAGTAATGAAATATTTCAATACAGAAAGTTGAAGTTAGCAAATTTAGGTTTTGCTCAAAATATAGATGAATATTACATGACGTCATTTATTTGTCAAATATTCTTCATTATATTTTCAATTTGTGCTTTGCTTTTCTTGTATGTACCATTAAATTTTTCATTAAGTTATTTTAATTTTTTTTCTGATTTTATTAAGTATATATTTCCGTTTTATCATTGTTAAATCTTAAATTAATTTTAATTTATAATTTTTAATTCATATTGTTGTTCAATTTAATTTGTTTTAGTTAAAATTAAAGTAGTTTTTTCCCATTATTTTCGGCGCGTCATTTTAATTTTTTGAGTGTATATCATTTTTCCAAAATGTCTTTATCAAGACAAGCAATAATAAATTTGGTAAAACAAGATATTACAGTATTACAAAATTTATTAATTGTTTATTTAAAAAACAAAATCCGTGTTGGGAGAACTCGTTCAGTGAGGCGGTTTAGTGTCAACCCAGTAAATGTTAACCGAAACTCACAAGGGTTTTACAATAACCTGGTTAGTGAAATGCGGTTAACTGATACCGAGGCATTCACCAATTTCCATCGGATGAATCCCCAAGCGTTCGATGAATTAATGGCAATGGTTGGCCCTCTTATTCAAAGGGTACATGTGGGAGAAAGATCCATAACTGCAGGGCAACGTTTATCATTAACACTTCGGTAAGAATAATATAAGTATAAACGATTTAGTTTCTTGGTAATTACAGTGGTGACAGCATGATATCAATTGGAGTTTATGGATATCGAGTTGGCAAAGCCACTGCCTCAATTATAATTAGAGAAACATGCGAAACATTGTGGAAATCCTTAAAGGGATTAGTATTTCCGACAACAACAACGGACATGTGGAAGAACGTCAGCAGAGATTACGAAGAACTATGGAATTTCCCACATTGCTTAGGAGCCATAGACAGAAAACACGTTATTATTCAAGTAACTATTTTTTATTTATTATATGTGTAAATTTTAGTTTACCGTACATTAATTTTTCGTATTAGGCTTTTGGCAATGTTGGTTCTGTTTACAGAAATTATAAGCACAGTCATAGTGTCGTGCTTTTAGGAATATGTGATGCCCATTATAAGTTTGTTCTAGTTGATATCGGTGCTCCTGGTCACGTTGGAGATAGCAACATCTTCAGGAGGAGCAATTTTGGGAGATCTATCATATGCGGTGGAAGAGATTTAGATTTGCCACCATCCGAAACTCTGCGAGATTCTAAAGAATATCCATATGTTTTTGTTGGTGATGAGGCTTTTTCATTATTGCCGAATAAAATGCGACCGTATCCTGGTCGGAACACTTTTTTTCTCCCGCAGGATCAAACAGTCTTTAATTATAGATTGCCTAGAGCCAGGAGACCACAGTATTTTCCATAATAAAGGCGACTGTGGTATTGCACAATTGGCTTCGTGGAAAAAAGGTTGCGGAATATCTGGCTGTTGGTCTTGTGGACAATTATGTTGGAGAAACATACCGGCCAGGTACACGGCGAAACGAAGAATCAAATGGGATGCGGCAGGTGCAACGAATAGGATCAAATAATTCCAGTGTGAATGCGAAAGAAATAAGAAATCATTTTAAAAATTATTTTAATCAAGTTGATGTATTACCCTGGCAGTATAATAATTTTTAAATAAGATGCAAACAAACAAAATGAGGTAGTTTAAAAAAATATCACATTTATTTATAATAATCAAATTTTAAATAATAATTAACATAAAATTATATATTTATATAATATTAAAACATTGTATTGTTAATATTAAATTCAAAAGGTTCTTCTACTGGAATTTTAGTTGGTTATTTTTTTCTTCTGTCAGCCTTGTTATTAATGCGAAATGATCCGCCTGTTCTGATCTTGACCATTTAGCCACATCTTCGGACCATGTGTTCGCAAATACTTGCATCAGGCATTTGCATGGGGCCTCCTTAGGAACGTCATTGGGCTCCAATTTCCTCAATACTTCCTGATGATCCTTGATCGTATCACAAATATATGTTATGTTAAGATCAAGTGGCACTGCAACTAGATGGCCCAGCTACCGAAGTGGCAGATGCCTCTACCAATGCAATGATTTGCACAGCGTTTTCGGTTTGTTCCAACGCGTTTTCGGTTTCTTCGATTATCATAATAGGTAAACGGTCCATCTCCACAGTATTTTCAATACTATTGATTTCTTCCGCTGTATTATCAAATAGTTCTTGATAATTTAGTGGAAGACTGCTTACCATAGGTCTACAAAAAAAATTTTAAATTATTTAATTTAGTAATATATAATTAAATTTAATAATAATTAAATTGGGCTCCATTTTTATCGATACTACGTCCTACTGTAAATCGAGAGTTGTGAATCGAGCGAGATTTGACTTGAGGCATCAGTGCAATGTCCAGTAACACGGTCTTGGATAGAAGGATGAGTACATTAATTAATATAAAACAAATATTGATAAATATAAGTAACTTACTCGTTGATTAAGTGAACCTTTAAAAAATCGAGTGCCCTGATGATCCATTCATCTTTGGATTTTAATTCGGCAGCACTTCCGCTTTTAGCCTCCTTTGCTAGCTGCATTTATATACTTACAGCGCAAGGCTCTCCACTTCTTCTGGGCATCTACTGCACTTACCCCAATTTCCTTTCCAATCTCCTGCCAAGTATTCTGTTTTAAACAGGTGTTTCTATAACTTCTATGGCTTAGATCGTACAAATACTCCCTTCCTTGCCTTTGTACCTCCTCTATCAGCTTTGTAGTCAAATTAAGGTTGAATTGAGAATCTAGATTTAAAAAAAATAAGTAGTATATTATGTATTTCCGTGGAAATTACTCAGAACCATAATAATTTAATTATTAACAAATACTTACCACGGTTCGTATACATTTTAATTTTAAACGTCACAAAATGCCGTATACGAAATACTGAATATTTTATACAAAAAAAAATTTACTAATTTAATTTTAAAAATTTACAGAATATACACAGAAAATTATATACAAAAAATAAACAAAAAAATTTACATACATAAAATAAAAATTATCAAATTTCAAATATTAATTCACGCGAAATTATTAATTAGAAAAAAATTACGGAAATTTAAATCAACACATACAACATAAACCAAAATGGAAGATATTAATGAAGCTGTCATAAATGAGCACCAGTTGTTGTTGTAAAATGAGCAAAAAGTAGATTATAATTTTGATTTTCTTTTCTTTTCGTTGGTACAACTTGTAAAATATTTGCTTAGTATTAAATTTTTTTCAACTCGAGTATTGAACAAAATAGGCGGTGCTTAAGGAATTAAATAAATTTGATTGGTAGAGAGTACTGAAAAAATAATATTGCATTTTTTTCATATGTCGTAAACGCAGCATAAAGGATGGTATAAATCTTGAAAAAAAAAAACAAATCTAAGGTGAGACACGTACGCCGAGGGATGAATGATCATGGGTTAGTTGGTCGCTAGCACGGAACTCCGGTTGCTAGGCGACCTCCGGTTTCAATCAGCCTTATCACGGCAAAAGGCGCTGCCAAAGTAGACCTTTTGTAATAAAATGGAGATAGCATGATTGGGTCGCAAGAGAATTTTGGTTCCAGATAAATGCTTTTCGTTACGGAAAAATAAAATTCAACCTGTCAGAGCTTCGATGTGGTCTTAGTTTTGCCGGCTAAGGCTCAGGGGATTGTTTGACCACTTAGGAGACTAGAAAAGGAATTGGGACTTTAAAAAAAAAAAAGATTCAGACCGGGAATATTCACCCTGACAACGTCCTAAGCTCACCTACATTTCACCCCAAACAATTAATAACTTTATCGGTACATGACGTTATTGAGCACAGCAAAGTTTCTCATTCTACAAAAAAAAACACATTTCACGAATCGAAATAGCGGACGAAAGCGGAATTATTAGAATGAAAGACGGATTGCTTCAAGGTATGAACCATTAAAATGAAAAATCATCATTTTTATTTGACAGAATTCTATCAGATTCAAAAATACAGAAAATAACTAATTAATATGAATAGGATTAGTTCAGTTAGTATACATAATGACTAAAATTGTTTGAATTATCAAACTATTTTTAATAAATTAAGTATTATCCGGCAATGGTGATAATAATAATAAATATTGTAAATTTAGAAGAATTATATAAAAAAAAATCGAATCGATATTAAAAATAATTTGTAATCAAAACAAGTTTGTACTAAATTTTATAAATTTTCAAAAGAACAAAATAAAATGAAAAATTAACTTAATTAAATATAAAAAGAAATAATAAGTAAATGTTTACTTTATTAATAATAATTGCGATAGTTTATATTATTAATTATTATTTTTAATAACGAATTGAAATACGTGTTATACACAAAAAAACAGAAACTTAGCTTGTATATCGGCCATGACGAATTGGATTCCTGATACTAAGTATCCACACAGATTAACGGTACCATAAATCGTAAGATGAAAGTACTGTGTAAGGTAACCGTTTTGAATTTACAGATTTGTCAAATGCTTACACTGTGCACATGTGTTTTATGTTAAGTTGGTCTATTCTAGATTATTGATGTTAATCTCAGACAACTTTTGGCTTATAAGAGCTTTAATTTGCCATATTTAGTGTTTCGTCGCACACATAAGGCCTAACCAGCGAATCAGTAAGAAACCTTAAAGAATTTGACGAAATTACTTCGTTACAGAAGATTTGACATATCGGCCACCGAATCCGCAAAAACTGACAAATACAGTATTAAAATTGTAATGTGAATAGCAAAATTTATTATTTCTAAGAAAAGTGTGCTGTGGAAATTTTGATGTATTCTGACATATCCTTCAGTTTGCGCGTTAATTTTCGCTCTGTTAAGTGACGGCTGAACTGGACGAAACGTTCTTAAAGATTCGCTGGCCAGTGACATGCACTTTCTGTATATCGCGTTCTTACTTAAAGTTGTTACTGACTCGCTGGTTCCCCCATTACACAGCAATCGTTCATTCACAACTTAGTTTTTTTCTAACCATTCACATATTTATTATTTTGTTCGGTTATTAGTATATTGGTGCGTTACCCGTTTAATACCACGCAGTAATCACTTCAGTAAATTTTATAGTTTTATTCAATTATTTTATTAACACTCTAGTCACTATGTAATTTTATATTAATTTTTAAATCGACTATAATTACGATTCAGATAAAATTCATGATTTTTTTAAGCACTTAAATTTATGATATTTATACAGGCTAATATACCATATAAGGTAATAAACGCACTAATTAATGTTCACTAAGCCATCCGTGATTAACTGTATCAAAATGTTTTCTGCATTATCGCAATATTTCATATTTAAAGTTATAGAAAATTTTAGTAACTTTGAATTTATTTGAATTAATTAAAGTTTTTACAGTATTTATTTATGGAATTAATTATTTATTTTACTATTTATTCATATAACTTAAGTAAAAATTAAACTTAATAAAAAACTTGATATAAACTCAAAAAAAATCAACTGATCAAACTGATCCAACAAAAAAAAAATAAATGATCATTCGATTTAAAGGTTCGAGATAACCAAATATATCCATCAAAATCTCAAAACCAACTTACCTTATAGGGTATCAGAGCATTTTTCTTTTTATTGTCCTCCTTGGCCCGTTATCAAATTCTCATTAGCGAAATATTTAGTTCATTCTCATAGATAATTTTATCGAAAAACAAAATAAAATGAGCAACTTTGCAATTGTGCTACAATTGGATTATTCAGAGCCGAACAACCTTAGATTTTGAAATGTCATTGGAGCGAAGATTCGACTGTGCAGATTGTCACGAAGATTTGTTACACTTTCATTCCTCAAACAAATCAATATTGTATGGATTTAATTAAACATGAAAAATAAGGGCGGTGCTCCTTCAAACGCACCAATCTCAGAAGATGTCAAGGACTATTCAGGCCCTGCTTCTGACATCAACAAATTAATAGAAAACTATATCACGGACGTAGTGGTGGGCTCTCCTATAGATGGCACTCTATTGCCTGAAATGGATACCCAATCCACGTCGATAACGGCCGAAATAAACAACGACCTTGAGGAATTGGAGCTCGAGGAGACAGTAAAGAGGAGAATACGCCTCAGTGGGGCCGCGAAGAGATGTCTGTCCCATCTAATTCGGTCAGGGGTCCCCCGCGACGCTGCCTTACAGCAATGTAAGGAGAAGATCAGAAGAGAAATAGGTCGGATGACGACTCTACCGCCAAAGGCTTCGCGGCGAAATGAGAGTAAGTTTCCAGTCCTTCACTGAAGGCTTTTAAGCCGCCCCAAAAAGCTGAGGGCGACTATAAGGAGAGTTGCCCCGAAAACAGGGCCGATACCGCCACAACGTATACTAATGCAGTGAAGGCTATCAGGTTGGAGAATACCGACCAAGGCTTCCCTGAAATAAAACTGGGCATTTCCCAGATTCTGGCAATACAGGATGCCATAATGGACACATGGTTAAATGGTGTTAGCCCAAAATTCCTGGGATGTCGCACTAGAAACGGTTGGCTCACGCTCAACTGTGCTGATGAAGACACGGCAGAATGGCTTAGGACCACAGTGCCCTCACTTAAACCATGGGACGGAGCATCCCTGAAGGCAGTCGGGGAGGAGGATTTGCCTCGCTCAAAAATCATGTTTATCTACCTGGCACCACAGCAACCTGCAAGTAAACCAGGCTAGCCGGAGCCTAAGAAATTAATAAAAAAAAAAAAAAAAATACACATCATGGTGATACACACCAAACCAACAACAACAATGAAACTGAGATTCGTGCAGATTAATCTGCATCGATAGAAGACGGCTACAGACAATCTAAACCGTTTTGCATCCAATAAAGGTAAGCGGGGATGGATAAAGGGAGTGATGCGACCTTTGTGAATGCGGTTAAGAGAGAGGTACTGGATCTTACCCTGTCTCACATGGGTCCCTCCAGTGCAATTCTCGATTGGCATGTGTCCGAGGAAGCATCCCTCTCAGATCATATATATATCAGGTTTGATATCAATATCCATTCGAGACAAGAGTTGATGTTAAGGATACCAAAACGCACCAACTGGCTAGTCTATTACGACAGACTTTTGGATAATTTAGCTGGTCTACAGACCACGATAAACTCTGTTCGAAGACCTCGACAGAGTTGCAAATGACAGAGGCAATAATTAATGCCTACCACTCAAGCTCACCCCTGGTGCGTATCAGGGGCACAAGGGATGTTCCTTGGTGTAACCAAAACTTGGAAAACATGAGACGAAATGTCCGTAAACTTTTTAATGGGTCTAAGAGTACGAACGATTGGACTATCTATCAGAATTCCCTTACCCAATACAACATAGCTCTTAGGCAGAGCAAAAGACTAAGCTGGAGAGCTAGAAGGCCTTGGAGCACAGGAACCCCTTGGGATCTGAAAGGAAACCAAGTGGAGAGACAAATACAACCAGGGACGAAACTCTGGAATGTCTAGTGAGACGTCACTTCACAGAATGTGTAGTACTGAGGGATCAGGAAGAATCCAATGCAAGTAGCGTACATCCTTATCTGGTTCCAAAGGGGGCTCACAAGTTATCGAGGCAGTTTTTTACGCCGGAGTCAAATCATTTGGACCTTTCAAATCATCGGGAGGGACTGCGTTTACTTGCAGCCCTGCAGACTTTGCTGCCTTATCTTACTATACTCTTCAAAGCCAACTACAGCTTGGAATATGTTCCAAAATGCTGGAGAGAGGTTCGGGTGATTTTTATCCCAAAAGCGGGAAATCATTTTTACTGAAAACCATGGAGAAAATTCTGGGACTTTGTATTAGATCCAACACTCTCTAAAGATATCCTCTGGATTCTAGGCAGCACGCCTATCAAGCAGGGAAATCAACAGAAACATCTCTACACGAGCTGACATCTGAAATCAAAGATACGCTCCGGAATAAAGAATTATTACTATGCTCCTTCATTGATATCCAGGGAGCTTTTGATAATACTAGTTTCTAAGTACTTCAGGAACAATCACTAACAAGGGGTATAGACCTCTCCACCGTAAGGTGGATAATAAACATGCTAAAAAACAGGAAGATTACGGCCACTTTTGGAGACAAAACCATCCGCATAGCGGCCACCAGGGGTTGCCCCCAGGGGGGTATTCCCTCTCCCTTATTGTGGCTGATCGTGATGGATCAATTACTTACCAGGCTGAGAAATTTAGACTTCTCAAGGGGAACGAATACAACAAGCTCTAGAGGTAGTAAATTGTTGGTGCACGGAGGTGGGCCTTATGGTAAATCCTAACAAGGTCAACCGCACTCTCTTTACTAACCGGGGAAAAACTGTCCTCCCGCCGATAGCCCTAGGAGGGGGGGACTAACTCTCCAACTGTCGACGGAGGTTAAATATCTGGGTGTCGTACTTGATCAGAAATTGACATGGAATTCCCCCTTAAATCATATAACAAACAAGGCGACTAAGGCCTACTTCACCTGCCAAAGAATAATTGGCAAAACGTGGGGACTGAGCCCACAAATGTTGGTTTGGCTCTACCGGGCCGTCATAAGACCTATGGTCTCTTACGCGGCGTTTGTGTGGTGGCCAAAGACTGAGCAGACTGGTGCACGGAGAATACTGGACAAGATCCAGAGGTTAATCTGTGTGGGTGCAACTGGAGCAATGAGGACTTGTCCAACAGTTGCCCTTGAGAGAATACTGCGGCTCTCACCACTGCACCTACACATTAAAAAAGTAGCCGGTACAAGAGGTCTGAGCCTAAAAATTACAGCCAAAATTTAAACCATAAGGCCAAGATAAAACAGTGTCCTCAGTAAGGGTAATCGACTGTCGAAGGAATTTTACCATTAGTTTGCCGGATAGGGCACTGGTAGAGAATATTATCTCCTCCCGCCCCCGCCATGCTTCTGTATGGTATACGGATGGGACAAAAACAGATAGAGGTACCGGTGCAGGGATAGTCGGGCCCGACCTAGAGCTATGCATACTACTGGGTAGCACCGGTACAGTTTTTCAGGCAGATACCTTTGATATTGAGGTATGTGTGCTTCAATGTCTCAAAAAGAAATATAATAAGATCGAGAACTATATAATCTCGGACAGCTAGGCAGCTGTGCTATCCTTAGGAGCTTCAGTGTTCAACTCGAAATTCATCTGGAGCTGCTACTGTAATTTATTAGAACTGGGTAAAAAAAAACAAAGTCACCCTTTTGTGGTCTGCTGGCAACTCCACCATTAAAGGAAATGAGGCAGCAGACCGATGTGCAAAAATGGGAGCAAGCCGAGATTTCCTGGGTCCCAGTCCTAGTATTGCTTTTTCCAAAACCCACTTGGCAGATGGTATAGGGGACTGGGAGCAGAACTATAAGAAATTACTCTGGGAGAGGCACCAAAGACGGACCGCCAATCCCTAAGATTCCTTACCTGGTTTTTAACAGGGCACGACCCTTTTAACGGCCATCTACATAAAATAGAAAGCTCCCTTATGAACCAGTGCAGATTCTGTGACTGCGGTAAGGAGACATCGGAACACCTACTCTTCACATGCGATGCTATCATCCAACCTACATTTCACGTAACAATCTCTTGGGATAATAGTCTAGTAACATTTAGAACAGTTTTATCATGGAAAATTCCATTTTAGCACAGTAAAACATTGAGCTATTAATTTAAATTATTCTATTACACCCTAGGTGTCACCGTAACAATATTTTAACAAAGTTGTATCTTTATTTAAATAAATTTTCTAAAAATCATTGAACGATTATAAAATGACATACCTATCTAACGCTTTTCTAAATTTAGCAAGAACCCCACTATGGATATCTGATAGATCTATAATAGAACTACAAAACTGCCAAACCATTTAAAAGCTAATGACTTTCACATATTTAAAATTACAAAATGTTGTAAGGACTTGTTAGAATTTTCGTAAGAAAGTAAACGAATTAAAACACATTAATCCTTGACTTTATTTTGTAAACCTTGAATTATTTTAATAGTGGTCTTATTGGCACAACCCCAAACCTGAATACCGTAAGTCAATATTGGTTTTAATATTTGCCAATATAAGAGCAATTTGTTATGTAATGTTAGCTCAGAGTGCCTTCCTATGAGCCTGTACATGTTCCTGTATTTGATGTGTAATTATTTCTTTTTTTTTCACATGCTCTTTCCACTTTAACTTAGCATCGAGAGTCATGCCAAGATATTTCGCCGTATTTGCATGGGGAGCTTATTGCGAGTTAAGTTCCACCGGTATCCAGTTAAATTTTGGTTTGTAAAGTTAACATATACTGATTTTGCTTTATTCAGCTTGATTCGCCACCTTTTCGTCCAGTTGCTCACTGTGTTAGTTGCTCTCTGAAGTTTTCTTGTCGCTTCTTCTATGATGTTACCAATTGCAAGGATTGCAGCATCATCAGCGAATGTTGCAATGGTTGTTTCATCGGCATTTGGTAGATCTCGTATATAGAGAAGATACAGTATTGGCCCTAGGACGCTGCCTTGCGATATTCCTGCCATTTTAGAATCTGATAAAACTGCTTTGCTAAATCTCTGTCAAAAGCCTGAGCTACATCCAAGAAGATACTGGAACATATTTTCTTTTTTTCAAGCACATCTACAATTACGTTTGTAATTCTATGCACCTATTCTACAGTGGAGTGATTTTGATGTGGAGGAATTAGACTTCAGTCTTCTATTAATTGTTTTTAACCTCTTCAGCAGTAATCTTTCGAAAATTTTTGAAATTATTTGAAGCAAAGAAATCACTCTATACGATTTTTTATCTTTAGCTGGTTTATTTGGTTTTGGTATCATGATAACCTCTGCTATCTTCCATTGGCTTGGTATATATTTCAGTCTGAACATTACGTTGATTATTGGGAGTAATTTTCTTAGTCCTTTTTCCGGTAATGATTTAACTATTTGGCCTGTAATTAGATCGTATTAGAGCTATATTTTCATCTTCTGATTGTCTAGGCAGAGGTTGGAAGGTTTGTTCCAGGTATTCGGCAAACACCGTGACTTTTTGCTTGGCGCTTTTAGCCCAGCTTCTATCGTCACATTACAGAATCATACAGATAGAAACAGTGATGGAATAAGGAATTTTTATATCAGGTGCTCTACCTAAGTAATTTCTGATGTCAATCCAAGCTGATTTTGTTTTCGTCGGTAGCTCTTCATCCCACTCCAACTTTTTAAGTCATAACTTTGGAATAGAATTTTAATCCTGATTTTGTTCAGCGGTATGAGTCCGAAAGGATCAAAAATCTTACTCGCTTCTGAAAGAAAATTTCTTTTAGTGTACTCTTTGGTTTCTGTTAGGCGGACATGGAAAATGAAGTCGTCTGCGATACTCCACAATAGATTTAATGCAGTTCGTATGCAAATCATCGGACGGGTTATGTATGAGTGGATGGTTGGATGATATTCTTCTTCTCGTTAGTTCTGTTAACTTTGACACAACCATGCTAATGCCCTCCCATACGTTACGGTTTTCAAATTTGGTGATACATTTTCCATATCGCCAACTATAAGATTTGTCTAAATCGAACAATTATGTCGAAAAGGCTAGATTGAATGTTTGACCAGCCTAGTTTTGTATTGTGTGCTAGCTAGTAAATTGCCTCAGCAAATCGATAGATCCCGGTTTACAGAAGTTTGGATCGGCCAGTTTAATGGTTAGTATATGTCTTTCATATTGATCGTATTAAACTTAAAGGCTGGTAGTGGCGTCAGTAATATTAATGCCCTCTAAGGATATTTGCTTCATGTCAAATCTCAGAGAAAAGCTCAAGTTAATACTTCCGTAAGCCTGACCAAAACCAGTTTGTTCAATTCCTGCTATTAAAGTTCTGCTATAGTAGTACACGGTAGACCCAATGTCAAGGGCTATCAACTATATTGACTATTGCCATAGGCCATTATTATCTGAAGCTGTGGGATTTATGTCACTATATTAAAGTGAGTGGTCTTTGCGATAACACCGTCGGCATCTTCCACGAATTCTGCATATCTTATGAGAATGATGAAGATTCAAGCAATTAAAGCAGCGGTTGTCACTGATCAAAAGCTTCTTTCTCTCGTCTATGCACAACTTCTTCAAAGTATCACAATCTATCAATATATGTTCCGATTCGTTACCAGCTATACATTGAGGACTTGTTATCGATACAAATCAATATTTCGGTTGTAGGATGATTCGTGTTGGTCTAGTAGAAACTCTAGTAAACTTATTATCTAAGGGCCGGGCGAAGTCTCCGTATATTTGATGTATTTGCCACACAGATACTGGGTTGTTCAACAAACGAATGCACAAAGGCATTTATTGTTTTGCCGTTTGCGATCATATCGTTTCCATAGCTTATGAATTGCCTCAATATAGTTAGCATATGGGTTTGGTAAAAACGCCTTAGAATGGTGGAATATGTAGCTTGGTTAATTTAATTTCAAGGGCTGGATAGAAGGTGCTCGATACATCGGTGATGCGTTTATTTATCCTCTCATTTAGCTTGGCAACAGTAGCATAATAGATCTCTTCGGCCTCAATTAATTTTGAGTCCTAAAACAATTTTTTCTATCACCTGACGGGCACGTTGTCGTTTACCTTTACTCGTATTTTCTCAACCATCTCGCGATTTCTTCCGTTAATTTCCATTGGGTTATCGGATTAGATCATCGTTAAATTTGTGGAGGGTTCTATACCAAAAATTAAATATTAGTGGTGTATTTTGTTCCAAACAAGATCCACTAAAATTGTATATGAGCATAATTTTTCACAAATATTTGTACGCACATTTATGTATAATGATCTAATTATGTTTTCAGCATATAACGCATAAATTACTGATATAAATCATCATCATCATCATAACATATAATTTAAAATTCTTGTGTATGTAATCGCTCGGATGATTTTTCGGAGTCGGTCCCTGTTTGCCCCTTTTTGGTCAAATAAATTATATTTCAGCAATTTTGAAAAACAAAACTTTATTGTCATTTTCAGTTTTACGTTGGTTAAAATTTTCTGATTTCGAGAACTAATTTTTGTGGATTACTAAAAAATAATAATGGGGCTTTAAAGCAGAAACATATAGAAATTTCTTTCCCACAATTTCCAAACACATCGAGGGAACAAGAACTATATTTATAGGCTCTGGAATTATTTTAGAAAATGATCAGAGCTGTAAATCGCTATATTGTAAGAAAAAACATGTAAGATTCGAAAAAAGTTGGTTTCACTCCCTAAGTGCCTAAGTTTCATTTGTTTTTCCTGTTATCTACATTTAGGAGTACACGACGTGTACTAGGCTGAATCACCATACTCTTTTGGGGGCTATTATTTTCAGCTTTCCCCATATTTAATGACGTTCAATCCATCTCCATGCATTTTCTGAATTCGATCTCGATACCTGACAAGAATATTGAATATGTTTCTTGTTTTATTGATCCGGTGATTGATTTCATTTGTACAAAGACTAAATTGTTACCGAAAGTTTAGGTCAAATCTTGGACGGTAAATCCGTTATATTTTGATGTCGAAAGTTTTTATGTCAAACGAGTTTAGCGAATATCATACATACATATATATCGAGAAGAAGTTGTTGGCCTTTCTTCCTACAAAGCTTCCTGATAGTGATAAGGTGGTGGGAGACAGTTCCTTGTTTACAGTGGCATCTTATAACCTAAATTATTACACATCAAATAAATCGATTGGTTTCTTTACCAATGTTAAGTATTTACTTTTATACTGAATTATTTGTTAAATTTTTTGGAAATTTCATCCAAATTTTAAGTTCAACACAATTAAACAAAGTTTAATATTGTACAATGGAATTGTCTTAATAGGGATTATTCTACTCGAATTTTGACATTACGTTGCGTCATATTACTTACCTAAAGATATAGCGGGATTTTCAGATTTTATGTGACTTTTCCAGGCTTTCAAGCTCACTTGGGGTTTGGACTTTAGATATTATTCGAGATTTTAAAGGTTTTTCGAGATTCTTCAAGAATTCGATATTGTCCAAGTTAATTTGGATTCCCGTGGCGTACTACAGCTATCGGGGGGGTCACAGGTGGTGGATAGTAGACGGCCTATCGATAGGTAGGCTAGCGGTGAATTAAATAAGCCGCCCCCAACCGCAGTCCAGCTGGTGGGAGAGTCTCAGGGAACTGGGGAGTGGTTAACCTCAGTTCATTAAATTCTGAGTGCCTATGATGCCCAGCATGGAAAGGCGAACAGATGGCGCCAGAAAACCATCGACCAATAACCACGGCGGGCTGTGCGTCGTGTCCTCTCTGCACCTCCGGAGTCCCCGCGGGTGATGAGTGGGGGTACCCCAATAAACGGGTGACCCGGGGAATGGAATGGATCCCATTGGATTGGGCTCTCCACGTGAATAGGTGAAAGGGGGAGAGAATGTGGGCGGAGGGAAGGGGGTGCTGGGAGGCCGCGGTGCTAGCGAGCCGAATGGGCTGGATTAAGGTGTTAAGCGACCCGTGCTGATGATCAACTAGGCTGGGGGCCCATTTAACAAAGCCCACTCGCTAACGGAGCCCTCTGGATATCTGGCGACCTCCAGTTGTATTTAGCCTTAGCTGCGTATAAGGATCTCTGCGCAGGCGGACCTCTATTTCTCCGATACTCGTGGGAATTAGATGGAAAGATAGAACAACGAAAAAACAAAGGGCACCGGCTCTCCTCAAAAGCCGGTATCACTGAATGGGGGTACCTCGAACCAGACGGGTGGGGTCTCTAAAGTTGCAAAGGGGGTTGGCTCTAGGGCAAAAGTCCCGGGAGTTAGCGGTACCAACGCAGCACAGGGGAGTGGGACGAGAGACATTCCTCCGGCGAAAAGGAGATACAGGAATCGCCGCTCGGCATTCCGAATTCTCGACAAGTGGGCTGCGACCCCCGAGGGGCAGCTTACGGAAGAGCAAAGAACATCAGTAGCTTGGGCAAGGAGCACTGTGGGCTGCGGAGGCTCGGAAAGGGACCATGTGTCGAAAAGACAGCGGTCCCAGGACGAGGTGGAAGTAGTCAACAGCAAGCGGGCCAAGTTGGTGACTGAAAGGAAGCCGAGCTTCAACTCAGAGACAAAGCTGTTCAGCGAGGTCCTGAGGGAGCATGTATTGATGCTAGCCGTCATTGACGAAAGTCAAGAAGATGGGAGCATCACGGCCGAAAAATGGAGGTTGGTGTATAATGCACACAACCTCGACTTTTTAAAGGTCCTGGGTGAAAATCCGGGACCTCCGCCATCCTGCAGAGATGCGGGGTGGTATCAAGGGCGTGTGAAGATGACTGCATGCTTGGACTCTAGATCTGTGGATCTATATAAAAAGGCTATAGCCAAAGTAGGGGAGGTGTGGCCAGGCGCAAAGCTTGCGGCAGTTAGTCGGGAGGAAATTCCCAGCAGGCCGAGGGCAAAGTAGGGCAGGTGTCTGGCTGCCATCCGAACCGGCTAGCCCTGACGAGGCTTTAGAAATCATTCAGGCCAGTAACCCGAGTCTTCCGACCGGAAATTGGAAGATCGTCAAGCAGGAGGAGGCGAAGGGGGGCTCGAAATTATCAATTATGGTAATAAATAAGGAGTCCCTTGCCCTCCTGCACAAAACGAAGGGAGTAATTGACTTCGGTTTCGGGTCAATTACTCTCAACGTTTATAAAAAGGATGGGGCGGAAGCGCGTACGGAAGGCCAACCGGAGGATGGTGGCAACCCGCCCAGGCCTGAAGGGGGTACCAGCAGTATGGGGGAGAAGCTGAGGATATGGGGGAGAGTGAAGCCGGCGACCTCGGTCGGACAAGGCCTCCCTTGAAGCATAAAGAGGGACACATAAGCGAAGGAACTGGTGTACCGATGGAGGATGCTGTCGGCAGCCATTCCAGACGGGTCGGCACTGACAAGTCCTCTACAGAGGGTATGAGGGGTGGCGAGACGGGCGGATTCGGCGCACCCCAAAATACCGAGAAATAATATTCCTGCGGCACTGAGGGGTTTTAAACCATTTAAATCGGCTGGTCCGGATCAAATTATACCAGCGGAACTTCAAAACAACTCAGTAATTATTCTTCCCTACCTGGAAGCTATATTCAAAGGGTGTTTGAAGCTGGGCTATATTCCTAGGTACTGGACGGAGGTCAATGTGGTGTTCATACCGAAAGCGGGGAAAAGCTCACATGTCTATCCTAAGGACCTAAGACCAATAACTCTATCATCCTTTCTTTTGAAAACCTTGGAAAGGCTGCTGGATGTATACATCAGAGATAAAATAGGTGCCAGGAAGTGGGCATCGTCTCAGCATGCGTACACAAAGGGTAGATCTGTGGACATTGCTCTGCACGCCTTGGTGTCTACGATTGAGAAATCGATTAATTCGAAGGAATTCTGTTTGGTGGCCTTCCTGGATATAGAAGGCGCCTTTAATAATGTGAAAGCGGAGGCAATCAAGGAGGGATTGTCATTTTTGGAGGTGGACGTTCCTCTGATTGGGTTAATCAATTATATGCTCAGAAGCAGGATTGTTAGCTCGAAGTTGGGGGACTCCACCTTCAAGAGGCGAGTAACTAGGGGAACTCCGCAGGGGAGGGTTCTGTCCCCTCTTCTCTGGAACATAGTGGTAAACGGGTTACTACTTGAATTGGAGAGAAAGGGTATTGAAGTTATCGCGTACGCAGATGACGTAGCTTTAGCTGTTACCGGGAAATTCCTGGGCACGATTGTAGACGTGATGCAGAATGCGCTTACCATCGTTACGAAATGGGCTGGCAAATGTGGACTTGGTATTAACCCGTCCAAGACAGAGCTGGTACTTTTTACTAAGAAATACAAAATCCCGGTAGTTGTCCCTCCTACCTTAAATGGCACGAGACTTGCTTTTACTGATAGAGCTAGATATCTGGGCATTATCTTGGACAGTAAGCTTAGTTGGAAGCCCAACATGTTGGAGAGAATAAACAAAGCTACTATTGCTTTGTACTCCTGTAGGAACGCCATTGGTCATAGATGGGGTCTGAAGCCGGAGCTGGTACACTGGCTCTACACCGCCGTAGTGAGACCTGTACTCATGTACGGGGTGGGTGTTTGGTGGCCAGCTCTGGACAAGGTAACTTACAAAAGTAAGATTGAGAGAGTGCAAAGAACAGGCCGTTGCATGCTTGTTAGCGGGGCATTGAGGTCGACACCGACAAGTGCCTTAGAGGTTATGTTGCACCTTCTTCCGGTCGAAATTTTTGGCAAACAGATAGCGGCAAATACGGCTGTACGACTTGCAGCCGTCTCTCAGTGGAGGTGTCTTAGTATAGGACACTCTACTATCGTCAGATCGTTGAAGGATGAGCTGGCGAATCTTGACTACATTAAACCTACTCTACGCTTCGAGAAGCGATTTCGGACCTCCTTCCCATCAAGGGAATCCTGGAGGGATAGACCGTTATCGGAAACCGAAGCGTTGCAATTCTTCACAGATGGCTCCAAGCTAGACGGCAAAGTAGGAGCTGGAGTATTCTGTGACAAATTAAATGTAAATATTTCAATTCGTCTCCCTGATTACTGCAGCGTGTACCAAGCTGAAGCCGTAGCGATTGAGGAGGTCATGACGTGGTTGAAGCATAATGTGTTATCCTCAGACGATATCACAATCTATGTGGACAGTCAAGCGGCGATCCGGTCGTTAGAATCGGTGTCTTCTCACGGGACACTGCCTTTTTGGATTACATGCAAGAAGGCTGGGTCTGGAGGCTAATGACTTCTGCAGGAGCTGCTTGGACGAAGAGGAGGAAGAGACGTTGGTCCACTTCCTTTGCTCGTGTCCAGCATTGGCTCTCAGAAGGCACAAACACTTAGGTAAGTTCAGGATGGACTGCCTCTCGGATCTCGAAAATATAAAAGTGCGGGACGTCTTACGCTACATAAGTAGCTCGAAATGGTTCCAATAGGGGTAAAAGGGGATACATCCTGTGGTATCACAATGGACCGTCACCGGTGTAAGTGTGCGTAAGCAGCCACTCCAACCTAACCTAACCTAACCTAATTTGGATTGAAATATAAGAGGTTTCCGAAATTCGAGGTTTTGAGATTTTTAGAAATATCTAGGTAGCTGGGTTTGGTTAGCGGTAAGTTGTTTGTTACCTAACTATTATTCGAAGTTTTGTAGACTGCAATGTTATGATATAATCTGCATTCAAGATTCTCGATTCGGGAGTTTAACATGGAATTGAATTACACATAGATATACAGCACTAAATGAATTAGCTTACAGAGAAGAGATTCCCAAAATTCACGATTTTTGATGTAGGTATCCAGATTTAAATAGCATTGGATAGCTTAGCTTAGTATCGAAGTCATTCGAATTATCGTCGTTTGTTTTGTTGTATCTTGCTACAGAATTAGTGATTTATCGAGAATTTTGTTTCTAAGCTTTCACGATTTGCATAATGTTGAGTTACATATATATTCAGTTAAGCTAAGTTTGTAAGATGTTGAAATCCTCCAAGATCGTCGAAATAATTTTTGTTTCGAGTTTTTCGATACTTTTGAGGGCTCTGGTAGGTAAGCCGGGTGTTCAGAACCCTGGTTTAAAAGCATGGTTTTCAAAATCTTGGTTTTAAAAGATTATTTTTTTAAAATTCTGGTGAAGGAGTCTTTATTCTGGTGAAGGAGAATTTTAATTTTGCCAATTGGAAAAACCAAGCTTTTGGAAACCAGGAAAAAAGCCTGGAAAATAGAGGCTTTTGTATAACCAGGCTTTTATAAACCAGGATTTAGAGTGGAACCAACTTTCAAGATTATAGTTAAAGATTACTTCAAGTGGTTTATGCAAAAAAGTTGCCCACTATAAATGTATCGGATTAAGAAAAAACGTTTTCGATGTAATTAGTGTTAATGTTAAAATTTTTTGGTTTTGTGACAGTTGTAAAGACATTTACAGTGAACAAGTCAAAATTTTAAGTAAAATAATGGGATTTTTAAAAAAATTAGAAAACCCAATAAAAAAAATGGAGGTGTGGCCAACACACGACTTTCTTTTACGAACAGAGAATTTTGAGAAATTTTATTTTTTTCTTAATTTTTTTTTAATTTTAAAATTTTTTTTTTAATTTTTTATTTTTTATTTTTATTTGTTTTAAATTTTTGGAAACATTTTGTTTAAAGTAATTTTTTGTAAGCCTTATACTTTTTAAGATATTTGCAAAATAAATTTTCTGGACCAAGGGAGTGGCCACTTCCGATTAGCCGATTTGGAGTAAAATTCACTGGGACCTCCCAATTTATCAAAAAAGCTTAAATCTGAAGTTTCAGTTCGATTGGTTAAACCATCTGGGCTGTAGAGAGGGCACAGACAGACTGACAGACTGACATACTGACAGACAGACTGACAGACACCATTTCGAAACCCACTTTTTCGGACTCAGGGGACCTCAAAACAAATAAATCTCTAAAAATCTCAAGGTTCAAAATTTTCATGATTACTGTACGAACACTTTTGTACAAGGTTATATAAAACAAAAGCCACTTTACTTTTAATTAAATTTTATTCTTAATTGTTCTAATAATTTTTGTATTTGATGTGATGACTTCACTGGTTGAATCGCAAGAGAGAAAAAAAAACAATTTTCTTTATTTAGAATATTTTGACAATTACAGTAGTACTAATGCTCTACGATAGGTGTAAAAAATAAAAGAGTATTAAACACATAAACGCACTCAATTCGATTGACAATTCGAATTGAGCTACAAATTGAATTGTCAAAAAATGATTTTTTAGGTTATACTCAACAGTGTTTACAATTGGATTAACACAAGCTAAGTTAAATTCTATACTGGATATTATACGTTATTAACCTTACAATTGTTTATTTACAGGTATCCATCGATGACATCTTATTTCGACATATGTACATCTACAATTTGAGTTGAGTGAAATGACTGTGGAATCGAAGTTGAACAATTACTATACTTTATTTTACTAGAGTAAAAGAAAGTAAAAATCGAAGAGAAAACGCAGGTTACTGTTAATAAACCAATGCAATCTCACCGACTGGGGGTACACATTCGGGAATTTAGTAATAAAAATCTTCCTACAACATTGCCTCCACGAGTGAAGTTTCGGACAACAACTGCAGCCAACAGTACAACACGTTAAATTATAACTTACATTCTAGTAAATTTGTTCCAAGTGATAATCTGCAGGTAAATTACAAACAAGTCGCTCCTTATCAATAATTATAAACTACAATAGTACGTTTTGATCGTATTAAAAATACGCGATGGAGTGGTGTTGGTATTTTTTTCGGTCTACTTTGAGAGTCAGTAAATTGTTCTCGGGTGCCTTTGGTAAGGTTGAAGTTTTGGCGTCTGAACTTGTCGACTGATTAGGTAAAATTCTTAGTGTATTTGTCTTATCAACCGACTAGATTGGATTGCAGCTTATTGGATTTGATAATTTTGTATGAGGCTGATAAGCATAATATTATTTCTTTTGGGCAGCTTGCTGTTCCTGCTATTTTTGATCATGGCTTGATTTTTGCCTGCCATGAGTTCCAGAGATAAAATTTGTTATACTGTTGTTTCTGATTATAAGGCAATCAATCATGAGTAAAATCTTAATTTTTATCCTAATGTGAATGATATACCATACTTGAAGAATTCAATTCAAATTTCTTAAAATTAGATACTATTTGTGTGATTCGTAAAACAAGTATAAATAAATGTCCCATCGCTCCGTGGTTAAATGCTTATATTTTGAATTTAATGCAACGTAAAGATTTAGATTAGAGCTTGATTTTGACTCATTTTAATATTTTAGAAATAAAACCAACAAATACATCAATCAAGCTAAAAATATCTTTATTTTAGGAATTTGCACAAACCTAAAACAACGTGGAGCAATTTGAAAAAACTTGCTATTTCATGTAAGTCGACTGAATCAGTCATTGACTGACTTAACGAATCTTTAGGTGTTTTGCCTTTACCTGATTTTGATTTTCTTATAGTTCTGGTAGTTATGGTTTTGTTTTTGATTGTGTCGGTGAACTTATGGTATTGAATGCAATTCGTATTTTACCAGATAGTGAGGCTAAAAGTTGTGTCACGGTATTCTCAGATTTCGTTCGATTTAGCATATTTTGAAGAAAAAAAAAAGTGTTGAATAGAAATTATCGTATCACGTTTCCCAATTTTCCAAAGGTGGCAGGTCTACTATAAATATAAACCGCACGTTTGAAAGGACCAGAAGACAATCTTTTGATAAAGTTTCAATACCAGTGATACATTTCATAAAATATGGACTAAATTTAATAGGTTGACATCTTACGTTATGTTCGTAACGTGACTATCGTTAAATTTGTGGAGGGTTCTATACCAAAAATTAAATATTAGTGGAGTATTTTGTTCCAAACAAGATTCACAAAAATTGTATATGAGCATAATTTTTCACAAATATTTGTACACACATTTATGTATAATGATCTAATTATGTTTTCAGCATATAACGCATAAATTACTGATATAAATCATCATCATCATCATAACATATAATTTAAAATTCTTGTGTATGTAATAGCTCGGATGATTTTTTTTTTTTACTTTAGTTATTCGCAAGAGAAAACTGAAGTTCCTGTATCGTGTACACATGTATGTACATATGTAACATTGTTTTAAAAGTAAATGTCGAGGCGGAGCTAAGAGGTAAGTAGAATTTCTTTTTTTGTATTTTGTAACTTAACTTTTAAAACAATACAGCAACAACAACAACTAACCAACTATGTACGGCAAAATCATTAAGTTGCATTAAAACGTTAAAAAAAAAAAAAAAAAAAAAAAATTAACAACTGCTGGTGGTGGTTGAGTTGGTTCTTCCACTGCGATGGCTGATTGAAAATCACGATTTCTGTACAAACTTAAAACTAAAAAAAAAAAAACAATAACCAATAATTATAGTCAATTTAGGTATATAGTAAAAAAAATTTGCGATTTTTGATTACTGGAAATGGTTTGAGGTGTAATCCTGTGCGTTTATCAATATATGCGCATAAAAGACATTCATCAAAATAATATAAGATATTTTAATCTGATAATACGACAAACATTTTTTTTTGTTTGTCGTTGTTGTTTTTCTGTTCGATCAAAATTTGCATTGTCTTTGTGCTTCGGTTTGGGAATATTTGCTGATGATTATATCACAGAGGTATAAATATGAATGGACACCTGCATGACTGAAATGGGTTTAGCCAATTTTTTGTAGTGTACAGCCCTTCGTCCAGTCAAAAATTGTATTTTATATTCGAGGAAGTGCAAGTACAAAGAACAGTCATATTAAACAGGTTTCTCTTACTAACAACATGCACGCGCAATTAAATTTACATATATGTAATGCAAACTATTTTGCAGTAACTCCGCCTTGTGCATATGTCCATTTTTTTTTTTTTTTTAATTTTAAAATATTCGTTGGTAATAAGTCATGCCCTCCCTAATTAATGATTAACCATATTTCTATGCGTGCAACTTTGTTACGTTAATTGAAATTTGCAGAAGCCTGAAAATATTTGGTGAAGTGTTCTGTTGATCGATTCTTATTATAACAAGGGTTGTCATACATTTGCCAAAAATTGATTAAAAGACAAAATTTTATTATAATAAATATGGCAGCGTAATTTTTAAAAATATCATATCGTAGTATTTAACATAAATTAATAAATTGCAATGGGTTTGTGGTAAACTGGTTTGTTCGCGCATATCTTTTTCGAAAATCAGAGATGTCTTTATAATGCACATAAAATTGTCGTTAAATACACCTCAAAATCTGCACATTATTTATATTGTATTATTCAAATTATCTCTCTATTGTTAATAATAATTTTTGCGTATACTATTCTGGAGAATTCAGAGTTTCAATATAATGAGCTGTAAAACGAAATTCAAAATGTGATTAAAATCGCTATAAACAAATCAACTGAGAAACGATCAGTTTTTATATCGATAAATTAATCAGGCTATCGTTTTAGCGGATTAAAGTGAGGCTTTTAAAAACCGTGTTGTTTAATGAACCTCAACGATGATTTTTATTTCACAAGATTTTAACAGCTTTAAGTAAAAAGCGCGATGATTATGTTTAGGAATCCTAAAAGTATAAAAGAAAAAATTATCGATTGACAATAACATGAAATTGCTTACGTTTTAATTAATGAATTAAGCTTTTCTTCGTATTTAGATATACTCCATCTATTTATTTATTTATTTATTTATTTAACCTACAGTAAATATACAATCGGTATGCAAAAAAGATTAACAGTTATTATACAATATTTTAGCACAAAAATAACATTTAACAATTATTTAATGATAGACAAAAATCTAAACAACTCATTTCTAAACGAATTTCTTGTCATGTTAAAATCGAAAACGTCATAAACCGAATTAAAGAGTCGCGACATTCTCAAAACTGGTTCTGAGAGTGCGAAGTTTGTAGAAACCGGATCAATATGTAACAAACGACGACGGCGCAAACAACGTGTAGGAGCGTAAAAGTTGAAACGAGCCAGTAAATCGACACAGTATATTCGGGAAGTCAGAACATCTTGAACGAAGATAGCGGATGCAACATCTCGTCGGTGATCTAATCGTTGTAATTTTAATAATTTAGTAGGTAAGCCGCGAAGCGCATACAAAAGAAACTGTTTTTGAACGCTCTCAATTCTGTATGAATGGCAATGATAAAATGGTGACCAAATCTGAGAAGCATATTCTAGAATGGAACGAACAAAGGACACATAGAGAGTTTTCAGTGTGAGTGGGTCGCAGAAGTCTCTACAATTGCGCTTAATGAAACCCAGCATAATATAAGCTTTTGAAATAACAGAATCAATGTGTTTGGTAAAAGTAAGATCATAAGAAAAGGTTACACCTAAGTCGGTTATGACCTCAACTCTGTCAATAGCGGTATTGTATAGAAAATATTGCTGAAGAAGAGGTGAGTGTGTACGAGAAAATGATAAAATCCTACATTTACCCACATTCAACAATAATTTGTTTTTAAATGACCAACTGCAAAAGTTACTCAAGTCACCTTGTAATTTAACACAGTCAGAAACTCCAGTAATAGGAGCAAATATTTTCATATCATCTGCGTAAAGCAAACATTTTGCGAATTTAAAACAATCAACAACATCATTGACAAATAATGAGAATAAAAGTGGACCAATGTGGCTACCTTGAGGAACTCCAGAGGTAACTCGAAATAAGCGAGAACTAAAATCATTTATCTTAACAAATTGGTAGCGATCAGACAGGTACGAATGCAACCACCTGATGGGGATAAACTGACAATTTAGTTTATCCAGCTTATCGATAAGGATCGAGTGATCAATTTTATCGAAAGCCTTCGAAAAATCGGTGTAAACAGCATCCACTTGTTGCCTATGTTCTAAACTACTATATAAATGTTGACAAAAACCGACTAGGTTAGTAACCGTGGACCTACCCGTGTAAAATCCGTGTTGAGCAGGAGAAATAAAAAATTTTGCATGAAAAAACAAGAATTTCTGTACCATTGATTCGAAAAATTTTGGTATGGCAGCAAGAATATCGATTCCGCGATAATTGCTGATATCACTTCTTCTGCCAGATTTAAAAATCGGACGAATGAACGACAGTTTCCAGGGATCCGGAAAAATCCCAGTACGTAGGCTCTTATTAAAGATTAGAGTCAGTGGATGGGCTAAACTCTCTGCACAATTCTTAATAAGGATAGGTGGAAAACCGTCATGTCCTGCCCCCTTATTACTATCAAGTTGAGATAAGCTATCATAAACTTCTGCTTCAGTAAACTGTAAAAAATTAAAATCAGAGCAATCGCGATTATTTATAAGCTTGGTACCAGAATCCCCAGATACTTCATAGACGGACTCAAAAAACTTTGTAAATAGATTAGCGATATCAGAGGGTTGACTTGCGGAAGAGTTCTGAAAGGTCATTGGAGTATAGGAAACCCAACAACCTTCTTTTTATCATTTATGAAATTCCAGAAATTTTTTGGGTTGGAAGTCAGATCCTCTTCTATTTGCAAAATGTAGTTGTTGTAAAGGAACCAATTTAAAGTTTTGAACTCTTTACGAGCTAAGTTGAATCTGGAATAAAACTCAGCGCCCTGTAACTTATACAAAGAATGGAACTTATTCCGTTTTTTTTCAAGACGTAGTAGTTCTTTGTTGTACCACGGCTCACGAAACCTAGGTCCATTTTTATTTGATGGAACATACCTTTCAATACCAGTCTTGAGCAGCCCGTTGAACAATAAAATAGAATGGTTCAAATTTTCATCTCGCTCGAGAAAGTCCCAATTAGAACCGACAAGAAATTCGTTTAACGAATCGTAGTCCGCACGCCTAAAATCGAAATGCAAAGAATTACTAGAAGTACACGTAGTGTTGCAATTCTCTAAAAATATATATATGGTAATTGGAGTGTGGTAAACGCTCGAACATCCAGTAAAATCTTCACAAGGTGAAATCTCCGAAAACATAAGATCAGTTGAATAAACCAAATCGAGAAATATGCCCCGACTATTGCTTATCCGGTTCAACTGCATCATTGCTAAGCTAGCAAAATAATCAGTAACTGCTAATTCTTTCTGGCCAGAAGAAGAGGATGTGAAAACTCCATCAACATCAAACCAAGTAATATCGGGAAGATTGAAGTCCCCTATAATCATTAGTTGTTCCTTAATACAAACCAATGGCATGACCGCAGAACTGATGAAATTAACAATTTCCATATAATATTCCAGAGTAGATCCAGAGGGAACATATACAGCCACCACGAGGATAGATGACTCGGATACATTAATCCGAACAGCAATTACATCATAAATTGGATTACATGCAATGAGCTCGTTTGGGATCGAACTCTTAACAGCAATCAACACAACCCCACCTTTAAGACTGGTACAAAAATCATGTCGATCTTTTCTGTGGACGACGTAGTTGGGTGGGAAATATTCCTCTGAATTAAACCCTTTAGTAAGCCATGTTTCAGATATGATAATCACATCGTAATCGTTATCAAGAACGCCAAGCAAGAATAATTTAGCTTTCCCCCGAATATTAGAGGCGTTGTGATAGTACATCGAAGTAAAAGTAATTTGTCCAGAACTTTTGGGCCGACGCATCACCTTTGACCCTGCGTTATTTAAATTTCGGCAGAGTTGACTACTGCAGCTGGTATCCGGAATTTCACATATGAGGCTCCTGTCCGAAAATTTTGCTTATGGAAGGGCCTAATAAATACACCGGTTGGCCATGCATCCGAATTTAGAGCCTTATCATGAAGCTCCACGTTGATCCCCAATTTAAAGCATACATATTCTAACTCGTGGATATCTTTATCCTTAGGAATTAGTTTAACTGCCTTGTAAACACTCGGACCTAAGCATTTGCTAGCCAGAGCCACAATATCATCCTCAGTTGTAAGAGTATCGTTTGAATATAGTTATTTGATGCGGCAAAAATAATAAATTAATGGCAAAATCGATTATACGAGACTTACATGTCCATGGTGTGTGGCCAACACCATCTTGGCTACAATAAACGTAAACATGGCTGTGATAATAAATTGGTGTAAACCTCCAGTGATTTTGTTTTTATGTTTATTAAAGTAGATTCCGTTTTCTAGTTTGGGTTAGTTTGTTTGTATGCAAATATTTTTCCAAATTTTCATCCGCATATGATAAATCCTAAATTGCAGCACTTACAAGCTCTGAGTTGTTGGTAGCACAACCACGCCCAACCCTGTCACCTAGCCGGCAAATGTGCTGCAGCTACTCAAAAATGGCTCAGAGATTTCTGTTAATGCGATATGATACTTTCTAGAAACGCATCGCGAGGTCGTGTAACCGGAGCGGTGGGTGTAGCGTTACAGTGGCGCCCAACACTGGTACGATTAAATATGACATTGAGAATTACCGTTAATTTATATGGAAATTTTTGTTTTTGTTTTCGTGTTGCACAGTATTTATTTGCCGACCCGAATCTCCGCGTTGTTTTCCGCGAAAGCGTTTTGAATATACAATGTTTGGATGTGATTCAATTCGTCAATTTTTTTTTTATTTTAATTTATTACCTGGTTAGATTACTCCGCTAATTTCCGTTTTCTAAGGGAAAACGTTGACGACTTTTAGTATTAAGGTATCTAATTCAATTGTTTAGTATCAGTAGAATTATAATTGCGCCTAAGAGTTTTTGATTGTAATTATTGAATGAACTGACGTATAGTTATACATTTTTTTTGGAAGTTTCGTTTATCCGGCTATGAGTTTGATTCCATCAAATAGGTGTTGATAAGTAGATTTTACGTCTTTCAAATGATTTCATACTCGCAATACCCTGTTAAACGAAATTTATTTATTCCTAATGGAACAATTTTGTTTCTTCTCAACAGCACTATTTGAAATTATTTTACGGTTAAATTGAGTTTTTTGTTTCTATCATATCTTAATAAACTGTCAGTGCAAGTATTTTTCCAATATGAATGTCCAGTATCTAGATTGCAACGAAATTGCCATTGAATGCCAAATTCATTGTATTACTGGTCCCATTGGATATAAAATGAAAGTTCTTGGAGCTATAATAAATATGGAAGTTGCGAACGAATGCTCTCCGCCTATGCGTGCTCATCCTACGGCGCTTCGATATCCAAAGAGAGAAGTTAAGTTTTGCAGTGCTAAATTGAAAGACATTCCGTCAGAGTTAGAGGAAGTAGTGTCAAATGGCAATAGAAAAAGTTCGGAGGAAGTTCAACAACTTGAAGCGGCTCTTTATTATATACGATGGGAAAAAAGCGGATCAGCTCTTCAAAATCAGCAGCAAAGGATGCAAATAATTTGTTGGCAGCCGCAAACAGACTACTTGAGTGCTTTAATAGTCTTAGCTGCGAAAATGTTACTTCAGCAATGATAGAGCAGTCATTGCATAATATCAATACTAGAGTTAATGGAAATGAAAATACCGAGGGTGAAAGCGATTATTCTGGCGATACGGTGAGGTCAAAGACGATAATCCCTTCGACAACGAAGACAGAGCTGGGTTTTCCGGTGGATGCGAGAATTCGCGTGCTAATATACAGACCATGGCATCCGAAGAAGACAAGGTGGAGTTTATCCTTGATAAACTGATGGAACGATTACGTACTCAAATGAGTGATTCATCTTCAGAGCGAGCTAATTTATTAAATCGAGATAAAGAAACGTCGGTCTCAATTCCGTTTGATCAGAGATATCAAAGACCATCAAATAACGTTCCAACAGGTGTGCTGAATTCAAATCAGAGAGAGTTACCGTTGTTACACCAAGCGAACCCACAAATTGATCAATTCGAAAGGCGGCTAGCCCAAGATAATTTATCTATTTATAATTGGAAAATTATATTCTATGGGTATAACCGAGATGACTTGCCAGTAGAAAAGTTTCTTTACCGAGTGGATAATATGGCCAGCGCAAACGGAATCACACAGCAGCGTCTCGTGGCTAATTTTGGTGTTTTATTGAAGGATAATGCTTTTTAAATTTGTATTGGGAGCATCGGGAGAATTCCGGAAATGTTACTTGGAGACAGCTGCATGAAGCAATGCTTCATCGATTCCGTATTCGTAGAACCAATGACGATATTCGACAAGTCTTAGAAAGCAGGAAGCAGAAAGTAAAAGAGCAGTTCTTAGATTTTTATCATAAATTACGCAGCATCTCATTAACGTTGAGAAATCCATTGTCGGATCAGGAGTTCATTCGATTAATATTTCGGAACATGCGGAGTGGTTTGCAAGCATTTTTAGCAGTGAAGCCATTTGATGGCGTATCCGCGTTTGTAAATCTTTGCGTTTCCTGAAATACATTATCAAAGCCGACGTTAAGTCAGTGAACTGGAGAGGGGGGAAGTGATCATGAAAATGTGGGCAATTCTTCCAAATTTTCTGAGCAGTTTGAGCAACCAGATTCTGTGTGCAGTATTTCGCATGCCAAACAAATGACAAATACACCAAGTAATTATCAGAGACATGTAAGATCCATGCCAAGTGGGTGTTGGAATTGTTCCAGTCTGGAACATTTTTACAAAGAATGTACAAGTTTAGTTCGTAATAGAATTTGTTTCGGTTGTGGAGCTAAAAATGTTTTCAAGCCACAATGTTTAAATTGTAGTTCATTGAATCGTAAGGAAAACTATCGAGGGGAGATCAGAAATACTGGGGGAGAATTTTACAATCTTCTCAAACGGGAAATGTCCAATCCTGCAAAAAAGTAGAAAACACAAATCTTAATAAACTTAACCAACATAATTACTCTTCTCCATTAGATAGAACGCTACGATACTTCAAACTCCGAAAAACTATTAGAAAGATGATTTGTGAGACGAGGATACCCACCCAAATGGGCTCAAGACCTTACGCAAATGTCCTAATAAATGGAGTGCCTTACAAAGGTTTGCTAGATAGTGGAGCCAATATTACTATTTTAGGATGTGGATCAGAACAATTTATAGAAGATAATCAATTCAAGTTATTTAATTTACCATCTTGTTTGTCAACGGCGAGTGGCCAAGCTCAGCAGGTTGTAGGTCATATTGTGGCTCAAGTATCGTACGCTGGTAAAACTAGAAGAATTAGAATTCACGTAGCTCCAGGATTAAGTCAACCGCTTTATTAAGGCATAGATTTTTGGGAGGAGTTTGGGCTGGTACCTGCACTCATAAATGAAATTACACTCGAACCAATTGCACATACCACCAAGTTAGATAATCCTAATATGCATGACCTTACTCCACATCAAAGAGCATTATTAGATGATGAAATTAGCAAGTTTCCATCCTGTGAGAAATTAGGACTGGGTCGTACAAACATCATAGAACACAAGATAGACGTAGGAAGCGCGGTCCCTCTGTTTTTATTATCTGAAGTGGTCAGATTGAGAATAGAATTGAAAAGAGCAAATTTATGCTTAAAGAGACAAAATATCTCGGTTATGTTGTTGGTGACGGTGCACTTAAAGTAGATCCAATCAAGGTACAAGGCATAGCTGACTATCCACTACCAAAAACAAGTAAGCAGATACGCCGGTTTCTGGGGATGGCTGGGTGGTACAGGCTTTTTATTTCGAATTACTCACCAATAACTGCTCCTCTCAGTGATATGCTTAAGAAGGGTAACAAAATAAACTGGAATGATCAATCACTTAAGGCATTTGACGAACTGAAACAAGCTTTAATTACTGCACCAATCTTGGTTAACCCCGATTTTAGGAAGCATTTTTACATCCAATGCGATGCAAGCTCTACAGGTG
The DNA here is from genome assembly GCA_958295665.1 of Tipula vernalis. NCBI lineage: Eukaryota > Metazoa > Arthropoda > Insecta > Diptera > Tipulidae > Tipula > Tipula vernalis. The sequence goes on along the minus strand of OY282560.1, from coordinate 90,827,176 downwards.
TTGGCAGCGTCCTGTTCCAGAAGCACGAAGAAGAAGAACATCCAATTGCGTACATGTCATACAAATTGAATAAGGCACAGCTAAACTACAGCATGACGAAATTGGAATGCTTGGCTGCAGTGATGAGTATGCAAAAGGGCATATGTTGAAGGCTACAAATTCACAATCATTACTGACCACTCCAGTTTACGTTGGTTGATGGACCAGAAGGATTTATCAGGAAGATTGGCAAGATGGTCATTGAAACTGCAATGTGTGGTTGCACTTTAACATCGAATATCGAAAAGGGACCCAGAACATAGTACCAGATAGTTTATCTAGAGTTCACATAGATGAATTAACATCAGAGTTCTTGAAGGAGGATTCACCTTTTCACATAGATATGAGTTCACCAGCTTTTCTAGATATCGAATACTTAAAGCGGATTAAAACCTTGGAGGATAATGGGTTTGTTAACAGTAACTACAAAGTAATGGATAAAAAAATCTACATCAACATGGGGACCCCGAAGTGTAGCGAGGAAGTATTAGATCTACAAGATTGGAAGTTAGTAGTTCCAGAGAGTTTAACGAAGTCATTAATCGAACAGGCTTACAATCCGCCGTCAGCTTCACATCCTGGAATCGCGAAAATATGTTGAAGCGTTATTTTTATTGGTCTGGCATGGCGTCTCAAGTTCATAAATATATCAATTCATGTGATATCTGTAAGTCGTCCAAGGCAGTTAACTTTAACTCTAAACCACCTATGGGGAGTCTAATCGAGGTTAATCGTCTATTTCAGCGTATATATTTTGAATTCCTTGGTCCATATCCAAGAACGAAGAACGGAAATATATCGATTTTGATTGTATTAGACCAATATAGTAGATTTCCGATTCTGCTAGCTTTACGCTCCGTGACTGCAACAAAATTATGTTTATGGTGTACCGGAAGCGTTGTTTTCTGATAACGGCCCTCAATTCGAATCAGTATTGTTAGCGGAGCTACTCGACAAACATGGGGTAAGCCATCAATTTACAGCTAAATATTCACCTCAGGCTAATGCATCTGAGAGGGTCAACCGATCAATTCTTGCAGCGATTCGGTCCTATATAAAAACAGACCACAAAACCTAAGGTAACCATTTGGACGCGATAGCTGGTGCACTTAGAACTACAGTACATTCATCAACAAAGTTCTCCCCGCACTATTTGGTTTTCGGTCAACATAAAATTATGCATGGGTCAAATTACGAACTATTAAGAAAATTGAAATTTGTTGACGATAGAGAAGCGCAGATCATGAACACGGCTGACAGGTTGTCCGTGGTGTAGAAAAAAGTTTTGTCAGATCTGGAAAGAACTTATCAAAAGCGTAAATCGAGTTATAATTTAAGAACACGTCATCGAGAGTTTAGAGAAGGTCAAAAAGTGTTCGTTCGTAGTTTCGTGCAAAGTAGTGTCCCCAGAAACGTTTCGAGTAAGTTAGCCCCGAAATTTATCAAGGCCATGAAGTGAGGAACGAAGCTGGTAGAGTAATGGGGAATTATCATTGCAAGGACATAAGTACTGGTTGAGATATTGTCATAGTTTCTCTGCTACTTGCGAACTTGGTTTAAGTAATTGTGAATACCATTAATTAACTTAATTTGGCTTTTGTAACTTTCTTGTATTGTTCGATAAATATTTTAGTCGGCAATAAAATTTATTTATGACTTTAGAATCCTGATGAAAATAAGTAAAAATTGCCCGGCTTTAATTTAATGTTTAAATTTGTCGCCACAATCGGCATTATTTCTCATGTTTAGTTTTCAGTGATTACGATGTGCTAAGTGTAGTTGTAAAATAAAGTGATTTAGTGCCAAATTATACAGGGGATGTGAATAAGTGTCGCATACAAACGTCCATGGGAGGAAGGGAACGCGTGTGGCCAACACCATCTTGGCTACAATAAACGAAAACATGGATGTGATAATAAATTGGTGTAAACCTCCAGTGATTTTGTTTTTATGTGTATTAAAGTAGATTCCGTTATCTAGTTTGGGTTAGTTTGTTTGTATGCAAATATTTTTCCAAATTTTCATCCGCATGTGATAAATCCTGAATTACAGCACTTACAAGCTCTGAGTTGTTGGTAGCACAACCATGCCCAACCCTGTCAAATAGCTGGCAAATGTGCTGCAGCTACTCAAAAATGGCTCAGAGATTTCTATTAACGCTACGATTCTTTCTAGAAGCGCATCGCGAGGTCGTGTAACCGGAGCGGTCGGCGTAGCGTTACAATTGTAGTAAATAAGTATAAACGTCATTAAAATTAAATGCACTAAAAATCAATCTGAAAACCGTGATCCTTGGCTGATTCACCTTTTAGTCAGCAAAGTAGATATGGACACGAGACAGTTTTAGGCGAAAAAATCTGTCGACGATGTTTTTCCAACGTTCGACAAATTTCAGAAATATTTAAGTACAAGGTGTGACGCACTTGAATCCTGCATGGCCAGTACAAGACCAACTAGCTTACCACAAAAACAGGTGAAAAGGTATCATGCCACCTAAACAGCTAAATTCAATTGTATTGCCTGTCATAAAGATCATTTCGTATATAAATGTCCTTTGTCCAAAAGCTTGAATGTAGAAAACCGCACAAGGACATCTTCAACCTCAATGTTTCTCACGTCCGCTGTGCTTAATATGTAATAAACGACTTCATTCACTTCTACATAAGGAACTTAAATCAACAAATGTACATACAGCAAATGAAAAATTATAATCACAAAACTCAGTTATAGCAGCATTCAATTCAACATTACCAAATGCATCGCAATCAACAATTGAAAACACGCTACAATCAACAATTTCATCACAGCAAGCAACATTAGCGTCACAAAAATCAACATTTACGTTGCTACCCACAGCACTGGTTTACATCCAGCCAAATGGCGGTCAACAAATGTTAGCAAGAGCACCGCTCGATTCCGGATCGCATTCATCATTTATTTCCAAATCGTGCGTTCAACGCTTAGGTCTACGGCTTAGTTGTGTACTCAACAGGGAAAACAAGAGGAAAAACTGTTGTGTCAGTTAAATCACGAGTTTTTCCTCTAATTCCTCTATTATTATTATTATTATTATTGGAGGATCACCTCGCACTGCGACCTAAAAGATCTATTGTGCTGGACCCTGCTTAATTACCCGTTCAGTCAATATTCAGGTTCTTAATGAACCTGATAATACTGCCAAACCGGTACGTGATACATACTATCTGGGCTCATTGCTCTTCCTCCTAGATGTCTACTACAGCATGTAGTTCCGCTAGAAAGACGTTAGCATTGAAGCCTAAGGACTTCGAGAGGGTTGTCCCACTCCCGTATATTGCTATCCCTGCCCCGTCTTCCGTTTGATTTAACTCTTACGAGTTGCTGGGAATTGCAAATCGCCTGTAGGTCACCCAGCTTTACTACAGGAAGGCTAAATAAAACTGGAGGGTGCCTGGTATCTAGAGTCCGCATATTTTGGACTGATTAACCTATCAGCCATTCATCCATCGACATATGCTGTTCCACCTTAGATTAGGGTTTTATGTCAAAGTTTTCTCCTTTTGCGCCATACTTTAGTCTGTGCCAAATGGCCTTAGTTACCAGTGGTTGCCACGAGGAGGCAGCACTTACACTTGCGACTTGTGAACAGGTTACCCCTTACACAATTGTACCCATCACGCAGCTGCCCTCGTTACGGAGCTGGTAGATTAATCTACTCAACTTTGCCCCCCCCCCCCCCTCCAATAGATGCCAAACCACTTCTAATTCCTCTAGCATTATTCTATCAACATTACAGCGCACATCGTAGAAAAGATCACTTCACGTTTACCTGCAAAGTTATAATACCGGAAGACAACGAAGTGTGGCAAATGGAGGTGGCAGATCCATAGTTTAATAAAACTGGTATAGTAGTTCTCTTAATCTGAGCCGAATTCTTTTAGACATTTTAGGCGAACAGAAAAGGTCATTCCATTATTTACCAGTATTACATTCATCCATGTTTGGTTGGCTTATAGCAGGAAAATTGATTCGAAACCAAGAAGAAGGCCATAACGTACAGAATTACAGCGCAAAGATGGATTCTCATATAAACGATGAAAATTTGATGGAAATACTAAAAAGATTTTGGGAAGTGGAGGAGCCATTAATCAATGCAACTCGCATTAAAGTTGACGATCGCTGTGAAGTACTCTATCGAAATACAACCACTAGAACTCCAGTGGAAAGGTTTATTGTAAGGTTACCATTTGTAGAGCCACGACCAGAATTAGGTGAGTCCACTATACAATGCAAAATCAAGGATGATGGGAACTGAAAAATGATTCGCAAGATCGACAGAAATCAATGCTAGATATTTCATGCCACATCATGGAGTTTATAAAGATAGCACTACTAAAAAATTGCGAGTTCTCGCTAAATGATTGCTTGCATACTGGACCAAAACTGCAACCAGATTTAAGAACCAACCCCCCGCGAGCCACTCCACTTGAAGAACTAAATACATACAAATGTGGTGTACCACGGTCACATATGTAACGGCATGTGCACCGTTTCTTGCGATTCGTTCCGTTGGAGGAAATAACGGGCTGTTATGAAACAAAACATCCCAAAGCAGCCCAGGCAATAAGAAACCACTTTTATATGAACGATCTCTTAACCGGATGTGCCACTGTAGAAGATGCAATTATATTAAATAACCAGATAATTGAAATTCTAAGTAATTGTGGTTTCAGATTGTGCAAATGGAAATCAAATTCTCAGCATTTTCTACAATCACTAACTGAAGACAAAGGCGTAGATATGCCCAAGTTAATTTAGGATGACCAAACTACTAAAACTCTTGGTATTATATGGCACCCACAAAGCGACACGTTTACGTTCAAAGTAAATATTCAAACTAGAGAGGTAATTTGGACTAAACCCTCCATTAGTTGGTTATCACCAATTGTCCATATATTTCAAAATGTCACTGCAGAGGTTATGGTTAACGAAAACAAAATGGGATGACGCAGCACCTAAGGAACTGTTAAGTTTATGGAAGAAAATTTATTTCAACTTGAGCCATGTTCAAGAAATCCAAATACCTAGGTGTTTACCATTTACAGAGCCAACTTCAATTCAACTGCATGCATTTTGTGATGCATCAGAGACAGCCTATGGCTGCGTGGTATATATCAGGACCAATAAGAATGATGGTGAAGAGTAAGGTAGCGCCTATAAAAAAAATAATTCCCAGACTGGAACTTTGTGAGGCGATACTACTACCCGATATGGTCAAATATTGCAAAACCACCTTCAATATAGACAATTCAAATGAGTATGCCTGGACCGATTCAATGATGGTACTGCACTGACTCTCAGAGACGCCGGCGAAATGGAAAACATTCATAGCTAATCGGACTGGCAGCATTTTAGAAAACATTCCTAGAACTAAGTATGGATTCATGTATAGCATCAAAGCAAAATCCGGTAGATTATATTTCAAGAGAGCTACTCGTACATCCAGAACTAATACCAGCGTTGGAAAATTGGTGGCAAGGGCCTAGTTGGCTGAAACTTAATCCAACTAATTGGCCAAACAATAAACCACAACTAGGATCTGGAAGGATATACCTGAACTTTTTTTCAAGCAATTAGAATCCTTATTTGAAGTTCGAAGAATTACTAGTGAGGAACAGAAATTTAACTTCGCGATAGCTCATTTACCGATGGATGTGATCGCCACGGTAGCCGCAATAATCCGAAAACCCCTATTAAAGGACAAATATGAAAGTTTACGGGATAAAATTGTTAAAATACGATCGTTGTCGGAGCAAAGTAGGATCGAGAACCTCCTCAAATCTACCGACATGGGCGATTTTTCACCCTCTGACTTTTATAGATATCTCGAACAAAAAAGCTGGGACTTCCACGGCTGCAAATGCTCAGTTACTTATTCGAGGATTGAAACAATCGCACAGTAATGGAATTACGACGATATTTCGATTGATCAAACCACCGATTCAGAGATACAGACATTGCTTAACTGCAATACGACTTCTCTCCAGTTAAAGTCAACACATTTTCCGGGTATCGCGAGACCAGTTATCTGCGATTCCCGAGATGATTCCATCCGCCCGTTTGTCACACAAAAATATAGAAGTGCAGTGATGAGTCATTTCCATTCCATTGCGCACCCAGGCGTGCGAGCAACGACCAAATTAATAGCTGAGAGATTTGTCTGGCCAGGACTTCGAAAGAATTGTGCAACATTCGTCAAACATTGTCAGGCGTGTCAACAAGCAAAGGTGAGCATTCATACGAAATCTCCTTTTTCGACAACAACACCGCCGACTTGGCATATCAATAACGATATTGTTGGACCATTGCCTCCATCGCAGGAATATCGATATCTATTGACAATAATTGACAGATTTTCTCGGTGGCCAGAAGCCATCCCGATGGAAGCCATCACCGCTGAGCGCGTCGCCAGTACGCTGATTTCCGGATGGATTGCTCGCTTTGGGACGCCTCTACGCATAACATCAGACCAAGGACGCCAGTTCGAGTCGCAAATCTTTTCAGAATTAAGCCGACTCTGCGGCATGAAGCATTTGCGATTTACACCAAGACATCCTCAATCAAACGGGATCATAGAGCGATTTCATCGGACGATAAAAACAGATATAACATGCCGGCGAAATCAAGACTGGGTATCTCAACTGTCCATCGTTCTCCTTGGTCTACGCATAATACACAAAGAGGATACCAGTGCCACTCCAGCTGAAATGTTATACGGAACAAATCTTCGTTTGCCCGGAGAAATTTTCGCGGAAAGCTCATCGACCAATCAGCCTTTAAACAAAATATGAGCGCGTTTCTGCCTACATCCACAGCGCATCACATCACATCGCAGGACGTCTTCGAGCACCCAACGCTTCTCCAAACTGAGTTCGTTTTTGTACGAAATGACGCGGTCCGACCACCTTTGTCACCCGCATACAATGGCCCATACCTCGTCAAGGAACGACATCACAAACACTTCGTACTGGAAGCAAAGGGTCGAGAAACAAAAGTTTCAGTGGATCGACTGAAGCCAGTGCATATTTTGAAGAACGATCAGCTAGTTCAACCATCACTACCAAATCCAGAGCTGCCACAAAATCCGCAAGGATCACCACAGGATCCGGAACCACCACAGAGCCTGCAGAAATCGCCCAAAGTCACCAAGTTTGGACGTACCATAGTCACACCCAAACGATTCAAGAGATGAATTCGGTCTGGCGGGGGAGTAGTGTGGCGACCTCATTGCAACTACCCAAACTACCCAAAAAGGATGCTAACCATTTTTGATTGATTGGGAGAACCATTTTAGTTGTGTAAAAATTATTAGATAGACTGACAGATTACAAATAACCACGAATAAGAAAAGGCGTGTAATTAAAAACTTAACAAATAATAAATAAATCTATAAGTGTATTTCATTTAAATATTGGTAAATTTGTTTAACCTTCACAGATCCTTTATGACAATCCAAAGCGCAAACCAGCGTGGGTCAAGCCAGGTGAACCAGGGCCGTCGACGCCAAAAGCAAATATGCATGGTTCGAAGGTGATGCTTTGTATTTGGTGGGATATGAAGGGTGTCGTCTGTTATGAGCTGCTGAAAGAGCGTGAAACCATTAAGGGACAAGTTTATCGACCACAACTAATGGCTTTAAAGCAAGCTCTAGCTGCAAAACGACCGGAATTGGACAAAAGGCACAATAAGATTATTTTACAACAAGACAACGCTAGGCCACATGTTGCTATACCTGTCAAAAATTACTTAGACAGGCAGAACTGGGAAATTCTACCCCACCCGCCGTATTCACCAGACATTGCTCCCTCTGATTACCACTTGTTCCGGTCGATGCAATCAGCCCTGGCACAGCAGCCCTTCACTTCATATGAAAACGTCAAAAAGTGGATCGATGATTGGATCGCCTCGAAACCACCAGACTTCTTCCTTCGGGGAATGGGGACAAGACAAAAACGTAATGACTGGATGACAAGACAAAAACGTAACAATATTTTATAAAAATTAAATACCATACAAATGTGCACAGTATTTCGATTACATGTAGTGGCGAAACTTGCAAATTTTTTGTATATACATGTTATAAATTATTGTCCAAAGTTCTTTGAGAACTAATTGTACTGGCCACTTCTTAATATTTGAAGTTCTTAAATATTTTAAACATTGTGGAAGGAATAAAGTAAATCCAAACACTTTTTTTACCTTAGTACTCAACCCTGTTAAAGTTAGACGAAAGTACAAAGTCGATATGCAGATTGCGTTATTAATATTCCAGCCGAAAATAAAAAATTTAATGGTTATCAGCCGAAAGTAACCAGGATAAATGAATTGCAATAAAACTTTTGTAAATAAATAGTCTTATGTGGAAAACTTTGTCCCACCTACTCGTGGAGAATATCGGAAAATCAGAAGAAACTAAAAAATTAGAATAAAATCAGCCTCTATACTGTGTATATCTGAACATGAATCGTTTTTATGTGATTTGTGACTATCTATCGTTGGAAAGAATATCAGTTCAAGTTTCCCGTAGGAAAAATATTCAACACACTAGAGGCTGATTTTATACCAATTTTAAATATTTTTTGGAGTTTCGCGAATTTTTCACAATTTTCCACGAGAAACTGGAGGCAAGAGAAAGTCTTTTGTCCATACATCCATAGTAATTTTTGGCTCAACACTGTCGGCTGATTATACCTTAATTTTTTATTTTCGGTTGGAATAACACAATCTGCATTACCGATATTTTTCTTTCGGCTGGCAACTTTTGCCTAACTTTAACAGTATTCATCCCATCAATACTTAAGATTGAAACAATAAGTTGAGGTCTAATTACCAAAGTAATTTAGTTTCAATCGTGAGTCCTAGACCTCCCGAAAGCAAAACGGTTATTTTATTAGGGGCATATTATCTACTCAATTTACGTTTCTAACATTGTATTTGTTCTACCCAAAAAATCGTTCTTCTTAATTTTTTTATTTAGCTCGTCTTACTCCTTAAGTATTTTCCTACCGCACAATATTTTTTTTTTCTTTGACTGTTTCTTAAACACACCAAATACAAATTACATAATTCAATAATAACACCATTTATTCTTATTTATACTGGTCGCACGTTACGTATACGAAGATACCTTTCATGAGGGGCGGACAAAGCTTAATTTAATTAGTATAAATTTCAAAACTAATAATTTAATAACATATCTATTATCACTTGGATGGATGAATATAAATTATAATTTATATTTGTGGTTTCTTACATCGTTCTTTTAATAATCGTACTGTTATTGTTGTTGTTGTTATTGTTATTGTTGAGCTGAATCCCGAATGGAAGCACAAAAGATACTCTTAAATAATTGAATATACGCACAGGTAAGAAGAAACACAGATTGTTTATGTAGAATGAATGGGAATGAAAGTAAATGAAACGACCGAGATCGTGAAGACACCCAACAGAAGAAAACTAAAGACCATGAAAGATTCAAATCGGTTTAATTTTTTTTTTTTTGATTATAGGCTTTCTGTAATTTATAATTATCACATACACCTCCTATTTCATATCAATTTAATTGCTTTTATTTATTTACTGGTTTATGTTATTTATAGGTGTATTTATGAGACGATGAGAGGAAACAATATTAAGAGTGAACAAATTAATATTCTTTACAATTATTCCTTTTTGAAAGATGTAGATACCTATTTTTACTTGGCTGTGTTGTGAATAAGGCGTTTCTCTTTTATAAAGATGTAATTTTGATCTTTGTATGTACTTTTAAGTTCCGAAATATAAAACATCAAATTTTTAATGATTGTGGTACGCTTTTTAATTAGACGTTGTTATCCCTTGCATGTGGGGGTGATTTTCTAAAGTCGTAAATTTACAGATCAATAGTATCTTGGTCTTCTACTCATCTTTAGTTGAATGCCAATATATACTTATTATTAATGTATCTATTCTAGAGCACAAAAAATATTTTGTTGCTCAATCGAAGGTTTAGTTGACCGCGAGGCGCGCTTAGTTCAACTTATTGCCCAAAAGCAACAAAATGTTTTGCACCCGAGCAACATACAAATTTAAAATTACATTTTTCTTAATCCACCAGTAGACCACCATAAATATTCAAAACACGGGTACATATATACTGTAGGTAGAGAGTTGACACGAATCTATGAAGTTTTCCAGAGATTATTCCGTATGTAAATGTACGTACAAGAACCAAATTGGAATTATATCAGGTTATATTAGACTTTTATTGATTTGATATAATGCGGTGCGTCGTAGCACACTATTGTGAAGTGTAATGTGGAAAAATTTGATTAATCATTAAAAATAAATTTAGAAATTATGAATTATATGACAAACAGAGTACATTAACTATTAGCCTAAATGTTGATCCAATCATTCCAAGGACTTAAACTGTTAGTAGTTTTAATACCCTAACCTAGGTGTCACCATAATAATATTGTTATATAAATTTTTGCTACAGTGACACCTAGGTGAGAGCATTAAAACTACTAGAATGTACCTACACAAAACACAAAAGTATAAGAAAGATTATACCGAAATAAAATGTTAAGCCGGTCCGAACCTAGCGCCACTCTTTGAATATTATTTTTTGGTACTAACATTAGGTGTCTAGTAAGGGAAACAAATTCATTTACATATGATATGAAATTTTGTATTTTAAATGGAATATATATTCCCTTCACTGTAAAGCATATTCTCAATTTCTCATGTATTTTTCATTCGTTTTGACTTCGTTTTTGTATTTTCGTAATTATGTACATAAAATTTACATAGTATATATATATATACATATATAGCTTAGCCATTCCATTAGCCACATTTGGTATGGAGAAGCGAAAGAAAACATTTCTACATAGTTTTGTTTATGTTTATTTTTTATATACATATACATATTATAGTATGCACAAATACATAACTCAATATATACTTTTAGATATTTTCGGCATCGAACTATTTAATTTATGAATGAAGGAATTGAAAACGTAGAAAATATTTCATTCATGGTTTTATCTAATTTTGTGCTACTTCTACGAAATTTTATTTATTTTTCCTTGCATTCAAAATATGCAAATAGTTTGTGCAGGCTAAACTTGTATTACAGCGTAACCCAATCCTATGAAATTAAAAATAAATCAAATAATAATTTTTTAAGATTGTTTTTATTTTAAATGTATAAATAATCTAAGCTTTTGATTTCAATACAATCTAAAAATGAAAGTTTAAAAAATCACATAATTTTGATTTTCAAAACGAATAAAAAATAAAAATATTTATTTTAGAAATTTGTGTAAAATGCATTTTGTGAAGTAAAATTCAGATCATCATTTGCTTTTTATTTACTCAATAAGAAGTAAATAAAAGCAACTGATGATGCGAATTTTTGTTCACGATATGCACTATGCATAAATTTTTAAAATATGTAAATGTTTTTACATATTTTGTAAACCAAAATTTGATGGATTTTTAAACTTTCATTTTTAAATTGTGTGTGATTTACGGTATTCCTAAATTAAAAAACGGTTTGAAATTCAAAATCATTTTGGAAAATAATCAATACAATTTGTATTAAATTTTTATTCTAGAGAAAAGTACAGATGTATAGTCCAGTTAATCTGTAAAAAAGGTTAAAAATGGGAAATCGATTAATTCGGAACACCCTTAAAATGGGAAAACACTCTTTAATTCGGTTACCTACTTTTTAAATATTTTACAAATTGTTAACTTTTTCAACATAACATTTTTATTTAACTAGACCAAATATGAAATGTTCAACTTCTGGTGGAAACAATGAGCTTGCCAGGTTAAACATGAAAAAAACGATTTTTTTGCTAATTTACTTATTTTATTTGTTTAAAATTTTTAATTCAATTATTTCTTTCGGTTATTTAACCAAATATAATTATTGAACAATTGAATTAACAATTTTCAGTTCATTTTAACATTTAAAATTAAGACAATTAGTTTTAGATTAATTTGAAAAAAAAAAAACAAATATTATAAAATTAAATATTTAATTAAATAGTTAAAATATTTTTTATGTATACTACATTAAATAATATTATAATATATTTAAAATATTGGTAGTTAATAATTTAAATAGTTATAATTATATACTCGTAGTTGAAAAAAGATTTCTATCGGTTTGTAATATTACAATACTTTTATTATGAAGAGCGAAATTATCAAGAATTTTGCAAGTTCAGTTTCGATCTGAATGAGAATTATGAAAATTTAATTTTTTTTCCATCTCATGCTATAGCGACTTAATTGTTAATTGCAGATACATTTATTAGTACATTAATACAAAACAAAAAGATAACCAATACCAAACAGCCAACGCTTTTTGGGCACATTTTTGTTGGAAATGGGGTGATTTCGAATTCCGAGTTTTAACTTAAGCGACAAGTTTTCAATAATATTTAAGCCCAGTGATATGTGGTATTTTCATAACTTCGAGACAATTAAACAAAAGTCATTATTGGACGATATAAGATGAACGTATCGGATCGTTCTCCTGATAAATTTCGAAGCAATCTTTAATTCTTAACACTCCAAGGGTTAAAAAGCTTGGAATCAAATTTTCCTTGAGAAATCGGTCTATATTTCCGTCTGATACATACCCCACGCCATTTCATCATGTCCACATTCATGTTTTACTGCATATTTTACAGAACTATATTTTCGGCCGAATTCATTTATTGATGACAATCGATAACTAATAATAAGCTTTATCATTAAAATTAACAAAAATAATTACATAAAACTAGATTAAGAAACGCTTAAGAAGAATAGTTTTCAATTTTGGTGCAGAATATAATATTTTCAAAACTTTTACATCGATTTTCCCAAAATGCGTTTTCTCTCGTTATGTAAATCAAGTTATGTACGGCTGCGTTGAATTTATTGAATATTAATTCATCTTTCCATTTGGGATTCGAAGCCAAAAATATTAAAGTTACTCTCATCTGAAAATATAATATAATGCTGAAGTAGTACACTTTAACCGTGTTTTTTTATATTATTGTTATGAATAAGTTGTTTTTATCTCGCGTTTCTGCCATGGAAATTTGCACCTCGTAAAAGACCTCGCACGGTCCCGGCATGAACTTTTCAGCCATACAGATTTTTCTAACTCAACTAATACGATTACGATTTTCGTTAATATACAATATGTATTTTTATATTTTTAAATGCTGCGAGTTGGTTGAAGAAAATGTGAACTCATGAATTTTAAATTTTGTAATGATTACATTTGCTTAAATGCATTTCCGGATTTTCAATTGAAACATTAATTTAGGTATGGAGAGATTTATCCCTAGGATAACAGCTTCAAGCACAAAAAAGGAAACGTGGCATAATAATAACTTGATAAATCTAAAAATAGAAGGGGCAAGGCTCACAAAAACTATAAATTACATCCTAATTGCGTAAGAAGTATATATGGGCTTATCCATTACTTTTTAAAAAACCGGGAGCATGCATTTTACTGCATTGACCGATTTATCTGTAACTTTTTTCCAGAAAATTAGTCGGTGAAAAATGGATTTTCCCAAAATTTGACCCCTTCCTGGCCCACACTTCTCAAGCTATGATTTTTTGAAGTTAAGAAATTGAGTGATTTTAGGCTAATAGATAGGTAACCATTCTACTTAGGTTGCTTTGTTTTTAAAGGTATAGGCCTCATTCTCTCCGTTTTCTCGCCCCACTACGTTATAATTTTTTTAAAACACCTAATAGCTCGTTAAAAAAAATCAGGAGTAATAACGTACATTTTAATTCAGTATTTCACAAATATCTCAGTTTCTGTTTATCATATTAAAAAAAAAGTATGTACCACTTTATTTATTAAGAGTTTGCCTTTAAATCTAACATTTTTAAAATTATAAGTAGGGGTAAGTTTAGTAGTAGATACAAGTTAATTTGTACCTTTTTTCATCTAGGGGATCACAACTGTGAATTTTTAACAGTGTTGAACCTACTATTGAGCTTTTCCTTATGCTTCTGAATTTTGTTATGATCTATATAAAATCAAAATTGATCTGAGAGATTATAATTTGTTTACTGTAATATTAAGTTAAAAATGTTCGATTTAAAGGCAAACTCAAAATAAATAGAGTAGTACATACTTTTTTTTAACATGATAAACAGAAGCTGAGATATTTGTGAAATACAGAATTAAAACGTGCGTTACTACCCCTGATTTTTTTTAACGAGTTATTAGGTGTTTTAAAAAATTATAACGCAGTTAGGATCTCAATATCCAAATAAGTATTTCATGAGGTGTTGTGAGGATAAAACGATGAGCTTCTTTCCAAAAACTAGTGTCGTTCAGAGTAAAACGAGAAAAGTTACAGAGGTGTGAATATTACGATTTCCGAAAAATTGGGTGCATTCAAACGCTCGTACCCTACTTTAAAAGTGTTTGAAAAAATTAAATGTGGTTCAAAAATTGGTAAAGGTCATGAAAACATGCAAAAACTGAGTCTATGTATTTAGTAAAAATTCACTGATTTAGAGAAAATTTTAAAACATGCCATTTTCTAATAAAAAAATAAGATTGTACCTTTTGGTGTCGCATTTAGCCAATATTAAATATGTGTTCAATAAAAAACGAAGAGAATGATGCCTATAACATTAAAATAAAGCAACCTAAGTAGAATGGTTAATAGCCTTAAATCACTCAATTTCTTAACTTCCAAAAAGTATTACTCGTGGAGGGGGAGAGGAGGGGCGCTGGAAAGAGCCAAATTTTGGGAAACTCTATTAAAGAATATATATATACTCGTAAATATAGTATATATGTACAAATATATTCTTTACAGCAGTTATATTCTGGAGCTTGCATCATCAACTAAATCAAAGCGGAATAACTTTTCGCATTTTGTTAATTACAAAAACAAATCTAATGGACAACTAATTTGTTGGACATTGTATATAATTCAAAATCTATGTATTTTGAATAATGTTGTAAGGGAGTCAAAATATTCTATGTTTCGTCTCGAAGTAGATACTATTTTATCCGAATGGTCAATCCTTGATATTAATGAAAGTTCCGGATTCGATTGTATTCCACTCATTTTCTAAAATTAGCCGGTAGTGCAATTTCTGGCCATATTTCCCTAGTTGCCTCTCTCTCCAATGGGAACGCTTACTTATTAAGCCAATTTTTAAATCAGGATCTTGAAGCGATGTCGAGAACTATAGAGGTATTTGCATTATTTCAGTTTTAACAAAGCATTGTGTGTAACTAGTTAAAGGGAAATTGTGGTTTCATGTTAAGATATTCATTTCTCATGGATTTTCACAGGATAGCTTGAATTTTTCCTTGATAGGTCAACTGTAACTAACTTAGTTTGGTTTTCAAATTGTATTTTATATGTACTATTAAATGGTAATTTTGTACAGGTCATTTACACTGATTTGTGAAAGGCCTTTGATAAGATCGATCATGAATTGCTGCTGCGGAAACTTGACTCCTTGGATTGTAACTGTTTTGTCTATTGATTGGATTAAGTCTTACCTGGAATTTAGAACTCAAATAGTGAAAATTGGTATAATTTCACTTCAAGAGTTCTTTAGGAGCCCATCAAGGTAGTCATTTGGCTCCATGTTCTTTATTTTTTTCGTAAATGATGTGGTAAATTGTCTGAGTAATTTATGCGGACGACATTAAAATTTTCACAACTATTTCTTGCGCCAATGATGCAATTGACTTTCAATCTGATCCGACAAACTTCAAAGCTTCGTGTACATCGCATAATTTGATGCTATAGATCTACAAATGCAAAACACTCTGCTTTACCCGATTACACTCACCCGCTAGTTACGTTTACTTTTTTGACGATTGCATTATTAAAAGTGTCGATAAGTTTAAAAATTTAAATTATATGCTTGGGTTTTTTAAAAGGTTTTCCAAAGATTTTCAAGATTCTTAAGTGATTAAAATTTTATACATCCCGTTTGTTCGTTCATTGTTAGAATATGGTGTTGCCGTATGGAATCTGTTTTATAATAACTACTCAGATGGCATAGATAGATAATAAGATAGTAAAAGCACTTTTAAATGTAAGCTCTCCCAAGGCTACCTAGAGATGTAAGTCTGCCTGCTTTCATACTTCCAGCATATCGAGGTATATGCAAATTAATAAATACTGAGCCTCTTTTTATTCGTAGAGACCCATTTAAGAAATTGGTGCCAAAGCATCTTTTAGATTATTGGTAAATTTTGAAATATTTTAATGATATAGTTTTATTAATTCTTTTAATAATGTAACCAGTTCGTTATAACTATATAAACAATTAAATAAGTTGGTGATAAGGATAACTAAATAAATAAATAAATTCACAGATATTCAGGAATTTAAAAAAAAAATTAACAATTACAAATAGTTTACTACTGAAAAACGCGTGTCCATTTTCACAACATAACGAACACTGTACCACATATCTCTGCCGGAAATTAAGTTCAAGTATTTTAGTTTGACCCTAAAGGACTTTTAAAATAAAGAAAAAGGGTGAAGACGGGCTTCTTCAATTTCAAGGGTGTCCCGCATTAAACAGCGTACACTTTATATTTTGACATCATGTACGGCACACAATCTATAGGAATTCAAAAAATATTTCCTTTAAAATCGATTTCATTGTAAAATTAGAGAAGTTGGTTGAACTAATAATGAAGCTTGATTCAAAACTACTTAAAATATGTCTTCAAAATTGTTTGTGCATAATAAAACTTAAGACAAAAAAGCAGAAGATTGTGAGACACGACCTTTAAATGTAGAACTACATACGCCTAGAGTATAAAGTAAGAGGTCACATAGAATAGGATAGTTTGGTAGTATATGAATTAGGATAGTTTGATCGTTTCATGCAAATTAAATGGTGTTGGTCGACTAAAGGCCGTCCAACCATTACCGAGTTATAAATAATAAAACAACGTGCGGCTCGGCGACCTTAAATGAGAGAAATATTTTCTGCGATTTTCAAAAATAAAAATTGTTATAAAGAGGTCGTCGAACCACGTGAAAAGGTTTTTGTCCCGTTAACGGCCGTTCCTCCATTATCGAAATATAAATAAAAATGTGAAGAAAACAAAAAAAATCAGTTTTTCCTTTTTTCTCAACTTTAAAAGGGACAATTTACACAAATAATAGTACATTGTTCTACAAGTAAAGAAAAGTAAAAGTTTTCCAGTGATTGTAACTGTTTAATTTAGGTATTTTTCGTCAAGTATAAAACAAAAAATGGCATATTCGACGCGTAACAAAAGTGATTTACCGCATGCTTGAGAAATTTTACACTCGCTGGAAAACTCACTTTTCTTTATTTGTAGATTTACTATTTATGAAGAACACATCATGTCGCGAGTAACTGTTTGTTGCTTTAAATGTGTTTTTTTGTCTTAATTTTTAATTTGCACAAACAATTTTAAATAAAACTTTATTAGTCCAACCAACTGCTAACTTTATAGAGAAATCGTTTTTAAGCAAAATATTATGTTTGAATTCCTATGTAGGTTTTGGGCCGTATTATTACGAAACAAAATCAATTTGTTTTCATTCATATTAGACGAAAAATGGGTATTTTAATTAAGAAAACCCATAATTCATCATTTTTATTTCGCGATACAAAAAATCGCACGACCGACGTTCATAAGTTTTTTTTTCTAAACTAAAACTAATCGACAACAATCGACTCAATTATGTACGTACAAGATAATATACAGACGTACATCTACATAATATACCAAAAAAAAAAACAAAAACAAGGAAACAAAAATGTTCGTAAAAGCAAGAGAGAGGTAAATTTTTTTTTTTTTTTTGTTGTTTAAAGAGCAGATTAAGTGAAGGAAATAAATATTCCATTTCAATTAAAGAATTTCATTACGTTTATAAAAAACTTTGTTTCCCTCGGTGGACACCTAATGTTAGTTTTATTTTCGGCCGTACACATTATTCGTGCGCTGATTGAATTTCATTGTTATATGCGCTTGAAATTTCTTATATTTCATTATTTTATGGTACCTATTAAAAAATAATCAAACTGTTATAATTATATGTCGTCATTTAGGCGAATTATTATTTTACTCTGTAACAAACTGACCTATTCTCAAACTATGGTTTGGTATATATAAAGGCGAATGAAATTAAATTGGACGATTATAGTATTTAGAACGCGATGGTGTGAAGATTTAAATAGTGAGATAATAAGTCAGAAGAGTATGAAAGTTTAACTGATTTTTGTATTATTGTGAAATTTTTGTTGTGTAAATAAATTATATTTAATTTATTTTATCGTTTGCCTTATAATTTTAAAATGGTTGACAAGGCAAAAACGTTACAGTTATGACAAGGAAATGATTTTCTAACTGAAGGCTCCGGCGGTAAAGAGTGAATGTAAAGACATTTTGGAGATGCAACTAAGTAAGCCCAAGGAGAAGGAAGGCTTAAAACTGATAGTTTGTCGAGCTCCATTTTACAGTGGAAAAATAAGAAAGATACCCGGAGATTACAGAGAAGAGAGTTGAAGATACGATGATCGAAGTTTTAATTTATCACAATTGATGGTTGGTTACTAATGTTGCTATGAACCAAATGGCGGGCGAAATTAAACATTCAAATTAAATTATGGATCGACGGAGTGGGGAAATTAAACAATAGTTGATACAACAAGGGGAAGAAATGAAAGATCAGAACGAGCGATAGTGGTGGAAAATTAAGACGCAGAAGGCCAAAAGAGAAAAGAGGTGATTTTTAGAATTTCTTAATATACACGACGACCATAGTTCCCCATATGGGCAAAAATTCCATTTGAGGACGGATCACGGAGTTTTACGATGGGTGCGTTGATCGAATGTCTTCAGAGCTGCGATTTACAGATCGAATATCGAAAGGGAAGCTATCATGTCCAGTACAATGCAAATATTGTTGGTTGATCAACGAGGTTGGTTTTTACCGATGGTTCACAACATTAGGTATTTATTACCGAGCACCTAAGCCAATCAAATATCAAAAAACATGGTTTGCCTGGTTTAGGAGCTCGGAAAAAATACCTAAGGTAAAAAACCAACCTCGTTAATCAATAACCTCGAAATCAATATATTTTAAAACAAGTGTGCCCACAATATTCGTAAAGCGTCATGAGTTCGATCGTTGAATTGCGCAGCGTTTCAGTCCTTAATAAAATTTTTTGTGCATGCGTTATTTAAACAATTTTAAAAAGGGATACCATCATATTTCCAAACATAAGAATCCCAAAAAATTCAAAATAATGTGCCCCATTAAAAAGGAAGTCCCCATTAAATTTTTGTTAACTACTATATGAAAATCAAAGGAAGTTACGTAATTTCTTATCACCCTTGCGCAGAAAGGACCAATGCAAATGGCTTTGGCGAGTTTTCTATTTTAGAATTTTTTAAAAATGTTCCGATTTCTATGAATGTTAAAATTTCAAAAAAAAATCTTCAAAGCGGAAATTTGGGGCGGCAGGAAAGTTTGGGGCGGCATTATTTTATTTTGGATAACGATACCAACGCATATTTGGGCAATTATGAAAAATTAAAAAAAAAAACGATAAATCAATTAATTAAGCTTAAAATTAGTTTTGTTTAATTAAATAGTGATTTAGCCACTTATATTTTGTATGCATTTGGTCCGTTTTTGTTGCGTCTTTATAACATCTCGCAAGTGGTTCAAAAACGTATTGATAAAATTACCTAGAAACTCACCCACTCAGTTGTGTAACATGTTGATGTTGTTCTGGCTTTGTTTATTTACCATATAGCCCTCGTTATTCGTTTATTGATACCCTCTTCAGTCCCACTATTTTTTGCTACTATGCACCCAATGTACACGAATTCGTTAACATCTTTTATTGGTTCTTGGTTGAAGGGAATCGGTGTAGTTATACTTACGTTTAGTCTCATCGTTTTCGTCTTACGAATGTTTATTTTGAAACCTACTTTGTTAGCTAGATCTGCCAGCGTTGCAACTTATTGCTACATATGGGTGTAATTGTGGGTTAGCAGGCATATATCATCGGCGTAATCCAGATATTGAGTTTTCTTGTCCTGAATGAGTTTCCTTGTCCTGAATTGCGAGAATGGTATAGTTTCTAAAAACTTTATCGCGAAGAGGGAAATATGTCGTCAATTTTTACATTCCCTTAGATCGCCTTTCTTGCGGATCATAATGGTCAAGTCTTCTTTCCATTTTAGTGGTATTTTAACAGAATTCCAAACTACTATGATTGGTGTTATAGCTTTTGCAGTTGTAGATGTGCCCCCTTTGAATATTTCGGCTGGTATGTTGTCAGTTTTGTGCCTTATTGTTCTTTAGCTTCTCTCAGACAATTTTAACTTCGCGCTCCGTTGGTGAGTGGGTGTTAATTCTTTCATTATTTATTTTTTCTCCTTCCATCTGTGGGCGCTCCGTGAACTATTTGAATAGAAAAAAATAGGTTCGCTGCCCTTTAGAAAATCGAAGGTACAACGTGAATCAAAAATTATGATAATGCATCGCAAGGTGATGAAGGAAATACGAAAAATGAATGAGGTATTCGTAATGCAATCGGTCCTAGTAATAATGGTGGTTCGGACAATCGAGTGACATCCTCAAACGTAGCTCGCGTCGCCGTAAGAATTCCACCGTTCTGGAAAGCGAATCCGCCTCTCTGGTTTTGTCAATTGGAAGTCCAATTCGAAACAAATGGCATTACAACCGACGAAACAAAATTCAACACAGTAGTGGCCGCGATAGAGAGTAATATTCTCTCCCTAGTAGACGATGTTGTAATGAACCCCCCGAAGACAGGAAAATACGATACATTAAAAAAGCGACTGAAGGAGTATTTTACGGAATCGAAAGAAAGCAGATTAAAGAAATTATTGCACGATAAATATTTGGGAGACCAACGGCCATCATATTTTTTAAAAGACATGCGCCAGCTAGCAGGACCAAAAATCGGTTGTGGATTGCTTAAGTCACTGTGGATTCAACGATTGCATACGTAAGTGCAAGCCATCTTATCTTATTAGTTAGCAACGGCGACTTAGATAAGCTCGCTACGATGGCCGATCGCATCATGGAGGTAACAAAGGCGTCGGAGGTGAATATGTGTGAGAAATCACAGCAACCCGAAACAAATTCCAATGATAATAACGTAGCATCGTTGAGGGCACAAATTGAAGCACTGACGAAAAAAGTGGATGAAATGGGACGAAGCCGTTCCCGAACGCCAGGTAGATCACAAAACGGAAATAATTCTCGTTTAAACTCTCGCAAGCGTACCGAGTACAAAAATTGCTGGTATCATTATAAGTTTGGGGATAAGGCTACTAAATACCGTCCGCCGTGTGAATTCTCAAGCAACGAAAAAAACTAGTGGAGCGATCACTCATGGCGACTAGCGATCAGAATTCAGTAAATTGTCGCCTTATTATATTCGATAATACAGCAAATTGTCAGTTTTTGATCGATATGGGAGCTGACGTTTGCGTAATACCACCGGAAAAAAACGCGAAGATGAGCAAGTTAGACACGTTCCCAATAGATCTGTATGCAGCTAATCAAACAAAGATTAACGTTTTCGGGAACAGGACACAGTTACGGTTGATTTGGTTTTGCGGAGAAATTTTACCTGGACATTTATCGTGGCCGATATCGGTAGAGCGATAATAGAAGCCGATTTTTTAAGTCACTTCGGATTACTCGTAGATCTAAAACGAAAGAAGCTGATTGACAGAGTTTCGAAAGACCAAACATCAGGTGTTACTACAGTGCGAACGATTGATTCTCCATACTTCGAGTTGCTATCGGAATATAAGGATCTAACTTGTCCAAAGGTGGGCGTGAGTCCAATTAAACACAACATGACTCATGTGATCGAAACGAAATGTGCGCCAGTATATTCAAAGTATCGTCGGTTAACACCGGAAAAATACACTATCGCAAAACGTGAGTTCGACAATATGATGAAGTTGGGAATATGTAGGCCATCAAAAAGCCCATGGGCCAGCCCTTTGCACCTAGTGGAGAAAGAAAATGGTGAGTGGCGGCCATGCGGCCACTACCGCCGACTTAATCATGCAACAGTGGCGGACCGAAATCCAATACCGCACATCCAGGATTTGGCACACGGATTACATGGCAAGCACATATTTTCAACAATCTATTTGGTAAAGGCTTACCACCAAATACCAGTTGAACTATCGAACATAGAAAAAACGGCGATAATAACGCCATTCGGTTTATTCGAGTTTCCGACGTTGACCTTTGGGTTAAGAAACACGGCCCAAACCTTTCAAAGGTTCATCCACGATGTGTTGAGAGTGTTCGACTTCGTTTTCCCGTACCTGGATGACGTGCTAGTTTACTCCGTTAATGAGGAACAGCATATGGATCACTTGCGCCGGTGTTCGATCGATTTAGGGAACACGGCATTGTAATCAACATGACAAAATCTGTTTTCGGTAGAAAAACGGTAAAATTTTTGGGTCATATGATATCCGAAAATGGTACGACACCCCTACCGGAAAAAGTTGCTGCCATTGCCGAATATAAAGAACCAATAGACGTTAAAGTGTTGCGACGATTTTTAGCAATGAGCAATTTTTATCATCGATTTTTGAGTACATGAAAGGCAATAAGAAGAACGACAAAACGAAAATCAATTGGACGGTGGAAGCAAAAAATGCATTTGAGAGATGCAAAGCCGATATAGCGAACGCAGCGACGTTAGCACATCCATCATCAACAGAACCATTATCGTTAATAGTCGACTATGCTATGGGAGCGGTGGTGTAGCAAAGGTCAGGCACTAATTGGGTACCGCTCAGTTTTTTTTCAAGGAAACTAACAGCGACACAGCAAAAATATAGTGCGTACGACCGCGAATTACTAGCCGCATACTCAGCAGTAAAATATTTCAAATTTTTACTGGAACGACCACAAACCGTTAACGTTCGCTTTTCAACAGAAACCGGAAAAGGCGTCACCTCGTCAACTCCGCCAATTAGACTACCTCGGACAATTTTCAACCGATATTCGACATGTAGCGGGTAAAGATAATGTGGTGGCAGATGCTTTATCACGGGTGGAAACAATTTCGATCCCAAAACTGGTGGATCTCGATGAATTAGTTGATTTACAAACGACAGATGAGGAGCTAAACATGTTATTGGAATCAAAAAGCCAGATGAGTTTGAAGCTAACACCACTGATACTACCCGGCAGTGACAAAAATATATTTTGCGAAGTAAACGAGAATAAAATAAGACCGTATCTACCAAAGTGCCTACGACAGGAGACGTTCCAGCATTTCCACAGTATAGCACATCCAGGTGTTAAGAATTAACCAAATGCATCTTCTTTTAAATAGTATGTTTCGTAGTTTTCCAGTGACCTTTCTTACGCATTGATGTAATACGCGCATGTTTCTATTTGCTTTTTTTAGTATTTCCTATTTTAGTTGACGACGTTCCTCAATTTTCTTCCATGTATCAGCACTAATCAAGGGTTTGCAGCGAGGGTTGTAATCTGTAGTAGCCGAATATGTCGGTTGCAGTATTGATGTAGGCTTCTTCGATTTGTTTCAATTTTTCTACTTTACTGAAGGCATCATTGATTTAAAGATTGAGCTGGAGCGTCACATTGAAACTGTTTCTTGGATTACTGTCAAATTGTTCCATTTCGCTTTCTTTTGAAACTTCAACGATTTCTCCCGAGATATTCGAACTGTATAAATGTCACAACTTATTAGTATCAGTACAACGGCCGTAGTGTACCAAATGTCTATTTTTTGTTTTTAGCTAACTTCTGAAAAGTTCAATTCAACAGGCAATCTGTCAGTGTACTTACTAATCCATGATTAAACTTCCATGATTTCTTTTATCACTCCTATATCTCTCCGATGTAATAAAAAATAATTTAATTTCACTCAAACAACATACAAATGCCAAAAAATTAAATAAAATCGCAAAGTTCATTATAGAAATTTCTATTTAAAATTATATATTCCTTTTCAATGTAAGAATTTTTTTGTTTTATGTATAATAATTAATTAATTTTAATAAAATATAATTAAAAACCGTCTATTAAAATTTAATCCTTATTTATTTATTTATTTTTATTTTTTTGATTTAATTATCATAAAATGCTCCTCTTCCTTCTTTCAATTTTATATAATTACACAGTCCCACCTTCTTTTGAACCATATCTTGGCCAAAACAAAAAAGGATTTTCATTAGGATTTATTGAATTAAAATAAATATGTATATGAATTACGTTAATAATTAGATAATATGTTTTATGAATGTCTGTACTTTGAATACTTATCCCAATAAAAATATATTTTGCCTATTTATGATTTTTGTTTTTTAATATAAATATACAATAATCGCAATTACCTATTAATTTATATAAATTGTGTTATTAGTTTAGTATTTATAATGGGGGAGCCAACTTTTTAGAATCAAGTTGATGTATTTCTATTAAGTAATTTAATTAATTAATTAATAATAATAGTAATTTATAATTATTTTTAAATGTACGGCATTACATTAAATTCAATTTTATTTTTTAAATTTAATTATATGTATATATTATTCTTACGGCTAATACAGAATGGGTTGTAAAATTAATAATTATATTTTAATTAATTTTAATTATTTAAAATAGATAACAAAGTATAATATATATATATATATAATATAAAAACTAAATATATTTTATTAAATAATAATAATAATAAAATGTAAATGATTTAAGTGGATAAATAAAGCCTATGATAATCATTGGCACCAAATGCACAATTACATTTTGGACATTTACGCTGTCGCGTCTCATACCTTGTGCGAAGACAATCATAACAAAATACGTGGAAACATTTCGAAAGTACGGCATCTTTCCGTTTAACCTTACACGATGGACATGTAAGAGTTTCTTTATATTCACGTATTTCTTCTAGCATTACTTCATCGATGGTTGTACCCGTCATTTCAATCTTTTTCATACGTTCAGCCTTACGTTTGAATTGCGCTAACTCTTCTTGTAAACGTTTCGTTTTGTAAGCTTCGGCTTCGAGCGAGCTCGTTTTTTCTGCCACCACCTGTTGTGCCTCCTTCATTTGGGAATGATATTTTTCTAAATGTAATTTCAAATCGGCCGCCGATTGAGCTGATTCAATCGCTTTACGTTTATGCATTTCCATTGCTTGCTGCCGTAATACTAGCTCTTTTTCGATTGAGGTTACCGTATTTTGTAGAATCCGTTCCTTTTCTTCTAGTTTTCGTAATACAATGTGCATTGCTTCAATTTGTGCATCACGTGTCGTGACCTGATCTTCTAGAATTTGTTTCTCTTCACGCAACAGCTTATGCATTTGATTCGCTTTAATTCGATCAGACATTAATTTAAAATTAGCATCATCTTTTTCACGTAATTGCTGAATCAGTCTTGAATTCTGTTCTTGCATATCTTCGAACGCTTGTCCCGTTACCTCCATTTCATTTAAAAGTGCCTCCTCTTCATGAGAACCGACAAACGGACGGTTATAACCAACCCAACCAATTCCATCAGACGGTTTTTGATTAGCTACTTGTTTTTGTAGTTCATACTTTTGTTCCTCTAACATTTTTATCTTTCGCTTTGCTTCCTCATCGGCCAATTTTTTACGATCTTCACGTTTACTGTCCTGAATTTTCTTTAGCTGCTGTCTAAGTTCTTCGATTTCAGCCCGCAACTTCTTTTCCGTTGCCATTAATTGAACTTTGTCCCGCTGATCCTTAGACACATTTTTATACATATCATACAGTAATTTCATTTCATTTTGTTCATTTAGCGCTTTCTTAAGTTGCGCCCGCAAATCACGTACAATCGTTGATTCAGCCATTTTCAACTCTTTGATCCGTTGAGCCTCTTTTAGTCCGTGCTCTGATTTAACTGCACCAGCCGCCCCAGTTGCATTTTCCTTTTTAACATCGCCAGTACCAGCACCCGAAGTAGTTGGCGTTAATGATTTTTCATTTTTCATATTTTCCTTTTTAATACCATCCTTTGAATCCATTTCATCATCATTATCATCGCCCTCCGATTTAACCATACCACCACAATGATTCTGGGACTCTTCCTTTACGCTTTGAGCGTATGCCAAATCACACGAATTCATTTCATCTTTAATTCCACCCGTTCCATTATTACTCTCCGATTTAATCGAATCATAACTATTCTGCATATTCGAATTTCGGGAATTATGTGCACCATTAAATTTAGCTGTCGCCTCTTCCAATTCTTTCCGAACTTTTGTGAGATCGCCGGCAGTCTCTTTATATTTTCGCTTGTATCGTTGCACCTCTCCCTTTAATTGGCCATTGTGATTCTGAAGCGATGTAATCAAGTGACGCATTTCACGATTTATTGGCGCCGTTTGTTCATTCGCCGCCATATTTTGTTCAAATTCAATTCGCAACATTTCGTATTCCTTTCGAATTTGTGCTAGTACATCTTCCATCTGTATCATTTCATCGCGTACCTTCTTCTGTGCTATTAACTCTTCACTTTCCATCATTTCGATTTGGCGCAAATGCTGATTCTTGCTCGATTGTAACTGATTACGCGTTTCGTCGAGCATTGTTTTAATTTGCATTGATTCGTTATAGAGGACCGAAAATTGAGATTGTAAACATTTGTACTCAGTGGTTTCTACAATAACAGATTCAGGTAATTGTCGTATCTGGAAAATGTAAATTTAATAATTTTCTTGTTTAATAAAGATAAAATTCAACAAATTTTCGATTTATTCTTACATCCATCTTTAGTTTTTCCACTTCTTTCAATGTTTCACGATGTGTTTGATGCAATTTATCTAATTCTTGTAAACGATTATTCGCTAATTCACGATATTCTTCTAATTCTTTAGATAAATCTTCTAGATGTTGCGTTTGTACGTTTGTTGTTGAACTAGTTTTAGGAGCTTTAACTGTTGCATCTCCACCGTGCATCTGATGATATGCTTTTAGTTTTTCAATTGCCTCGGCCAAATGATTTTCCAGCTTATCATTACGACATCGAACTTTTTCGAGTTCGTATTGTAAATCATCGATTTGATTTCGTAATTCAGCTGCTTCTGTTTCTTTACCAGTTAATGTGTCCTAAAATATAAATAAAGGCTGTTAGTAATTTATAATGATCACAAGGTTCAATACTATGTATGGATTATTAATAGACGGTTACTACTTCCAATTCGATTTAAATTTTCAAACAATTTTGTTTGAAAGATTTTTATTTATTATTCCTAAAATCATAAGAAGTGCAAAAGCACTTGTACATGAAGTCTTATTACAACATAATTTGTTTTAATTGAATTTTTGTTTTTGTTGATATGGCTCTTATAACCTCTTACGACCTATTTACATAATATTTTATTTATTTATTTCCTTCATTGTTCCCTCATAGTTCCCATTACCATATTCTTTCTTTTCGATAGTCATTAAATAAATAAGATTTTAACTTAAATTTAAACCGTTTTATAAACTTTTAATATTTCTATACAATTCAAGACCTCTTTGAATAATACCCAAACCCACGAGACGTGAATGCGCACATTAACGAAGAGGCGCACACTGACGAAGGGATGCAACGGTTATTGGATAACTTTTCCAAGTTACTGGTCCAAGAGATGGCCAATCTCAATTCAATAAAAATGGCTAAAACAGAAGTAACGTAGAAGGTCGATGAGACAACTTTATTGAAGAAGCAGATTTAATTAAAACCAAAAGGAAAATGTTGGATATCGGTAACATCGGAAGCGATGTTATTGATGATGAGGTGACAACATTCAGCGTCGTTGGATTGAACGTTGAATTGAAGAAAATGATTCACTACGGACAACCTTTCTTAGTTGAGGATCGATTGTTGCCGGCCGGCATTGTCTGGGGCAAGAGCTTCTAAAACTAACGATCACCATTTTAACACCGAATAATATTTCTGTACGGAAATTCATTCTCGAGTTGACTACAATCCGTGATGGTCTTCGATGAATTTCCAGTTGGTCAACTCAAGTTGCAAACAAGAAGTGGTCGCCATGATAGAAAATTACTACCCAAGGAAAGAGACGATTGGCCACGTGGTGAAGAGGGACACCACCCTCGCAAGGAACACCCCAATATACTCAAGGCTTAGGAGATTTTGCAGTTGGTGTTGTCATTGGTCAGAGTGTAGATTGTTGAGTGACTGAGAAAAAGGATACTTCGAGTCAAGGGTTAGAGTATGCAAGCCTAATTGTAGTGAATAAAAAAAAATTGTGCGTTGATTCGATCAGATTCAATCAAATACACTTATTTTATAACGCCATTTGGGCAATACCAGTTTTTGAGAGCACCCCTAGGATTGTGCAATGTTCCAGATGTTTTGCAAATTTCCTCTTTCGTGATTTATATGTGGAAAGCTAAAAATAATACTAGAATTTGCTCAAAAAAATGGGTTACAGAGCCCAGTAATGTTCGGCAATGTCAACGATTTATGGGACTGACAGTTTTCTACTTTAATCGCAAAACATCAAAATGCGATGAAAATTATTGCAGCTGGGTATCAGCGGTAGTGAGCGAACTAAAGAAGTGCATAGTCTATTTGTTGGCTCTTAAGTTTAGTAACAGACTGTGCGGGTTTCAAAGGCACTTTGGTGCAAAAGGAGTTGTCAAGATGTTCTTTACGTATCCTTCCAACCATCTGATACACTTCACGACAATGAAAAAATGATACCAGCATATCATTTGTGGATAGGTGCTTCCACGAAGTTTGTTTGATTATATCCAAACAAAATTACAAGGTCGAAGGAAATTACTTGGAAATTATAGGTCTAGAAGGCAACGAGTTCGACCAAAAACAGCCCAATCACACCTCCTGACCAAATTCCGCACCAAACAGTCACTTTTTGTGAATGTACTAAGTTCTCAGCAGCAGTCCTCATCATTGAGGTGAAAATGTGGTTCGCCCAAAAAGATTCGAAAAATTATTTTCTTGTAGCAGCATCCAAGTAACGAACAGGTGATTTTTCAGATGGTTCAATGGCTTCAATTCTTGGGTTATCTGCACTTTATAAGCATGCAAGTCCTTTGTTAAAATAGCTTGTGTTGTGCCTTATGTGAGCTCCAATTGCCGTGAACGATGTCGAATCGACGTGATAGGTTCGTCACAATACTTTCACATGCGTACCGATTGCTTCGAATTTATGCACCACTTTTTAAAATTGTGAGCTCATTCGGCCGATTATATTTTGACCGGAAAACCCACTTAATGTATTCATGATTAATTTTGTTTATGCTTCTAGATGGCAAATGTTAAAAGGAAAAAAAACGAATTACGACTAAGAAATAATCCATATCGGCTTGGTGAAACTCTAATTTAATCACAAGAGTATTTCGATAGGAAAATACAACACATGATCGACACATAAAAGCCTGATGATGTCCTACATTCTACACCAGTGAAAGCTAGAATCGTTTTAAAAGATGAAAGAGCAATATATGACAGACGACGAAGATTTTGCTTCAAAGAAAATGAAGCAAACGAGACTCTAAATCGTGGTTAGACCAGGATATAATCCGGCCAAATAATTCGGAAATTTCTTTTATGATTGTGTATTGATTACAGGAAAATAAAGGTCAATCGTACGGAATAAATTTCCCCAGATTGCAAGGACAAATAATATTTAGAACATTGGACTTAAGGAATGGTTTCTTCATGTTTCCCTTGTTTGAGGAAAACATTAAATAAACTTCTTTCGTAACGCCAATACAGGAAAGCACAGTGCATCTGGCCCGAAGACTCCCTACTCCGAGTAACTTAAAACAGGTTCAGCAACTTCTGGGATTATAAAATAGTTAGCCCACTTTATTAAAGACAATGCATTAAAAGCACGATCACTAACAAATTTATTGAAAAAAGACTCTTTAACCTAGCAGTTGACCGAATTGCACACATCTAATTAGAAATACTGAAGATAGAATTCATTATTATACCAAAAAAACGACAGATCAAGAGGCAAACTATTCTAAATACGAACTAGAGATTTTATTTGATTGGGGTCAAATTAAACAAAGTATCCGACTTCAAGCATTTGAATTAACATTGAAGAAAAAAGATGTTCTGCCAAGAGTTGCTAGATGGATAATACAGCTAGAGGTTGAGCATCGTTCAAGTAGCAACTTGCAACATGTCACTAGGCTAAGCAGAAAAATCATGGTTGTAGAAAATGGGATGATTCCAAAATTAAGAATAGTTGAAGAAAGTGACGGATTCAACTTTGCGGTATAAGTTTGTTACTAGAGTTCAAGACGCAATTAATTCTACTTTCAGCGAAGCATAAAAAGAAGGATGGACTACGATAGGGCAAAATGTGAACCAGAAAACGAGAAAAATTCTAATAAAAATCGTAAAAAGCACATATGTATGTAAATCAATATATCAAGTTGAAGACGTGGTTGCCACGAAAAGAACCCAGTCAACGACTTTTACTCATTAAAAAGACTAATTAAAAATACATACAGGTTTTATATTTAAATTCAAATAAAACTGTAGAAGCTTGGTTAATAGTCGATACAGTTTTATTTGTTGAACTTGTTGGCGTTAACGCCGATATTTCGCCAATTTCCAAAGTACATCCACAAAACTATGGCCCCGAATACTGGTTAGTCATTTCAAAGTATGGTTACCTACTATTTAAGCAAAGAAGAAAAAGAACAGGAATAGGAAACCTTTAGTCAACAAAAAATGAAAGGGATCTCTTTCTTTTGATATTTTACTTGTGTTTTTCGAGATCTTTTTAGGAATTTTAAATATTTTTCCTGGATTTTATTTTTTAAATTTTAACTGTTTCAGTATTCTGGTTCTTAAATTTCGGGATTATTTGTTCGGTCAAATGTAGCAATCTCAATCTATACCATTGTTCTAAAAGATATATGAACTGAATATTTAAGTTTTCCTACCCCAATCGACCTAATAGAATGAAAACTATAGAAACTAGGAATATTAAACAATCATGTTATACTGTCACAGGAATTGTCAAAGTTAAAATTGAGACTTATCTTTGAAAAAAAAACTTGGAAATGAGAGAACAATGAATTACATTTAAGGTAATTACATGAAATAGATACAAGAAAATTAAATTTAATTATACAATATATTGAAAAAATCTTACTTAAGATTCTATTTAGATGCCTTCGTCGGGACTTATTCGATGGTTGTTGTCTCTGCACTTTAAAATATCGTCGCAAGCCCCGTTTTTGCCTGGCAAACATGTCCATGCTGCTCCTTTATTAACATATCGTTTATTATATTATTTACTTCCGTTGACTGATCAGTTTTCTTCAGCGTTTTCGAAAATCCATTTTGTTCCCTCTATTTTTTAAAGGTGGGTTCAATCTGGATGTATCTTTAATATTGTCAGTGATATTCAGTAAAAATAAATATTTTTGAATAGTGATGGTTACATCGCCTTGTACATTTGATTCAGTATTAATGTCCGCAGCCTCTGCAATTCCGTAGCAGACAGCTTTTTTTATTTAATTTGTTTTATTTTTAGTTTCCAATATCAGCTTTGATTATTTCAACTTAATGCTTCAAATCGTTACTTTCTTTAATTAGCTTAACTTCATGTAAAATACGGTTCTCCTCTTTGGATCCAGTTAGAGCCTCGTTCAATTATTTTATTTGTTTAATCGCGGGTAACGTGGAATTAAGGGTTCTAAATATATATTTTATGATATACCGTGGGCCGCTAAATTTTACAAAATATTTAGATTTTTGAATTCCAAGTTGTCCGCGGTTCGACTGTGAATCATCTGCTTTAAGATTATTATTTTTCTTTTCTTTGAAATGCACATTTAACTTATCCTGTTGAATATTTGGTGAAGAAGATTGTGCCCCGCTTTTGACTCACATGAGATGTTTCAATTAACTCGTTTAAACTTCTTTCTTTTTATTCTCGGAAATCTTGAACCTTTTTTCGGAGATATTTTTATGTATTTTCTCGAGACCCCTTGTATTAATATATCGCTTTTATAGATAAGTGTCGGCACACCAACAGCTAAGTTAGTAAGGGAATTTTATCCATAATGCTATCAAACTACCTATGACTTCTTTCTCGCACATTGCCACAAATCCAGCTTATTGTTAGAAATACAAACAAAAAACAACAACAAACTCGCAGCTAAAATAACTTGATTAGAGGAACTAAAAAGAGATTCGTCTGTCTTCAATAGAGGCCCTAACCAGCTGAAATTATGATATATACACAATAATTACGGAAATTCCTATAACCCATGTAAAAACATCTATTCCATTAATTTAGTAATAGAAGCTACGAATAGATATAATTAGTTGTAAGTAATTCGCCATTATCGGAATATAGCTAATGTTGCAATCAACCGATAACAATCTTACACAATCTAATCGCCCATCTAAACCAATGCCTGTGATGAGATAAACAATCAATCTGACAACTACTCCTCAAAACACTAAAATCTCGTGGAATAATTTTTGGATTCAAGGAAAGAACGTTGTACAAATAATGAAAACATTTAAATGAATGGCTGAAAACTGATAAACATCTTGGGAGGATCTAGATAATAGTACTCAATTTGTAGATTAAGCTGGCGCGCCTAGAAATAGAAGAAATTGAGTTAAAAAACAGTGGTTTAAAAAAATTGCATCAACGATAATGAGGATGGGAGTAAGCCTAGTTCATCATCGGTAAACCCGGCCTGGGGTAAAGGTGAAACTGTTTTAAGAGAAAGAAACTAATTAGGTAGCTATTTTACGTTAATTATAACGCAAGAAGTTTGAATT
Source organism: Tipula vernalis (assembly GCA_958295665.1). Classification (NCBI taxonomy): domain Eukaryota; kingdom Metazoa; phylum Arthropoda; class Insecta; order Diptera; family Tipulidae; genus Tipula; species Tipula vernalis. The sequence goes on along the minus strand of OY282560.1, from coordinate 90,794,237 downwards.
TGTAATAGCCGAAATAGCTCTATAACTTTAAACTCAATCTTCACAACGACACTATTAGAAACACAGCTTGAACACAGATTATTCAACTCAAATTGAAATGGGCTAATTGATTAATTGCTTCATTGGATCCCATCGAGAAAATGAATAGAGAAACCCTCAAGTGAATCAATATTTACCACCACAAGCTAAAGCTTGTCAAAGGATCTTCCAAATTGCTTAATCTATTAACTAACCTGCAGTTCAGACATTTTTAAAGATATTGTATGATATCTCTCGTGCAATGATGTATTCAAATTTTGCAAACTTCTATTTTCATCCATAACTTCAATGTGAGTTTGACGCAAAGTTTCCTCAATATTAACTTGTGGCTCATCCCCATCCTCGCTAGTTTCACCCTTCATTGCATGAACTAATTTTTCATTACGTTGCATAAGTCGATCTATTACTTGTACTATTTTTGCTACAGCTCGCTTTGATACTTGAACCCGATTAGCTAATTTATCGTCCAACTCTTCTTTGTCCCAGGTCGAAAGTTGAGTTAAAAAAGATGTGGTTACCTCCATTTCATCTGTAATAGAAAACAATTAGATTAAATTGGTGTTCCGAAATTAAAAATAAACCTTTACATACTTTTGTTTTCCGATTCATCAGCCGTTTCGGCATCAAATCGCTGTAGCAAAACGCGAATGTCTTCATTTAATTGATTCCAATATCGATTTACAACGTTCAGTACAGCATCATCTTGAGTTTGGCGTTTCTCCAATTGTTCAATTCTTTGCCTTAATTCCCCTTCACATCGTACCCTCTGTTCGATACGCTATAATTACAGTAATTGGACATAATGTAGTGAAGAACTATGATTGCAAATTTGCCTCGTGTCGTATTTTAAGTACACAACTATACGGCTTCCTACCTGTGCAAGTTTTTTATTTTGAAATTGTAAAACTTTGATGTCCATTTCTTCTAATGTCGAAACGGGACCAATCAAATGGGGTTCAAAGTGAACCTTTTTGATTGGTGGTTGATTTCCTGCTGTTCCAGCATTGCTTCCGGCATTAAATTCTTCAGCGGATCTTTTCGACATATTTCCTTACGGTTGTCAGATTTTTTATTAATGTTATTAAATAAATATTTCAAAAAATATTTTTACATCTATTTTTTTTTTATTCTTGGAATATATTGATTTTCTACTCTTCTCGCTACTCTACATATTGATGTACCGAAAAAAAATTTTTTTTTCCTAGTCGCCAAGAGTTTGACAAGACATTTACATTTCAGTTTTAAATAAAATGCTAATTGAAATCTATTACCTTATTGTAGATTACATAAATTATGATTTTTCAATATTTATTATAAGCTAAAGTTAGGTTTTAATTAAATAAACTATTAAATATTAGAAGACAAACACACAACAAGAATTCAGCTTGTCAATTAATGAAAAATGAAAGATGGTGGATGGATTCTCGTATAAAAGCGAAAAGAATAATGTGGCGAATACATGGTCAATATAAATTGCGGCGAAAAATTGTTCATGTCTACAGAGCGATTAAAAAATTTTAAAAATGTGTTTTACGATTATCAGCATTCCCAAATCTTTAATTAACAGAAACTTTGTTTATGAATCAATTAATGTGATTGGTGATTCATTACTTACTTGCAGTTTTTATCGTCTACTGTCTCGGTAGACTTAATTAATTGCTTAATAATTAATAATATTGAAGCAGTAAGCCTTACAAAGGCGGAAAACTCCATAAAGGCGGAATTTAAAAGCATTGCACAAAAATTTGCAAAAATTTGCCGGTCGTCAAAATATAAAATTGGGTTTTTTTTTGGATCAAATTATGTATTAAAGCAATTTTAATAAAAAATTTTAAGGGAAAGGTGGTTTCTATAGATTTAAACTATTTTTTATAAATTTTGATATTACATATTAAACAATTTTGTCAAAATTTCAAAAGAAAGGAAATTCCTTTCAAAGAGAATTCCTAAGAAAAGTTCGTCTTTTATGGAGAACTGTTAAAGACCGTTGTTACGTACTCCAACAAATCCTTAAAGCACTTAACGAAATCATCCTTGATCTTCCTTTTGAATGAAATTATTTTCCATAAATAATCGGAAGGTGTAGGTATTTTCATCAATAAAGGAACAATCATTGAAAAATATTAAATGATGCAGTTTTAACAGCAATTTCAAAAATAAACCAATAGTATGGATTCCTCCGATGCTAGTAGCTTCAAGTATGCTGAAATATTTCGCCGAACTATCATCTGCGCTGTTTTGGATTCAGTTTCAGCGTCCCTGAATCCGTTGAAGTCGGTTTTGATTGAGATACTTTTTCAGAGGAGCAGAATTTCTTTTTTATATTTTTCCATTGGCTTTGTTCCACATTCCAACCCGTGGACCAGACTTTGTTACGACTTCAAACTCTTAAGTAGTATCCAATTATTAGTTTCGGACTAAGTTTTGCACAAGCGCCGGCGATTCAACTATTTGCAAATAGTTGCTCTTTGCTCCCCTCTTGTAGAGATCGTATATTCTTCCCTTTTTCTTATTCAGAGCATCACGTTCATGGAAATCAGAATAAAGTCGGAAGGAGCTGTTTCTATGACACCAATAGAGGGCCGTTTACTACGTATTGTTTCTCCCAATCATACCTCCGTTGGCGGTTTTCCAGTGAGGAGCCGTATAACATACCAATCTTTTTGCAATCTCTATTAAGAAAATGGATTATTTTGAGACGTTTCACCAAAGATCTGTTTGCCGCTCAACTTCGCCATTTTGTTGCATTATTAAGCTTAATTCCTTTTGTTTAGCATTAATAGACAAATTCCTCACTTATGAATTATTTCCCGTTATCTACTGTTATTGTTGCTTGCTCTGTGATACCAAGAAGTTACTTTTATCATAATTCCAACCTCCTTATATCTACTGAAGTAATGTGTATTGTTACAAAAACATTTGCATTCGTCAAAAATAGCCCCAAAAAATCATTAACCACATAAATTCAGGGAGCGTTTAGCAACTCCTTTCTTTTCAAAAAGCCGGGCTTTAGCTATTGCAACCAAAGTTTCCTTTTAACAAACGATGATCCGTGTGTATGACCAGCTCAATACCAATTTAACTTTCTCATAATTTTTGCTTGCGGCACAGACTTTGTTCATATTCTCCCACGGTTGAAATTTCAGGATAATTTCCAAATGCGGCTACAATTCTGATATTTCTATATCAACTGATTTTAGCTGTTGCTCTGATTTAAGTGTATCCAGTCACTATTGAATAGATCAGAACTTTATAAAATTCACAAGGAGGATAATCAGCGATATTAGCAGAGCCTTAATTATAATGTATGACTCTTCATTTGAATGATTGAAGGAACTGGAAATTTTTCCAAACATCATCGCCAATGGTTTATGGTCGGTTTCTATTCAAATTCCAGGCCCGCCAAATAAATTTCGAACCTCTGCAGTGGTTGCTTTAAAAAGCTAAAGCTTTCTTTTCGTTTTGGCGGTAACTATACAGCATCTCTTCCAGTCAAACTGTTACCGGCATATTAGATCACTATTGATGGTGGTGGAGGTATGTTTTTGCTGTTTCTGGATAATATTAGGAACATTGCCTTTTAAATGAGGTGAAGAGGGTATGTTATTCCGTTTGTTTTTTCCCTTTGATTTTGAATTGTAACCGTATGGTACTCTTTTGTTCAATTGCATTCTGGTTAGGATTAGAACAAATATCCTTCTTTGGCTTAAGAGGTTTAACTTTTTACACTCATGCAATTGTAACATTCAGTTGCTTGTTTAACCTTCGCATGAACAGTATCTACCGGGGTAGATATCACAATTTTCCTTTCTCAATAACTCAGTGAGTTTTCATCCAATCATTATCCGGCGTCAGCTATGTGAATAATTTTCTGAAATAAATTGAAAAATTATTCACATAGCTGACGCCGGATAATGATTGGATGAAAACTCACTGAGTTATTAAGAAAGGCAAATTGTGATATCTACCCCGATAGATACTGTTCATGCGAAGGTTAAGTTACTGGCTTCAGCTAATGGACTATTGGCTTTACACAATTCATCGTAAAGTATTGTTGCTGTTGTCCCCAATGGCGGAACTACAGACTGTTATTGGTGGTCGCGTTACTTTCTGACTCATCAAAAAACTCGACTTTATCGACAAATTCGATCTTATCGACCATTTTATAATAGTGCCCCTGATTTTTGTTTTCAGTTTGGCAGTACATACCTTTATGCTCTGTTTCCGTCAAAATATTACCAGCATATCAGGTCACCTCGAGTAATCCAAACTATTACTAGCATATCAGATCTCATTGGGCCAAAATAACCTAAGACATCAATGTTTAAAATTATTTGGCTAAAAACCGGCTCAGGTTTTTTTGTTCATTCGAATTTTACTTTCGATTTTACAATCGAAGAAATCGCATCACTGATGTGACCAGTCCTAAAAAACTCCGCAACTCCTTTACTACTACTTATCAACGGATGGCTTAACACGTTTTTGCGTGAGATGATAATCCAGGAATTCGATTGAAGTTACCTTAAAAACGCATTTGTTGGAACTTAATTCAATGTTATACTCGTTGAATCTTTTCAGAACTTCTTTAACTGATCGGTCATGTTCTTCTCGTAGTATACGTTATACAGTAGTACCACACTGTACCTTATGTCGTACTGAAATATGCCTCACTACTGCAACATGGTAGTATAATATTCTGTAATAAATATGCCATAACGACTGATTAAACCGAAACCTCCTTTTCTGCAAAGCTTTTGGCGTGCGTTTATTTTGCTGAATGATCCTTGTATGAACCCGATCGGTCAGTTGTAATTTCGACGAAAGTCGAAATCATTTACCACAGTAAATGTTCATTTTTAGTGTTCCTTAATAATTTTGAGGTTTTAACCGTCTCACGTGGTTTTCTTCCACCGGTTCCCTTTTTTGAAAATTAAAACAATGAAATAGTAAAAATAAACTCTTTTTCTCTTCTCTTCTCCTCATCCTATTTCATTTTTCTTTACCATTTGTGCCATATTTTTCCAAGGCATATAACATTATATTGTACAAGTAACAAACGATTAGGTAGCATTTCAACTCAATTACGCAACGCAAGTGGCGTAATACAGTTGTGAACGTCTAGTCAATATATACTGCCATTGTAGTAGTTCGATCTAATAGTGACTTGTCACCATCTTTTACGCCAAAAAAATGTAGCAGCTATTTATATTATTATGGTTTCTGCTAATGCCTACGACAGCCCTGTGGTGCACTGATTTCTTTCAATCCAGAAAAGGCATCATCTAGCGAATTGCAGTGGTGGAATGGTTCTGTTAAGTCCTTCATTAAAAAGACTTTCTTCTCCTGTGGTGCTTTCTCGATTATATTGGTTATTCTGTGTAGTTGATCAATTGTTGAGTGTTAGTTATGAAAGTCTAACTAATTTTTTCTTCTAACGGCAGTCTAAAGCATTCCCAATTAGTGTAATTATTTACTGAAAATGGGTTACTTCCTTTCTGAGTGATTTTTTCACGTAATGTTAGGAGAATCAGAGCTTAAGTCCTGGCTTTCATCTATTTAAATATAATTTACAGATAAGTTCTTTATTATGAAGAAATCAATTAGATCTGGTACTTTGTTTAGATCTGTTAGCCAGTAGATTGGTTTTACAGTTGATAGTGCTTCACAACTGCATTTCCTCATAAATGAATATTTCATAGTAGTCCCCCTGATTTATTTTGAGTTGATGTGATCAATGAGTTTATTTGTTGGCTCCTGGTTGAGTAGGTAATGAAAATATTGGTGAACCAATCTATAAAGATAGTTTAACTAAACTTTGCTAAATTTATTAAATAGGTACACAATAATCATATTAAATAACTGCAAAAGATAAAAGAAATCCAATAAAATATTTTTAATGTATAATTTGTTTTTATTTATTTAATAAATAATTTCAAGTAAATTTACTTCATAATTACTTAATAATAATATAAATTTTAATTCTTGTATAATAATTATAATAATAATAATAATATATAATATATTTATGAATTTTTATTTTATTTTCAATATTTTTGTTTAAATTTTTTATTTGTTTTTGATATGGAAGACATTTTATATATAAAATAATATTTTATTTTTATATATAATACATAATAATATTTCTATGTTTTATTTGTTTTAAAAATCACTTACTGATATGCGATTTTAGGTTTTAAGTTTGGTAATTTAGAATTAGAACGATTTTCTCGTTATTTTAAAAAGGGTTGAAGAGATATATTTTTATATTTAATATGTATTTTCTTGCGATTCCTTCAAAAAAATTTTTCTAGTCTGTGTTTTTTGGCACAAAACTTATTAGGAAGTATTTTCACTTTACTTGGTGGCGGTTTAATCTTTTATATTTATGTATTTATTGAATATTATTTTATAAATGCTTGTTTTATAATTTATATAAATGTGGTGCATAAATATGGTGCTGTTCATATTCCTATTGTAATTGGCCCGTTTTGTTTTTTTTTGGTTTTATTTAGATAGTACATAAAAAATTTCCTTTAGAAAAATAAAATAAATCCACCTAATTATTATTATTTAATATAGTTACATATTTCTTGATATTTTTTCATTTTTTAATGGCAAATATTACTAAAAATAAAATTTTTGTTCCATATTTAAAACATACAGAACACAAAATACTTCATCTACTTGAAATTTATCTCTGTTTAAATAAAATAATAACTTTTATATATAATATAAAATATATGAATCCAACTAATTTTAAAATTGTTTACGTTGGTTCATTAGAATCGTTCTGTTTTTTTTTGTTGTTTTTTTGTTGTATTGTGAAGTAAAAATATGGCGGTTACTGGACATAATTTTGTAAAATTGTATTTTATATAAAATTTAATCATACATATTTACTTCATAAAATAAGATAATTTATATTACTATATTATTACATATATTTTTTATATAATATACTAAAATTTATATTTTTTATATATGTACACAAGAAAATTGATTTAAGACGATGGCAACCACAACAATGACCACACAACGTTTTTCTTACTTTTAAAATTTAATTAAAAAAAAATTTTTTTTCTTTTCATTATTTACTTTTTACACTAAAATATGGCTGCTTAAACATAAATAAGATTTAAAAAATAATAATTGCACGAAATTAAATATAAAAACTAAAAATTTGGCACTAGATGTCACTTAGTGTTTTAAGTCTTTTATGATCGATATTTAAGGATGATGATGGTGATGGCGCTTGCTCATCGCTGCCGATAAGTAGAGGATCTAGACTCCCGGTAATTTGATCAATTTTACGTTTTATCGAACCAGTACTTGAGTCAGATGAAAATGCTGAATCACCACCACCTCCACCATTTCCACCACTTATAGAATTACTGTTACTTATATTATTACTAATAATATTTATTAATCCACCACCAACACTACTACTCATATTACTCATATTACGACTAAGACTATTAATTTCATCTTTTTGTTCATCAATTTGGTTATCACTGTCTTCACTGTCTGTATCATTATTACTATTACTATTCTTATTACTATTATGTAGCTGTTGTTGTTGTTGTTGTTGTCGTTGTAAAATTGAAATATTATTTACGTCTGGACTCCAATTACCAAATATATTCGGATCTTTTTCGTGTAATTTTTGGGCAAGCAATAATAAACTTGTCAATGAGTTATCACAGTCAGTTGTATCAATATCGGTTAAACTAACACCGGCCCTTTCAATTTCAGCGTACATACCAAACGGTAACTTTCCAATGCATTCCAATTTCATGACATGGCTTTTCGAACGTAAATGCTTTGCCAAGTGTCCATGTATTCGAAACGCAACTTTACAATCACCACATTTAAATGGACGTGGATTTGATGTGGTTGCCACGCCAAACGTTGATGTCATTGAAACTTTGGTATTGTGTTGAACACTACGTTCATGTTTTTGTAAGTGGCCTTTTGTACGAAAACTGATAGCACATGGTTCGCAACGGAATTTCCTCTCGATATAGTGAATATTATAATGCAATAGCAAATGATATTCTTTCTGAAATGTTTTCGAGCAAACCGTGCAAACAGCCCGACCATCTTCAAGAAGCCGTGGTTTATAAGGAACTTGTGTATTTTCAGCGACCGGATTCTTAAAACCATCTTCACCGACCACCACTTTCCGCACCATATTAGTATTCGACATTTTATTTGATAAATCATCCTGATCCGATTCGCTATTGTTAAACTCATCATCTTCATTGATAGAAATTTTTGCTTGTCGCCTGGTCTCATTAGAAGCGAGCTTTAGATATTCTGATGCCACAGTTTTAGCATTATCATTTATGTTCAACATTTTTTGATTACTGGAAACATCTAATTTAACAGAACTTGCTGCAACATCAGCCAATGTTTCCATACTCGAAGCATTTCCCACCTCCTTTTCATTTTCACTGTGATTCGATTGTTTTTCACTTTCTGTATCATAACTTCTCATTATTTTTTCATCATATTTGGTACCGAAATAATCAGAATTAGTTGGTGTTGATGCCAATGGTGTTGATGGTTGACTTAAAATAATGATTCCATTTCCTCCGACTATACCATCACTGCTATTTGTATTCGTTTCACAATTCTCAATGTTACTTAATTTCTTTATCATTTGGGACTGTTTCATTTTAGAATCTTGCAGAGCCCGCTCAGTCAAATATTGATGTAACAACTTATTCTCATCAATATGACTAGGTAAGTTATTACTATCAATACTACTAGATGACGTAGGGGTTTTCTCCATAATCGAAACGAGCGATGTGATAAATCGAGTCTGATCAATTGGTCCGATTACTTCTGAAATTTCTGGACGTACCTGAACCGTTGCTTGATGTATTAAACTTTGGGGATTACTATAAACTACTGGTCTTTCCCTTTCTTTCGGCTTCGTCAAATCAATAGGCATTGAATCATCTGTGGCTGATGATGGAATATCACAAGGAACCATTTCGGGTACGGCATTTCGGACCACATTATAAACTTTATTCACTTTTGGGTTCGAATAGTATTGATCATGTTTTAAAAGATTGAATTCGTTTGGCTTGGCCGATGAAAACGTTGTAATAATACAACGCTGTCGATTTTCCAATGCATCAATTGGTGGCTGACTGTATGAATTTGTAGTGCTTACCGAAGGAATAGGAGGGGTCATTGATAAAGAAATTAAACAGTGTGCTGCTTCCTGTTCAAGAAGACGTGATTTAGACTCGTCGGTATCTAGAAAAATTATATAATAATAATTAACACTAACCAGTTAGAAAAAATAATTATGTAATTCCAAAACGTACCACTACTTTCACTTTCGACATCGTCTCCATCACTATCCGAATCTGTATCTGAATCTCCAGGTATTGTACTTGTACGGCCACTTCCAGTCATAGACATTTGATCGTCTAGCATTTCGTTTGAATCATCATCCATGTTCATACCTTGCAATGGAATCGGATTCAATCCTAGTTCTATACACTTTTTATAATGAGTCTTTGATTTCATATGCTTAGTAAGGTTCCCCTTGGTCTTGAAACTATACATTAAAGGGCTATAATTATTTAAAATATTAAATAGGCTACATTAAAATCGAGCACTTACCTAAATGCACACATCTTACAAGTGTATGGCCGTACATCAGTATGCGTTCGAATGTGCTTTTTAAGCATTGACGGTTTTTTACAACGTATTCCACATTCGGAACAAACATAACGACCTCGCCCTCGCCCCCGTACATATGTATAATCTTCATTACTTTCGTAACCGCCAGGGATCGTACCCACAATCGAAGATGAGTTCGATGATGAGATAGGTCCAGTCGTTGTAACATACATATTTGTTGTTTCACAATTAGCTAAAGGTTGTGGTGGTTGCGGTACTTCAATCTGCATAACTTGATGATGCGGAAACTGTCCATCCTTCAATGCAGGCATAGTACTTTCGAATGGTGTCATTATTGTAGATTGCGAATGCACCAAATATGTATTTTGAGATGCAAGCCGTGTCCTATCCTTAGCAATTGAATATGAAAGCGGCCTATGTCGGGAATCGTACAAAGATATTGCTTTGTCTTGCTTCAATCCTAATGGATGCGGATCATAGTCAGTTTGTACTCGCCATTCGCTGTACATGGACAGTTTATGCTGGTTCGCAATATAAACAGGTTGTGCCCGATTTAGGGTGCAATAAGTCAACTTTGTACTACATTTGAGGCCAAGATATGTGTAAGCATGTCCATTTAAATACAGCTGGATACAATTTTTCGATGGCCTCGGAGTTTCCGGTGAAATGAGTGGCATTGTGTTTTGTGTTGGTGTTATTCCATGATGTTTCTTTTGTATAAAAGTACCTGGTTTCAATGGAAGCGAAGTGGGTCGTAGAAATTTATTTTTAGCCGGAGGTTGTGGTGATCGCGGAGGTGATGGATCAACCTCAACATGAATTGGAATTATAGCTGAAGTTCGAGTGGCCTCTTGTAGATGAGTAGCTGGTTGCGGAGGTGGTTTGATTAAAATCGCTGATTTTGAAATTAAATTTTCGTAATTAAAATGACGAATTTCCGCATCAGGTGATCGCCCCGGAGGTAATGCTGAATTTAATTTACGTGGACTCAAGTTTTCTGCCATTCTAGCGAAATTAAATTTTCTAGTGCTAGAACTTGACGATTGTATTTCTTGCTTTGCCGGTGACCAAATTAAATTCTTATCGGTGGTTACCAATAATCCGTTTTTGTTTCCAATTGCGACCGGCTTTTTATTTACTTTTATTGTATCGTCGCTTATAATTGTGGAACCGTCGTAAATTTTAATATGAGGTATCGTCCGTGGCGATATTACATTATTTGGTATATTTGTACTCGGAAGCCCGGTATTTATACGAAGTACTGATGTTCCAGAATGCATTGAATTATTCGAGGCGTGCGTATACGTCAACGGGCTTGGGATGTTTTTTAATCGATTTGGACTGATCACTCGTTTATTATTTAGATGCTGTTGTTGGTGAATTAAATTTGACGCTGAATTTGTGTTTGGCCCAGGCATTCCTGGTACAAATGGGATGATTTTACCACCATGAATAATGGCGGATGGCTGATTTGATGATGGTGTAGACATCGGGGACGAACTTGGTAATGATATCGAAGAAATCGTAATCGGCGGTAAGGTCAGCGGATTGTAACCTGATATCGAATTAATCGGTGGAAATTGAAAATGTGTTACCGAGGATGGTGTAACCAATGACGGGGTACCAAGTAGTTTTGGTGTTAAAGGTGTGCGATTAATTTTTTCTTTAGGTGTATGCGGTAACTGTAACGACCCACCAGAAAATAACCCTGAACGCACAAGTATTGGGCTGGGTTCTGAATCAGACGGTGATAAAGATGTTACTGAACCACCAGCACCATAGGTAGGAAACAAATCATTCTTCTTCTCGATCACTTGAACTTCCCCGCCAAACATCTGAAAATTATTCACGCTACTCGAGCTCCTTCGTTGAGACATTGCCGGATCTTCACTTATCATCGTGGGTAGAGCAAAATTGTGACTAGGTGTATCCACTGGAGATGGGCTCCGCTCCCGATTTATTTCAACAACGTACAAAGAAACATCGTCTGTTTTTTCCTCAATCAAATTTGATGTTTTATAGTAAGAATCAACAAGACGAGTTTTACCCAATAGAGGGCCCGGCGAAGGCAATGGGGCTTGTACAATTTCCACATTACGATTTACAATTTCTTCTTGTTTCTCTATTACGGTATTAATCACGATATTTTCGAGTCTCGGTCGTGTTTGCTTTATATTAACTTTTGCTAAATTGGACAATTTTGTAGGAGTACGGTATGGATGTTGGCGCAGTGAGGTACTAGCCAATTTTGCTAAACTATTCGGATTATAACTTCCTGAATTAGAATGAGATCTCATATACTGATGAGATGGAGAAGCTGCTGGACTAGCTGGTGTACTTTGTGGACTGTTCGCTTGATTCCCTTGACAATAACATATCGTGTGATATTTCAGCGTCTCAGCGTTTCGAAAACTAATTTTACAAAATGGACAATTATACAATGATTCGGCTGCTTCACTATCGGCTACAGCACCAAACCCTTTCGAATTCAAAAGTAAATCTTTTATAATAGATCGTTCAGGATTTTGCGGATGATTCGCCACATCTTGGCCTGTAAAACTTTCACTAAAACATCTTTTTCGCGACACATCATTGTCATTCACTACTTTACTCAAATTTAACGGTTGGCTTCCAGAACTGGTAGATGCCTGATTCGATGTACCCGGATTTGTACCAGTCGAAAAATTCGTATATGCAGTATGACTACCTTGAATACGACTATTAGAAATCGTTAATTTATTGTTAGTCATTTGGCCGGCTGCGTTTGCACTTATTTCCTTATGCAACAAAGCAAGGGCTAATTTTGGGCTCGAATTTTCTGGAATTACACTCCGAAATGATTTTAGAGTTTTCTTTGGTAATGGCGGTTTACCACCTTCGACAATTGCTTCATTATCCGATATTAATTTAGTAATGTGTAAAGCAACATCTACATTTTTTGGTGGAGTTGACTGAAATTACAAAAACAATTTAAAATTTAAACTTTGTTTTATAGCTTACAAAATGAAATCGTATACTTACGACTAAATTTGAAACATGATGTTGTTTCAACGTTGCAGCTGAATTTCCGCTCGAATTTGTACTCATTGACGCAACATAATTTAGTTGTTTCATCTCATCTTTTGTGGAAGCACTACAACTACTACTGTTACTATTCCCTTGGTCACCATACGGTTTATAAGCATTGTGAAATTTTGGTTTGTACGGTTTCTCTTGGGCAGGCTGATGATGTAGTTGGTGGTTCTGTAATGGTGGCTGGTGTACATGTTGTTGTGATGAATATTTCATATCAACTTCCATAGTGGAATTTTGTTGTTGGGCCAAATTTTCAAGTTGATTATATTGTTGATCTTGATCTTGCTCTTGATCGGAGCTTTGTGAAACATCATCATCCGCTATTTCACCACCTTGGGTTCGTAGAGTATGTGTACGTGACCTACAATATAATTATATTTGTGTTATGTGTGTATTTTTACGAATTTGATTACAAATTGTTTTACCTTTGATGCTTATAGAGATTACTTTTGGTTTTAAATGCACAACCGCACGGTCCACAAGGATATGGTCGCTCATTTGTATGGGCTCGTATATGTTTTTGAAGGACAGACGGTTTTGAACAATTCATTTGGCAATAAGGGCATACGTGCCGGCCATTGGTAGATGAAGGTGCTGTTGAGAGCGCTGTACCAGGCGGCATTGTACTTGGTGTTAAAGTTATAACTTTTGGAGCTGAAATCAGCGTTGTTGATGACACCGTAGAATTTCCGTGCGCTAAAATACCATTCGGTATATTATGTGGTTGGTAATGATTTTGGTGGCTATAATTATCATTCATACCCATGTTTGACGCTGTAATACCATCAATCGATGGCACCTGCTGCTGTTTTACGTAATTGATCTGTTGTGACAATATCGATGGTGATTGTGAAGGCGGGATTTGTTGAATCGAATGTGTAGTAGGTCGTAGAGGGACATAAATTACATTATTACCACTTGCTTCAACGACATGTTGCTGGGTTGATGCAAGCTGGTTGGTAATATTATCATTATACCTCAACTCATTTTGATTATTACTGGTACTACTTTGCACATAATCATTTTCTAGACGTCCGTTATATTTGGAACTACTGTTGCTTGTGCTACTCATTAATTGAACCTGGTTGTAATTGTCGGACTCACTGTACTGTAATTTCTTGTGTTGAATATGTTGTATATTGGGTGGAGATATTAATGTGGTTGTTGGCGCGATTGTTGTTGTTGTTGTTGGTGTTGCAGACGCAACAATGGGAGGCGATTGTGATGATGTTGATGTAAAAGTTGATAATGGTGGGCTGATATTACTATTACTACTGTTACTATTCACTATTAAATTACTAATATTCACTAAACCGATTTTCCCTAAATTTGTATCATTTAGTGTCGTACTAGCGAGTCGCTTAAATTTTTTATGCAGGTACTTTAGATCATCAAATGTTGCACTACTATTGTTATTATTATTTACATATGTTGGAAGTTCCCTTGTTGATTGGTGCTGATTATGAATATGATGTGATTTTAATAATTCCTCATCCCTTCGATTCTGCCTTGCATCTATTTCATTATTGTTATTATTATTATTACTACTACTATTATTTTTTTGTACTATATCGATTAATGGTGCTACTGGTTTGTCACCTCTATCATCTGAATCATCTAGAATTATTTAAAAAAAAAAAAAATAATAATAATATTAATAATAAAAATAAAAATGTTGATAAGATAAGATAATACAAAATTCATTTCATTCAACTTGACTGATAAGTAATTTCGCGATTATTTAAACCAAACTCCGCGCACACATGACACGCAGTTTGATTAAAGTGATAAAGTGCAAACTTCCAAATATTGTTGGATGGGTCGGTAACACCTTGGTACCACAGATAAAACATTCTCCCGCACAATGTCGTTTTTAAAATAAAACCCATTGCACAACACAATCACATGCATTCATCACAATAATTTTACTTTCAACAATTACGTTAATCAATTAGCTAAAAATCTATAATTATAACGTACATTTTTTATAGTACAGTAGATCACCGATAATACCGAAACATCGAACAAGAAACGTAGAAATCCCCAATATCAATCAAATATCTACAGGCACCACCGAAAATATAAGATACAGTAAAAGATTATGAATAATCTTAAAAGACATTGAATAAGATGACGACGTCATTTTAATCCAAAAAATGCGCACAATGATTCATTCATTCAAAATTGAATCACCTGATGAATCTTGCCAGTAATTCTCCCTCCACTTCTACTTCTTCTTCGTCGTCGTCATCTTTTAAAAATCTTTCTTGGTAAGACTACATAAATAGTTCGTTCGTTTGTTTATTTTTTCTTATTCTGCTTCTTTCTTTAAGCTTATTTTGGTTTCTTTTTAAATTGCGATGAAAGACGCGATTTGTTTTTTTTTTATATAATCATCATTCGTTTTCTTAGGAAATTTCTTGAGAAAATAAATTAAATTACAACGAAATATTTCTTATACAAGTTTATTCGCCCTATTAGGATTTCCCTCCGCGTTCAAGGTCTAAAATCGATAATAAATTTCCGATAAAAGTACAAACAAGCATAACAGCGATATGTCTGTCTCTATAGATATTCGAGGTATCGGTTATGTAATTCAATCTCTATTAACATAGCACATGTTATTTCTTAGTAATTTTACGTTATTTCTTTTGAATGTTTTTGTAAATAGGGAGAATGATTAATTTTTTTGTGCAGATTCGTGCAGGTTGGGCTTATTCAGCGCGACTTTCGTAGTAAATATATCCGGGTGAATCATGCGTATAAAGCTTAGCTTAAATTTTATCAAACCGTATCAAGGATATAACAAAAGTCGTTTACGATGGGCTTATACACGAAGAAACCTATAATGTATTCGAAATTTCACTTAGACTTGCGTAGGGTGCCATAAGCAGAAAATGAGAGCATCTCCCTAATTCCATATTGTACAACAATTTTTTTTCTAATTGGAACGTAATCACATATATAATGTAACTGTTAATTTTGATTAAGTTTCAAAATCTTAAATCATCTGAAATATTATGCAACCCAACGAGCAAAGGCTCGTAAGAGCTCTAATTCCGTTTTAGTCACATCGCTTGTCACGCGAAGTAACAGTCAGGTTTCAATATTCCTTCTCTAACGACTATTCACTTAAAACGACTTTTGCTGTCACATGAAATGACTATTGTCGTAAAACATTATTGCAATGAGGGGTTTTCAGAGGAGCCGTCTAAGGTTTATAGAGGGAATATTAAAACTTGACTATTACTTGGCGTGACAAACGAAACGACTTAGGGAATGGGCTTCAAAAAACTCTCTCAGAAATCCGAATGATCTCGAACAATTCCTTAAACATCCTAAAACTTAATGAATAATTTCGTAAAGTCTTGAAAATATGTAATCCGTATGAGAAAAGTTTGTTACAAAAATCTTGAAGTTCACAAAATGCCGGCAAAATTCAAAATACATATGAACACGTACATCCCGAAAACTCGTGTATCTATGTGTCATAATATTTTGTGAAACTGACACTCAAATAATATCCCGCCAGTATCAATAATTTCAAAAAATCTGGAAATTCGAGAATAATTTCAAAATGCCAAGCTTGTCTCTGATGTCTTATATTTAATGAGCTGTCTCTAGCCCACCCTTTCTCATCGGGCCACTATCAAACATCTCCTACCAAGACTATTATTTCATAAGCTTTTAATTTTTATAATGCAGCCTGTTGTATGATCATCGTATTTTTAATAAGGTATTTGAATTTTTTGACATTGGCCGGGACTTGGCTGTTGATCTTCTGTATTTTTGCTTACGTCATTTTCTCAAGGTTAATTTAAAATTTGTTCTCTTTATTTTAAAGCTCAAAACAATTAAATGTATTTCTTGTTATTTGCTGGCCGTCATTTTAACAAATATATCAGTTCTAACATGTCAAAAATTTACGTCATTTTCATAACGCTAATTTTGAGAAATGGAAAATATTTTGGTGAAGAGGTAAAAAATTGTCAATGCAAAACGTTCCGAGTAGTCGTCAGGAGTCGTCAGTATACTAGAACTTATCAGAAATTGGAGCAATGTTTTACATCATTATGTTTGGCTGAAACTTCACCAGTTGAACGTCAAAATAAAAATGCAAGACAATTGCTGCAGTCATTTAATCTTGCCAGATAATAAAGATTTTAACCCGGGCGATATGACAAGCTTCAGTCGTCTCAATTTTTTTTTTTTTTTTTGGCTTAATGTGTATATTAAGACCACCTGAACATAAAAACAATGCTGCAATACAATTTCTACAGTCATTAACCTTGCCAGAAAAAATAGATGCGTACCATAACAATATTAATTGTTTTAAAAAATAATTAAGTAATTTACAATAGATTCCAAGTGCTGACTATAGAACAATATTACTGAATCTATATCTTCTTTAATGAAGTCATATACGGTGTGAGCCATTTTATTCGAAGAATTCAAGTATCTACTAAAATTCGCCAGCTACAAAAAAAAATGTTTAGGCAAAAATGGGGGACAATGGGGCTCAACTATCTGTATTAATGTCCTTGACCTTCAGGTCAATTTTCAAGGTCATTTGAAGGTCAAGGTCATTTTTTAAATGGAAACCGGTATTTTGACATCGGATTCGAAAAAAGGCGTCTCAGATGGAACGAGACAATTAAAAAATTATATTTAGGTGAAAACTGCGAAAACAATTTTTTATAACCGGCACAAAATATGTGGAGCGAAATAAATCGTTTTGCAAATACAGTGCTTAGTGATTAAGCTCAAAATTTATTGTTGAATTTCGTAAATGAAACGTTTTGTGGTTCACTCGTTCTTTTTCCCCTAAAGTAAAACGACAAATTAATAAATTTTCAAATTGCTATTTTACACTTTCCGCTGATAGCAATTTGACCAATCTAATGAAAATTTATAGGAATTATAAAT
Organism: Tipula vernalis; assembly: GCA_958295665.1. Classification (NCBI taxonomy): domain Eukaryota; kingdom Metazoa; phylum Arthropoda; class Insecta; order Diptera; family Tipulidae; genus Tipula; species Tipula vernalis. The sequence goes on along the minus strand of OY282560.1, from coordinate 90,776,537 downwards.
TTGTTATCGATTATTCAAATTACTAAGTAACTTTGCATTTAAAATTTAAACCTTCTTGTTACTTAAAAATTTTCTACTAAATTTTAATTTTATTTATTTATTCCGAAATATCAAAATAACAAAACTTTGAAAATTGCACATTTTTGTTTCCATACAAATTTCAGAGTTTCTGAAAACCTACAATTTTTTGTAATTAACAATTTTCGATGTAGTGCGGTGTCTGTGAAATTGAAAATTTTAAAAGTTTGGCTTATACTAATTTTGTGAAGTTTCATGATGGAATTTTTGATTGTGTACAATCAACTATCAAAAAGTAATCTTTAAAATTTGAAAATTATTTAAATATTCCAATACGGAATATATTAATTTCCATATTTTTAAGTCCCTTTTACTTAAATTTAGCATCTAAATTTCAGCACTCAGTTTTATTTTTACCGTTGGGAAGTTTGAACGTAAAATCGATATGTAACCTAAACTATTTACTTCATCGCAAAATCATTATCGAGAACAAAGTTTGTGTTGTAAGTGGTAAGCTTCATGACTCGAACCAGTGCAAGAACCAGAGCGTATGCAAACATTTTAAAATCTAATAGCTATTTGAAATGCGAACTGTATTTTACAGCACAGAACTGAGCTACAAATTTTTCTCATCGAGTAAAATATAAATATCATTTTAAAATTACCAGATATTCAGTATTGAATCGCGCATTACCGTCTTTATTAAATGAAGAACAAAGCATTATGAATACAGTAAATTTGAGAATAAAAAATGGGTTATAAGGACCGTTTTCTAACATCCAAAACAAGCAATTAGAAAATGGCAATTTATCGATTATTTTAACCAGCATTTATTACAAATTAATGGTCTGGTTTAATGAGATTTTAATTCTTCCGCGTTATGAATTTTCTGCATTCATCAGGTAATTTAGGGTTCATTTTTCCTGTAATAAAGTTGTATGATGTACCTTTCTTTGGGCGAACGCGGCGATTTCTATGTCATTTGTGGCCCAATATACATATCTGGTTGCCAGATTGTTGGGCACAATAATGCATGCATTTTTAATTTCCTTGTTGCCTTGTCATTAAGTAATCTGTATTTTCGCTCACCCTTTAAACGTACCTTTTTTAAATTAAATTCGAAAATATTCAGAAAGTAGTTAGTAGATGCCGAATCAGTTTACAAGAAAAATCTTGACGGTGCAACCTACGTTCAGGAGCATAAAAATTAAATCTCTGAAGCAATTCAGTATAGTCAATACTGGAGTTTAAAATATCACGTACGAATGAGCTGGCATCTCGACGTTGTTATTTTAGAAGATTGCATCAGTTACGATAATATGTATGTATATGATAATATATGTATACAGCCCTCAATGGCTGTGCGTTGAATGTAACACTCAAAAATAATTTATAATTGATCAATTGATATTTAAATTGATTAATTAATAAAGAAAAAAAATCGGAGTGATGATTTTCAAATCATCCGCGTAAAAGATGCATTTTGCTAACTCAAATCAGCCGATTATATCGTTGATAAAAATTAAAACTAGTGATGGACTAATGTGATTATCCTGCGTACACTAGAGGTTTTACGAAATAAATAAGAAGAATACTCATAAACCTTAACAAATTGCCAACGATTGGAAATGGAAGGCAAGATTGCAACCATTTTATAGCGATGAATTCACAATTTAATTTAGAATTACCGATAAGAATTAAATGATCAATTTTATCAAATGCTTTAGAAAAGTACACTACATCAAATTGTTGCCTGAATCCTACTCAAACCAGATTAATAGCTTTTAACCTATCAGGATAAAATCCGTGCTGTGAAGGTGTAAGTTTTTTCGAAATGTTTTGGAATGACAGACAGAGACTGTGAAGTTTTCGACCTTTCATCCCACGATTTAAAAATCGGATGACTAAATTAATTCTTCCAAGAACTAGGAAAAAATCCAGTTCGAAGGCTTTCATTAAAAATTTAGCTTAGGGATAAATTTAAGCGCTCAGCACAGTTCCTTAAATAGCATCTGTGGAATACCGGGCATGATTTTACTTATCGGGGTTGACGCCAAAACTAGATAAGATTATATTTTTATTAGTTCGATTATATAAATAAGAGTTAGGGCGTAATTTTACTTACTGGTTGTAATACAAATTAATTATTACTTGTTTTGTTTATTTTTTAAAATAATAATTGCTTCGTCAACCTTGCATTCGCTCCTTTAGGTAGTAGATGGAAAAGTTGGCTTGTACCTCTTAAAAAAATATACATATTAACTGATTTCGGTGATATGCCCAGTTACTACATTTTAGCCGAATACCTTTGTTAAGGTGAGAGTATAAATGTAAGAAATATTGGAAGTGGAATGTCAACAAATAATTTAAAAATAATTGCAGATTTTAAAGGGCAAACTGGCGAAAGTGTTCTGAAAAATCATTGGCGAAGGAACTACCCAACAACTTTCCTTTTGCTGTATCATGAAATAATATAGAAGCTCTTAGAATTGTAAATCAGGTCCTCCTTGTATTTAATAAAATGTATTTAGTAAATTTTTCGAGTTCAGTCCTAGCATGTCAACCTCGATTTGAACGAGTATAACTAAATCGGATTTGTCTAGGGCATAGTTACTAAACAGAAAGCTTTGAACTTCTTTCAAGCAATATAAAAAGTAAAATTGCAAACCTTAGTTAGTTTATTTGTTAGGCACAGTAGAGCATTGATTCGTGATATACCGCTTATTACACAAAATTCTATTAAATTCAGGCCCAGAATATAAGTAATTTAGACTATTTTCGGTAATTGCTTCGCAAATTTGGTTGCCTTTTTGGTGTCGTCAATCTCGAACCACATTGCACATGCTTTGCGTTGTAATCACACAGGTGAGTAATTTACTGCTCAGCTGGTTAAAATAATCGATAAATTGCTTTTCAAATTGCTTGTTTTGGATGTCAGAAAACGGTCCTCATAACCCATTTTTTATTCTCAAATTTACTGTATTCATAATGCTTTGTTCTTCATTTATTACAAATTGATTTGGGTGTAGAGATCAATTTGGGTGTAGAGAGACAGAACTCTAAGTGTACTCTTAAACCGTCTTAGAAGACATATGGTATAAAATAAATACTCCTCCTACAAAAAAAAAAAAAAAAAGAAATGAGTGCAGTCCTTGAAACAACTTGTGCCATAGAAAATACCAAGTAAAAATAAAATGCAGCCATCACTAAAACTAAGGCATATTCGATTCAAGTGAAGGGTACAAAAGATAATTGAATTAACGGCTTAGTTTTGCTACTGAAAACAAGCGGATGAACGAATTTAGGTATTTAACTTCACATAAACGTAAAAAATGAAACCAAAATATTTCATTTTAATTTGGGTTATGTTTAACTAAATCAATTTATATTGATAAACGCAGGGGTCCTGCAATGCAGTATCTTCGATTGGCCCTATTGTACCCGTTTTACTCTGCCTATCTACCAAGAACAAAGAGAATGATCAACGTTTGCTTGCTGTATAGAGGTATCCGTTATTTGCAAAAAAAGGCCTCAAACACAAACTGCATCAAAAGAGTTCCAAAGCAAAATTGAGAATTGGTTAAGAAAGTTGAGGATAAACATGTAAAAAAATAAATCAAGGCATATAATATTTACCTATATGCTAACTGTTAAGTAGGCTAAGTAAGTAGGCTCAATTGATTGATTGAGCCGCGGGGTTTTGCGCAGGACTACGTAAAATGTTGAACGATAAATAAGAAAAGATAATTTCTTGTAATCAAGAGTGAATTAACAGAATATTACAGCTATTCAAATTTCACCTCAACGTTCGTATCGATTCAGATCTCACGGACTTATCTGAAACAACTGCAGGATCGCAGAAAAAGTACATCATTTCTAGACGACGACCGGGAGAATCAGATTTATTTTAAAAATAAAATGAACTATATTACTTTCGCCTTAGCCCAACTTTGGCCACTTTGTTTTTTACATTAAGATAATTAACTTTTATCGGTTGAAATCTACTAGATTTATTAGATCTACTGCAAAGAATGAAAGCAAAATAATTTATACTATTACAAATGCACCATGGTAAAGTATGAAGTACCATTCGAAATTGGAATATACCCCATAAATTGGCAGGGCAACAGAAATATAGATGACTTCGGCGGCAGGTCCTCTATAATCTAACTAAGATTGTAAGATTTTCAATCTTTCGTTTAAAGAAACGTCCAAGCTGACATTGCCAGAAGCAATAAAAATCCCATCAATCCTAATTAAAGGTCGAGTTACAATGAATCCGTCCCATTCCGTTCCGCTTCTTCGTCCAAATTAGTTTTATACATTTTTTGTACATTTTGTATGAAAAAACGGAATGGTTAGTTATAATAAAATGGAAGAAGATGGACTAGCTCATCCGCTTTTTCAAAAAGTTTAGAATTTACGGAAAGACGGAACATCTTAACCAAACAATTGAAATTATTTTTTTTTTTTTGACATAACTTAAGATGTAGGCAGTAACTACATTATTTGACAAATCTTCTTTAACTAAGTTTAATAGCAAGTTATGGGTTTCCTGGCCATTCTAGTTTGGATGAAGAATTCTTCACTATCTAACTCTTTCATTTGGAGAAAGCAAGTCTTAAAAGACCCGGATTGGTCCCTATACCCAGATTTAATGGACGCACCCACCATCTTCTTTTTTTCTTATAAATTCTATAATATTTTATACAAAACATATAAATCAAAGAGAATTTCTAAAGATTTTACAGTCTCCTAGTCCTCCATTTTATTTTTTTTTTGTTTTTCAAATGTCAGTTTAAACAGACGGAACGGATGCAATGTAACCAACAAACGGAAAAGACGAGATGGAGAATGACGGAACGAAACGAAACGGATTCATTGTAACTCGAACTTTAGTTAGAACGAAGTAACGCGTTTCGTAAATTTATTGATTTTAGGAAATGATATTGAAATTTAAAAAATCAGTTTTCGATTAATATTGGACACAATCTTAATTTCAAATTTTAGGATCAGGATTGTTTAATGATCTTAAATTTTGTGTTTTGAATAAAATAAGCAAGTTTTTTTACGGTTGTAAAAGTTCCTAATTAAGAATTTAAGAAAAAAAACTTGTAGAAGTACTAATTGGACGAAATTTTAAACCTCTTAAATTTGGACCATCCAAATTGTAAGGCTTGAGGTTTAATATTTCTTAAATTTTGTACATTGTTTACAATTTAAGATGCCACTCATGACAAGTATGTTTTTCTCGAAAATTTGGAAATCAATACTGCTTTGTTGTTCTGCTGTTGTATCTGATAATTTTACCTTCTAATCTAACTGTTTATTTACAATTTATAAGATTTACGTTAAACAAATGTTGCTTACTCTACCTAATTTACTGCGTAAAATATTTAATAGGGAAGGCCAACGTTTTATTCTGAAAACGGTAAAAGCTTATTTGTCGAATAAATCAATCAATGTTCACATTGACCAAGAAGCAGCCCCTAATACGGTCGAATCTAACAATATGATATGGCATCTTAAATTTATTTTATGATTTGTTAGAAAAAATTACGCTTACGCCAGAGAAATCATAAATAAATAAAATTTCCAGTCAATAAAAATAAAATTTGATTTCAAGTCATAATCCATGCTCGCATGTACGACTGTAAAATGTACTCGGTCTACTACATTTGACGTCAACATATGGAATCACTAGTGTATAGATTAACATAATAAACAATCGGAAATAATAGTCATTTAACAAAAACAAAACAAAAAAAAACACTTTTAACCTTCACTTGCGTAGTAGGTGCAGTTATATAATATTTACATGCGAGAGTGTAATTTTACTAAATAAATAAAATTACATCAGATATGCTGTTATTATTGGTACATTACATAATAAGGCAATTAATTACAAAATCATTTTTATTAATCACCCTTTACGCCGTATATGTACACATTATTTCCTTGTTCATAAAACCACAACCGAAAAATACTTACAAATGTCAATGTATGACATTCCAATACAATGTTATCATAATCATAATAAATAAATGAAAGAATAACAAAAAAGTTTTGTCGTGTCCAACTTCAAACCGATGGCAATAACAATAATCATACTAATTTACCATAATACATACAAACATACATAAATTGTTAATAAAGCGAATTAAATAAATAAAAACAAGAAAAAGTATTTTTGAGAAAGAGACAAGCGGATTAAATTAAACGGTTAATTAATCAACTGTTTATATTTAATTGAAGCAAATCAAAACGAGACAGCCATACATACATACAAATAATATACAATTATTAGAAACAATAAAAAAAGCTTTCGTCATCACACCGTGCGGTAATTTGATGACAAACAGCACAATCAATTTTATAACAGCTTTTAGAGAATATGAGCACCAATACAGACATAATCAATTAAATTTTTTTTTCTGCTTCATGTAAATATATTATTTTCGTGCATGTACATTTTATATAAAGTACACAGAAGAAGTGAATGATGATCGGTAATTGACGGATGAATTAGATGAATAAATATTAGCACTATTTTGTTAAACAATATACACTAAGTAGCGGTTCTTTTTCTGATTGAATTTATTGATAAAAACCTGTGAGAGGTGAATAATATTAGGTTATCTCAGAAAAATGAGTCACCTCATGATTATAATTTGTTCAAGGTAATTCAAAATCAAATTAAGATTTGCTAATGTATGTACTCCAAAACGAAATCACAAATACATTCACATCACACGTATTATATGATCTAAATAAATGTGATTTAATTTTAGCAACACCAGCTTAATAACGCAGATAAATCTGCGTACGTCATTTATTATATTTAAATTAAAGAAGACCAGTGATGGGTAAAGTTTTTTACAAAACGGACCAAGATAGTGAATTGCTTTTTTTATTTTAAAGAGATGATTCAATGATCTACTCAATAGCCGTAGTCCGCCAAATATATTTTGACAATCTCTGAGGAACTGACAAAAAAACACTCAATATCATAATACTGGGGGTTACCAGAGATTAATTAAGTCAATTTAATAATTATATTCGTCGTTTCTGTTAAAAATTAGTAATTTAAATATTTTGAAGTCGTACGATGGCCTTCAAAAAAAAAAAATTTTGTTTAAAATACCAATAAATAATAAGATATTTTAGCATCATTGTTGGTGTTGGTCTTTTAAATTTATCTCTTTGTCAACACTCATATATTGGCCACGTTTCGTCAAGTTCCCATACTGTGAATTAATGTGAACATGCTTAAATATCATGTAATAACGCGATTATAATTTATAATCATAATTATCGAATGGTTTAATTTCCTCGTGTTTAAGTTTAATCAATTTCTTCTATTCGCGGCGCACTCCCAATTTGAATTTTATCGTGCTACAAAAAAAAAAAAAAAAAATGCGACAGCATATCAAATCAATGTATATCAAACACATACAAACGTGTAAATTGATATAATATTGATAGTTTGAGCATAGAATTGAAGTGGCGCCAATATATCATATCCGATTCGTTTAATGACGTGGGGCTCAATCAAACGAATTCAATCAATCAAAAACCTTAGGAAATTACTTATTAAGCGTTATGTTTAATATACTCATGGTATCGTATGAATATAATTTCCCCACCATCTCTCTCATGACAACAATTATATTATACATTATAATATTGAATGAAATAACTTATCAAGCTTACTGAGTGTGATAAGATTGCACTTTTTGTTTTTCATTTATTGGAATATTGAAACACACACATTATCTTGGTAATCAACATACATAATGATAACACAGTGAAACTATTTTTTGCGAAAAAATCGCACCATACCACATATTAATCACATATATAGATTTATAAACGCACACACATAACATAAGTACATAAACTCGTACTAATATAAATATTTTTATATCTTCGAGCAGTTGTAGTCGACTTTAAATAGATCATGTGATCAGTTTAATTTTGCTAATTGTAATTAAGTGTTTAAACGGAAAATAGAGCTTTTTAATTATATTTATAAAATATTTGGAATTTCTTACCTTTAATTCGGCTACTGCTATCCTCCGTTGATATTGAATGTGTTGTCTCGGCGATCAATTTTTTGGCACTTGTTTCTGTAAAAATATAAAAATAACAGATACGAATGTAGAAGACATTTTTCTTGATTTATTTTTTATTTTATTTATGTGTACATAGATGTTTAAACACAACGATCAGTACGAATGTGTTATGTGATCAGCCAAACGACAAATATATTAAAACATATATTTTTACTGAACAATTATAATCTAGTCGGACGCTTATCATACCGTTATTATATCATTACTCAGTCAGTAAGTCACTTGGATTTCATTTTGCTTGCGAGCATTTTACTTTTTTATGTATGTTATCATTATCACATACACACAATAATTATCGCGCTTATAGATGTATAGCGAGAAGTAAATATATTAAAAAAAAATATATATATAATTACTGTTTGATAACATACATTCTCAGCCAATTTAAAAAGACTATTAATAGTGACAAATCACAAACAAGAAGCTTATAAGATAAGTGCCACACGCACACACACACCCCAAAAAAAAAAAAAAAAAAAATGGAAATTATCCTATGATCTTGGAAAATCCCGCAAGAATCGTTTGACTCAATTCAACAGGATTCGACAATTTAGCGAATTAGAAATAAAATTTCGACGGTTATTATGTACATAATGTTATCTTGATTGGATCGCTAAATTCACTTTTTTTTTTTTTTTTGTTTTATCAGCATGTTTCATTGTTGATTTTGGAAAATATTTATATTCTTAATTATATACTTCTAATACACACTTAAGATTATGTGTTCAAAATAAAAAATTAATTAGTCATGCTTTTTGGCGTACCCAAAACCCGTTTAAAACTTGGCTCTAAAATGTTATGATAAGAAATTCGCGTTTCTGTTAGCATTGTAGTAATGCGATTTATATCTAATTCTAGGGATATTAATTATAAACGGTTTTTAAATCGCTTTACTTTTATTAATTTTAAAATCTGGTTTTTGAAGAAATCGATAAAATGGAAAATGACAAATAAAGCCTATCTTTAGCCCTCACTTTACTATAAATTAACAGATACATATCATCCATAGATTTTACTCATGCCGGTTTTGACGCACAAACCCTACGCTACACAATTTTCCGTAACACATATTTCTTATTCAGTTGACTTCAAAGTCAAGATTAAAATCACACAAAAACAAATTTAGAAAAAAATTATGAATTTTCTTTGTTTTCATTGTAGTTTTCCCCGATTCGAGATTCACACAAAATTTCTTTTTTTTCTCCTCGCCCGCCCGTACAATAATCTATTTTCGTCTATAGGAAAATTATTATTATTTTCAGAAAAACCTCTTAATAATATTTTCTAAAATTAAAGTAGCGCCTTCATCAATAATAACCTGGTTAAAAGAAAAACTTGTAAAAACCAAAAAGAAAAATAGTGTTGCTTGGTGCATACCATATATTATAATGTGCTAAGCTTACATTTTATTTACCAACTTCACAATTTTACACGAGTACACATTTTTGGTGCACGTTTAATATTTTAGAAAAGGGTAAAGATGAATGGCGAAACTGCAAAAGAACAAGATAAAAACAATTCGCCAACCATACAAGTATATAAAAATAACAAACGAAAGCCGAATCAACTGATTTTAGTGCCAAAAATTCCTTACTATTTTTATTTATTTACTTGTATATTTTTGAATCTGGTTGGTTGGTTGGTTGATCGCCTGGTATGCTATTTTCTTTTTCATTTTCTTCTTATCGCTTGTTTATTACAATATTAAAGACGAATTGGAAAATTTTATTTTTATAAAAAAAAAAAATTGCTTTTTGAACGAGAATCCATTTTGGGGAAAATGAAAATTTATTATGGTTGTGTGATTTAAGTCAGAGGGAATCCCCATATAGATTATTCTCGTATAGGTGTATTTATTTATAAAGTTTTCAGTTTAAGAAAATTTTTAAAATATGAGGTCATACATACACCAATTATTATGCGGCGACCATTACACCTAATTAATCTTGTATATTAGTTATATGCTGAGGTTTTAATTTTTTAATAATCACAACTCGACGACCACACAAATAATTTGAAATATTTAATTGCGGATGGTGATACACGAGTACAACAATTTCTTTATTTAATAATTGGTACCTATACACCTAACATATGCAACGAAATAAAATAGAAAAATAAAAATTACCAGCTACCATAAGCACTAAAACAGCAAAACATTAAATAAAAAAAAAAAATATTTCCTTAGAGATTCGCATAAACATCATTATATTCATTGCACTATGTGTGTGGTTTTGATTAGGAAAGAAAACAACTTCCGCTTACAACTAACTAACCACGGCAAATATATTATAATATATACACACAAACGTATTATAATTATCAACAAACTGAGTCAGTAAATTTGTAAATACTGTGTTTATAATAATACAGTTGTTATCACAACGGTTCACACTGATTAGAAAATTCTAGATAGTAAAAAAGCATATACGAATAGAAAAAACCACACAACTCCAATACCTTTCCGTAAAGCGAGAATGCGAGACTCCAAATCTATTTCGTCGCTGACTTAATAAAGTTTCTTTTATCAATTTTAAAATGAAACTAAAAAAATAAAAATAAAAAATAAAATAACATATTAATGAAACAACAAATTCGCGCTGGTGCGCGATTGATAAAACCATATCAAATTTGGCGTTTTTTTTTTGCATCTTTTTCGTTTTCATTCATTCAATAATAAAAGGCGATACATATTTTACTGTCGTTCAATATTAATGTAAATGTAGACTTAAATAGTTGTTGTTACTTTCCATTCAAGAAAATATTATCGACATAAGATTCTTTTTCTCATCAAACATAATTTCGCATAAATCAAATTCGAGAGGAAAATTTTTTTGTCTTTGGCTTTTTTGTTGTTAATTTCTCAGGAAAACGACAAAAATATTGTTATGTACAACTTATGTTGAATGAAACTTGTTTTGATTGATTTTTTTTTCTTCGATTGATTGACTTGATTGGAAAAATCGTGGAAACAGATATATTGATGCGTGTTGAAGTCTAACCTACAAACTTAAAATATTTATCACGTATTAAGGGCCATTGGTTTGAGAAAAATTTGAGCTCTTCTCCCACAAGCAATCAGACTAAAATTGAACACAAACTATTTACAAAGATTTAGTACATTGAGTGGAATTAGGGAAGTGGTGTTTTTATTTTTAATGTTATAAAGAAGCATTTACATTCAATTCGATGTTTTTCAGTATACATACTCGTTTTCGAAATAAAACATGAGGTATTTACTTAATAATGTATTTGCAGAATCTAAAACAAGAAATAAAATTAACAAAAATAAAAAGACAAGTTTCGAAACCTTAGTTTGTCCAATGAAAATAGGTAACACACTATAATTTTATTATTTAAGATTTTTGAAACTTAAGTTAACCAGAAATAATAGTACTAGAAGTATATTATACACACATATAAAAATTTGTTGTCAACCGAATGAACATGACAGTTGACAGCTAAATAAATGTATGTGAAAACTAGTGAAACCATGGTTAAATATGATACATTTTATTATTACTATTAAGACATTTGGTAACCAAGCTACACTTTGACACGAGATTAGAGTTGAAATGAACGATACAATTTGAGTAACATTAAATTTGAAGCAAAATCAAATTTCATTGACAAATAGTCGAATTGAAGTTACTTTACAAAACAAAAGAACCAAATACTTACTATTCAAATCTTAATATGTTCTAATTTCTAAAATAAAAATAGGTGACATACTGTAATTTTATTATTTGAGATTTATTACTTTGAAACTAAAGTTAACTCGAAACTATAGATACAGAACTGAGGATGTGTCAATTGTTATAGTTATAAAAGTATTATATAGGATAATACAATATAGGATTTCCAAAATGACATACAGAAAAACACAGATCGCACAGAAAAAAAAATTGTTATCATTAGAGTGGACATGACAGACATTATTGAGTTATAGTAATAAATGAAACATTTGTTTGTGAAACCATGGTTAAATATGACATACCATATTTCATTAAAACTAGAATTAACTCGTTATTATTATTACGAAATTTGATATGTGTCACTACACTTTATTTAATTTTGACACGAGATTTAAGTTGGATCATAAATAAAATACACAAAGATGCCCAAACCCAGTATAACAGCGCGTGAAAATATCACAGTTGAAAAATGTATTTAAATACAGGCTACAATTACTATAGTAAAAGTTCACTTTAAGCATCCATGTCAGTTTTAAGCTTCTCGTCTTTTTAACCGTTTACCCAACTTTTGAGAAAAATAAATGCATTTACCAAATTTACAGAGCATTCACGATGAAAAACTTTTTACTTTTGACTTACACGTTTGTATGAATTTCCAACTTAAGTAACGAACAAAAATTTTTGCTCGTTATATTGGAAATTCATACAAACCTGCAAGTCAAAAGTAAAAAGTGTTTTCATTGTGAATGCTCGCTAGTGTATTTACTTCGATTATTGGTACTGAGAAGGACAAATGAATGATTTTGTGTTTTCCGGTTTATCCAAATTTTAATGACGTTTACGAAAATGTCTTAGATTCTACAGGCGATGATTTTTTTTTTGTTCTGCATAAATAAAAAATGTCATAATAAAAGCAAAGAACGAAAATATTGCGCTCCGCGCGTTTATAGTTTTACTTAAAAATGTTTATATAACGGTAACCAGGTATTACATACTTGCATTTATACATAGCTATACACATTTTTTTAGAAATTCAATCAAACTGGTTTTTATATATAAGAATCACAACAACAACGTGGGGTCTGAATATTTACACTAACAATGCTGAAGTGTTATATGGCTTTAGATATCTACATATACCCTGATTTTATATGATTAAAAAAACTACACAATTTTGAACAAAAAGTTTTGCTACGAAATATTTGTGTCTACTAAACTCTTTCTTTGATGCCGCTTGTGTTTCTAGCAAATGCGGCATTAGAAATGAAAAATTTGAAACCTACGGTGAAACATGATAGTGGGAGTGTGATGGTTCGGGGAGCAATGGAGGCGACTGGGGATTAGTAATTTAGTGTTTATTGGTGGTACCATGGACCACTTCTGTTGTAAGGATACACTAAAATATAATATTCAGCCATAGTTTGTTGTACAGTGTTCCTAAACAACTAAATTTCTCACCTAAGTCGACAAACCTTAATCCAACAGAGTATCTTTTGTGATGAACTAGAACGACATATCCGGAAATAGGATATTAGTAGCCGTGAACCCTAAAAGAAACTCAAAAAAAGGCTTGGGCAGAAAGTACACCTGAAACAACATCAAATTTGATGTCATTTATGCCTCGACGATTGTAATCTGTAATGCAAATGGAGGACCAACTATAGATATTAAAATTGATCTTCGCTGCATGTAGATTTTGTTTCATTGAATTTTAAGTTTTTTTATAAGTTGTTATGTATTTTTGTTTAGAAAAATAAATATTTTGACAACAAAAACTTTCATCCTAGACTTTTGTTTCACAGTGTACTTAAGTTAAATTTTCTTAAGCCTTAATCTGCTTAGCACTACTGCGCTCAAAAGGTAGTAAGACTTTTCCATTCAAATCGCACCGGCTTATCCAACGAGTAGTTTTTTTTCTTAGGTTGGTAATCGTGGATTGAAAATTAGAGATATGTTGACATCACGCAAATATCGTTTTGGGTCAGAATTTTGGGAAGATAACTCTTAGTTTTTGAATCAAGATAATGCGCCGCCTCACCTTGCATTGATTGTACGTGCCTATTACGCCAAAATTTCGACCCATATCGTCCCGCAACCGCTTTTTTAGCTCCGTATGATTACTGACTATTTCCGAAATTCAAAAAACCGCTTCACTTGTTCCAAGAGTTTCTAATTAACTTACGTCCGTTTCGTTGATTCACTTTGGATCCAATTAAATTTATCATTCAATCTAAGTATTTACTAGGTAGCCGGAAGATTTTTTTTTTTTTGAAGATTTCCTTAGTTCTCTGAGGAACAAATTTTAGCTTGTCATCCATGTCGGTAAGTCTCAATAATTTCGCAGTTTCACCGATCACTGATAGAAATTTGATTTAAATTGAATAGCGGTAAGAAGTTTCGATGGGAGGAAACGTATCATTTTATTGTATTACTTCTTACTTCTGAATTCTTCTTATGAGTTGATGAACTTATTCTTTGAACTCTTTCGGTTGTATTGCTATTTTTGGAGTTCGAAAGAGATCGCACTAGTTTTGCATTCGGTAATATTGACAATAAATCTATCCTAATTTTTTAGGATTGGAGCACTTTAGTAGGTCCAAGCTTTTAAAGAAGCATTTCATAATAAATATTTTAAAAATCCGACTCCTAACTAAGTTGACTGAATTAGAAGGAGAGTGGCCACAAATTCTGACTTACAATAATTGCAGTTAGACCTTTTGTACCTTTGCTTTTAAAAGTAATGGTGAGGAGAAATTTAAATTTTTTTATAATGGAAGAACGTCCCCTAAAAGATGAATAAAAGTTTGCTGACAACTATTGCTAAAGTTCTTCCATAGATTAACGCTAAAAAATCGGCTAGTCCTGATGGTTCTCAAACATTATTCGAAATTTTTGGCCTAGACCATATTTGTTTCACTCATAGGCTTGGATAGCTATTCTCCCTGTTCAATCGATATTGTCTCTATGTTCCTAGGTTCTAGAGACAATAATTACGCGTGGTGGATTTATATGTCTAGTGAATTTCAAGTTATTGGGCTCGATATTTTGAGGACATTTGATCGTGTCACACTTTATTCTGTATTACGGCTTCCCCACTATTAAACGCTGATACCTTCCAGAGTTACGTTCTCTACCTCTCTCTACAAACAGTCTAATTTTTTTAAATAGGCTCCCTTCACTAACTCAATCCAATAAACCCTTATGCTACTCGTGTAGAGAGAACTGGTATAAAGCACGCTTTCAGGGAATTCCTATCACTGTTCCTATAAAGCCAAAACGGTTGAACTCGGCCCCGTAAATTAAGATAGTATGCTTGACAAATACAAAATACTAAAGTACACCCGTACCAACAAAAGAAATTAAAACAGAAAGTAAAATGTTTCTCTTAAATTAAATAAAATAAGTAGTGGAACTAAGGGGAACTGCGAACTATGTATCACGAAATATTTCTGCGTGAAGTTAATTTATAACGTTTGTAATTCATAATATTATGACCATTTATTACCATAATATTACGACATATGGTATTTCTATGGGATTCTTGGTTCATAAACGAAGGCGAACATTGTAAAACTAAATTTTAATTTTTCCTACATGACATTACTTCAAAATTAAATTTAAAAAAAATTTATTTTTCCACCAAAATTTTGATCTGTATTTAAATCGTTTGTAAATACGCACCACGAATAAAAACACGAACCAAGAAATAAAACTTACATTTGATCATCCGCGAATTAAATTAAAAAATATAAAACAGCAACAAAAAAAAACGCGAAAAAACAAGAATATCCGCTCACTCAAATCTGAGGAATTCATGATATTTGCGCGAAAACAACAAAAACAACTCTAAGTACATATATAAATATTGTGGCTGTCTGTCGTTGTTTTTATGCGTGTGTGGATGTTTATATTCTAAATCTTTGTTAAATACATACGTAAGTATATGCATATATTTATTTCGATTGTGATTTTTGGCACAGTTCCATTGGATTTTCGCGAGGTAAACACATTTGAAATGCAATATACTTTATTTTAAATTTTTCTAATTTTGTCATGATATTTTTTTAGACGCCAGAAAATAATTATAATTCATCGTTATTATCAACACACCCCGTATGATTTGGATCAATTACATATATACATAACTATACAACATATCAAGGCTGATTTAAGTGTTAATTTTTCGGTTTCTCTAAAATATCATCATCGCGATTATTATTAACATCAATTTTGGAATTTCGCGACTACATTAATATACATATACAAGTAAACAATAGACAAAACTTGATACACATTCCCCCGCACAATCTTTCTTCGATATCTTCTTTTCCATATGATACGCGAACTTTCAAAAATTCATTAAAAAAAAAAACGCGAATTCGCAAAATGTAGTCATCGCATCCAAGCATTTAATATAAAATTAAAAAAACAACTTCTTAAATACTCACATAGTGAGATGATTTTATTATAAGTATGTAAGTATACGATTTTTTTTTTTGCGCGAGCGATTTAAACAAATGACGTGACTCGCGATTTTGTTTATTCTGTATCAGCGAAATTAGCGAACGATTCAAATCGACTTTATATTTGTGCTATATCTTGTCTGACGTTATTCATAATATGTACATATGTATACATAGTCAACTTGAATTTCACAATTAATTTATTTTTTTGTTTTTTTTTTCAACATTTCAGGGAAATTCCTAAACTGCAATTTTTATTAGTGCTATATTTTGTCTTACAGCTAAAGGCAAACCACAATACATAGAACAGAATATAAATGTATCTGTACAAAATGATGGATTTGCCACTTTACAAACGCTGTACTACCGGAAATGTTTAATTTTCAATTTTTCTTATCAACATTCAATGACATTTTTTATCTTTTAAATCTTTTTAAATTAATTCTTATAGAAATTATTTTATTTGGCACACACGTAAAATATGTTTTAATTAGATTTGGTCAGATTAATCAGCGAAAAATATAAACAATTAATTTTGGTAATAGTCTCTATATATTTGCTCGCATCGAATGACTCATAAATATTATTCGTTATCATAATGGCTGTTTTATAAATATTCGACTACTTTCGATTTTTTCAGCAAAAAAGTAGAGATATACAACATTGCAAAACCCAATAAGAAGCCAAAAAGAGAAAACGAAATTCATTTGGTAAATAATCGCATTTAAAACCTGAAAAAATCAACATCTTCTTTGGTACACGATCGACCTTCATCTTTTAGCCAAAAAGACGTCGATAATAAATTTACGTTTTGATTACATATTTTGGCATTTATTGTTTACATTGTTTTTATTTATAGACATTAGTTCGAAAACTATCTTTACTTGGACTAGGATTGCTTGAATACTATTCAAAGAAGTGCGGTCCTTCCCGTTTTATTCTATCTAAAAACCATCACGATCTAAAGTATGATCAACGTGGAAAATTTTGAAGAAGGCAATGGCCAACAAATGTTCAAAAATGGCAGTGATCAAATCATCTACCGCTTATGTCAGAGCGCTTTGGCACGAATAGAACTTACTGATATACAGTTCCGTTTAGCTCAATTCACACAAACTGGGCGACCTCTCCGAAACGAACTTGACTTCATTTGAATGAAACAAATGTTCAGGAAATAAAGTATGACAAATTAAGAAAGTGTTGTACTATCTGAACCAAGTTGGGCATTGCTGTTATTAAGGCCTGAAGTAAGAGTTACAAAAGCTTGGAGCGATGTTCACAACACTATACCTATATGGAAACAAAATCAATTCACCCCGTATTTCGGCTTTTCATAGCCAATAAGGTGGGTTTGAATGCTGGTAAAGTTAAGTTTAGAAAGGAAGACAAAAACCACTTCAGGAAAATTTTCTTCAAAATTTCTTATTTTCTGTGTTAATGATGCGAAAAGAGATAACTAGAACATAACTCGAGTTATATAGGTTTTCAGATTTATTAAAATTCAGAACAACTGCATCAAAAGGAACAATATGCTGTATGAAGTTTTCTTGAGGGGTAACGCCTCACTCATCTAACAACGCTATTCTCAGCTCAGCGAGAGTTCCTCGAACTGGATCCAGAACTCGAACATTCCTCTTTGCTTGCCCGATTTGCCTGCGATTAATTCATTGGAGTTTAATGACCGTGCTTGTATGACCGCAATAGAAGAGGTCTGGGGAGCGATAAGAATAAAGCTGTTTCGTTGAAACAGTCACTTACGGAGGAGTTTCCGTCATGAGGTCCGCTGGTTTTTCCGCTGACGAGAGATCAGAGGTCGTTTTCGTGTCTGATAGAGGTGGATACGACTTCCTGCTAATAAAACACAATGCGCGATATCACAATCCAAGCAGCACTGGATGCCAGGTGCTGCCTTGCTAAAGATGGTGGTATTATGAATTCCATAGAGCAGTTATAGGATGATCTAAAGAGGAAGGTTCAAGACCCGGATTCCGCTCCAATTACTGTTATCAGCAGGCACCAGTAACAATCAATCGCACCCACAATCAGATATCTTTTTTACGGAATCCTATATAAAGTTGTTTACTACTCAAAAACAGTACATCTACAATCACCTTTGTTATATGAAATATTATCGCTTAATCCAGGTCTCATCAACTTTTTTCAGAGACGGAAGTTGATTTGTAAAATTACGATCTGCTGTAACAACAACATCCCTAACGAAGTTTGACTGTTCGTTTGATGTATCAACCATTCCTTTCTAATAAAACACTTAAATTCGTTAAGTACAAACAGAATATAATTATAACAAAGGTTTGGGCTATTTCCTGAAGATCTTATAATAAAGAACTTTAATATCAATATCTGATAGAGAAAAATACATATTACATAATATAAATTCTTACCAGATTCAATTAACGATTTTTAAACAGGATTGCTTAAGTTTCAGTGTAATCTTATTGGGAGAGTTATTATTGAATATCTGAGGTAAGGATTGATGATGCCGTCTTCCTAATCAGTAAACAATTCTGAAAAATCGTTCAACAATTTATTCTCAACTTCTCAAAAGCCTCAGTGTCTAAATTTTTCTTTTTATGTTTTGTTTTAAGCGTCTTTTATACATTTTTTTTAGTTTTTATACATAAAAAGTGCCAACTATTAAAAAATGAGTGTTTATTTAAAGTACGCAAAATGCGTGCTTTCTGAATAGCTGACAAACATATTATAATTTGTCAAAATTCTCCAACAG
This sequence comes from Tipula vernalis, assembly GCA_958295665.1. Classification (NCBI taxonomy): domain Eukaryota; kingdom Metazoa; phylum Arthropoda; class Insecta; order Diptera; family Tipulidae; genus Tipula; species Tipula vernalis. Next base: position 90,757,480 of record OY282560.1, on the reverse strand, counting down.
CAACAAGTACGAAGTACTTTATTAATTTGGAAAAATGATTAAACATTTTTATAAATTTTATGCTATAAACATAAGCGATGATTAGTGATTATTTACTGACATTGCGACAATGCTCGTAAATTTGTTGATACTGTGATAAATGAAACATTTATTTTTTTCTCAACAACACCAATTAGACGATCTATTTTTAAAAAAGTCTATATTTACAAGGATTTGACTTTGTGAAGGTTAACGGATAACAGAATAGCGGTTTGTCTTTTCGTCATGAAACCGAATGACGAGCTTTGTACTTCTCTAATGACATGAAGAGTGAACACAATTTCCTTCCCTTTGTCGTAAAAGTTTATTGTGTTGCAATCTAATTCACAACTTGCTAACCTAACCAATCATTGTTCTGAGAAACCTTTAGAATTTTAATTAACGTATCAGATTATTTGAGAATATTTTGGATTTCGGTAAATTTGCAGCAAATGATTTTGTGGAGTTAAAATAATTTTAATTTTGACTGATTTTGTTACCACAACAGGGTTTCGAAACAAGAAAGACTGACTTAAGAAAAAATTAATTATATAGGCACATCCGTGCCCTTTTTCGTTTCAGAAATTGTTTGAGGAATTTGCAAAAGAAAAAAAATCGTAAACGCTACTTTAAATGCTAATCCCTTAAAAACCGGAAGAACCTGTAGAATAGTGTCAAGTGGATGTTGATTCCTACTTAAAATTCAAAACTTTGAGAAGATAACCTTAAAGTAAGGGTTACGACTGAAAAGTGGATTACTAGATTTCGGTACCGTAATAATTTAAAATTATTATAAAATTTCTGAAATTAAAGGAGATAACTTATTGAGTTAAATTTATGAACTAACGTGCTTTTTTGCAAGTAGCTAATCCAAATAAAACAACCCCCTTCAAAATTAAAGTCGAGATTTTATGAATTCGGAAGGCATGAAGCATGACACGGGTCAGGTCTAAGGAAAATTGTGTTCAATCAAAAACTAAAGCAAGTCACCAAGCTCCTTCAGAAATGTGTTAGAAGTAGTAGGAATGAAGGAAATCGAGAAGAGTTTTCTGAGAACTTTATGGAGGCACCATTTAAAAGCGAAACAGCTAAATGTATCCATCTCTCAAAATCTCAATAATACCTTAACTGAAATTTCAATGTATAGAGTATAGAGTTTAGCCATATAAATAAAATTCATTCATTAATTTACCGAATTAATCGATTCGCGACGACTCTTTCGTAAACAAATATTTACAAAGGATTTATATGTATTTCCCACAGTAAAAAGAAATCGTGGCATCAAAATATAAAACGCCAATGACTCATTTAGCGCATTTCATTACAAAAAACGTGTATATGTATATCTATAAAATCGCGCGCATCGATAAATGCAAATCAATCGCAATTATTAAAAAAAAACGCAAACACTAATAAAATTGACATTGAAATGTCTTATAGGAAATCGAAAATATTATTATGTACAAATAAAACGATCATCTTATAATAAAAATAGACAGACGTCATTATATACTTATACCGTCAATGGACAGATATTTTCATATCGTTAATCATTTTGCTAATAAAGAATATTTTGCAGTATACACATGATTTTGTTGTAATATAAAATAAGTGGTGACCACACGGGGTTTCTTTTTGTATTTTAGCTTATCAAACGAATAACCTAATTACATAAAATTATATAACATTTTTGGCTTAAAATTAATGTACATGCTTAGTGAAATGATTATTGATTCGCAATTATGTTTAATACAATATATATATCGCGTTTACATAGTTTACTACCTCTTATCGCGATATAAATTATTATTCTATTGCATGTCGATCATAAATTCAATCTTATCATGTGCGGCATATGAAGGCGCTAAGTATTTTAATGAGTAATATATTTAAGTAATTATTGTTCACCTGTGCCCAGTATGCCAGTATTGATATCGGTCAATATTTAACAATTAATATTGAGAATTTAGAAAATTACAGTAATAAAATTGTTGTGAGTTTCAAAACTCCAAAATGACCAACCCAAATTGTTGTACCCACGTGATAAAAAAAATCTTATAAACTAACCGCTAATAGCGCTGATGTTGATCTTAACTTATCAAACACATCATAAAAATAAAATAAAACAAATTAAAATTATGGCAATCAAATAATCAAAGTTCATTCTCGTCTTACATAAAAGATTTGTTTTTTTTTATGCGAACATTAAATAAGAACACAAGACGTTTCATTTCACAGAAAAAAAAAAAAATACCGAAACTCACGTCAAATACCATCATCAAATAAATGTATGTATATACATAAGGCAAGAGATACATATTGCAAAATACGTACGTAATCATTATCTTACATACACATTTTCCTCTAACATGCTTAGTGTTTCTTATAATGTATACTATACTCACGTTAAAGTATCATCATCTAAGACGAAAATTTATTTTAACGTCGTCTCCTGTTACATTAGTATTTGTGTAATATGTATATGTGTGCGACTGTTGATTTTTATTTTATAAGAAATCAAGAGATGAAAAATGTATATAAGAAAACATGTTTTACGTCGAAGAGATTCCTCTGTAACAACAATCGTCAAGTTGGCGCCAAACAAATGAACTCAATTTTTGTTGTTGTTTATGGTTTCTTGTGTATTGCTTTATTATTGTTGTTGTTGTTATTCCTGCACGACAGACGGCTTATGATGGTTTGGATTTTATGTTGTTTTTTTTTTTTTTTTTGTATAAGAGAGATTGATACATGAGGAGCATTAATAAAAAAACTAAAAAAATGGTCAAACCTCAAGGCGCAGGGAGGCGAAATACCGATCGGTCTTCATTTTTGATTTAAATGCCAATTAAAAAAATTTAATTCTGAAAACTTGCATTTACTCGGACATTATCATCGCGATATGTTCATGCATAATATTATATATCCAATTGATTAGTAGTACAATCACATATTCCTTTTTTGCGATTTATTTGTCTTATAAGAATTTTGCAGTAATCATCAAAAAGGTTATTTGCTTATGTGTATTATGATTGAGAGTCACGTCTCGCAACCCTATCGTGATTCTTGCACTACAATCGATTTGCAATAAAAATGGGCAACAACTATTTAAGGGTTAACGTCATGCGGTTCAATGAAAAGATAATTTCATTCAAGAAATTCACATATTTTTGCAATTTATTTGTTGCGCGTTCATTCATTTTCCAAGACTGAACTGTATATATAAATATAGATGACAAATCACTTAATATTGTGAGCAGATGTTTTTTGTGTGATAAAACCGCCATATATACATAACAAAACTATTTAAATATGTGTACATACACTAATATAACGAACAAAATAAAAACGGTATATGAATTGTATATAGCAGTAAATAGCAGCAACAAGAAAAGAAAATTTTGAAAGAAAAATTGCGTTTGGTTGTTGTTTTGAGAAGCAACAAATGGTTTTATTTTTTCTTCAATTTACTGTTATGATTTTTATATTTGTTTTATTTGGATGGTTTTATTTCAATTTCAACTTCCTAGAATTTTCCGTAAATATTATGTATTATCATTGCGAAATCTATAGCCCATTTGTTTACATACTATAACTATTAGAAATACCGGATGTATATTAATTAGATAAATGTATAAATATTCGGATTCTGTTGCACGTCTCTGTGCAATTAAGTTGGCCGCCAAAGAACATCTCACATTCAAATAATAATAACATAAGAAAAGAAATCCGCAACCGATAAAAAAAATTCAAAAAAAAATATCATTTCATCTTTAGAATTTGTACTTTATACTTAAGAATATTATCTTTATCTTTTTACTAAATATACTAAAAATATAATGTGTTCATTACAAAAACAAAAGTATGGTACAATAATCGTACGATCGATTCTGAAATTGAAAACCCAAATATTTATTAGTAACTTTTAACTTACGGACGAGATAATAAGATTGTCTTGGTTTTCTTTTCTTGTATACATTTGTTTTTATTTTTTTGTTAATTCTTTAAGGCGACAGGTGTTTGGTTAAGGTTGTTTTTAAATTTCATCTCACTTCATTTTTGAAGCATTTTCTTTTATTCATACTAGCCACCTTTGTATATCGTATGATTCAGCCAATGAAATGTTCTTATTTTAATCTGACATTGTATATAAGTAATGTAAACTCCTAGTTAGAAACGTCTTATCTACTAGTATTTTATAACACACAACAATTAACGTCATCAAACAAGTGTAATTAATAAAATGAGATTAAGAAAAATTTTTTTGTTCCAAAATATATAAATATGTATGTACATACTTACATATTTTTTTGTAAATGTCAAATGTTATCAAGAAATTATAAATCTTTATCGTTTTATTTATTTTTGTTTTATAATATACAGTCGATATTTAAAAACGGTATTTGAAATGCGAGGGGGTATTCCAAAATGACCTTTAACGATAAAGAATTGTTTGTCTGTAATAGACTGAATGTGCCTTTTCCAAATTACGTCGATATCGTATGAACGCGATCTTTTCGTCTTTATTTTTTTTTATAAATAAACGAAAAAATCTTTAATAATTGATCTTTGATCGCGAGCAAACTTATATCACCTTGAATTTTTATTTATTTTACCGCATTAAATTAGAATATATGACAAAATGTGTGTGATGTGTGAATATATATACATATGTATACATTTACTTTGCACGGTAAAATCGAGTTCGTTGTTTAAACTATGTTGTATGACTTTAAGATGTTATTTGTTTAATATATTAATCGGTTTATCTAAAGCTAGAGCGTAAGAGTTTGCCCTATGACTCACTATTATGTATGTTTATACATAGTATGTAAAATAAGAAATGGTATAGACGAGACGCTACGACGATCCTCTATTTGTTCTCCTTATAGATTACTTACAATAAACTTGCTCTTAAGAGTTGAAGATCATCTGTGCGAAGAAACAAATATAAGATCATAAAATAATAAACAAATTAAAAATAATTATTTTTAGAAAAATAGGCGCCTTGAGTATTTTCATTTGAAATTTCGTTTCTTTTGCTTCCATATATAAATTCTGTGTCATTTTACAATTTACTGTAAAAAAAAAAAACTTCTAAGAAAGCTACAATTTCTTAGAATTATCTTATAAATTATGATGTCGAAAGAAATTATAAGAAAAATAAAATCGAAGAAACATCGTATGTAGATGGCTGTTAATTAATTGTCTTCGTTTTCTTTTTTTATTTGTTTTTAAACGCTGATAACATTTCTCAGCTATCGGTATATAATATTTACTTGCTGCTCCGCGTTGTTGAAATTTCTTGGGAATTCCCTTAAGTAAATATACATACATGCAAGAATTTACTTAAGCTAAAGTAAACATAGAAAATTTATTTCTTCTTAGAACAATTTTACATCATCATCATATGTTATGCTTATGAGGATCGATGATTGGACTATTTTCTTTAATAAGATGGTAAACATTAAAAACACCCTATGATGACCAATTTCTTTTTATATTTATATAAAGTTCAGAAACACATACAAAAACGTTTTAATTAAATAAGAAATCAATAAATAAAAATATATACACTGTCTCATTGTACACAAAGTTTTTAATAAGAAGGTGAATTATCAACAACAACAACACCAATATCTTCTCGTTAAAATTTTCTTTTGTTTCTTATTTTGTCATAAATTGTTATTTTATTTATACCAAAAAAAAAAAAACATATGTGTATGTGAATGTACAGAATAACTTGTATAAATTACAAATCAAATGGTTGAATGAAATCATCGTGAAGTAAAATGGAATTGAATCACAATCTAAGAAAAGAAATAAAAAAGAAAAGAAGCGTATATTATAAGGCAAGTATAATACCCACCATTCCATTCAAGAAATTTTAGTAAACTTCATGTGCCCCACCATCAACACACTGGACTGGGGGAAATTTACACCAAATGACTAAACAATTTCTTAAGACGTACAACAATAGTAAAAATGAGATAGAATTACAAGAAATCAATTGTAAATAATAATAGAGTAAAAGAGGCAAATGACCCTTTTTATGTTAGAATTCACCAACAACAAAATACAGTGTGTTACGTAACATAATTTGTAATATGTATGTATAAACAACAATAGCCAATCAATTTGTGCGAATGAATAAAACCTATTATTTTCATGAAACCTGTTTCATTCTTGATTATGTTTCATGTAGAAAAATAAAAACATCGAATTTCGAATATTATACCAACGCAACATGGTACAAAGCAAAGACAATATTATATACAGACATTATGTACTATGTGGAAAGATGATGATAAAAATCAACATCCTTTTTTAAGCTACAGAGAGAAAGAGATAGAGAAGGACAGATGAAGAAGGTTTTTCTTTTTGTTTCATTTCGCCACTTAGATTTTAATAAGGAATTATGGTTGCTCTTTTTTCATCTAATTGTATGTTATTGTTGTTATTATGTTGTTTCTGTACATATTTACAACATAGCATATCAACAATTCTACTTGGTGTATTTTGCTGTTGTTTATACATAATAAAACTCGAAAGGCGGTATTGGTTGATAATAGTAATTCAATCTAAATGTTAGTACTTTTAATAAAATATTGTTTTCTTGAAGGATATGTTTTTTAAAAATTAAAAATTAAAAATAAATAATTTTCAACTTCCTTCGTATATATGTCTATGTATGTATTTATACTATTCCAAAAAGCGTGCCACAACAATTAGCAATTTTGCCATATTTAAACTCCAAAATAAAACGAAAAAAAAATATTGTCGAAGCGCCACAATAAATCATTAATACCTTTTCTTTTTATTTACGACCCAAAGTACTAACACATCATTGTACAAGAATAAAAAAATAAATTTAAATCCATCGCTTACCACCACTCCACCAATAACAACAACACAAAAATCTAGCAAGTCGAGTCAAGTCAAGTAGTTAAGTAGAATATATTCAGTTATACGAGTATTATACGAATAAGATAACAACCAAGAAGAACAAAAAATATGTTAAAAACGAAAAAGATAAAATAAATATGAAAGTGAGATAGCAATATTATTACGGGTTTCCTTTATGATTGTGCGAATAAGTAAGTTCACAGCGTGACGGTGGAGTTTCTTCTTAGAAAAAAAAAAAAAAAAACAAGAAAAATAAAATAAAAAAGAAACAATAGGGTGATTCCGATAATGACGTTTTTCTTAAAGTTTTTTTTTTTCTTGCTTTTATAAAATTTCTTTCGTCGTATTTTCTTTTTATTGTTTTGAAGGTTACAGTAAAATATCATTTGTTTTCTTTGGTTTCTTCTTTAATTTTGTATTTAAGATTTTGCGCAATATTTATGTTCAAATTGTTTGGGTTGATGATATTTGTTTAGTGTTTTTATTTTCTTTTTATACGTATATTTCCTTTTAATATGATAATTAGATGGTTGTCACCTTATATTGTACGAGGAGGCTACACCCCACCGCCAATCTACCACCCACATATTCCTGTTATAAAATATATACATTTATGTGTTTTCTCTTTTAGGGGTTTTATGCGTTTTCATCTAAAAATCAAATCATTTGAAGTAAAAATATAAAATAAATCATAGAAATTAATTTTATGATAACGGTTATTTTAGGATAGATGATATTTTTTTAATACAATATTATCCTCTATTTATGAAACAAATTAAGTCGTTTAATCCAGGTACCATAAAATTTCTAGTTCTGAATAAATGTATCAAAATACAGTAACCAATAAATGTGTCAAAAAAACTGTTCAGATTTAAGCCATTTAGTGTTTTAAGTTTTACTTAATTATGGCTGCGGACCAATTCTCGGGTAAAACAATTACTGCGGTAAAAGTCGTCTTTAAGCATCCTCCTTTTGAGAAAGGTAAACGCATTTTCCGAATTTGTGTATTTAACTCTATTACTAGACCGCAGCTTAAGTCTTACGCAGTCAATCAAATCAGATCTTTTCATTAGTTCATTCAAACAGAGGACAAACATTCTTTCTTAAGTAATAATCACATGAATTTTGTTTTGCTTTTGTTAATTTTCTAGTTCAGAAGCGCTTCGCTATACTACCAATATTGATATATCAATGGCGATTTTTTTACTTATTTCTCTGGTCTCTTCGGATAAGTTAGTTTTATTTCTTCCTAATAAAAAGATGTTCAGTAAGGCTGTTTCCAGCATTCCGAGGAAACCATTTTTTAAACATTTTTGTTTGAGGCAACGCATAAAGAAGATAGAAAAACAAAAAAGAAAATTGTGTTCTCATGATATTGCACATTTTTAACTCTGCAAGGTCGTGACAGCAAATGCGGTCTTGCATGTTAACTTCAACCGATTTACGGTTGTTATAGTATAGTCTATAGGTATTCTGTGATAGCAGGTTGAAAATAATTTTGAACGTTCTAATAAACGTTCCCGGTATTAATAATAATTAATTTCGTTAATGAATCAGTTCGAACATCATTAAGTAGTGTTTAGTTTTGTGTCCTTCAAAACAATCAAAACAAATTTGTGTTTCTTTATCCTAAACAAAATCTAAGTCCATGTCCAGGCGTAAAAAATGAAAAATTAGGAATATACGACACAAAATAATTTATTTTAAAATCCATAAATTACCAGTTAAAACCATAAATTACCAGTTTTTTATGTAGTGAATAAAGCTACGTAGATTTAAATATGCATTCATATTTTGTTTCAGTAATTAATAGAAGCTATGGAAGAAAATGAAGACGATCCAGATCTTTTATTTTCATCACAATAAATATTATACACAAATAAATAATACACAAATAAATATAAATTTTTAATACGTACATATTTATTTAAATACGTATTTATTATTCAGAAAACTTTTCATGTCGATATTAATCATCAACATACATCAATATAAAGTTTGGCACAATTTCTAGGGTTGTACAAAATCAAAAAAAAATCAAATTTCCCTTTGCTCCCGATAGAAGCTCCGGATAGCAGCTACAGATAAATAGGTAGAGCTAAATATTTTTTTATAGATTTTTAGTTAAAAAGTTGAATTAAAAATTATAGATTAGTATTAAATAAATTAATTATATGCATAAATAGCTTGTCAAACATTAATTTTATCACAGAAAATTAGCTGCTCCGGATACCAGCTATCCGGAGCTAACAAAAAAACGCGGCTAATATCAAGATGGTCAATATCTATTACCATCATCATTAACCAAAAAAATATTTTTTTATGATTTTGTTATTTAAATTTTGATTAATTAATTATAAAAGTTATCATAAACAAATTAAACTAAATTGTTTTAGTATTTTTAGAAACATAGTAGCGTTGTAAATATTTTGTCAAAATTGAAAATATTTTGGCTTTCATTAATTTTTTGAATACAGGTAATCTTCGTACAACACGGTACATTAAATAACACGGTTTCGTTATAACGCGGTCCACAAAACGCGCCAAAAATTATGCTTACACGGTTCTTATCGTGTTATAAGGTAAAATTTCCTCACTTAACACGCTAGTCACAGATGTATGGCATACTGGAGCTGCAGATCCAACCATTTTGGCTAAAGATTCGAGCTGTTGGAATTTTTTTACGTAAAGGAATTTCGTAGAAAAATGAATGAACATGTGCAGGAACGAAGTGAGTTACCAAATATTTCCTTTCGGTTAACTTTCGTTGCTGATCCGGTTCTTCGCATTTAAATTAGTTCGATTAAAGTAAATTGAGCTGCCAGTGTTAACATGTCGGTTAATATTTATTAATTTGAAACAATAAAACTGTCTAAGTTTAAAGGTTTTGCCCCATGAAAACATGTCGATCCGACATTTTAAATCAGCATTTCTAATTTTTTACAAAATTGTTATTCGTTCAACGACGAAATTATTAAAAATTATTTCGAATTTTTTTGAAGAAATTTTTTAAATAGTATTAGTAGCTTTTATGCTATCAAACTATTAAAAAAAAAAAATCATTAAAAGAAAATACATTTTTATATTTGGTTGGTTTTCATAAAGTCGAACTAAATTTTAATGATTTCGACGTTATACAAATAAAAATTTCCTGAAAAATTAGAAATGTCAATTTAAAATGTTGAACCGAAAGGAAATTTAGTAAAAACATCTGCTTACAAAAATGTTATAGACTTGTTCTTGGAGACTCGTCTCAATGGCAGTGAAACGTTTCCTTCTTGAGATAATGTAAACAAATTTTTTTTTTTAAATTTACTTTCGCTAAATCTCATCGAAGCTCTGCCCTGATAGCTTAAAGCATACCTACTTAATAGCCTTAAAATGCCACAAATTTAGTTTATGATACTATTTTGATAAGTAAGCCGTTAAACGAACGAACTGGTCGAAAACGTTGAATGGAGCGCTCAAGAATATATGTAAAAAGTATCGAAACGTTGATAATTGGCACAGTAGAACATTTTTTCAGAAGAGCAAGTTTTTTTTTTTTAAACTGAACCTATTATTTTGCATGAACCTCAAGTTGTCAGATAACACGGTTTTGGTTGCCGCGATATTTTCATCGAGCCTAACCATCCCGTTATATGTCGATTACTTGTATTGACAAAATTTCAATATATCTCCTCGCTCTCAGTGTGTGTAAGTATTGCGAATACTGAAATTTTGAAAATAAATCTTTATCTTATGAGGAATTTTCTATTCTTTTGTCATATAATGTTCAAGTTACTTTGTGGATTTTCTTATGAGGAGGAACAAGTTCTCGCTCCGTTTTAATCTCTCGGTTGGTATGGACATTCCGAAAAGCGTAATACTGAAAATCCCGAAAAAATCTCGAAAAAGAAAATCTTGCATTGCGGGGTTTCATCGCTTTTCCAGTGTTTAAATAAATTCGTGGATTACTCCAAATTTCTAAAGTTTATATTAGTGTAGGTACTAAACATTTAATTTTTTAGAAAATCAAATGTAGTGTTTTAGGCCGATAAGACGTTGCAAGATCACTTTTTAAATGCATGAATATTGACGACGGTGATCTTAAATATATAGATGCTTATCCTTACTGTACACGGTTGCTTTATTCAAAAGAATTTGCGCGAACTTATCCGCGAGAGTGATGCGTACTTACATAAATGTAAATCAAGAGTATCAAATTCTAACTTATAATAAACAAAAACACCATTAGTTCTTGAAATTACTTGGTGTCAATAGTAGCTGAACAAATGTACAATGTACTTTGGTATTAATAGTAGCTGAACAAATGTACAATGTACACTTTATACAAATAAATGAGTCAACGAATAAATATGAATGTAAATACATACTAGCACTAAACAGGTAAGCAAGTTAGAATGACGAATTATATAATCGACAGAAGTTTTTATTAATTAAAGTTCACAGTCATGTTTAAAAATAATGTAATATTTAGAGGCCGTATAACCGACCCTTACACCTTACCGGTTATCGCGACTCTAACTGAGAGAGGCTATTCGAACCGTTCTTGTTAATAATAAGGGGCAAATAGATAATAGCAAACTAAAAGATAACAATAGAATTGGGTTCATTCAAATGTTTCATTTAGTTACTGGTAGCTGCGTACACTACTCAAAACAAAAAGAGCATCACAAAAATAAAACCTTTAATTTTATTTTGTTTTCAAAATAATTTTTTAATTATTATTTTAAGAATTTAATTTTATTAAGCCCGAGGGTAAATCACATCAAATATTTCAGCAACAATTTGTGGTGGCACTAAGAGTTGAATCGGTGGTAGTAAGGGTGGTATACGAGTTGATGATACAGAACATAACCAACCATCGGCCTCAATGAACTTCGAATCATTAAACATTTCTTCTAGGAAAGGAACGTTACTGGTCAAATAAAATATTTTACTTTGAACCTTAAATAATTGATTTTTTCATCTGGGCGTGTTTAGTTTTTAGTAATCGTTGACAACATTTTGAGTAGATTAAACATGGTGCGATTTATCGAAAACTTAATGGCTGGCGGTCGACCTAAAAGTGCTCAACGTGATTTAATTTTTATCATATTTTTCTTAAAAGTTAAAATCCCAATTTCAATTGAATTTTGTGGTTTTCCGTTTTGCAACTTTTCAAAAGTAGCAACTCTAATTATTCGCTGTCTGAGTTTGCAGTTGTTGGCATTGTACAGGTTTTTATTGTATGGATTGCATCCAGAACAACCGGTTCGTTGATGTGGTTGACGTAAACGATAACGTTAGCTTCTCAGAAATCAAAACTTGTATTTTCGAATAAAAACAAACATATTCAGGCTATTCAAAATTGGAGAAAAACTCGGGAAATCCCTACATAAGTTGATTTTTATTTTTTGTAACCCTAATTTAGCCTAAAGCTTTAACCAATGCGAAACTCGATACTTCAGTAATTGAAAAAAATTTCAAAGCTTCACATGTTCGCAAGTAGAAGAAACATTTTTGGGGTCCAAGAAACTTGCTGTTACGCACTTGATAAGATTCAGATACAATTTGTTACTTCATCGCATAAAAAATAACAAAGAAGTATTCAGCCAATTGGTAAAAATTATAAGAACTTCCACGTCCTTCAAAACTACTAAATCTTCAATAGTAGACTTTAGTTTGATATTTATGCAGTTTTGACTACCAATTTTTCTAAAAAAAAAAACTTTGAACCGTCTCTTTTTTTAAGTAATTCGGCAGTTTCTTGTTTAGTTCATAAAGATTTTGCCTGCATACAGTTTAATTCATTAAGATCAGGTGATACCTAAAATTCTTGAGCGGTTATCTAAGTATGGTAGCAATAGTGTTAATAAAAGTGTTGCAATATTATATATGTACATAATATTTATAAAAAAATCGCCTTTCATATTTATTTTCCCTTTTTCTTTAAAAAAAAACACATTTTCGTTTCAAGTAATACCATTATCTGGTATGTAACACAAGAAACTTGTTTAACCGCGAATAGCAAAAAATATTTATATCGCCATCGCCACATACGATATGTATATAAGTATATATATGTACATATATATATATATACATAAATATACGAAACTTAAATAGCATAAAATATACGAATGACTAATTTATAAAATCGACTTGCCTTGCGTAACACGAAATTTATCTTTTCAATTTTTACTACATACATACATTCTAGTAGACTAGATAATTTTTTACGTGAACTTTACAAATTGTTGGTTAAGTAATAGATTTGTGATGGAGAAGGAATTTCCACCTTAAAAAAAAAAAAACATTCCTTATTCAAAAAACCGCTATACGACGTAAATGCATTGAAAAAACTTAAAAGCGTTAAAATTTACAGACATGATGAATCCACACATTTATAATATTCGTATTAAATATATTACTCAAGCGATGATAAGATGATCGTTGTCTGAGTGTATTTTGATTTTGCTGACGAAATTAAAATATTTTCGCGATTATTTATACTTTTTTCGTAAAATCGCGACTTCTTTTTTTTGTTTTGTTTAAAACTAACGAAGTTATGTGCTGTTATTGTAATACAAAAACTATGCAAGTGTTTTTTTATTTTATTGTACGTGTATATAATTTTATTATATAAGTAATTTAGGTGGCAATCGATCTATTGATTTTATATTCCTAAGTATTTTACACATGAAATGTTTTTTTTTGTTGGAACATACTTGAATCGCGCGGCACAATTGTGAATGAATTCGAAATATGCTTGTTTTCGATTACTGAACTAAGTACTAACCTAAATCCATTTGAAATTACAACTTTCTTCCCCAGTTTTTATTTAAAACACTGATTTTTTCAATGCCCACCATATATGTATATATTAACAACAAATCCACATTTTATTAAATGAAATAAAAAAAAAAAAAAAAAAAAAACGACAAAAAATTTATTCTAAAATATTTAAATTATTTTCATTTTGATTATAAGTAAAGCAAAACAAAAAACTTAAGACAGACGACGACGACGACATAAGCGTTAGGTATGTACATATATACATATGTATATAAATGCAATTGTGTTTTCCTTGAACGAACAATTTGAATGGTCATAGAACTAAGCTATTTAAACAGTAACAGACCTTCAAAGCTCGATGATCGATATTTATGCTCCACCTAAACTTAAAAATTATTAAATACTAAACTGTAAATATCAACGATATTTTTTGTGCGATTTTACAAATTTTTAATCCCCTCAGACATTTGCGTGCTGTGTCGTTGCCCCTCTAACCGCAACACACTCTATCTTCTAATTCCATGTAATATTCATGATATAATCACAAAAAATTGTATGTTTACTTTAGAAAAAAAAGAAAAAAAAAATCTCAAGGTGATTTATTAAGTTGACTGTTTTCTTAGCGATATTTTTGCGTTTCTTGTTTATTTTTGGTATTTTTTTTTTTGTGATACACAACACAAAATATTTATATAAATTGACATAAATAATTATCAAACGAAACGAAAAAAAAAAAAAAAAAAAAACTCAAAATCATCTAAGAAATTTAGCAGTACGTAATTTTCTAGTAGTTTAGGGTTAACCCGTTTTATTTATAAGTGTTGAAGTTTTATGGACACGGAAGAGAAATATTTTTTTTATGGCAAGGTATTCCACCATAGCTTTTATATACATACATTGAGTCATCGGCCACCTTGTTGTATACTTTGATCCCTTGTTGTATATACATATAATAATAAAGTGATACTACTTTCTCTTTGGCGACATATCTCCCCCAATATGTTTAAATTCTTTGTATGTATTACATTTACGTATATAGCGTAATATGTTTAGCTACATAGAAAATGGGTTAAGAAATGTAACTTGCTTGAAAACTTCTTACCTATATCAACGTAGTATTATAATTCAGTTCTGTTATATAAATATACAAATTTAATGTATTTAATACGCTCATATAATATGTGATTGTGTGAAGCCTTTCTAAATAATAAATGCTATTTGTCCATGAAATTTACAAATTCCGCGTTGGCGCTTTTATTCAACAGAACACAAAAATATTTATATTTTATTGTGTTAATATAGATTATAGATTTTTCACTACATGACATCGAGTATTTGAAAAAATGTAATTTATTTTAATTTTATGAAATTGAAAAACTGAAAATGACCCTTTACAACCCCTTTATTCTTATTTAAATAATGTGTACGCGCTTTTATTTCATAATAATATTATGGTTTCCTGAAATCATTGAAATAACGTAGGATGATTTTCACCCCCAAAAATTACTTCCTTTTCCTATATTACTCCAAACAACAAATTTTATGTTTTTAATCGAAAAATTAAAATTCCAAGAAAAATGGTTTATTATAAAAAAAATATGATTTTCTTATCTTTTCGAAAAAAAAAAAAAAAAAAAAAAAATCGATATGTACTACGCATAATAATTTCTTTAAGATAAGTCATGAATAAAATAAATTGAACCGTTAAAAAGAATTTTATTTTTTGTTTATCGCGTATAAAATCTATTTACCTGCCTCAATTAAAATTGTTTTATTTACTTAAAAGATTGTCTCACAAATCAAAGTGCATACCTACATAAAGTTAAATGGAAAATCCTCCCGGTTCCAACTAGCGAATAATAAACGAAAATAAGATAAAAACGGTAAATCTATATATTCTAAAAAAATATATATTGTGCAAGATCGCCCCCACTCCAGACCCCGCCCTTTTCACAGAATTCTAGATTTTAGAATACGAATTTTTTTAGCAAGCTGCGAAATAAATTCAGTTGAGATCATTATCAAACTACCAAATTTCGCTTTTCACTGTTTTACTTTTCTAAAACACAGAATACTTAAGCCAATTTTAATAAATAAAGCAAATTTTTATTAATTAGTTCAAGTAATTTAAAGATATTACGAAATTTCTCTAATTATTATTCATTTCTTAAGATTAAAACAAGTCTTTTTATTTTTAACAAACAGACTTTCCCAAAATCAATCCAAACTTCCCTTTATTCGAAAAAAATACTGTCTAAACTGTGTTCGGATCGGTAGATACCGTGTTCGAATCCCGTTCGATGATTGCGAAGAACACATCTACGTCCCCCCCCTGTTGGAGTGCCAAACTCCTAGGCCGACACACCTTCCGTGTTAGAACCCGGAAACGCAGTTTTTCTATCCCATCTGATTGCAAATAAGTAAACAAACAAGAAAAGTATACACAAAAAAATCTGTAAGAAAACCTCTCCAAAAACCAATAAATAGGTTTTCTAGAATCCCACCGATAGGAGTGAAACATACAAACACAGAAATTAAGGTAATAATTTAAATAAACAGATACACGTAGCTACATAAATTTTCATAACAGAAATAGAATTTAAATTAACTTTCAAGATCATTTTCACAGATCTAAAAGATAATGCTTACCTCTTACAGTGTCCAAATATAATTTTAAACAACACGTGCGACCACGACTTATGAGTTCTTGTGCGCAAAAACGATTTGGCTAGAAAATACTGAGGACCCAGGTAATTTTTGTCTAACTGTAAAACATATTTTTCACTTACTACACATAAATTCTCATTTATTGCCAATTGGCAACCCATTTCATTAGGTAGGTGTAGTAGAACAAAATACCTTATTGTCATTATACCTAGTCAACAGAAAAAAAAAAAAAAAAAATAGCATTGCCACATTTTTTTCTTTACGCGTCATAATTTGCGCAACTTATTCGCAATTTAAATGGTCATAAAAAAAATCATTTAGTTTGGAAAATACCCATTTTCCGCTTCAAAGTTAGATATTCGTAATTGTTTTGTTCGTGTCTTATCATTTTTTTTTTTTTTTTTAATTTGAGGATTTCTATTCGTTTTTACGTGTTCAGCTTAATGTAAAAACGAGATAGATAGTAAAAATATTTTTTGTACAACTTGTCAAACTAGCTAGTCACTAATTTTTTTCCCTCTTGTATGAAAAATATAAAAAAATCAAGATATGAGGTCATCTTATTAATTTTAAGATATTTAATTCTTCTTATAAAGAAAAAAATTTATAAAAATAAATAAAACAAAATTAAAAATAAAAACAATATGTTACTTACTTGTCTTCGATATTCCTTTTCTTCTAGCCATGACGTCAGCTCGCGATTCTCTTCACAATATGTAAATTTTGTATTATATTTCTTACTCTTTCACACTTATATCAAAAAAAAATATTACTCCTCGGTTATATCTATTTTAACACAATACAAATTATATATACTTTTCTCTTCTTTTATTTTTCATAATAACAATAATAATAATAATACACACATATTTTTTATTTTTTTTTTTTTTTTACACTTATTCATTCAAATACATTGATAAAACCGAAAAACAACAAATGAATGTAAAAAAAAAATTGAAATAATTTTTTTTTCCTCATTTTTTAATTAAAAAAAAAACGAAAAAAACAAAAGAAAACTTATTTTTCTTAAATTAAGATCACCACAACATTATTTAAATTTTCTTTGTTTTACACTTCTTTACGTTTTCACCATCGAAAAATAACAATATTTGGATTTTAATTTTATTTCATTTTTTTTTTATTTATTTAAAATTTATTCTTTTTTCTGATTTTTAAATTTATTTTACGAGATAAATAATTTTACGTACATACACTACGACGGCACGACTTGCAACTTAAGTTGTAATCAGAAAAAAAAAATTGAAAAAAAAAATCCTACCAGACACAATTTTTTTCTTTTGTTTTGTTATATTTTTATTTGGTTGCGGATGAGTATGTGTGCGTGTAGTATTTTTTTTTTGTACGAAAAGACGTGTGTAAATACAATACAAATTGAATAAAAGTGGTACTAGATTTTATATTTGATGTACGTATTCGAATATCTATAGGGATTTTAAGGTGTTGCTGCTATTACAAATATACCATTAAACATTTTTGTATTGTTTTGTATTTTTAATAAATCAATAAACATGATTGAGGGCCGCAAACATTAGAAAATCTTTTAAATTTTTTACTCTACTACTACAATTTAAGCTTTTAGTTGGGTTTTTGCCTGATCAACGTTCAAATATTTTACAAACACACATGAAAAATTTGTATAGGAATTAAATTTCACCTACATAAATTTTATGGTATGCGAGAGAAAAAGAATGGAAGTTGTGTACTACTACATTTATATTCATTGAAAATATTTGACGCCAGTTATTATTGGTACATTGTATCAATAAATTTGGGTTAACGAAATCAACGTGTTTGTGGACGAAAACGCGTTTCATCGTTTGATGCCAATAAAATAATTTGCGGATTACAATAAGGTATGCAAATAGATCTATGAGCTGATCGAGTTAAGCTAATTTGTTTTTACTAAACCGCGATTTGGGGGGTGAAGTTAGGATTACCTAAACAAATTGAGGAAATTAAGGTATGCACATTACTCGAGATTCATGCTCAAGGTCAAAACTTCTCCCTTGGGCCCTTAATTGAATCAGTTTGTGGGAACGAATTTATACGCTGCTTCGATATTGACATTATTATTTTTGCAAATAAAGCACACACAACAAACTAAGCATCCGAATCTGGAAAATATTTATAATTTGGACAATGGTGTATAGTCAATTGTTGAATTCATTTTGGCAACGTCTTGCTACTTAGAATATGAACATTTTATTGTGTATGTTTCTACGAGATGACCATGCTTTTGGATACAACATCAGCTAAACTTAAAGGCTTTCTTGGAACTCTCTTGGCCTTGAAATCATTGCTGTGGTATAGAGCGAAATTTACTTCTATTTCCAAAGATTGGCAGATTGTAAGTCGCTGCTTGAGTCCTTGACGCAGCCCATTATACCTGCACAAGTTTTTTATCATTGTTGAGTAGATTGTCCTATTAATAACCTTCATTTTCAGGAAATATTGGCTGTAATAGTTTACTTAGCGTTAGCATCCATCAGGTGGAGTAGTCTCCCCAAACGAATGTTTCTTTCGATGTGATAAACTGCAAAGTAAGAAAATGAACGTTTGGCGCAAAATATAGATTGAGTGCTTTTTTCGTGCACATTTCTTGGTCAATGTCATGGACATTTTTAGGAAAGTTTTCTTTGACTAAGCGATTTCATCGTAGTGTGTACCCGATATTTGTGAACATAATAAGCTGAGTGATATTTGACGCTGTAGGTAGACAATGTCTAAAACATGGAGATTGGAAGATAACAGGAGTAATTAATTTGAAATAAAGTTTCGGTTTATTTGGTGTAGATGAATTTCACCATCAATTGGTTGTTAATAATTCAGGCTCACCAATTTTATGGCATGTATCATACATGATGATTGTCGCACTGCTGTTTAAAACAGAAACAACGTAGCAATGTGGCGCAATATTTCGGTCGAAATGTTGGCAATTTCTTGTTGAATATTGATTTTCAGGCCGGCAAGAGACCGTGGGCGATTGTTATACACCTTGCTTTTTAGATAATTCCACAAAAAAGGTCTGGTGATAAAAAATGATCATTGTTTGACCGGCTGTGTGTGGCATAAGGTACCATCCTGTTGAAAGTAAAATCCTTCCACACAAAGTTCCACGAAGAGCTCTATAAGTACATACTTTCGAAGATTTATTTTCATAAAACAAAAGAGCGCCAGATTTTGATCGACATGAATATGTAGAAACGAATTTTGGTGTCCAAATATCAATTTTAATTTGGAAACAGATTCATCAAATTTGAAATCTTTTGAATATTTCGGCAAGATGTACTTCACGTATTTCTTAAATATAAGACATAAATATAAATGTGTTGAATTTTATATGAACAAAACCTATGTTCAAAAGCTTTGGCGAAATCGAGATGGGTGGAAAGTTATGCAGGATGCCCTTCAAAGAGAGACGGGAAAATATTATTTAGGCAAAAAATAGTTGATAATAAATGGGATTACAATATTTGCAAGGCAAAAAAGAAATTAAAACCACATTATGTTGAGATGACTAGAATAACATGATCAGATATAATATGTTGCACCATATAATGTTTGAAGTCTAAAATTCTAGTCTGCTTCCATTTTAATAGGACAAGCAATACACTGATCGAGCCATGATGGGCCACGAATAGGTGAACATAAATTCAGAAAAGGTTATTTACTTTTAAGAGGCCATGGAGGGTGTGGCAGAATCTGTTTGGGGGTTCGGTTGGTACGGTTCACTTCAGTAAACAAACTGAGCTACTGATTTATCTGAAGAGACATTTTGCTTGTGTTGATAATTGAGATATTTTGTTGTTATTGTTTTATGACATTTGTTTATGGGTTCGATTTATTTTTTTACGCATTGTAGTAAAAACGCAGTTAAGATTAAAAAACATTATTTGATTTAATAATAAAATTATCATTAAATAAATAAACAAATATTTTTTTTTATATAAACTTTACTTATGCAAAACCATCAGCCGAAGTTTAACATTTTACCTGAAGTAAATTGTAGCAAAAATGAACCCAATATATTTTCAGTTAATTCATCACAAGCGATCGAGCTTCATATCAGTTAGTAAATCAGTTGGGGAATGACAGCACACTACTGTTAGAATAGGCAGTGATGGAAGTTTAATTTCATCAAAAATGAATAAATGAAATATGTTAAATTTGTAACATCTTTAGGGAAACAGATTCATCATATAAGTAAGCCAGGCATATATGGCAAAATAGACTGCGGGCATTAAGAAATTCAAAGTTTTCTCACGATTTATCATAATAGGCCAAGTTTTTATCAAAAGTTGTATGCATTCCGACAGAGACAGCAATCGAAAATATTTCCTAAAAACTAAGTAGCATATAACAATAATTTATTCTTCTAGAATAAAGTGTAAAACTTTAACAATTAAGATAACGTTGAGGAGTCATCGACAAACACTATTAAAATACGTTTTGTTATTCTTGCAATGTCAGGAAATTACCTTTGACGTCTTACAATAATAAATGGTTTAATGGGCAATGGCACATTACAGTGGACATTTGTTTCCATCGTACATGTCAAATTTTATCAAAATTAGTTAAGAAATAGTACTATCCTAATCGACAATACACCAGAACTTCATCTAAAAATCATTTTAGAATTCCATTCAATTCCATCGCACTTGTTAAATTTCATCATAATCGGTTAAGAAATAGGCAAGTTTTGAATTGGCATGTTTTATGCCATATGCCGTTTTAAAATATCCACTTTAAATATATATATGTCGTTTTGTCATATTCATTATTATGGCCCTTTCCCAAACGCAAACTTATTTGTTTAGTCAAACTTATAAACATTCTGTCTAAATATTGTGTGTTTATTGTATGTATGTATGTAAAATCAATTGGGATGGATTGACTGACTTATTGAAGATGGCGGCAAATTAGTTAATCCAAAACCTCCTTCTTCTTCTTCCCCTGACGCCACTTCCCATAAATAAGATTTGACCGCCTCAATGATGTTCCTCCAAATAGTTCGGTCTACCGCAAGAGAACGCCAGATACGGTGAATGAGTTTGTTTAGATCCCTTTCAACGTCGTCCATACATCGGGTATGTGGTCTCCCACGAGGTCCTGCTTTCGTTGGTGTCGACTCCAAGGCCTGCTTAGTGCTCCGATTTTGTGAGCGAAGAATAAAATATGCCCAAGCCTCAAGTGGCTCTCTGTTTAATGGGACCGCGAGTTATTCTTATGATCTTACACTCAGTTACAGCAATTTTATGAATGTTTTGTGCTGTCAGTGTCCAAGACTCGCAACCAAAGGTGATAAGTGACAACTAATCTTATCAGTGCTTTGTAGATGTTTAGTTTTATTTTACGCATTATATGAGGAGATTTAAATATATTGATTTTGGCGTAAACCGCTCGGTAGCCTGCTGTGATCCTCGATGAAATATCCACAGCAACGGAGTTTTGCTCATGATCAGTAATCCTAGGTATTTGAACTCAGCTTCACCTTGAAATGGCTGGCTTTTCGCGGTGAGCGCGTATTTATTCTTCGGTTCATTGATCTGACGGCTAACTTGTTGGGCTGTTAATTCCAATGAAAGGAGGACCTCTGGGTTCATATATAATATAGACAGCTGCGCTACGCCATATTAAGCTGACGAATAAGATACTCCAATGAGCTATTGGATCTCCTTGCCGCACTCCAGTTGTTATCTCGAAGGCATCCGAAATTTTGCCTTTTGTTAGCACCTTTTATATTGAGCCGTTCATTAAAATCCGCCACATTGAAACCAATTTTGACCGTATGCTCAGGTAGGCCAGTAGGGTTCCATAGCGTATTTTTCTTAATGTTGTCGTACGGCTGTTGGATACATTGTACCCGCACTTTATTGTCACCTGGTACATTAGATTCAAAAACTTCAACAAATTCTTAAGATTTATAAGATTCAAAAGATTCCAAACATTCATTCGACTCATATCATTCATAATATTCGTAAGACGCACAAGATTCATAAGATGCATAAGATTCATGAGATTTATAAAATTAATAAAATTCATAAGATTCCTATGTTTAATAAGATTCGCTTAAGTTCAAAGAATTCAGAAATTCATAACATTCAAAATATTTTTGTGATTCCAAAGATTCATAAGATTTAGTTGATCCACAGGGTTCTCAGGATTCGTAAGATTAATATAAGATTCATGAGATTCCTAAGATTCTTAATATTCACGAAATTCAAAAAATTCATAAGATTTACAATATAGTATTCATAAAATAATAAAACTAAAAATTCATAAGATTCATAAGGTTTATAAGCTTCATAAAGAAATCCACAAGATTAATCAGATTAATAAGAATTTTAAGTTACTTAGGATTTTTAAGATACGTTACACACAAAGCATTCAGAAGATTTGAAGATAAATAGGATTCATAAGGTTCCTAAGACTCACGACGATATTAATAATATTCATAAGGTTCATGAGATTCATAAGATTCTTAAGATTTATGAAATTCATACTTTTCATGAGATTCGGAAGATTCATAAATAAGATCAACTAGATACATTAGATTCAGAACTGATTCGACAATGATGGGTAATTTGGAAAATTTAGAATAATATTGTGAGAAATTCGTTTTAAATTCAGAAAGTTTTGTGAACAGATTCGGTGTGTGACACTAATGCCTTTACTCGAAGACACCGCAACCCTTCCTTGCCTAAGCCACTCGTTACAGGGTCGTATAAGTTTACTGGGGGGGGGGAGATAAAACTCCGTTTTTAGAATTGACGATATGTACAGGTTGGTTAAAGCGCCTCTCTTGAGAAATTGAAAGCATGTACCGGCTAAACATACATGCGTCGTAACCATGTTACGTATTTGCTTTGCCAAACAAAATTCGAATCACTGGATTGTGAATAAAACAAGCGACATTAATTTATCACAGACGAATTAAAGGCAGTGATACAGGTACGATTTTTGCCTTTAAGGCAATAAAAATAGTCTCATGAAGTAGGCTACATTAAATGCCTTTAAGGCAAAAATATAAAATTGAACATAGTTTAATTTTGCATACGGCAATTTTATTGCCTTTCAGGCAGAATTACATAACATTAAAAAATGTGACAGCTATTTCAGCCAATCAGCGCGTTGTATTATTTTATCTTAAAGGACAAATTTTTGCATGCCTTTATTCAACATTAAAATTATTAACACAACACAATTATTCACAATATCACTTATTATAATATTCGGACAATTTTACTGATCACTTGTAGTCTTTATACCGCACTAAATCACTTTTTAAATTACTCGTTCTAATTTTTATACTGTCACTTTCCAAATACCAATAATATACTCAAACCAAACATCTAGAACTTTCATGATTTTTCCAGTAAGAAAATTCTGATACGATGTAGAAAGATATAGAATGAAAAATTACCATTTTAATACAGTGAACTTTGCGCTATTTTATTAACGATAATAAGATCTGTGACCTCAGAACCAAGGGCTAGAGAAATTGTATCCTCTGGTAATTCTGGGAAGATCAGATCTTGTATTTTTGGGGAAAATATTCTAAATCTTTAGTACATCCTCAATACAGGAAGGAATGGTGACACAACTGCAGTCAGCCTGGCGATAGGCCCTTGCAGATTCTGGCTGGTTTCAGCCTACATGGACCGGAAAAATGAGGTTCTTCCGGATAACCTGGAGAGTCTGATCCTAGAAGCGGAACAAATGAAGATCGGTGTGGTTTAGCATGGATATCAATGAAAGAGGTGAGTCACTTTTCGGTTATTTGGTGAATACTAACCTTTTAGCATACCCACGTTTATTAATAGCAATAGAGAGGAGGTTCTAGTATGAACCTTGCCTCAAATAATATTTTTCATATGGTTAAAAAATGGAGGGTGGATAAGAAACACTCCTTTTCCGATCATCGATATTTAAGCTATAGCCTCGATGATCAGCCTGCTACCAGGAAAGCCTCCAGCAGGAACCCTAGAAAGTCCAGCTGGAATAATATGGGGATTTAATGGAGAGACGCGGGGATAGCTGTTCCCGCGAAATTCCTGGGCACGATTGTGGACATACTGCAGAATGCACTCACAATCTTTACGGAATGGGCTGGTAGATGTGGACTGGGCATTAACCCGTCCAAGACACGGCCGGTACACTTTACTAAGAAATACAAAATCATGATAGTTGCCCCTCCTAAATTGAACTGTACGAGTTGGAAGCCCAACATTCTGAAGGGAGTAAACAAATCTACTATAACTATGTATTTCTGTGGGAACGCCACTACTAATAGATGGGGTCTGAAGCCGGAGCTGAGACCTGTGCTCATGACGCCGTTCTGGACAAGGTAACTTATAAAAATAAGATCGAGATGGTGCAAATAACGGCTTGTATATTGGCGGAGCATTCAGGTGGACTCCGACACGCGCCTTAGTGGTACGGGTCTAAGTATGCCTAAACAGCCACTCCAACCTAACTTAACCTAGCCTAGGTTTTTGTTACGTCATTTTAAACTCAACGAAGCTAGTGGAAGTGAGTAGAGATTGAGAGGGTTCGGACATGAAACTGAAAAAATAGGTCAATTCGGTTACGTAATTTATGGACGACTCCAAAGTCATAAATAATATGGTTTTTGTTTTCGCCGTTTTACTCACCGCAAGCAAGTCCCCCTTTTCCTTTCTACCATCCAGCCTCGCATTGATAAAAAATTATCTGATTTCACAGAAATTGAAGCTGTAGAAGACGAACGCCTATTAGGCAAGTACCAAAATATCCAGACAATTTTCAAACGATTAAGGAAACTGTAGGGTTTATTAATGGTGGAATGACGGCTAATTCATTACGGAGAACGTTTTCACTCAAGTGTAAATTGATTCCATATCTACAGGCAAAGACGCTTCTAATGAGGAATACAAGAAATAGTTTCTAATTCATGTTAGGTATTTCTCTAGGAAGGTAGGAAGAAAGGTTTAACAATTCCGTTTTTTTAACAATTCAACTGGAAAAGTTGCATTGGGCAATCGAATTTGAAATAAAATCACAATAGCTTCTAGCAGTAGTTATTCACTTTAAATTAAATTTCCTGGAAAAATGGAGGAAAATATTGAAAAACACCTAGAAACGAACGCGCGGTTGCCCATTAAATTATCGCCCAACAAATGAGTAGCTGTTGCAGCCGACACTCCTTCAATATGGCCGAATGTTTAAGGCAGTGAATGTCAAACGGATACTGAATTCTCAGGTATTATTAATTAAGCTTTCCCTTGCTTATATTCCACATAACCCAGCCCAGTGGGCACTAAAATCGTTATCATTTGACGTCGAAAACTCTGATTTCATATGCGTTTGACTAATTTTCATCTAAATCTAAATATCAGAAGCCTACAAAGTTTGACTGGACCGTTTTACAGATTTAAAAAGGTGGCACAGGTACGTCTAAATAATGCTTCATCTAAGCGACCATTTCTCTGAAATAATATTCGATTGCTTGGTAAATTACAGTGGGCGTCCCACGGAACATTATCTCACGCTTATTAGAAAATATTTTCGCGACCTTATCTAATAGCTAATGTATAGTTAATCTAATATTCTGTTTCACCTAGCAACCATTCGAAATAAGGAAAAGCGAACTGAAAAATGTATTCTTAAGAAAAAAAAAGACATTTAGATCCGTAAGTTTGAAATAAAAACATTCAAAAATCAAGAATTTATCCAGCGATTACTATTACCAAATGACGAATCGTAATTCGCAATCCGTGTATAAATTACTAATTTGCGTAATTGAGCGCATGCCACTTTTATAATCAACGCATCACATAAACACAATGCTCCCTATCACATTTGCGCACCGCATACAAAATAACGCATTATCCAAGTATTGCCCGATGAATATTATTCTCCATACGAAAAAATAAAATTAAAAAACACCACATCGCTGTCAAAAAGCTGACGTGTCTGCGATCCACAACTAAAATTAATTATTACTTTACTTTTTAATTAAATTTTGATAAATTAAATAAATTTATCGAATTAAATTTAATAAAATCTATTCGAAAAATGATTAAACTAGGTATGTTATATATTTTTTTTTAAGTTTTCATTGTAATAAAGCCAATAATTGACTCAATGCTCCGGTAAAAATTTGTATGCGTTTCAATTAATGGTTGCCGGTTTTTATCTATGTTTCAATCAAAAATTATTTTCCTTGTTTTGTAGAACAAATTCTTTTATATTTTAATATTTTGGAAATTACATTTATTGAATCGTATTAATAATTTGCTTTCGTTGTATTTTAAATTTTATATTAAATTTCATGTAAAAGCTTACGATAACCTCACATTATTTTTTTGTTTTTTTTTTTTCAAATCTAGTGGGCATATTGGTGGTGTTCGTTGCCAGTGTTTCGTTGGCAGCAAAAACATTAGACAGTCATTTAGGTGTTACCGATTTAAATAGGCTGCAAAAAGTATTTAGTGACGGCGTTAAATCCAGTGATATACAAACAATTTATTATTCAGCGATTAATTTAGATACATTGACCAAAGATGGAAAAGATGGAATTTGCAATCGATTGGCTGAAGCGCATGCTGATTCCAAATTAAATGTAAGTATTAATGCCATTAAAATTCAGCATATTACAGTAGTAATGTTTATGTTTCAAATATTTAGGATTTTGAAAAAAATTTCTACCTTGCCAGCGGTTCCAAAATATTAGGATGTACAAGCCCGCTTCCACCAAATACTGTGGCTGCTATAAAGTCATCATTGAATAAAGACATTGGAACAGCTCAGGAAATTTACTACAATATTCAATCGTATAAGGCGATTAACGAACCCCTTGGGGAAGAGTTAAAAGCGAAAATTGCAAAAAATTTGGAAAAAATTTTGAAAAAAGATGATTCATTGAATAGCTTGGGACATGGTTTCTTGGTTGCATCAGAGTTAGGAAGTTCGGCTGGTTTTGTGTATGATCGAGTTGAAGATGCTATTGTACAAGCGGATGAAGTTGATGGAAAAATGTTACAATTCGAAGGTGGTCTCAGTATCACAACACTAATTATTAATGGTGTTCTAAAATTGAGCGATTCATTGGGAAAGAAACTTCCGCTTACAGAAGACCAACTCGTTAAATTTAGCACCTATTTCTTATCACGCCGATCTGTTCAAACTGCTAAGGGTGCAAGCGTACTTTTGGAATCTCTTCGATTGATCTCTGGTCTATCGGAAAATGTACCAATCTCGATTGAAACCGTTGGTAATGGCCAAATCTATCCTGACTCGCAGAAATTAACGATTAAAATTTGTGATATTTTGGGTCGCCCATTAAGTGCTGCAATTGCTGTCGTCCAAGCGACAATCACGGCTAAATCTGATGGAACTGTACTCGTATCAAAATCGAATCTAGTTCCATCG
This sequence comes from Tipula vernalis, assembly GCA_958295665.1. Lineage (NCBI taxonomy): Eukaryota > Metazoa > Arthropoda > Insecta > Diptera > Tipulidae > Tipula > Tipula vernalis. The sequence continues at coordinate 90,729,676 of OY282560.1, read as the reverse complement.
GCTAATGACAAAACGGTTTACAGCTTAGATTTGAAACAATTCCAACCAACTCGTGGCGTATACAATGTAGACATTGCAGCCGGAAAATTTACCCAAAAATTGACGATTAAAATAATCGGTCGTGTCAAAGTTGGCCCATCTGAAATCGGTATTGGTGACTCTGATTCGTCATCTTCAGTTAAAAAGCAATTCATTGTATTTCCCAACAAATTGGATCAAGTATTGAGCGTTGATGCACAACAAAAAATTGTATTGAAGATTTCACTACTCGATGAAGAAACGGATAAACCGATCACAGTCCATCAGTCATTCGTACGATTGAACAACAAAGAGACCAACGAGGAGATAATTTTTGTAGCGGAACAAGATACAAGTAAAGCGTACAAATTTGATATGGATGTGGGTGCCCGTGCTGCTGATTTCAATTCTAAATCGGGACTTTATTCAATTGATTTGATTGTTGGTGATTCATCGATTTCAAACTCATTTAAGTGGCATGTGGCTGATATTCAAATTAAATTCTCCGGGGATTATGCCACGCGTAAAGATGGCGAAGAAGGTAATCACTTCAAGAAAGTTCGCGCGCCACTTCCAGAAATTGTACATAAATTCCGTGAGCCAGAATCACGACCACCACGTTTTTTCTCCGATTTATTCTCGCTATTGTGTGCGGTTCCTTTGCTTGTACTTCTTCTCTTGTGGGCCAAACTTCGAGTAAATATCTCCAATTTTCCATTCAGTTTATGTGCTATTGGATTCCATGTTGGTCTTGCTGCCATTCTAGGTTTATTTGCCATATTTTGGCTTCAACTGAACATGTTTGAGACTATAAGATACCTCATTCCGATCGCTTTAGTCACATTTCTATGTGGGAATCGTTTACTACGATCGATTGCATCGAAACGCAATGATAAGCAGTAGATTTTATCTAATTTATTTTAAGAATTTTATCGAGTAAAGAAGTCGATCCCATTTTTAGGGGTTGAAAGCGGCACATCAAAAGCACCTTTCAAACGAATAAACATCAAATAAAAAATTGAAAAACAGTAAAAAAAATGTTTTATTTATATCAATATTTTTAGCTCTTTTTTCGTGATTGTTTAAATTTACTAATTTTTACAGGAACTTCTTGTGGTGAAACTTCCGGTGATTTGTGATCCGTTTTAATTGGATGCTCGGTTACTTCGCCCATTATCTGAAAATTAATGATTGATTAAAATGATATCGGTTGTATCTATGTATATTCTGGTAGAACACTTACTTTACTAAAATCACAGGGTTGTTCAGCATCTTCTTCATTTTGTTGGGCTCCCTCTTCCTCCTCCTCAATTTCACTGAAACTTTCATAGTTCATTACGAGCCCCGGTTTTAAAATTGATTTCAACGGTTTTGATGACGTTTCAGTTTCGGCTGGTGGAGCAATGAATTTTGCCTGTTTCCCCCCTTTTTTTCCTTTACGTGTTAAACTGCCATCCGTTTTGTGTTTAATTAACTTAAAAATTTCAAAAGGTGACGATATAACGTCTTTAGTAAAATTTTCAACTATTTCGCCCGCTTGATCTGCAGCTTGTGGCACATCCACGGAGTGATTGAATCGAATGGAAAATGTTGATGACGGTTCATAATCAATTTTTGGTTTAATTAGTGGAATATCCACTTTCTTCAATGCTGGGCGATCTATTTCCAAATTTTCTGATTTTGGATTGCGATCATCTGAAATTTTACGAGGTGGATCTTTCGCGTTTATATAACAAATGTCCACATTCTCATTGAATGTGTATTTCTTTTTTGGTTTTAATGATGATTCAACATCATCGGCCTTATTAATCGGCATTTCTAACTGAATTTCCTCATCTTCGGTTTCATTTTCTACTATTTCGTCATCCATTTCATCCTCCTCCTCCTCCTCATTATCTTCCATGTCTTCGATTATTTCCTCGAGCGTTTCCTTTATTTCTAACTGGACTAATTTCTCTTCTAAATCAGTTTCATTCTCGATTTTCATAGTCGTCAGAGATTTCTTTACAGTTTTTAGTTTCTTCTTAAATATTTTAATTTTATCAGTTATTTTGAGATTTTTAGTTGATTCGACTAGAATACGAATTTCAAGGGGAATATTGTCGTAGTCATCATCCTCCTCATCATTAGAAAGTACTTCTGAATCCAATTGCATTAATACCTCATTATCGCTTTTGCCCGATTCGCTTAAAATAATAGGGGGCGGAAGAAAATTGTCACCAATCTGTCGTCCCTGTATGATATCATCAGACGTGGCCTGATAATGTGATTTCCTTTCTTTTTGCGGTGCTAATTGTAGCTCTCCCGAAATAATTTGCTTTAACTTTTCATTTGTATCCTCCAATTTTGGTTGAACTTTATCTAGTTCCCCTTCAAGTTCCTCCATAAGTTCCATTTCATCTAGTAGATCCATTAAACCATCCCCTTGTTTTACTTCAACTGATTGTTCCATTCTCTCTTCAAGTTTCATTCTCTTCACGCTTTCACGATGTTTAGCCCGCCACACTTGTTCATTTTCCTCATTGTATTCCTCAATAATTTCTTTACCATCATCCTTTAACATTGGAAGTTCCAATTTCGGTTCAAACAGATCGTATTCTTCTTCCAATTTCTGTAAATGGTTATTAGCTAATTTAACCCTATGATCTAAGATTTCTAGAGCGGTTTTGGTTGTAACTTTGGAGAAATATCCTTGGAAATGGCTAATTAAAATTTCATTTGTATGATACAAAACACCCGGCACAAAAGCCTTGGTTCCGATTGGCACTAGTACATCAATTTCAATTTTTTTTTGAAATTCTGTTAAATTGTTTTCGACTGACTTTTGTTCTTCACGATACTTTTCCCATTTTTGAGTTTCTTGCTGATTTTCGTGCAGCAAATCTTGGATAGTTTTACTTCGCAAATCCATGTTTTTAATTTTTTTTGACAACTGTTTTCTAGGTTATGACTTATGACGTCCTAGTCGATATTGCAGTAATTCATTCATTAGACAATTTATAATTTGGTTTATACCACTTGCACCAAACTGCGGTGTGCACTGTGCACATATGAACCAAACAGTTTGTCAAAAATAGCCGTCAATCTGTCATTTTAAAACCGAAATAAAATTGATTGCTGCATTCGTCTCTTCAAATTAAATTAAATACACAATGTCGAACCAGTTTCCAAATAATTTTAACACAAATCAAGGTGGTGGGCATCGTGGTAATTTTAATAATCCCATGATGAATCAAATGAATATGGCTGGAGTTGGGCAACAACAGCAACAAATGGGTGGTATGATGGGATACAGTCAATCCGGTATGATGCAATCACCGCAACATCAGGCCCAGATGCAAAATCCTGGTCTAGCTAATACAATGGGTGGCCAGGGCGGTGGAATTGTTCAAGCTGGTGGAATGGGCCCAGCACATGTTGGACCACCGGGGATGCCAAATCAATCACATCCAAATCAACCACAAGTGGTAAGCCAACAACAAATTGCACAACAAGGGCCGCAGGCAACAAATCAACCACAACTCACACTTACAACACCAACGACGCCGAACGCTGTTAATGTACCGCTTATGTCAAATCCAGCTCAGGGGCAAGTGCCAAATCAACCGATTGTTGGTCAGCCGCCGATGCATCAGCAGAACCAACAGAAAGAATTTAATATTGTAAGCTTGTGTCGATTTGGACAAGAAACCGTCCAAGATATTGTTACGAGATTCCAAGAGGTCTTCCAAGCGCTCAGGGCAATTCAACTTCCTAATGGTATTAATAATAGTAGTACTGAGAAAAAGGTACAGGAACATTTCCGAACTATTCGGCTTCTCTTCAAAAGATTGCGTATTCTATATGATAAATGTAACGACTGCTGCCAACAAGGAATGGAGTACACACATGTCGAAAGTTTGATTCCGTTAAAAGACGATCCGGACCCAAAACCAGAACCAGCACCAAGCGAGGAATATAAAAAAGCTTTACAAGAAAATCGTGAATTGATTGATATTGCGATGCTTCGGAATAAACAACTTCGTGAAATTATTGATCGGACTCGGATTATAATTTGGGAAATAAATACAATGCTCAGCATGAGAAAATCGTAGAAATAAAACACAGCCGTTTGCTCATTTCAAATATTCGTTTATTTTTTAATGGAAATTTAGAGTTCTGGGGTGAATTATGGGATAGGGAACAAAAAAATACATGTTTTTTATAATTATGGTGTAATCCGCTTAGGGTCACGTGGGAACATGGATGTCTTTCTAATGTTGTCAAGTCCTAGATACAACATAACTACACGTTCCATGCCAATACCACCGCCAGCATGAGGGGGACATCCAAATCGGAACGCTTCAATATAAGCGGCAATTTTAGTTAAGTCAATATTGTGATGTCCCGCACGATCAATTAAAAATTCTGGATCATGTATACGTTGAGCTCCTGAAAGTATTTCTTCCCCTCGCATAAACATATCGTAAGAATTTGAATATTTCGGATTATTGGGATCGGGCATCGTGTAGAATGGCCGAATTGCCAAAGGGAATTTATCTAGAATATAAAAATCGGTATCATATTTGGCCTTAATCAAACGGCCCAGTAATTTTTCATTTGGTGTTGACAAATCTTCTTCATCATCCATTTGAATTCCGACACTACGTAGCATCTCCACAGCTTCATGGAACTCCAGTTTAAGAGGTGGTTCAAGAAATTTAAATGGCTCAACTTTGTATTGTTGTGAAACAGCTTGAATTTCACGATCGTAGTTATCGCGTAATCCTTTAAATATAGCAGTAAATGTATCCCCAATCGTATTCAGCACTTCATGGTAATGATACTTGAATGCCATTTCTAAATCCAAACCAACAAACTCAGTCAAATGTCGATGGGTATTGGAATCTTCAGCGCGAAAAACAGCTCCGACTGTGAACACTTTATCAAAATCAGCTGCAATTGCCATCTGCTTGTAAAGCTGAGGAGATTGGGCCAAATAAGCAGAGTCCTTGAAATAGCTTACAGTAAAGACGTTTGCTCCACCTTCACTGGCGGCCGAAATAATTTTTGGCGTATGAATTTCAACAAAACCACTTTCAGTTAAAATATCACGGAATAATTTACATAAACCGGCTTCTAATCGAAATATTGCCTGATTGGCGGGCGTTCTTAAGTCTAAAACTCGATTATCCAATCGGGTATCTTGATTCACACGAATATGTAACCCGTCAGCATCATCTCCCAATTCTGGCCGCGACGCATCTTCAATTTGTAACGGAAGCTGAGGTTTCGCTTGTGACACTATAAAAATTTCATTCACATGTACTTCCAAATCCTTTTCTGTGCATGACTCGATTTTATTGGTTACTAATTTAGCCGATCCTCGTATATCAACAATGCTCTCTTTGGATATTGCGCCAGAAAATTTAACCATTTGTTTAGAGATGTGGTCATTCACAGCAATTAAACATTGCACTGTACTACTTTGTTGCCGTAAAATAACAAAACATTGTTTTCCTTTACATCGTGAAGTATGTATCCGCCCTCGCACCCACACACTCTTCTCCAAGTTATCCTTGAGCTCGGTCACATGAACAAAATTTCGTTCCGATTTTGTATCCTTTGATTGAATTATTCCGGTTGGACCGTATTTATCGGCCGCATAATCAACTTCCTCTGCTTCCTGGTCATTATCTTTTCCACCAGCTGCTGCTGCTTTATGTTCGGCTTTCTAAATAAAAAAAAAATAAAAAAAAAAATTGTAAAACAAATATTACACAATATTCATTAAATATTTCGTGTGATCAATATATCTATTATGATCTTACCTTTGCAGCTTTAGCGCTCTCTTTAGCTAATTTTTTTGCTGCTTTCTTTGATTGTGCATCACCTTCTGCAGTCTCGTTTTCTATTTTCGGCGGTTCTAAGGTCATACTGTAAATATTTCAATGGATCTATTTTAATTTATATAATTTTTAATTACTTTCATTATCTTTAATGCACCAGCAAACCCTTACCGACCTCCAATATATTTTACAATTACAAAAACAACATTATGCATTAATCAATTTTTATAAATATTACATCATATTTTAGACAGACTATCAAAATCATATATATACTTGATATACTTTTAAGTAGGTAATCAGAATTTAATTAATTTGAAACCAATATTTTAGCAAGTAAATTCATAATTGCTATTTTTAAGGTAAAAAAAAAAAATCAGCTGCATAACCTAACTTTTTTTATTCTTTTTGGAATTTCATTTGTACATAAGAATTTGGATTTTTAAGAAAAAGTAACTTAAATTTTATACCTAATTTATTTACTTGTACTCACGTTAAAAAATTTATACTTTTTAATTAAATTAAACCGTAGAAAAATATGTTTCGCGTGCTCAAATATCACTTCACCACAAAAAAGAAAAATATGTACAACCCGACACGTCGGTAAATTTTATTGAACTGGGGAAATTTGGATGCATCAGCATATTTGACATTTGATACAATACAGTTTTGGATGCAACCAAATATTTTGACAGTTTATAATTTGTTTTGATTTGCAGTCGTGAAAGATAGGTGTGGATTAATTTTCATTAAAATAAGGAATAATTAAGTGGTTTATTAAATTTAAATAATTAGGAATATATAAAGTATGAGCAACAAAAACGAGTAAGTACATAAATTATTTGTGGGTTAATATATAAGGGGTAAAATGAAAAGAAAATTTTCATGTTAACATGTTTGTGATATCATTGAACAAGAAAGGTGGCCAGATTTAAGGTAATGTAGTAATTCAATCATACGACTGTCGAATTTTCGGGTTAAATATTTACTACGGTAAAAGTAGTTTGTTGATGTTTATTTTTTGAGGAATTACGTATTTATTTTTTCTATTTAATCAAATAACTAACGGTGGAACATCGCTTGAACGGACATTAGCGAGACAAAGCGAGGTGTCCGTTCAAATGAAGTATCGGTTTAACCGAGGGAGTTTTATATGAGAAAAGTAAATTCTGGACTGATAAATGTGATAGTTCAAGGGGACTGTGTACATAATATCAAAATGAATAAAATAAAGTACGGTGGATTCCCAAAAAGTATATACATAAAATTGAAAATTATATCCGGCCATTGGGCCTGGATAGGCGGATCCTACACAACGCACCTCGAAAACAGCGTTTCGGCGGCCATTTAAGGTATAACTTCCTGAGATCTCAACTAATTCGGGCGTTAAAGTTGTCGATCGAATGATCCCAATGCATCCCATAAATATAAAAATAAATGTGCCACGTTAAATTAGACCACCAACTCTCAAAAAATATGTCAGCTTTTTCAACTTTTAAGTTGCTTCGAAAATCAAACGCTTAGAGAATTCAAAGGACAGGCACAACAGGTCAAAAGGGTATCCCAAGACGAAACAAATAGGCCTAAGAGCCCTGCTACGGGGTATAAAACAAAGCAGTAAGAGCTGCTTAGACCATAAAAAGTGTTTCGTTAGCTTTTCTTGTACTTTTTTCAAAATTAAATTTAGAGAACCGTGATATTTATCACCTTGTAGAGGTAGAAGTCCGCAGTTAAAAATATTCATTTGTATGTGTAAATTCAACGTATAATTGATGTCGGATTGGCACAAATTGAAATTCTGAAATTCCGATTTTATCTATTGGAATTTAAACATTTAGTTTTTGTTATTTTCTTTGTGACACCTTTTTGAACCAATTCATTTTTATTTTAAATTCTCAGAATTAAATTAATGCCCGGTGCCATTGTGTGCGAAGAAGCAGTTCTCTCTGGCGACATAACAATCTCATCTGGCTGTGTCGTACATCCCACTGCTACAATTATTGCCGAATCGGGGCCCATTATTGTAGGCGAAAATTGTATAATCGAGGAGTATGCAAAAATAATACATAAACGTGCAAATGTGGACGGATCGGATGCGGCACCATCTAAACTACCAGTTCTTCTGATCGGTCCTAATAATACATTTGAAGTTGGTTGCACCGTTGAAGCGTTAAAAATTGGCGAAAAAAATATATTCGAATGTAAATCGTATGTATCGTCCGATGTTAAAATAACAAATGGCTGTATAATTGGTGCCGGTTGCCGCCTGGTTGGCAAACAAACATTGCTAGAAAACACCGTCATTTATAATGGTAAAAAATGTTTTCAAAGGGAGGCGCTCGAAAAACAAGGATCTCAAACATTGCAGCTGGAATTTTTGCGTAAAGTCTTGCCAAATTATTATCACTTGCGCAAGGCTACATTTGATCCAAAGAAATTGCGGGAACAAATTTAAAAAAGATAAAACACTCTATGTTAATAATTTATAATAAAAAAATATATGTACTTTAAATTATTTAATTATTTTTGATGTGAAAACGTCTTAAGCCGGTAAGTAGAAAATTTCGTAATAAAAATGGGAACGGAAATTCCGGTAGAATGAAAACGAAAATCACATACGAGTAAAATGAACAAAAATTAAGCAAGTGTAGTGCAGGTGACTCAAAAACGGACGTGCCTGTGTCCGAGACACTACTTATTAACGTAGGGCTACGTACAATTGAGAAAACTTTATTTGTATAGTTTAAGAGAAACCAAAATTTATAAATTACAAACCGTTAATTGTCGAATAACCTAGACAGACTGCGATTTAATAAAGCCGATTTAGTGAATTTTTCGAGATTAGTCGCAGTGTGTCAACCTCGATTTTAGCTAATCCCTTTGTTTTTCTATAGAATACTTAAACTAGTTTAGCTAAATCGGATTTATTAAACCACAGTCTTACTAGGGTATAATGGTGCTGCATCTGAAATGCCGTTTTAAAATAAAAATAAAAAATTGGGTCTATCCGGCTCCTCGGACGACACTTTTCCCACAAAACGTCGGTTACTGATCACCAAAACCATTTATATTTTACAAACATTTTCTGTTATTTTGGGCAGGTATTCTCTTAAATTTTGAGACCTCTTCCTCAATATCACAATTGGTCACGAAAATATAAATCTTTTTCTTTTAGGCGGAACCCTTTTTCCTATTGCTGCCCTCTCTATAGATCCATAGGAGGTATTATCAAACGCCCCCTCAATATCCACAAAGGCACAAAGGGCAATTTCTTTATACCTCACTTCTTATTTGATAGTCCAGGATTTTTTCCATCCAGAAACGATGTGAGGCTAATTGGCCGATATGCCCTGGCCTGGGTGTCTGGACGACCCCCCCTTCCTCTTTGGTATAAAGATCACATTTACTTTCCTCCACAGTTTCGGAATATAGTTAAAAGCATAACTTGCCCGAAACATCTGGATCAAGCTGGGTAGTATTTCCTCAATACCTTTTTGAAGTAAAGCTGGAAAGATACCATCTCCTTCAGCGGATTTGAAAGGTTTGAAAGACCCAATAGCCCATCGCACCTTGCTGGGTGTGAACATTTTCCCAGAGAGACTCCAGATCCTACGATGAGGCGCATAGGCCACCTATGAGGGATCCTGCAAGTCCTCTTGGGCTCCTACCACTACTGAATCCGGAAAGTAGGTCTCTAGCAGTACCTCTAAGGTTTCCTTCCGGTTTTCAGTGAACCTCCCATCTTGCTTCTGGAGAAGTCCTAAACCATTTGAATGATCCCTGGAAAGGACTTTCTGGAGACGAGCTGCAGAGGGCAATTCATTGATTCCCTCACAGAAATTCCTCCAGGTAGTCCTGTTGGATCTTCTTAGTTCGAGATTATATTCCGTCAAGGCCATCTTATACTCGCCCCATTCACCGGTGCGTTTAGCCTTGTTGAATAATCTTCTCGATTTTTTCCTCAGTTTACCCAGCATCCCGTTGACAGTTAAAAAGGTTCCCTTGTTAGATTATTTAGAACTGACACGTGTTTTCTTCTTCGACCTTTAACAATTAGATTCAATTATACATCTCTAGTATACTGTTGAAAAACCTTAAGAATTTAAATTACTTCATTTAGAGAGCATCCACAATGTTAAAAATTTCTCCCGTTTCACAGTATTATGTGAGCAACGTCAGAATTGACCGATATGATTCTTCACTCAGTGCTTCGCACTAAGCGTTTTTTGTTGAACAAAATTTACGGTACGGTATATTTGATACTTGTCGATTATATATTCTTGACTCAATCGTTTAGCATGAATCAATGGATTGAAGATATTATTCCTTTCGAATAAGGAAGGGGGGGGGAGGAAGCAATATTGAGTATCGCAAAGGATCACAGTTGCTATTAAGCCTCTGGATGACTAAAGACTCCACGACTGCGCTGAAATATTTTCAAATCCACATCATCAGCATCTGGAACATTTGAATATTTTCATCTTAATTTTATGCCATTTTTCCGTTAAATTTTCAACAGCTTTTCACACAAGTCGGTTTTCTTCTAACACATTTTGCTGCTCCCGTTCCATTACTTCTTGCATTCTCTTTAACTGAGCAATTCATAGATTTAGACCTCTTAATTCATTGTCTAATATTTGGAGTAATTATCGTAGACCCACATCTGTATAAATCTTGGTTGGTGGCCTGGTTGTGGTGAAAAACTTCCCAAATTGTGGTAAACTTGGCTACGAACTTTTATAACAGGTGGATTTTGACTTCCAATTAATTCAATTCCATCTCCATTAAGCGAAGTAAAGACAAATTGACTGTTGACAGTGCGAATGTTATCCAGAAAATGCTTGCTGAATTGGTCAAAACTTTTAAGCAAACTTTTTATTGTATCAGTTGTATTGATTGGTGGTAATTCAATTTTTCCTTTATGGCAGCACATGCTGTAACTTCCATTGATATTGTATTCACCTGCGAAATGTAATGTTTTACAACGATATACTTAATCCATTGGTCCCAACACGTATTCATCAACTTCTGTTGTTTAGTTGATTGATAAAACCATCCATTATTTATTTTTCGACAATCACGAAAAATATTTGCGGTGAATTTATTAAATTTATTAACATAATATACATTATTAATTCATTAGTAAGGTTGACATTAGTACTTATGAGATAAGCATAAACTTGTGTGGGTCTGCTGAACCAGTGTCCAGTTCCCTTGAGATATAATATTCATACGGTTAGCTCATGTGGTTTGATTCGTTTGAGCCGCCTTACTTCGTTTGTACTGTCCAGTAGTTGTACGGCCTCAACGTTGGTGTGGGTAAGAAGTTTCTTCTCATGTTTAATGGAACATTCGCGGATGACGTCGTCTAGCAATTGTATTTTTAGATCATTGTGTATTTCCCTGTTAGTCACAAATCGGTAGCCGTTGGTGACCATTCGAAAAAATTTATTTTGGCTACGTTGTATAATGTCTCTATTGGATTTATGAGTACAACCCCATAGCTGCGCACCATACATCCATATTGGTTTGAAGATAGTCTGGTAGACTAGTCTTTTGCAATACAGGTTCATTTTGGAATGATGTCCTATTAACCAGTACATTTGACGTTGTTTTAATCGTATCTGTTCAGCTTTTTGTCTCACGTAATGTTTCCAGTTGAGCCTTGAATCTAAATGCAGACTAAGGTATTTTGCCGATTCAGCTTGCGGCACTTGCACCCAATTAAGATGTATGTGTAGACTGTTATTTTTGTATCGGAGCGTAAATGTCACATGGGTTGATTTGAGCTCATTAAGCACGATTTTCCAGTCAATTGTCCATTTAGTAACGTTGTTCATTGCTCGTTGAAGATTTTCCACTGCCCTTGCTTGTGATTCGTCTACTGACATAATTACAGTGTCGTCAGCGAATGTGCCGATGAATGTTTTATTCGTTGTAGGTATGTCCGCAGTGTAGAGAAGGTAGAGGAGGGGTCCCAATACGCTTCCCTGCGGAACTCCCGCTAGCGTTGGATAAAAGTCAGACATGTTTCTTCATGGATGACTCTGAATTGGCGATCAGAGAGGTATGATTCAAGCAGCTGGCAATGGTTTTGTGGTAGCATTTTGCTCATCTTGAATGTCAATCCCTCGTGCCAAACCCTATCAAAGGCCTGAAATACATTCAGAAATACGGCGGGGCAATATTTCTTTTCTTCTAACGCTTGCTCTATTACCATAGTTATTCGATGGACTTGATCTATTGTGGAGTGGTTATTCCTGAATCCAAATTGAAAATCAGGAACGTTTACCATTGGCTTTAGACGTTTTAGTAGTAGTTTTTCAAACAGCTTTGATAAGGTCGGAAGCAGTAAAATTGGTCTGTATGATGTTACTTCTTCATCTGGTTTCTTCAACATAACTATTTGGGCCGTTTTGAAGCATTTGGGTACATACTTCAATCTCATACAGGCATTAAATAAGTATGTGATCATGATGATTGCTTTGCGTGGAAGTTCCTTGAATACACCCGGTGATATTTCATCAATTCCTGGTGCCTTTTTTGGCTAAGACTTTTGTCGATTTCTTCAGCAATTTCCATTGGCGTGACCATTTTAAAATCCTGATTTGGTTGATAGACATGTTGTAGCGTGGGTTTTTTCATTTTCCTTAAGGGCCAAAATTTATATACACCACCTACTTTAAATGTTTATTTGTTTATGATTTCACTATTCCTGTTTCATTTAGTTTATTATTATTTATTTTATTTTACATATATTGATTGGATTACATATTGATTTAATTTAATATAAAAATAATAGGAATCCCTCCATGGGATTGTATATAGATATAATAATAATTTGTTGTATGGTTTACCGCAGACGACATACTAGATACTACTGTTCGTCCACCTCCTTTTTGTCATCGGTTGAAACTTGGTGCTGCCAACACCGATGAAATTTCCTTGGTTATTGTATTTTTGTTTTGTTACAATCTCCCCCTCAGAACTTCCTAAACGTCCCGATGGGAGTTCTGAACAACCTGCGAGGATTCCGATGACTTAGGCTCCCCCTTGTAGGGGAAAATCTGCGACACATGATATCTTCCCACAACGGATTTGTTATAATCGTTCATGGATACCTCAAATGAGTGTGACGATATCACTTTAGATATTTGATACGGACCTACACGGCGTGGACCCAACTTCCTTGTATAACCTTTATCGGCATTGCTACGTAGATGAGCAGTCACCAACACCAAATCCCCCAGTTTATACAACCGGTTCCGACGTCGGGAACGATCATATCGTTCCTTTCGTATATCCTGGGATTGTTCATGTACTTCTTGTGCATTCATAAATTTATTTTTCATGGACATTAAATAAGGGACGATTTGCGAATCGAAATTGGTAAGAGTCCCAATTGGTCGATTATCATGGAGAACATCATCTAATGTCCGAAGTTCACGTCCAAACGTCAAAAGTGCTGGTGTTTGTTGAATCGAATCACATCGAGTCGTATTATTTAATTGTGTAATATATCGACGGTAATTGATCGGCCTAATTTCACTGACGACTACATCTACTGTTGTATACCACACGTGTCTTAAACTTTGAGATCCATCGGCTAACTTAATTGACATTTTCCTTGATTTAAATTCTTGACCTTTTTTAACAAAAGATTATATAGCGAATGAGACGCAATACTGAGTTTTGATGCCTTATCTACCATAGCTGTACCATATGAAGAATCCTAGAATATGAATACCCAAAATTGGCCTTGGCTTTGGATTCAATGGTTCTGTTACCGGAATTGATTCAATGTGAGTCAACTGAACTAAATTCAGCCGACAGTGGGTTAGAGATATCCGCACATGAAACGCTGGTTTGGTCTACCGACGACCTGATTGACGACTGTTTTGGACTGCAAACTGGACAATTATTTTTGATATACCCCGATAGACCACATCCATAACATTTAATATCATTGTGACTTTTATTTGGGATTGATAAAACTGTGGAATTTTTGTTTATATTTTTATTCATACGTTTCCTACACTCTTCGAATCGATGTCCGGATTTGCGACAATATCGACACGTATCTTCGGTTTTTAAAATTGCAAAAGGTTTAACATCCTTCGAGGGTACCTCTTCATAAAAATCCTCCACCTGCCGGGCAAATCTAATTAAATCATCAAAATTCTTAGTTTCCTCCCTTTTAACTTTTTCACGTATAACTCTGTTAAGGTTACCATAAACCATATCCAGCTGAACTGTTTCAGAAACCGCTGAACTTATCGGCAATTGAGTGAAAAGCGCTCGAATTTCGCAAAGAAACAAATCGGTTTTTTGATTCGATTGTTTTTTATTAAAAATCTCCTGAAAAATTTTATACGGTGGCCGTTTTTGACGAAATACGGAATTTAGTAAATCGGTAGCTTCTTTGAAAGTTGAAATAGAGGACTTTATACCTTGCCATCACGTGGCTGCTATTGCTTCTAAAAATATAGGGAGACCCTTGAGACTATTTTCATCCGAAATGTTACAACACTCCTTATATACTAAAATCGCATCAATAAATGCTTCAACACTATTCGACTTTTCCCCATTAAACCTACTCGAGCATTTCGAAAAATTACCGCTAACTGGGCCCGAATTCGCGATCAATGACAAATGATAATGAGAAATGACTTTATGTTTTATTTCGCCTACTCTAAATAAAAATGCAACCGACTAGTTGAAATAAAAAATCAAGTCATTTCTCATTATCATTTGTCACCGAACCGGAATTCAGGCCCAGCTGGGGTGTTTGAAATCGGAGTTGGACCTGTTTTATCATTTATCGCGTTGAGTAATGCCTGGAATTGATCCGTAGTCATCACTACGTTAGTCATTATCGAACTCGTGCTGCTATCCGAACTTAACTGAACAGAATTATCGCCTGATTTACACGACGATCTAGTCTTATAATATGAACTGACACTAGGAACCACCCGATTTCGGTTATTTTTCATGCGAGAGTAACAACGACCACACAAAACTTATTTACAAGAGGGTATAAATGCTTCAATTTCGAAATCCCAATTCTTCTTCAACTGAAATTTCACCATACACCCACCACTGTATGCACTTGTATTGAGTTTTTTTTATGATTTCGACGCCATGTTCTACAAACTTCTTCTTTTTTTTTTTTTAATTTTTATGTATAATTTATTGTTTCTGTCTTTTTATTTTTCTAATTTAATTTTTTCTAATTATTATTTATTTTATTTTACATATCTTGATTGGATTACATATTGATTTAATTTAATATAAAAATAATAGGAATCCCTCCATGGGATTGTATATAGATATAATAATAATTTGTTGTATAGTTTACCGCAGACGACATACTAGATATTACTGTTCGTCCACCTCCTTTTTGTCATCGGTTGAAACTTGGTGTTGCCAACACCGATGAAATGTCCTTGGTTATTGTTTTTTTGTTTTGTTACAAGGTGTTACGTCAATGTTGGATTGTATGTCATGGGGTTGAAACACTGTTGCTAGGTGTTGAGCAAAGAGTTCCGCTTTTTCTTTGTCTTGTCGAACCCAATTGCCTTGAGCATTTCTTATAGGTGGTACTCGAACTACAGGTCGTGGTTAAAATTTTCTGGTTGCTTTCCATAACGAGTAGTCCTTATCCATTTCTGGACCTAGCCCGCTTAAGTAGTTGTCGAAGCAATCCTGTTTGAAGCTTTTGATTAGCCTATTGACTTTGTTACTTATTCGATTGAAGGTGGTCAGCGGGATTTCTGGTGAGATGCCATATTCTCTTTGCCTTTCTCCTTTCCTTGATTTGTTCCCTGATTTCAGCCGGGTATTTCACTTCAATCTCCGCTTTGTCCTTTAATTCTGGAGTAGCTAGACTGGCGGCCATACAATGAAATTGTTTGTTTGTTGTTCCAATTCTTCATTACTTTTAATACTAACTTTTAATTCAACTAGCTCTTCCAGTTTTTCTCTGAAGAGATCCCAATCCGAGAATCTATTAGTAAGGTTTTGCTTTTTATTTTTCTTGATGACTATAGCGCTTACTGACAACAGGGTACTGATTCTCTAAAAAAATAAGATAATGGGTAAACGTGCAAACTCGTAAGAAGCAAAGCTTTCTTTTATCAGTTTGCAATTTTTCGATTTTATTTGAAGTAGTAATCAAATCGAAGAATTGCCAATTCATTAAAGTAGGCATCGCTTTTTGCAAGCTTACACGTTTACCCATTATCTTATTTTTTAGAGAATCTGTACCCTGATTCTCTAAAAAAGAAGATAATGTGTAAATGGGTAAACTTGTGAAAAGCAAAGCTTACTTTTATGAGTTGGCAATTTCTCGGCTTGACTTACTACTAAAATAATATCGAAAAATTCCAAACTCATAAAAGTAGGCTTTGCTTTTCACAAGTTTACCCGTTTACACATTATCTTATTTTTTATAGAATCAGCACCCAGGGTGCTGTACAGGAATGTGATCAGATGTTAAGTCGTTAATTCCTTCGACTCTAGTGTAACTGGATGAAATACCTTTTATGATGAAGAAATCAAGCAGATCTGGTATTTTTCCTGTATCCGTTGACCAATACGTTGGCCCCCTTGGAGACAGATATTCACATTTGTTTTCATGAATGGCATTGAACAAAGCATTTCCTTTCCCAGGAGTAATTAGCCTGGAACCCCAAGCTGTATGTTTTATATTATAGTCTCCTCCAATAATAAATCTTGGACCGAGCTTATTAAAGACGTTATTAAATTGTAACTTCGTTGGTGTATGCCGTGGAGGACAGTACGCTGCCGCAATATTTAGATCTGCGCCATTATATTGGATTGAGATAACAGTTGCTTGCATGTAGCTTTCCCGAATATCCTCTTGTGATTAATGTTTGATATTATTTTTAATTAGTACAGCTGAACCACCTCCGGCTCTTTCACTAGGATGGGTTGTCCAGTAGGAATTAAATCCCTTTATTATGAAAAAACTTTTGTTGGAGAAGTGCGTTTCTGAAATAAGTGCAATATCTATGTTGTTTGGATATCCACATTTGGACGTCCAAACCCAACCTAACTTAATGTATACTATGAAGTTCGTTTACATTCATACAGTACGACCTCAATACATAACACATAAAATAGTCACTTGAAATTTCCAAATTTGGAAAGTTTCACTATCAATCAATTTCTCTATTTTAGTTTCTTCGATTATATCCGCCATCTTGTCCATATTGTTTTAAATTTTTCTTAATGTTCTTTTTAAACACCGCACTTATTTTAATTCAGTTTTAATTTTTTTATTATTATTACTTTCAGTAAAGCCCTGGCCCATAACCTGTTCAGTTAAATTTGGAAAGGACCGAAATAAAAATGCGACTTTAATTACTTCAACACACTAGTAAACCTTTTTTTATTTTATTGTATACTGCAATATACACGTCCTACGTAGTTCGCTGTTCTCTTCGTTCTGATTTTGTTTATTTTATTTACTTCTACTACATTCCTCTCTCTATATATAATAATCTCGTTTATATGAGCATTTGAATTCAATCATGAAAACATTTTGTTAATTACTTATTTTAACACCGACAGTTACGATATTAAACGTATTGCTTTCAATTTCAACCCAAATTTGGGTTTAATTTGTTTTCGTGTATTTTCTTGTCAATTCGACTCTTGTGGCAGGTATTAAAACTAAAAATTTGGTTAAGATTTGTTAAACCACTAATTTTGTTTGGGTTAGCTAAATTATTTTTTGGTGAAAGCAATACAACTACCTACTGTAAAAAAAAAAAGTAAAACACCCCATATTTACAATTTATAATAAAAATATATGTATTTTAAATTATTAAATTATTTTTTTTATTAAAATTTACACTTGGAAACTCAAATTTAACTAAAATTATTATTATAATACACAAATAAAAAAAAAACTAATAAAACTGTTTATTTAGATATGTCCACTCACAAAACAATATGACTTGAGGCAGTGGGCAGTGACTCATAATCAATATAAAATAAATAAATCATAATTAAGGATCCTGAGTGTGTATAAAGAAATAAAAAAAAAAAAGTAATTTACAATAATAAGTACCGCACTTAAAAATAATTCTTAATTAGCTGCCATATTGTTTCAAAAAAAAAAATTAAAAACAAAAAAAATCCACCATTCTTACAGTTATTAGTTTATTTTATATCATTGCAATATTATGTTGTAGTTATCTTTTATTATACCATTTATTAAATATCTAATTAATATTTACACATAGTATTTATTTATAATTAAATTAAAACTTGTAACATAAAAGTATAAATATTAAAACAAAAGATTCGATTTTGATTTATCACACTTATATTTGTGATGTTTTGTTTTCTTGTTTAATAATACATTAATAATTTAAAATCGTGGCACTTGTTTTTTTTTTTTGTTTGTTTATTTTAATTTTTATATTCAGCAAATAAAAGGTTTAGTATTGCCACCTTCGAATATGGTAATACTCATTTGCTGAATATTTTGGAATACTCATCGCTAATTGGTTGGTTGCAATTTGGAGATTTAGTATCCGTTTGTTACAAAAATTTTGTGTTTACACCGCATGGCGATTCTTTCTTCGCACACACACAATTTAAAATATTTTTTTTTTTTATTTAGTTATTTTATAATAAACTTTATACCCTGTTACTTAAAAAATAATTGAATTTTGTTTTTCAATGTCTGACTGGTTTTATTTTCATTATAGTTTTATCTAATTTAATTTAATTTAAAATAATAAAATTAATAACAAATTTTACAATTTTATATTAAATATGTATCTTATATCAATCTAATATGGTAAATTAAAGGCAAATTGGAAATATTCTAGTAATAATAAAATATAATAATAATATAAATATGGCTATTTGACCAACATAAAATATATCATATTAACAAAAATGAAACATTTGGTAACAAATCTTAAGACTGTAAGTAATATCATAGAGAAATTATAATAAAAGTCTCTGCATACATAAGTTTGTGATACTTCAGAGTTAGCCAATAGAAAATCGTTTGAAAATGAATACCTAAGTACAACCCTATCATCCGGTGTATGTATGTTTAATTTTATTTTTTTTATATTCAGTAAATTTTTGTCTTTTTATATTGTCATGATCGGAGTATTTTTATCCATTTATAAAATTTCGTTTAGATTATGATAAGTATTGAGATACCTGGCACTGGAATCCCTAAATTCTTTCCGTGTTGTTGGGACCTGCAGGCCTCTGGAACCATGGTGCGTCTACGAGGATTCTTAGAAATTTAGACTGGAACCACTGAAGAATGTCCAAGGGACGTAGGTTTTACCATTTTATAGAGCAGTAGTTTATTTTCAATCGATCTAACTTGATTTTCTGCCTATCAGCCAATACATTTTTGTCAGTTTCATTCCCAATTGCTTTTTTTTTGGCCATATACGCCATGTTAGTCGTTTGTCGAGGTGAATATAGTAGTATTCAAATCTCGCTGGAATTCTAACAGTTCTCGAAAAATATGGCGAGTACACAGTGATGTAATTCGGGTTAATAGTTTACATTTTTATGTTGTATTTGCATTTAAATGGAATATGAATTTTGAGATACAATTAAAATCCTTACACTTTTGAAATTAATTAGATAACCTAAGAATTAATGTAATTTAACAAATAAATTTAAACATTATTTCGCTTTTTTATGTTGTGTGGCTTTGTTCGATATGAATGAAATTTGGTTATTTATTTTCATTAGTACGTGGAAAAATTAAATGTTGACGTTGTTTTCCATATAGAAGCGTGCAATTTTTTTATTCTATTTGTTTTTACATGAAATTTGGTTGTAATAACATAAAATCAGCGACCTGTCAAAGATTATATAATTTTTTTATCTATATCACTGAAGGTGGCTGCGTAAAACTATTTACCTAAATTTTTTTTTTTTTTTTTTTCAGATTTGAATATGACCATACCTAAATATTTTACTTTATTAGTTTGAGGTATATTCCGGTTATTCTTTTTTGTATTGGTGGACATGTACCTCTTCGCATTGTAAAGGTTAAATGATTAGATTTAACATCGTTAACTTTAATTCACCATTTTGTCATCCATACTTGAATACTGTTAATATTCTCCTGCAAAGCTTTTGTATTTTTATTGTTGTCGTTTGCAAATGTTGTGACAGTTACTTGATTGCTTGTAGGTATATCTGCGGTGTAAAGTAAATATAATATCGGACCAAGCACTAATATTCTGTAGAAATCATGTGGCAAACATCACTTGTCACCGAACAAATCAGTTGGCAGATGGCAAAAGCTTACCCAACGAAGGGGTCGGCACAGTGAATTCCAAAACAGAAATAAACAATATTCTTCTGTCAGTTGGGAAATTGGCTGAAAAGGGGTTTGATGTAATTTTCAAAGGCCAGAAATGCGAAATAAACTTGAATGGTCGAGGATTGAAGACAATAAATTCAAGAAATGACGTCTCTAAAGCTATACCTGAATATAGTAAATGAACTGGAATTTGTGGCGTGGAAAAATGTGTGCATGAAGGGCATCAAATACTCGGACATAGAGATCTAAAAGACGTTCGAAGAATGGAATCGTTAGCCAAAGAGATGAGCAGCAAATGAATCCAAAGGGCAACAAATATATTTTGACTTTAATAGACAATTTCACGAAATACTCCCACAAATACCACATACTTGTTGAAACAAAAATCTGATAGGCAAGAATAATGATCGAGTTCATTAAGTTAATGCAAACTCAATAAGGTAAAATACCAAAGACGATAAGATCAGATAGGGCGGTGAGCACAAGGATGCTAGGTTACGCAAATTTTTTACTAACGCAGGGATTAAGATAGAAAAATTCCACAACAAAATAGTGTCGCCGAACGAAAAAACCGAACCCTGATTGACGTGACCAATTGTACGGACAAACCTGTTTAATTGGACCACCTTTCGGACCAAAAAAAATTGGTCCGATTAGAAGGTGGTCCGATTATAGAGGATTCGTCTTCATTTGTATACAACATATGTGCACATTAAAAAAAAACGCACAATGTTTTTTTGCTTCGTATGTGCATACATACATTGAGCTTTGAAATAAGCGGTAATTGGAGCTTGAATGGTTTTTAAGGCAATCTCCTTTTCAACTAGTTTCTATTCTGATTTTTCTAGATGATAAAACATTTCGTTAAGGCCCTTCTCACTGGCATAATCCTTTAGCTCTTTCAAACAAGCTTGAGTTTTAGTGAAGGTAATGATTGTTGAATGAGATTTTTGAGATAAATCATCGCCATCAGACGACGAAATTTCAGCAATTTCTTCATTTTGCACATCTCCCAGTCTTCTAATAATTCTTCGGATGTTTAAACATTTTCTTCAAACCCTAAAAACTCGCTACCAGATTCAAGTTGATCAGGTTCCTGGATAATCTCAACATCACGTTCGGCAAAAGGGTGCTTAAACCCAGCGTATCTGAAACAGTTTGCTATAGTTTCCCGAGTGGTATTTTTCCACGCAGTGGACAGCTAAGAACACGCATTTAACAAGGTTATTTGCTTTGACAGTTGGTCTATGCCATTAGCTTCATCGATTGCTGTGAGCAGGTGATTCATTAAAAGCTTACGGTAATTCATTTTTACACTTCGTACACCCTGATCTAACGACTGCAAGGCTTGGTGTAAGTTTTGTTTCGATGATACGGTCCAAACAGATCACTACTTTTCGGTTCTGCTTCGCCATTTTTTTATTAAATTTATCAATCAGAATAACTTCTATGAACAACGTTTTGTAAGTCGTAACTAGTGGTACGAATTGAAATTGATCCGATTAGAAAGAGATCCTATTAGCAGATTCGAGTGTATGTTAAACAGTTCTGAAATAGATAAAAAATATTGGGATGAGGCAGTATCCACGATTACGACCCCATATGAACCAATGATATTCAAAATAAAGATGCCCTTGAGCCCGAAATTGCGATAAACGAGAAAGGTGAAATCGACCTTCATCCGAACAAACAAATTGACCAAGGTAATCAATGGATAGTGGATATAGAAAATTATGACTGAACGCGAATCCACTAAATTGCTGAAATTAGCACGAAATTTTACAACGGCTTCCTAGACGTTCAGATATGTATAAAACTTAGGGATTCCCTTAAGCAGACAGATAGAAGTCTGACAACTGAAATTGTAAGTCATGATTTCTTATAACGAAGCTATGCAACGATCAGATGCGAAATAATAGAAACAAGCCGTGGGCAATCAGACTGAGTCAACTACACACTTATGGCACGTAGGAAAACGGCGCTTCTTTGTATATAAAAGGAAACGACAAACAAATGGTTAAACAAAATTTATACATTCAGTCCGTCACTATTTTAATACATTCTCTCGGTCGTTCTCTCTTGAGTTTATTTCTCTTATTTGTATCATGTTATCACTCTTATTCATGTAATTTTAATTCTCTTATTTGCATCATATTAAATGAAAAACTGGAAAAACGCACATTCGAAGACACACACACAGACACACTTAACAATACTATTGCCTTCCGGTAATTCTCAACTCAATCCCCATTTTCCAACCAAAATCGCTGTCCAGATATTTCAGGCAGTATGACTGTGACTGGAACGAGGTCAAGCGAGTTTTCAGATATTTAAAATCAACAAAGAATCTGAAAGTGAAGTTGGGCGATGGAAATAATGCTAAATAATGGATTCTGATTGGACAGGAGATAATCACGATCGAAAATCAAGTTCAGGCTATTGATTCATTTTCAAGAAGCAAGCTATATTCATATTATATATAACGGAGACGGAGCTTATCGCTTTCGCTGAATCAGCCTGCGAAATTATTTGTAATGAAAGCATTTTAAACGATTTCGTTCAAGCAATTAAAACGCCTATAAATTTATATGAAGGCAAAGAGGGTGTTTTAAATTACTTCAAGACGATAGCGGCATCAACGAACCAAGGCATATAGAAATTTTGGTTGAATAGTAGGCACATTTCAATCATTTCATAGTTCATTTGTGGAACACGCGGTCGATATTTACTTAATCGAAAATACTGGCAGACCCATTAAATCAAGAATATCAAAAAGGTAATACGAAACATCAACAACTAATCTTTTGCCGTATGTGTTGCGATACTTGCGAAAAAGATTGAGCCGGGCTGAAGCGAATTGTACATGATACGAACGATTTAAAACTACGAAGAGAGACGTTAAAGATAGGAAAATGAATCGAAACGATCGTAAATTAAACAGTGCGTATTTTCCTTCAAATTGTTCGGAGCAATATCCAACTGTAGTTCCAAGAAGCAAATTGGCATTTCGCAGCAAATAGGCGATTTGGCACCCATTAAAATATACTAACTGTGATATTGATGATAATTTTTTCTAACCGTAACTAAATTTACTTACTTAAAATAATAATAAACTGGAAAAAAAATTGTGATGTTTAGGCTGTAGTTAGAAAAAATTATACCTGGAAACCTTGACGGTCAATCCCAATGTTCATTAAATATTATAATTTTTTTAAACCTTAGAACTTCTATATGTAAGGGAAATATAATAAGTATGTAATGATAAAATACGAAATTAAATCATTTTTATTATATTTTCTATACCACAGTCTAATGCCGATTTTTTGGTTGTGAAATTTATTAAAATAACAATAGCAACGTAATTATAATTCGGAAATTAATGTTGATACAACGCTGCCATTTTTTAAGTCAAGAAAGTCTATAATAAGTCTCGTCGCGAAGTGACTTATTGGACCCCAGCCCTAGCCACTGAAATGTTTAGAAGTGTGATAAATAAAGTTTCTTACTTGGGGGTGAGGCGCATTTGACCCCTAACGTTTTGATAGGCCATCTTTACGATTTATTACAATTTCTCTATGATAAAATTAAAAAAAAAAAAAACAAAATAAAATATAAAATACTCTAATGTGTGATTTCCCATTTTTGTGTTTCACTATCCGGATCACAAGCCGTTACATATACATAATCCTGACTATTTAAATCTTTGTGATCGATACACAATTTCGTTTCTAAATGGATAATTTGGTCATTATCGTTAATCTTCCATTTCTCATTCCGCTTATCATCGATCGAACACTGAATCATTACAACATTTTTCCGTTTCGATGAACTTTTTTGTACCGTCGCACATGTTACTTCGTTTCGTAGCACGCCCGAATTTGTGAACGAGAAAAATTGGGATCGTGTTATTTGCGGTTGATGACACGCATAAATACCCATGTTGTATGGTTCATCATTGTTCTGTTGTAAATCATCGAAGCATAAATTCTGTGATTTGGCCTGTACCCGACCATATGCAATCACATTTTGGGTGGGAATAAATTTTTCCGGATATACATTTTTTAAGTACCATTCAAAACTTTTACACTTTAGTTTTTCACGTAATATTTGTCGATGCGTTACATCACCAATGCCCGGATGATTTTTCATATCCGGGCGATTCATGTAAAATAAATTTATGTACTCGTCCATCCAAACAATTGCCATGCGTACCGTATTTATACCGTGCGTATCACGATTATCAGGAAAACTGTACGGATGAAAATCTCTGAATATATGTCCAACCCGAGAACATGGTATCGTTTCGATGGTACCACCACATTGCCATATTCTAAAGGACATTTCTAAATTTTCACCACCCCATCCATCCATTTGCTCATCATAACTTCCGACCTCCCAAAAGTAATCGCGCGATATGGCAAATAATCCGCCCGCCATCGTTGGACTATATGTCGGACATATTTCATAATGTTTATTACATTCAATACGTTGACGTTCTCGTTCCCTTTTCGGCACATCAATCCAATCAAAATGACCATTCCACGTGAATCCACCAACTTGAAAATGTTTATATCCGTTTATACTGTAGTGAAAATCTTTTGCATCGATTACATCGATTATCGGGACAAGTACACTTGTATGTGATTCCTGTATCCGCTCCAGTAATGGTTCAAGCCAACCAACAACCGCTTCACAATGTGCATCCAAAAATACTAGAACATCACCGCGAGCTATACGGGCACCAGCCAGTCGGGCTCGTATTAAGCCAAGTCTGAAACGATAGAAGAAGTAAATAAAAAGGTTAGATTCAAGAAATGATTTTGCTCGTAACTTTTATACAAATTCTATTCTTAGTTGGTAAGTTTTTTGTTCGATATTTTTCGTATTTATATTTGTTGAGTGTGTCGTCAACATTGTTCTGGTTATTTGCTTTCTTAAAAAAAAATTGTTACATTTTCTTGGACCAAAAAGTTTTAGTTTTCAAAGTTTGAAGTTTGATGAACTGCGTGATTTTAAGATATCTGTTTGTTATGTTTGTTTTTGTTTTAATATTTATTTACTGTCATTTGGGTTAACATTGCCATACAAAAGAACTAATATTAATAATTAAAATTAAATAGAATGTCGTACTTATTTAAACATACTTCATATCCATTTTCATGTTTTGAAGTGTTTGCATGAA
Organism: Tipula vernalis; assembly: GCA_958295665.1. Lineage (NCBI taxonomy): Eukaryota > Metazoa > Arthropoda > Insecta > Diptera > Tipulidae > Tipula > Tipula vernalis. The sequence goes on along the minus strand of OY282560.1, from coordinate 90,704,304 downwards.
GCAATTATACTCGTAATTTCCAAACTAATTGTTTTATGTACATTATTCATTAAAAAACAAATAATATCGAAGATAACGTATAGGGAAATCGCAACTCTCAAGCCTCGTTTTACGAACAAAATTCCCGCTCAGAGGTTAGTTGATTTTTGTCTCATTGCGATTTTCTTTAATATTAATACCATGGTATCGTTCGTGTTTGAAAAAGAAATATGAAGAAAACTTAGAGGTAAGAAATACGAATTGTGTCAAGAAAAATTTATTTCAAGATGGTGATCGCACCCGCTGTGAAAATGTAAAGAACTTTTGGATGTCGTGGAAAAAACCTCATGCTGATGAAGTAGACACCGTTGTTAGTCCCTGTATGTAATTGACATCAGAATGTTCTTTGGTGGTGAGGTAATTATTCAGGGCGCTGAACAAGATTCCCACCATTATTTTAATAACCTCATCATGTTTGATTTATGTAAATGGTTGAAAACGAGCTAAAAATTTACAGTTTTTAAAGGCCACAGCTGGCCCGTACCGTGTCAACAATCTGACCTCATCTGTTTCGATCCTGATAAAATTTTAAATAAAATTGACATACATTTTACCAACAATTCATCCTCCATGCACCCTAAAGGCAATTCTTCAATAACAACGAGAAAAAAAAATCAATATAAAAAATAAAAATTGGAAGAATTTTTACGCCCCACAATATTTCTTTATTTGTTTCATAAGTATTGGGATTGTCACAAAAAATTACTTTTGTGTGCAACCCTAAATTTACTTTTGTGATATGTCGTAAATTTTACATTTTTTGGTATTTTGATTTGAATCAATAATTTTAAAAAATCAAATCATTTAAATCAAACATATCGTGAGTGGAACTCGGAGTTCTGGTTTTAACAATCGTCCTAACAAGCGTGACATATCTAAAGCTTCAAAATAATGTCATAGCCAGGAACAGTCGATGAATGCAATTCATGTATTGGATGCGTAAAGAAATTCAGATTTTTTGAACCATAACCAAACGGCAATCAACCTCAGTGTTCCCTTCCTCTTCATCTAATACGCAATAATAATAGTCCCCAACAACTTTTAAAACGTAAGATCAAACTACCGAAGAACAACTAGCGGAGAAAAAAGCAATTTGAATTTTGCATGCAAGCGAGTATATTATATGAGAGGAAGCTGTTTTAGCCATATTTAGAGAACTACAGAAGCTCCATTTTGTGTTGTGACATTGATTTAACATACAATAAACAAACCAATATTTACACTGATCACCGGGGTAAAAATGATCAAGTGATTAAAAATAAAGATTTTTTTAACGTGGTTTAAGATATTGATCTAACAACTTTACTTTTTTGGTTGAATTTTTTTTTTTTTTTTTTTTTTTTGGGAAATCTAGGATCTATGCGAGGCATAGGGAGCTGAAAAAATAAACAAATGACCTTACCAATTATATTGAGCAAACATTAAAGAAATACTAGGCTATGGGATTGGGCATTTTTTTGTGAAATCGGGCATTCAATATCGAATATGCACTTTAATTTAGATTATTCGAAAAACCTTAAAATTTCGAATTTCGAGAATTTAATCTATATACAGTACCGAGAATAGAAAGTGCAACACCCATAAAACACACACAAAAAGATGTATTTTGCCAATTCGACGCACGTTTAAAAAAACAATTGTTTTAGAAGTTGTTCTTTGTAACATAACACACATTTTATGGAAAAAGAAAATTTCATGACAAATGGTTTTAGTGTTTTTAAAGCCATTATAATTTTTTAGCATTTTTCAGGTAAAATTAAATTTCAGTTTCAAGAACAGGTAATAAATGTTGAGTCACTTTTTATTCTAGTTTTTTTGATTTGTACGGTAAACAGGTGTCTTACGAAGTAATAAAATGTATATTTAATATTTGGTTGCCCCGTCTTTGTTGGCAATAACAGCTGCAATCCTAGTTGACATGGAGTCAATTAAATCTTGCAGGTACTCGAGGGTCAGTTCTTTATACCAGACTTCTTCAATTATGAATTGAGTTTTTTGGATGATGACGGCTTCTTTTTATTGATTTTCATCCCCATTACGTGCCAAAGGTTTTCAATGGGGTTCAAATCCGATGAATTTCCAGGCCAACCCAATGTGGGAATTCGGTTTTTCAACAGAAAATATTTAACCTGAAGAGAAGTAATAATAATTAATTTTTTCTTTTTTTTTTGTCTTAAATATAAAATTAGTAAATGAAAAAATAATAATATTACCGTGTTTGCTCGATGACAAGGGGTGGAGTCATCTTGAAAAATCACAGACTCAGCACTCAAGAAATGCATTTCAATGGAAGGGAACAAAAATAATTTAAGATTTTTTGTAGACTTCTGTGTTCAAAGTTCGTTTAATAAAGGCCATTTCTACAATTCCGTGATAAGAAAAACATCCCCAAATCATTTGGCCCGCTGGAAGCTTCAATTTTTTTTCAGCCATTGATCGGTCAGACGTTCGCCGGATTTGCGCCTGACGTACTGGATTCCATCCTATCCAAAAAGGTAAAATTTACTCTCGTCGGAGAATATAACAGTTCACCACTGCTGTAGACTCCAACCAGCGTGATTCCGAGCCCATTCTAACCGTTTTTGTTTCATTTTGGTCGTAAGAAATGGTTTTTTTTGCGGGGGACCTGGCCATATATCCTTTTTCCCGGAGTCGGTTACGAATCGTATGAACCCCGATTTCTTTGCCGGTTTCTGCGTTGAATTCAGCCCGAATATCCACAGCAGTTTTAAATCGATTGGCTCTTGACATTCTGCTAATTTTGGAATCTTCTCGTGCAGTTGTCTTTCTTTTTGGACCTGTTCCCTTTTTGCGTTCCAGTTCACCGGTGGAATGAATTTTTTTTAAAAAACGGCTCACATTTGAGTAATTGCATCCAATCTCAACAGCAATCTGCCTCGATGACATTTTTGGTGTCCCAGCCAATGCCAAAATTCGATTTCTCTGAGCCATAGTTAGTTTGTGTCCTTGGCCATTTTGAACAAATTATAATTTTAATAACTTGCTCGAACGAATAATTATTTCAAACTAATTAAAAACGTAAAAAACGATTGTATTTATACCCAAAAAATAAATCAGCCTTCTACGATAATGACAAGGGGCAATTAGTACAATTTTACCTGCAAAAAGTTGGTGTTGCACTTTCTATTCTCGTTACTGTAAGATCGTGTAACTTAGTGCTAAGCTTAATTCAACTCCAAGCTAAACTCGAGTCAAAAGCTTCGAATATTCCTGAAAATCTCGAATATAATAATCTTGAAAAATCTCAATTATAAGCAATTTGAAAGCAAAATAACATATTTGTAATAAGAAAAACTGAAGTAGCCCGAATTACAAATCTCAAAAATCTTGAATAATCTCACAACATATATAAAATGTTGCATAAATTCTATAATATTGAATAAATTATACAAATAATACTCCACCCCAGAAAAATCTCGAATGCGATTAAAAACCTTGCAAGACCACATAAAATATGAACATCCCGAAGTAGGTACCTATAATTCGGTTACACTTGAAAGAAGCGCAAAGAACGGAAATAATCCCTAGATTTTATTACAGATAAAAATTTAAATTTTATTGTTAAGATATATAAAACCACCAAATCGGAAAATCGAAACGCCTGGTGGTCGATTTTGTAAGCAAAATATGAGTTTTTCGATTTTTGTTTTGTTTTTCTAAAGAACACGCTTCAAATTATTTTCACAAAATACACTAATTTAAATTTGCACCTTAAAAAAATGAATTTAAATTAAATTAAAATAAAATTCAAAAATCCCACTATCGGAGAAAGACAAAAACACGTGTTTCTCGGTCGATCGCACGCAAAGGTATTATTCTGGTAAATTGTAAATAAATTCTTATGGAAAAATACGAGTTCAAATGTTTAGCATCAGAGAAACTGAAATTGCAAATTGAATTTTTGAAAAACTCATATTTGAAACAAAACAGCAAGAATTTTAAATCCCTAACTCGAAACTTTTCACTTTGCATTTTTGTAATTATAAATTGGAAACTAGGCTTTCCCCTTAGGCTTTAGGGTTTCCATTTAGCAATAGCCGTCTATTCCATATAATTTGTTGGTTCGAGACTAGTGTAATTTAAAACTTTGTAATTGCCTACACAACAAATATGCAATATGTATGTAAATACAATTTTACTATTTTCAAATAGCATCTACTAAAATTGAATTAACCAACAATTAAAGGAAAAAATAAACGTCAAACTGAAATGTATTATCTTTTCCCCAATTCAAAAAAATGTCCAATCGCCAGAATTCTCTTGGAGGAAAAAAAGCCCAACTCCTAGAAAAATCTCAATAACTCCCAATTCCCCGCGAAAACTAGAATAGGGCTCCGCAGGTGTTCTCGGATTTCAAACAAGAAAATGGCACATGCGGGTTCGCTTTAGAATACTTGAGAATATGTACCTAAAAATATGTACATAATGTATATAAAGTACAATCATAATGTTGTGTTAAAGTTGGGAACAAGCTAGCGGGATTTTTGCAATTTTTGCATTTTATAGAGTAAAGCCTGAATTCCATTGCGAATAAAAGTTTGTCAGTCAAAATAAAGGGAGATAAAAATATAAAATCGGTGGTTGTGTGAAAGAAAAACAAAACGAAGTCAGTCAAGATTTTACTTACATCAAATGTGTGTTTGTATTAGTGGATCGCCATAATTATGGTCAAAAATTATCAAAATCGAAGTCATTTTATGGTTATCCAACTAATATACGCACACAAATTTTGTGTACGAACGCAAATTTTTTTCCGCACACTAAGTTAATTAAAAGTTTGTTATTTTTATGGAAAGTGTCATAATTTTTTTTGGTGGTTGCTTCTAAAATAGCTGTGATAATAAAAAAATATAAAGTTTGTGTACAGTTAAATTGTGATAAATTGGGATCAATTGTGATAATATCGCTAAATACTATTATTGGCAATTTAATAAAGTAATCGTTTTTTTTTTAAATAATTTATTGGTGATGAAAAAGCCAAATTAAAACTCCAAGTGATAACCAAAAATTTATTAATTTTATTTTTTATTTTGTGCTGTCGCTGTCAAAATTTATCAAGATATTTGTGCTATAAAAAAAATAAAAAAACTTGCTTTATCTTTGTCACTCCAATGGATGTTTTTTGTTGCTGTCTTCTTTCGACTTGAAGTCAGTTCAGTCAATTATTCACAGTGGAATTCAGGCTTTAAGCCCCAATTCCACTGTGAAAAATTGACTGAGCTGACTTGAAGTTGGAAGAAGACAAAAAAAATAATCCATCAGAGAGATAAAGACAAAGTATTTTGTTATTGTTTTTTTTTATAGCAAATTTTATGGATACATCTTGACAGCAAACAAAAACATAACCAAGAATTATTAAAAAAAAATTATGAATTAGTGTTAATTCGAGTATTTTTACGATTCAAAATAATCTACAAAATTAATTATTATTAATGCTCACATCAGAATTATTTTTTCGAATATTTTCGATCACACATTATTTCCTTAGTGTTTTGACATCAAACAAAAACATAACCTAGAATAACCAAAAATTATTAGAAAAATGAAGTATTAATGTTAATTCGATTATTTTCGCGTTTCAAAATAATCTAAAAATTTAATTATTACTAATACTCATATCAGAATTATTTTATTCAAATTATTTCCGTCATAAAATACAAAATTAAGAAAAATCTTTCCCATAAAAATACCAAACAATTAAAATTATCAGCGGGTGCGAGAAATATTTTTCATCGGTACACAATATTTATGTACATGTATTAGTTGGACTGCCATAAAATGTTCTCGATTTGATACTTTTTTTAATTTCGACCTCAGTGCACTAACACAGATACACATTTTTTGTAAGTAAAAACTTGACTGACTCTGTTGTGTGTCTCGTTCACACAACCACCGATTTTATATTTTTATCTCAAGTTATTTTTACTGACAAACTTTGATTCACAGTGGAATTGAGGCATTAGTATCAAGCTTTGTGTATTGCTTTGATAAATTTACAACAACAATTGTTTTATATAAATTTAAATATGACGAAAAAAAATAGATTTACCTAAATTAAATTGAATACGATCGCCATCACTATCGACCACAAATGCTAATTGGTATGTCATTTTTTTCGAGCTAGCTGAGATCACATTAAAACGTAATTTATATTTATGCACGAAAATTTCATTAAATAATAAATCGATAAATATGGTTACTTAAAATATAAATTGACATTAAACAGATGCTTAAAATGCTCATAAAAACTTTATCGCATTTACTTTTTTAAATGTGTCTTCGCTAAATGCACATTTCGGACGCATCCATATACACCCTTCCGTCTCCTAATTGATGAAGTACAAAATAAAATGAAAATACTGTTACGTTTTTGCCTTGTCAATTAAGGTTCGTATCACTGGATTGTGAATAAAACAAAATCAATTCAATTTATCAACAACGAATTTATTTACAAAATCACTTTATATAAATTATTCGCAAAATTTTTCTGATCACTTTACTTTTTATTTTGCACTAAAACACTTTTTAAATCACTTTTTAATTCTTTTTTAATTTTCACACTATCGCTTCCCAAATACTAATAATCCAATTAGATCTCGTTCGCCTTTTTATATACACAAAAGAAACTTCTAGAAAGTTCATGACTTTTCCAGTAAGAATAGTGTAGAAACATTTAGAACAATTTTATCATGGAAAATTCCATTTTAGTACAGTAATCTAGGTGTCACCGTCACAATACTTTTTGAAACAAATTTTAATTTATTATTCCACTAAAAAATGTGATAAAAATATGAAACAGGGTACGTCCGAAATGGAAAATGCGCATTTAGCGAAGACACATTTCAAAAAACTACATGCGATGCAGTTTTTATGTGCATTTTTAACACGATGCCAATTTACCTTTTAATGAATCATATTTATCGATTTTTTATTTCAGAGTTGTCCAATTTGAATTAATTTAATGATTTTTATGAAATTTTATTTAATCCAAAAATGCACATTTTAAAGAAATATGCATTTAAATTCGCAGTTCGGACGCCATCGTATACGTTCTTCGGCATTAATACATTGTGTATTCGCTGGTTGGCGAAAAACTTTTCATTGAGCGCTTTGTTTTATTCGCTTGTGTTGTGAGGTTCAAAAAAGCTAGAACAATGATGCAAGCAGTTTTACATCTATCAAAGTCTCTCAAACCAAATTTTCTTCGTGAGATCAATATTTTTAGTTTTTCGTCATGTTCCACTTCATAATTTCAGTTCATCTCACAATAGTTTATTATACTAGATTGGTGTCTGGTAATTGTTGCCATTCTTTTCATTGAGGAAGTCAACTTCCGAGTTATTTCGGGGGGAATTTTTTCGGGGGGTTCCTTACCGCTAATTTGGTGTTCACGGGTCTTTCGCTCCAAATAATGGCATAAATTATCAATGGGGTTGAGATCTGGTGGCTGGGGAGGATGATGAAGTGTTGACTTTACATTGTATAATAACCATTCCTTGATCAGCTTTAAGGAATGCTTCGGGTCATTGTCATGTACGGAGCGAAAATCTTGCCCATGTCCCATTTTCTCAGAACTTATTAACAAATTATCCTTTAAAATATTCAATTAATTAAATCGGATCATTATGGTTTGAATGAAGGTCAAATTCCTACACCCCTTCAGCTAAAAGCTCCCCAAACCATTATACTTCCACCACCATGTTTTACTCAAGTTCAGTGTTGGGTTTCTGCCACACCATAACTCGCACATCTGAACCAAAAACGTTAAATTTACTTTCGTCCGAGGGAATAACATTTTCTCAGAACTCTTCGGGCTCTCTCACATATCCCAAAGCATATTCCAAGCATTTTTATCGCTCCTTTTTCGCGTTGATAAACTTAGGCAGCGATCGTTGGAACACTAAGCTTTCGATTCTGGTTTATTTCTTTCTCTATTATATGTATTTGACGTTTGTCCAGCTTTCGGTTGCGACCACGCCCAGCAACCATCTCTAGCGATTTAGTTTTTTTTGGGAATTCTAGATGATATTTTGAATCGAAGATCGCAGGCGATTAGTTATTTTGGTAATTTCCTTTAAACTTTTATCTTCACTCTCCAATTTAATGATCAATTTTTTAATTTCTACACTATTTTTGGTACGAGAATCACACATTTTTAATTAACTGGACAATATTTCATTCGCCATGAAAAAAGTACGATTAATTAAGTTTTACGCAAAAAAAAATTTCGTAATTTACCGTTAGTTGAAATTAGGAGTACAACACATCGCCGGCTCCAGACATTTGAGCGCCCTGCGCGAGAATTCTTGGGGCGCCCCTGTTATTTTTTTTTAAATTGATAAAAAAATGAATTATGAAATTGGGAGTTTGGTAAGAAAATAAGAAGTCAAATTTAGAGCAAGTTGAAATCCGACATTTTATTGAAACTATGCAATTTTAAAACTGCATATGCTGAAAAGAGGGAAAACCTAATGTAAGGATGTTAAGGTAGGGAATTGGTTAGAAACAGGTTAGATCAATTTGAGATTAATAGTAGACACTATAATTTTATTTAGCTGCTTTTAGTTAATAATAATATTTAAGGGCAATAATAAGAGTCAAATATTGTAGTAATTCATAAATATTTTATTTAATAAAAATATTTGTAAGGAATAATTGTATTTATTCATATTAATATATTTTATTGTATTTATATGTAAAGGTTTTTGTTTGCATGAAGAATATATTATGTTAATATTAAATTATTATTGACAGTCATTAAACACAGTTTTCTTTTAAAAATTTACTTTTCGCGCTTTCTTGCTTGCGAAAGTTTTAGTACTTCGGAGAAATCGATACTTTGGGCTACATCATTTTCAATTGAAATAATTGCTAATGAACTCAACTTTTCTTGCGACATAGTTGATCTCAAATATGTTTTAATTAATTTTAATTTTGAAAAGCTTCTTTCACCACTGGCAACCGTAACAGGTGTAGTTAATAATATTCTTAAACTAACCCATACATTAGGATATAAATCTTCAATTTTATTTTTTTTAATGAAATTAAGAATATTGATTAGGGACGGATCATCAAGAAGTTCGAAAAATCTTTAATACTGATGAGTTCATCACATAAAATAGCCCCTTCAATATCGGAAGTCTCACCAACTGTTAAAACCAACTGAAGATCGCTACAGTGCTTTTCAAGTTCTTCGCGTTTTGGCAGATTTTTAAGATCGTAGGGGAATCCCCAGGTTTCGGCATGCTGGTTAATTAGTTCAAATCTTTCTTGAATCGACATTATTACGGTATCAAGCAATATATTGAAAAATTCTATTTCAAATTGTTTTTTAGGCGTTAAAATGGGCTCATCTCTACCCTCATAATTAAATTGCCGTTTTACGTATCTTATTCGTTTTGTTGATTGAAAGTCAGTTTCAGCATCAAATAGCTTTCTCAAAACCGGTTGTTTGTAATCTTTGAAAAAATTAATACATCCTTTGATTAAATCCACGGTTTTGCTGACATCGATATTTTGACCCTGCATAGGTTTACTGACAATATTGATTTGAAACAAAACGTCATACCAAATGATCAACGATACAAGAAAATTAAAGTCCTTTAATTGTCGAGCTAAAACTAAACGCTTCGTGTGCTATTTCTCTATCGTGCCTCTCTTCCTTCTCACCAAGTTTGACAAGTGCATCATGAACATCTCTAATTTGGTAACGAACAGCCTTAACACTAGAAATTTTTGCTTCCCAACGTGTGTCGCTAAGTCTTTTTAATGTCAATGATTTGACATGATCGGGTCATATTTGCCAACGATTAACAGGCGCGGTGAACAATGAATAAAGCCTTCCTAATATTCAAAATAATGACAAGGATTTTAAAGACGATTTAGCTGCATCGCACAACACCAGGTTTAAGTTGTGGCACCCACAGGTCATGAAAAATGCCAATGGATTTTGATCCAAAATTCTTTTTGAACTCCACTGTGTTTGCCTTTCATATTTGCGCTATTGTCGTATCCTTGACCTCGGCAGTACTTCAATTCGATTTTATTTTTTCCCAACAAATTTAAAATCGTATTGGATAAACCTTCACCGCTACCATCAGATGACGCCGTAAAACCTAAAAAAATTTCACATATCTCGACTTTATCATTTGATAAATCAACAAATCTTATAGTCAGAGATAATTGCTCTATATGACTGATATCCGGAGTACAGTCAGCAATGATTGAAAAATACTTTGTATTTTGAATACATGAAATTATTTTTTGAGTTATGTTTTCCGCCATCAATTCAATTATTTCGTTTAAAATATTTTTTCCACAATAATGAACAGATAACTCGTTTTTTTAGGATTCGACGAACGTGTTCCTGCATAACGGGGTCAAATTTAGCAAGTAATTCAATTAGGCCTAAATATTTTCCGTTATTCTTGGTATATAACTTATCAGAAGAACCGCGGAATGCCATCTTATTTTGCGCAAGATATAGAGTGATATTCATCAATCTATTGAAAACATTTTTCCAGCGCTCTGTTTCCTTTTGAATTATAAGTTGTTCCGCTCGATCGATTGTTGATCCTGATTTCAGTCTTGATTCCGTTTCTACCCACCTTTCATAACATACCATATGACTTGGGCTAGTTTCATGTGACTTAATCACTTTAGATATGTATATGGATCCAATTATTGTAACCTACGTTTGCTAAACTTGATTTAGAATTCGTACCACCGGCTTTCGTTAAAATTTTCGACATTTCATAAATCTCAACACTATTGTTTGTTTCGCCTTCGGCTAATGAACTAACTAAGTATGATGGCAATTCTTGTGTAGGCTTGGGTATAGCTGCTGTGAAGTGTTTTTTAATTTCTAGACATTTTCTTTTATTTTCCTGAATATAAACATCTTTCGCAGCCCGTTTTTTTCCGAAATTCGGCACCTGATAGTTTGAGTTTCTTTACATTTTTCGAAGCTGTATTTAAATCTGGAATAAGCATACTACTCATAAAACAAGGAAACTGATAAACGAGTTTGTAAATAAGAAATGGCATGTGAATACATATGTACAATGTACGTACAAATATTTGCGTAAAACCGATTGTACATATACCTTGCGACATTATTTTTCGTAGACCACTGTAATATTTACAAATAATCCTACAATTTTTTTCGTTCAACACAGATAATAGTAGCCTAAATTATGTACATATACAGGGTGTCCCACAGGTACGAGTCCAAACGAATAGGGCGTGTAGCTGGATCAATATCATGAAAAAAAGTCCACTACGCATATGCCCGGAAATGAACCGTTACCCACTTCAATTGCATTTCAAAATTTTTAGCATGGTACACTGCCTTGAATGATGTAGATGCCAATAACTCTTCTAAAAATTAAGATAACTCAATTGTTTTTCTATAATTTTAAAGGCACAGAGTGCTTCTTTATTGTCTGGAAGTAGGAATATCATGCATGGTATTTTCCATAAAGAAAACATTGGTGGAATTAAAAAAATTGTGCAAGAAATAACAAAAAAATTCATTAAACTCATTTTTTCTCGAAAAACTCACTTAATAATTTTAGTTTTTTATTTCAAATATAAATTTAATAGACTATTTAATACAAAATTGCTTCATCGTTTTTTATCTAATCATGTATAGTTTTTGAGATATTAACATTTCAATGTAGTACTTAATAATTTATTGTATGAATTTCCAAGTTTTCAACTTCACAAACATTTTTCAAAATGATTTCCATTTCGTAACAAGCATAGTTGCAGTCGTCTTTTAATAGCAGCAGCCATGTTGAAATTTACAAAAATTTTTTTTTATTTTGTTGCCGGCATTATTGATTCGATCAACCAACTGCTCCCTAGTCTGAATGTTTGTTTTGTAGACTTCTCCTTTCAAGTATCTCCATACATAAAAGTCTAATGGTGTTAAATCTGGAGATCTAGCCGGCCAAGCTATAGGTCCGCCGCCGAATTTATATCAAACCAATTTCGAACTTGTCTTCCATGGTGTGCAGGAGCTCCATCTTGTTGATACAAGAAAGTATTTCTCATCATGAGTGGAATTGAATCTAGCACAGTGGGAACTGTTTCATTCAAATATTCAAGATAGTTTTGTGAGTTCAATCTTTCAGGTAGTAAAATTGGCCCAATAAAATTATTTCCAATTATACCACACCATACATTAACACTAAAACGTCTTTGAAATAATGATTCTCGCTTAACGCGTGGGTTTTCTGGTTGCCACTCATGAAGATTGTGGAAATTTGTTATTCCATCCCTCGTAAATGTCGATTCGTCTGTCCATAAAATGGATGACAAATATGAAGGATTATGTTCCTCGTTGTTTAACAATAAACGGCCGAAATTTGTTCTGTTTGGTAAATCGATTGGTAATAATAATTCTTGCACTTGAGTGTAGTGGAGTGGGTGTAGATGGTTTCTTTGAAGTACTCTCCAGACTTTATTTTTGCTAATACCAAGTTGTATCGAAAGACGTCTCGTGCTAATGGTGGGATCTCTTTGTACTGAATTCAAAACTTGTTCGTCGGTATTGACTTCATATTGAATTCGGCTAACATTTTCGTATTCATAGGGGACCAATGTTCCTCGTTCTCGTAATCGAATGTGATTTCAAATATTCTATGATCTGGCACCGGCCTACCTCTGGATAAAGATTTTCACGTTCTGCAGCTCGTCCATTTCCGTTACATAAACTATAAATATAATGGATGTCGGCGATTTCTTCGAATGTGTAGCGTGGCAGTTTATTATTTCTGATTACAAACGCGCAAAAAAATTATTTTCAAAAGATTAACAACGATTTTAGCTATACGTTTACTAACACTCACTGAAATGTTAATATCTCAAAAACTATACATGATTAGATAAAAAACGATGAAGCAATTTTATATTAAATAGTCTATTAAATTTAAATTTGAAATAAAAAACTAAAATTATTAAGTGAGTTTTTCGAGAAAAAATGAGTTTAATGAATTTTTTTGTTATTTCTTGCACAATTTTTTTAATTCCACCAATGTTTTCTTTATGGCAAATATCATGCATGATATTCCTACTTTCAGACAAGAAAGAAGCACTCTGTGCCTTTAAAATTATAGAAAAACAATTGAGTTGTCTTAATTTTTAGAAGAGTTATTGGCATTTACATCATTCAAGGCAGTGTACCATGCTAAAAATTTTGAAATGCAATTGAAGTGGGTAACGGTTCATTTCCGGGCATATGCGTAGTGGACTTTTTTTCATGATATTGATCCAGCTACACGCCCTACTCGTTTGGACTCGTAGCAGTGGGACACCCTGTATAGTAGTGACATGGTGACATTAGAATGCAATATAGGATGATAAATTTTTTTTTTATTTTATATTCAACATTTAGCAAGTTCCATTAGAGTGTAAAATACAATTTTGCGCTCCTAAAAGTTTTGCGCCCTGCGCGGCCGCACATCTCGATCACCCCTCGAGTCGGGCCTGGTACAACAAATAATAAATTGTTAATGTGCTAGTGTTAATTTTCAGAAATGTGCAAATGTACGGACAATTAATTATTTGAGATCGTTTTAGGATTTTTAAATAGTAAATCATATCAAACGTAAAAGTAAATTAATTTTATTTCGATTATTATTTTCAGGTTGTTAAATCTAGTACGGGCAATTTTTTGAGGCAGTGTATTTAAAGAAGAAAAGTATACCATATGTTTCTAAGTATGTATGTATGTAGGTTCCCCAAAAGCTATTGGTCCACTCGAGCGATTGTTTTCAAATTTTGCACGAATACTTTTTAGCAGTCGATAAGAAACATAGGAGGGTTAGTGGTCAAAAACTGTTACCCCTTCCTCATGCTCCCCTGTGAGGAGACATTCACAATATTTGAGCTGATTTTTGGATATTTAGTGCAAAATCAAAAATAAATCGACAGGTGTATCATTATTTTTTTAACGGTGATGTAATGGCGATGGTAATGGTTATGATGATGATGAGGGGGATTATGATGGTGATAGTGATTGTGACGGTATAATGGTATGATGATGTAAAAGTAGGATGGTATGATGATATGGTACCAAGATAAATGGCGTGGTGGTATGATGGAATGATGGTGATTTGATCGTACAATGGTAGGATGGTGTAAAGGTGTGGTGGTGAGAATGGATTGATGGTATAATGGTTAAATATTATATTTGTGTGATAATGTGATGGAATGATGGTGTGATGTTTTTGGTGGTTTCATGGTATAAAGGTATGATGATATGGTGGTGTAATGGTATGATGGTTGTACGGTGTATGATGGTGTTGTGGTATAATGGCATGATAATATTATGGTATGGTTGTACGATAGTATGATTGTATGATGTTATAATTGTATGAATATTATTGATAACGGTATCATTCGAAAAATCAACCAATTCAAACATATTTCAATGACAACATTCAAGTTTTTATGCAAACTTGTTCGATTATGTAAAGCAAGAAGGTAAACACAATGAAGAACGCACTTTCATTCGAGTAACTTCAAAAAATTGTGTTTTAGCTCCGGGAGCAAAATCAAAAAATCTGGTTTACAAGCAAGCCGTACCGTAAGGTAAACCCAACAAATTGTTTTTTTATTGATTTTATTCATTCCACTTGAGAAATTGTATTCAAATACGCCTTGATGTATTTCTATTTATGTATATATATTTAAAATAAAAACACCTGTTGAAGTGCACCAACTGAGATCGCAATACAAAAAGCATACTCATAAAGCGAAATAGAATACAATTTTATTCTTAAAACAAGAGACATAAATGTGACAACTTCAGTTGTCCGGAATAAAACTATATACCATATATTTGTTTAACCTTTTATATTTATTAATTCACTTTTACACGTGTATCTCGGTTTCTTACTCTGCTTCTACTAATTTGTCATCTCCCCTTCCACTACTCATCGCTACCTTTTCTAGTAGCGTTGTCTGCCCTACAGTCGCACGTGCCATACAGTAGCACACCTCACAGTTCTCCCCCGCAACTCGAAAGTGTCCATCAAGACGTTGTCTTCTTCTGATCGTGGCGCAGCCGTGAAACGCGTTCGCAATTGATTGGCATGGCACGTAACCTTTCGTTCGCTTGTCTTCATCTGTGCTTGGACCATGTAGTTGACCTTTCCTCGGCGTTCAATTATTGTACCGGCCTGCCAGGTTCAATCGTTGCCATTCATACACTTGAAGAACACCTATCGCCAGCCTTAGAATTCTTTGTGCTTCGCGCCGTGGTAAGCGTTGAATCGCTCCTCCATTTCAACATTTCGTCCATCGTTGTGCACTGGTGGTGGCTTAATTAAGTCGAGCTTGGTGCGCATTTCTTGCCCGGTCATCAATTGGAACGGTGATTTGTCTCCGAGTGCTGGTGATGGTGTGTAGCGATAGCACGTGAGGAATTTGCGCAGGACATGTTCCGCGTTGCCCTCGCCTTCCAGTTTTTTTAGGCCGGTTTTGAGCATGCCGACGAAACGTTCCGCGCGCCCGTTTGATTGAGGATGATAGGGTGCTGATGTCAAATGTTTGATGCCATTCGCCTCACAGAACCGTTTGAATTCAGCCGAGACAAATTGCGGACCGTTGTCGGAGACGATAGTTTCGCAGATGCCTTGGCGTGCGAAAACTTCGCAAAAATTATCGATTGTTTTAGCTGCGGTGGTGCTGCGCATTTTGAAAATCTCTGGCCAGTTGGAGAAAGCGTCGACGATGACCAGATAGTAGAAATCATTGATTGGCCCGGCGTAGTCGATGTGGATTCATGACCAAGCTTCCCTGGAACTCGGCCAGGCCTGAAGCGTACATTTTGTTGGAGCCTTTGCATTGATTGCGCAATCGCTGCATTGGCGCACCACTTGTTCGATCGCTCCATCCATACCCGGCCAGAAAAACTTGCAACCCCTGGATGCCGGTCGTGTTGTTCGTTCAACAATTGATTGTGGAATCTGTCTGGAATGATGATTCGATCGCCGAGGAACAGATATCCCTACTCCACCGACAACTCCGACTTACGATTGAAGAAATGTGCGGCTGCTGGGTCGGGAATAAGCTTCTGCTGGCGTGGCCAGCCTTATGTGACGTATTGTGCGACCTTTTGAAGCACACTGCTTTCTGCGGTCGCCTTTTGGATGCCTCCAAAGTTGATTGGCAGCGACTAAGCGGTGTCAACCGCGAAACAATCATGATTTTCCGCATCGACGGTTGCGATGACGGTATCTTCGGATTCGAGCAGCGGTTGTGTCGCGATTAATCTCGAAATGAAATCGGCATATGCGAAGCTTTTTGTGTCTACATACCTGATCTCAAAATCGTAAGCAAGAAGGTTCTCTGCGTATCGCTGTAGGCGGTTTGCGGTGTATATTGGAATACCACTTTTCGCACCGAAGATGGCTAGCAGCGGCTGATGGTCTGTCTGCAGCTCAAATTTGCGGCCGTACACGAAACGTTGGAATTTTTTCAGTGTCCGCACCAGGGCCAACGCCTCCCTTTGAACCTGGGCATCATTTTTTTCTGCCTTCGTAAACGATCCCGATACGTGCATGACGGGCTTCCTGGTGCCGTCATCCAGTTGGTGCATGAGTACACCGCCCCATCCATAGCTGAACGCATCTGCTGCGACAATAATTTTCTTGGCTGGGTCGTAGTGCGTTAGAGCCAAATCAGATGCGAGCACTTCCTTTAGCTGGCTGAATTCAGTGTCTTGGGCTTTGGTTCACTAGTATTCGACTTCGTCTTTTAGCAGTTCATCGAGTGGCCCGCGCATTTCCTTGAGTTTGGGTATGAACTTGCCATACCAGTTTACCGCACCCAAGAAAGCGTGCAGCTGGGTAATGTCCAATGGCGGTGGCAGCTGCTGTATGGCTTCCAACTTGGCTGGATTTGGCCGGATGCCGGTTTCGTCAATGATGTGGCTCAGAAGCTCGACGGACTTCTGACCGAACGAGCATTTTGATGGTTTGAGAGTGAAGCCATATTCTTGCATGCGGTTTAAAACGTTGGAAAGGCGCTCGCGGTGCTGTTTATCGCCTTTGCCTCCGATGATAATGTCGTCGATCCAAGGGAAAACACCGTCGATGCCGCCTGTCATAGTGTCCATTAATTGTTGGAAAATGCCGGGAGCCGTTTTAACGCCTGGTTGCAAGCGATTAACCTGAAACAGCCCGCAATGAGTGTTGATCGGCATCAGCTTTTTTGAAGCATCGTCGAGTTCCACCTGCAGGAAGGCGTCAGACATTATTCCCTCTTGCGTTGGGAGCGAGTATTTATTCGGTTCCAGCGCGTCATTGAGTCCTGTGGAGTAGTCGGCGGTGATTCGTATGCGTCCGTCTTTCTTTTTCACTACCACGATTGGTGCTGCATAGTCCACTAATCTAAACAGTTCGTCCTCGATTGGTTTTGAGGCTGCATGTGGCACCGGGCGTGCACGACGATAGATCGGGTTTGCCTCTGGCTTAAGTGTGAGCGACGCCTTCATTTGGTTGCGGCAGCCCAAGGTTTTGAAGAAAAGCAGTGGAAAATTCGGTTCAACCACTTGTTCGAGTGTGCGTGGAACGCTGTAGATTGCCTTGACGTTGTCGCAATGTACTGACGGTGGCACATCCCATAAATTCAGTCTCGTCATCCATTCGTTGCCGAAAAGGTTCAGCGATGACGGTGAGATGAAAATTGTCCCAATAGCTTCGTCAAAGTCGCGTCGAAACATCCCAAGATCTGGATAGGCTCGCCAGAAGCGTTTACGGCAGTTCCATTGTACCGTTTTAAACTTGGTTCGCCAGGCTTCACCCAGTTTGCTTGCGAGATGATGGTCAAATCTGAGCCACTGTCATGCTGCAGCTTTACTTTAATACCGTCCACGGTTGCCGTGACAAATTTTTTTGTTGATTTCTGTTGGTGGGTGCTGACCGCGTTACTTCGACGACGTGGATTTTTCCGTCGTTGTTGTTGGAGTTCCCTCCAGATGCGCGAGCTGCTGCAGAACCCCCCGCCTCACTTTTATGTCCAATTCCATTACACAGCGTGCATGTCTTTCCGCTAAACGGGCAGTCTTTGTGGAAATAATTTCCCCCACAGTGAGCACACGGCTTCGGCGGTACAAATGGGTTCGGTGCGCTCGTGGAATTGGTTATAGTTTGCTGTGGGGTCTGTCCTTGTGACGTGGAATCTCGTTCAGATTGCGTTTTTTTGCGTACGACCAGGACTTCCTGTTTTACCGTTTCCGGATGTTCGACCATGGCCCTCTCTTTTTCGAGGGTTCACATCCGTTCGCAGGTGCTGACCAGTGTGTTTAGGTTCAGTTTGGGCGCTGTTCCAGGATCGTCGGCTGCCTCGCTTTGCGTATAATATAAATCCAACATATCGAGCAGCCTCCTTTCGAATTTCACGCATTCGCGCGTGACTCGGGCTGCGTAGCTTTTATTGTCTTCACCTCTTTCTTTTTTAATTTTGAAGACTTTATAACGGAGCGCGAAACGTGACTCTTTTGACCCAAAAATCCGTCTGAGTTTTTTTTACTGCGGTTCCTAATGACAGCTCCATCGGCAACTTGGGCAATATTGCGTTCGCGTACTTTTGTTAGTCGAGTTGCGAGAGTTTTTGCAATAATAGTCCGACTTTTGTCGCGTCTGGCAGCGTTTTGGCTTCTCCCTCGAAGATACTTTGGTACCTCGCATACCAAAGATCAAATGTGACGCTATTTTTGGGATCGTAAACGAATTTTTCAATACGATCCGACAAATCTTTGACCACTGAGCACCCTTGCACTATCAGCGGTGATCCGGCTGAGTTTTCATCTGCGTTGCCACAAATGTTGGGCTGCTGTTTCGAAAGCAATAATTCGAAAGGTTTTTCGGCTGCTTCACGTTCTGCCTGCGCCCGTTTATCAGCCGCAGCCAAAACTGTTTCCATCAATTATTTTATTTGATTTGCTTCCATTTTTATACGTATAGTATAGTGCTGGACTTTTTGATTTTGAAGTTAAACGCTCAAACACGAAAAACAAACCTTGGTAAGAAATTGGTTTTAGAATCCGGTTTGCGGATTCGGTTCTTCTCCTCGTCGCCACTGTGACAACTTCAGTTGTCCGGAATAAAACTATATATATTTGTTTAACCTTTTATATTTATTAATTCACTTTTACACGTGTATCTCGGTTTCGTACTCTGCTTCTACTAGTTTGACACCTCCCCTTCCACTACTCACCGCTACCTTTTCTAGTAGCGTTGTCTGCCCTACAGTCGCACGTGCCATACAGTAGCACACCTCACAATAAACTCTATCGAATTCGAATCGAAAGTGATGTTACAACATCCCACCCCAGATTTAAACTTTGCGTCGTGGTTTCATACGCACCTTGAGTCTAGCATCTTGGTCGAGGTACCTTCAACAATTTTTTCTAAAATTTTGATTTAAAAAAAAAATACAGGACTGAGTTAAAATAAATGGATGGTCCCCTTGATTTTGGTAAAATAAAAATAAAAATATTTTATTCACCCCTGGCAACGCCGGGTACTTCAGCTAGTAAAAAATAATAGCCAGTTTCGTTCTATTCTGAACACCCGTTAATTTTACATGTAGTATTTAATTTGGTTTTATTTCCAAAAATTTGGAAAATTAAATATTTTATTTGACAGCGCGTTAACAATAAACAAATAGCAGGAAGCAAATACTAGTTTTTTTGTTTTATATTTGTAATGTTACGTGACCGTAATTCAATTAGTGCGTGACCTATCATCGTCTTTTTGTTTTAATATGGTCGATTAAAAGAAATTTTTGTTGTTAAAATGTTAAAAGAGAAGAAAAAAATCTCTTTTATTCTATGTATTTGTATATGGTATGTGTGGAAAAATTAACGATGACTTATCGAATTTTTTTGTTACGTTTTTATACGCAAATCATTTCACGAGTGACTGCAATAAACCTGTCGCTATTACAAACTTTAAATTATTGTTATCAATGAACCTGAAAAATGAACTGTTTGTTTGTTTGTATTGTGTGTGTTTATTTTTTTAAATTATTTAATTTATTTCTGTGGAACACGCATGTCATTTTATAGTTTTTTCGTGGCAATTTATTCACATTTGTGTGTGGACATAAAATATATTTATTCATGCCATGATTTATTCTTTGTGTGGTCTACCAGAATAGGATTTATATTAAATCTTAAATTATGTCATTTATTTTATTATAGAACTTAGAAGAGAACGAAGGAAGACTTTTATTAATAAAAATTAGAGTTTTTTATTGATTCGGTTAAATAATATATACAGAAGGTGGAACTAGCTGCTTAATTGTGTCCGTTGCTGCGGCCCAAACTTTTGTAGACTTTCAATTTAAAAAATATTCTTGATCTCCTCCGCGTTAAGTTCATTGTAAGCACGACTATTTCCAATTATGAGTAGCTCTAAGTTTAATCTTATTAGACCTCGTTATCACAGATCTCTTATATGTGTGTTTGTGTGTCATATTGTCGATATTGAAACACAAATTCTTCTAATTTTGAGAAAAATGCGTACTATCTTTATCCTTAGAGTAAAAAGGGACAGGGGTCAAAAAGTCAAAAGAGTACTAGAAAATTTGTCTACAATCGAATTCGACATAATTAATAGCGAACTGACTACAACAAAAGGCTCCGAGAATTCTAGTCAAAAATTAAAAGGCAACTCAGTCAAAATAGTTTTAGACTGAAATTCCTTTTCAGAAGGTATTTCAATCAAAAAACTAAAAATGCGTTCAAGTCAAAACTTTTTTGACTGGGATTCTTTTTGGATTTTTGACTCAAATTATTTTAAAAAAGGAGATTCAGTCTAATTGTTTGATTGAAATCGCAGGCAAAATTGTTGTAAAAAGTAAAATTAATGTTAGGCGTTTACATTTTTATAAGATAAAGTTTTTTTTTTGTCTATTTGACACTGTTGACAAATTTAATTCTGCTAAATGACCGTCGAGCTATCTATTCGTTTCAGTTTTGTTTAAGGTTTTGGCTGCTGAGGCTTACGTCCCGGGATTTCCCGGGTCGCCGGTGATTTGTTCAACGCTATAAAAAAAGACACGTTATTAGTTAAAGTGTAACGGATCGAATATTAGGTTAAATAGCCACATCTGCCCGAATACTTTACAAAGTACGTTAGGAACCGTTCCTTAGTAAAAATAGCACTTCGGGAACTGAAAGTATAAGAAATGTGGGATGAACGGATAATGAGGAATACCGTCCAGCTACAAAATGTTCTTAAACTGCTGAAGATACCTTCAGATACTAAAGCTGTAGAGACTTCAGCATTATTTTTATCAAACTTAACAGATCAGGCGACTATGAGGCAACCCCTCCTATTATTGACCAAGGACGTTAGAACTTCTGAAAGGAAAATTAGTCATTAGAAGAAGTAAATTTTTTGCCTCGTTAATAAAATTCCTCCAAGATCCAGAGTTGGGGACAAAGGAAATTATGGATGATGCATTTGTTTGATGAACTCAAAATCCGAAATGGCCTGTATGTGGTAGGAGCATTGAAAGCAAACAAAGAAATAGAATTTAGTCAAAAAAAAAAAAAGAGCTGAAAATGCAGTCTCTCTACAGAATTAAACCAAGTTGTCGCGCTGTGTTTGTACCCAAAACATTGGAAAAAAGAAAAGTAAGTGCTGGAAGTAAGTGGTTTCACGGGCCGGTCCATTGCTGTCCCATACTGCAACAACACAATCTAACCCCAATAATTTCGAATTCGAGCAAATTTTTCGCTAAATCTTTCTCCACGATGGCTACCTCTCAGAAATCGCTGCACTATTGGACGTGAGTTCTTTAATTTCCTGGGCATAATCCGGAATTTCAGGATTAATCGCTCGGTAAGTTTCTATTCTGTCAAAAAATATGAATTGTTTTAAATTTGTATTTTTATCATTTTGAATATTAATGCTTTTTGAGCTTCATGGAAATTCTGAAAATTGAGTTATGTACAAAAATTAAAAACACTTTGATATTTCACACGTACATTTATTTACGTAGATCTAGATTTCGACAGCTAGATTTGCTTACATTATCAATACTTTATGCACTCGATAATACAAAATATAATAGTATTGATAATGTAAGCAAATTCAGCTGTCAAAATCTAGATCTACGTAAATAAAAGTACGTGTGAAATATCAAAGTGTTTTTAATTTTTGTACATAACTCAAATTTTATCATTTTAAAAATAAAATCCTTATAAATTCTTACTAATTAAAATGTATTGTTCGCGTTTATTACAGCAGCAGGATTTTTACTTTTGATGCTGCATTTATTGATATTCCGTAAATCCGAAGTGATTGTTTAACGAAATCAAATTAAAAATATTATCGGTGAGAGCAGATTCTTTAAAATTTTCTTCTTTCGATTGTGGAGGATTTAAAGCTTACTTAGGACTTAATGGAAGGTCTTAGGAAAATAGGTGGTAGAAAAAAGAAACATGTGAGGAAAGTAATCCGAAAGGCGTTACCTTCCGTCAGTTTTAAGTTTGATTACTTTTAATGAAGTTTTGCCTAATTCTACCGCTTTTGTTTCTATTTGTGGTTAATTTGGGGTTTTCCAGGCCAAGTAACTACTTTTAAATTATTTGCCGTACAAATTTGGCTGAGAATTCTCTCTGATATCGCCACCCCTTCGCCAATTAGGTTACGGAATATGATCCCTGTTGTACCCGTTAACCATTTTTAACTGCTGTTGCTTTTTTCGATACTGTTCCTAGGGACACAAAATTTTTTTTTTTAAAATAATAAATGTTTTCCAGACTCATATGGTCTTCCACGACCCATTTGATGAAAAATTACGTTGCAAACGTCGCCTACAACAGCACTTAGGCTTTCAAAAATAGAGTCAATTATCAATTAAATTGTAATGATGAAAATGAAAAAAAAAACAAAAAAAAAAAAATTAGTGTTCAAGCAGAATACTGTAAGGGTGGAGATGCTTGATATCTGGGGAAACTTGTTCACCTAATGTATTTCGAGGAATTGTGATAGTAAAAATATTGACTGTGGCAACACTGTATAGCGAAATCGATTTTAGAATAATGTAAACCTCTCAGTCGCAATTAAGACGTGCATAAATACAGATGAGATAGAAATCGTGTTTTGACATGTTTTCTTTTTTGTATGGTGAATTTTTTGTGTTTTCTCCGTTATTTCAAGTAAATACCGCTTTTTATTTACATTTGTGTTAGTTAAAACTTCTAATTAATTATAGAAAGTATTATTTTGTGAGTGCTGTGAGTGATAATTTCAAAATCTAAGTATGTATTTCTAAGTATGTTATTTTTAAAAATGAGATAGCCGACGAACTTGCACGGGCAGGCTCGTCGACTACACTCATTGGCCCTGAGCCTTTTTGTGGTATCCCGTGGGCTTCTGCAACCTACACAATCAGTAAATGGGAAAAAATACAGTGCTTGACTTATTGGAACTGTATTCCCGGCCTTAGACAAGCCAAATCTTTGATCAGACCATTTCACCACAAAAATTTGGCGATCAATTTCAGCAAAGGAAATATTAGGAAACTTGTGAGTTTTCTCTCAGGTCACTGTAACCTGAGATATCATTTGAACAAAATGAACCTGTCCACAGAGACGCAGTGCCGACTCTGTTTGGAAGAGACAGAAACCGCAGAACACATACTATGTGAGTGTGTTGCTCTGTGCACACGGAGGTGGATTCATTTTGAAGAGAGGTATCTGACCCCGGAGAAATGTAAATTGGCCTCTATAAACAGCATTCTCGCCTTTATTAGAGAGGTGGAGAAGCTCCTGGAGTAACAGTACCCAACAGCACAAAAGATCTTTTAGGTCGTAGTGCTAGCCGCTTTTGGGCAGGGACGAAAAAAAAAAAAAAAAAAAAATGTATTTCAAAAGTACCCATAGCGTTCAAGTCTCGTTTAATCATTCAGAGTTAAAAGCACAATATTTTCTTCATTAATTTATTTTATTTATACAAAGAATATACCTCGAAGTTACAAAAGAAAAGCCGGAGCAAAGGCCAGAACTCCGATTGATAGCCACAAACTTGAATAAGCTGCTATCCTTAAAAGATACGGCGAAACGATTTGATTTAAATGTTATGACACTGAAACGATATGTTCGCGCTAATAGAACAAATCCAACTAATATTTGTTACCAACCAGATTATATATGCAAAAGCTAAAATATTTAGCACTGAATAAGAATCGATGCTGAAACATTATTTCATTAAAGCAAGCAATTACACCATGGGCTAACATCCAACCAAACAAGACAACTGGCATGAGTTTGCTATAAGTAACAATAAAACTAACCCGGAAATTTGGATAAGTAACCAGCAAGAAGCAGGGTATGATTGGTTACATGGTTTTATAAAAAAAAACTCCGCACCATCATTAAGGCTTCCAGAGGCAACAAGCCTCAGTCGTGCCACTAGTTTTAACAAAACTAATGTTGCAAATTTTTTTGAAAATTTGACGCTATTTGGAACGTTGACGAAACTTGGATATAGAAAAGTTATTGCTCCTAAAGGCGAGAAACAAGTCGGAAAATCACGTCTGGTGAAAGAGGTCAGACTGTGAGAGTGTGCTGTGCTATCAATGACATTGGAAATCATATACCACCTTTTATGATTTTTCCTAGAAAGAACTAGTAGGATCGTATGATTAATAATACTCCATCTGGAACAGTTGGCGTTACTCACAACACTGGATGAATGACAGGGCCAAATTTTGTCATTTTCTTAAATCATTTTAGAAAGGATAAAAATCCTTCTAACAAAACCTTACTAATAATTATGGACAACCACGAAGGACATGCTACTTTATAAGGAATTTGTGGAACAAGTCCACTTTCATACACAACTTCGGATTTTTATGAAAATTGGCCCAATGAAACTAGATTTATTCGTGATAATTTTGGTATAATTTTTTTGCGGAAGTATGTAATTGGTACACGAGATTTTTAGATTTTAAAAATCCCAATTTATTACATGTAATGGTGTCTGTACTAAACATTGTTATTGTGTTTTGAAATTTTTATTATTGACGGTGACACCTAGTGTGTAATAGATAAAGTAAAACTAATAGCTCAATGTTTTACTGTACTAAATGGAATTTTCCATGATAAAAATTGTTACGTAATGTTTCTACGCTATTCTAACTAGAAAAATCATGATCTTTCGAGAAGTTTGGTTTGTGTATATAAAAAGGCGGGGTCCGGGTCAAAATGCCGCGTTTTAAAATGTCGCGTTTTAAAATGTCGCGTTTTAAAATGTCGCGTTTCAAAATGCCGCGAGGTACAAAATGTCGCGTGGTACAAAATGTCGCGTCTTAAAAAGTCGCGTTTCAAAATGCCGCGAGGTACAAAATTTCGCGTGATACAAAAAGACGCGTTTTAAAATGTCGCGTTTCACAATGCCGCGACGTACAAAATGTCGCGTGTTACAAAATGTCGCGTTTTAAAATGTCGATAAAAAATCGTCGAAAATATATAAGGACTTAACTTTAACATTTTAGTGAAGGAATATTCTAATAAATTTCAACATTTGCGTTCTTTTTCTTAGACCCACTTTATAATTACATAAAATTACATTTATAAATAATTTCCATTCAGTGAAGGAAAATTTTACTATATGTTTAAACACAATTTGCTTGTTTCAAATAATTTTTATTAAATTATTTATTATTTCACATCATATTGTATTGATTTATAAGGGATTTTTCAAAACGCGTCATTTTAAAACGCGTCATTTTGTACCACGCGTGTTTTGAACCACGCGGCATTTTGAAACGCGACATTTTAAAACGCGACATTTTGTACCACGCGACATTTTTTACCTCGCGGCATTTTGGAACGCGACATTTTAAAACGCGACATTTTGTACCATGCGGCATTTTGAAACGCGGTATTTTAAAACGCGACATTTTAAAACGCGGCATTATGAACGGTTCCCAAAAAGGCGAACAAGATCGAATTGGATTATTAGTATTTGGAACGCGATAGAGTAAACTTGTAAGATTATTAGTAATATTTGGTAAGCGATAGTATAAAGATTAAAAGGAATTAAAAAGTGATTTAAAAAAGTGTTGTAGTGCGATAAATAAAGTAAAAGTGATCAGTAAAATTTAAGAATAATTTATATAAAGTGATTTTGTGAATTTTTATTGATAAACTGTGTTGTAATAAATTTTGTGAAATAAATAAATTCGTTGGTGATAAATTGAATTGAGTTTGTATTATTCACAATCCAGTGATACGAACCTTATTTGACAAGGCAAAAACGTAACATTATTTTTTTAATATTAGAGATATCTGGTGCCGAATAGCCAAATTAAAAAATATTGATTTTATAACATTGTTCAAGAGGAATAAAGGTAGATGGCGATTGTTACTAAAGAAATATGAAAATTATGATTTCATTTGTAAATATAGAGTAACTCGTATCAAGATTTCAATACATTCTCCGTTTAATAAAATATTAATAGAATCGCAGCAAGTGTAAAAAATAAAGCAATTTTTTTAAAATTAGTTTAATTCATTTGATACCTTAGAGGAAAATCCCCCAAACCTCCGAGTTCCCATACTTTATGGAAAATTTAAGATTTCTAGATTATTAAAAATGTTACATGTTCTTAAACTGAAATTGAGAACTCCTCAAAGCGGATTAATATGAGCCTCCCCCCCCCCTTTTTGCACAAAGAAGACAAATTAATACTAGAATTTTTCAGAATCTTTTGGGTTTACTTAGCCGCTTAGCATTGGCCCCTTTGCACAAAGATGACAAATAAATGCCACAATTTTTCATTTTTGTTTTACTTTTCTATTTCACGTACTAAAATAACGAACTCCCCAAAGCCGCTTAGTACTGGCCATAATACCTGACTGCAAAATGGTAATTAAAAAAAAAAATTAAACAAAAAATACAAACCTTTTATATATTTATTTTATTTATTTAAATTTAACTGTTAAATTTAATTTGTTTAAATATTTTTTTGTTTTTTTTTCTGTTGTACAACAATAGATGTCACTAATGCAAATAAAATGTTGTAAATATCAAAGATTCACAAAAACAATATAACTGCTTACGTTAATCATCAACAAAGTTAGCGAAGGCACCAATTCTATATGGAAAATTGGGGTTTTTAAAATCTAAATATCTCGTGTACCAAACACGTTTTCATTGGGCCAATTTTCATAAAAATCCGAAGTTGTGTATGAAAGTGGACTTAAGCCGAATTTTTAATCTAAAGACAATGATATAACTTTTCTGACTATTCCGCCATACATTTCTAATAAACTTTAGCCTTTGGACAGATCTGTTTATGCGCCTCATATACCGGTCGAGCACTTACCATTTAAGAAATAGCTCAATGCTTTGGTCATGTGTTTCCATTGGAGTTTACTCCAAAAAATAACGAAAGCGGCTTCAGAGTCTCAGATATACGGCTTTTCGACAGTGAGGTTCTAATGAAACTGATCATCAAGTTGCTGCTTATACTAATTCTCAAGAATTGGAACAATAGGATGCTTCAGACGAAATTACACGTCGTCGACAAACGGGAACCGTTGATAATTGCTTTAAACAGTTGGAGCAACAACCAAAAGAAATAGGCAAAAATAGACTAGAAATTGCTGGCGCTGTTGATTCGGAACAGTTGGAACTACAGATAGTGTCGAGGAGTTTAATCGTTCCTTCTACTTCAAAGCTACGCCTAGACAAATTTCTGGAAGAGGTAGAAAGAGAGCTCGTTTTGCTATACTAACAGCAACACCTGAAAAAATGCATTGAACGAAGAATTAAAGAACGAAGAGCAGATTTGAGAAAAGTAAGGATTTCGATGAAAAAAATTAGAGAATTAAGAAAAATAAGAATTAAGATAATTAAGATCACGTCTCCCGAACGCTGTAATCATATCTCCCGTAACTGTATCGTACTTGATTAGCTTTCTCCATTTTGATATAATGTTAAATAACTTCTATCTAAGTACTAGCATTCCAATTGAATTTATTTTTGAAAATTGGTTAACCCTTGTGTCTATACCCAAGAAAATATTCTTTGTTCTATACCCGGCTACCCAGGTAGCCATGTACACATTCTGCTTTTAAAACCAAATAATTTATATTTTCTTTTAATGACGAAAAAATGAAAAGCTGCTGAATTTTGTGTGGATCACGAGAGTTGAACAGCAATAGACTACAGGAACGTTTGGATTGCTGATTCGGGTGCCACATAACATATGTCTTCTCGCGTCGAATATTTTGTTGATTATAAGAGGTGCGATGCCGAGTGGTTTGTTCAAATCACAAAAGGCCTTCGTCTACCGATTCGTAGCACGGGCACAATTCCAATCGAACCCAAGGTGAACGGTGTGTGGGAGAAGAGATACCTGCGTACAGCATGTTCCTAAGCTAAAGCAGAATTTATTCTCGACGGCGTCGGCCACATCGAAGGGGTTTGAGATAATGTTGACCCATGATGGCTACAAAATGATGGATGCTGTTGGAATCGTGTATACTGTTGACGTGAATAATGAACCGCAAGCAATTGTGAATGATGTTTCGACAGAGAATCGATGAGCACGCAAATTCTGCGACTGTCACGCTTGAGCAATTGCATTGCAATGTGGACACGATAAAGCGTATGTGCAACCATTTTTCGCAATTCGACAAGCAATTCAGTGAAGCATATTCGTTTCGACAACGTTACTGAATTTGTCAATAAAGATTATATGCGAGTGCTGTCGAATGCTGGAGTGGCAGTTGAGCGATGGCAATGTGGACGCAAAAATGGGACGCCAAGGCAAAGAAGGTGTTTCTAGTTGGATACGAGTCCATGTCGAAGAACTTTCGGCTGTTTGATCCAGACACACAAAAGATCAACGTGAGCTGCAACGTAAAACTGAATGAGAAAGATTTGGATCATGATGTCAAGAAGCAAGTGTCGATCCAAAAATCGTCGACCGAGCTACGAATGAAAGAGAAGCTGCCAGTCATGGAACAATATTCGCAGTGTATCGCCACGAATGACAATGGACATAATACATCGTCAATGTCTGATAATGAGTTACTCAATACAAATGATATTACGTTGACAGCAGATGACGATGAGTATGAGATCGAGAACGTACCCAAAAATGTGCGTTATAATTTGTGTGGGAAAGTGAACGAGTGTCATGTTGGAGCCAAACACGTATGAAGAAACGTTAAATTCCGAGGAAGCTGCTAAATGGCGAGATGCGATGAAAGATGAGCTGCAATCACTGAAGAAGAATTCGACATTGGAGCTGGTGAAACGTTCGAAGAACCACAACGTTGTCGGATGTCTATATGGGTTTATAAATTGAAGCCAAATCCCACTGGTCCAATTTTCAAGGCTCGCCTTGTCGCAAAAGGTTTTACGCAACGAAAAGAAGTTGATTATGGTGAAGCGTTTTCACCAGTGGTTCAGCAGTGGGCAGCAGAAGATCTAGTGATGTTTCAGTTCGACTTGAAAACTGCGTTTTTGTACGGTGACCTGGACGAAGAGACTTTCGTGGAGGCACCGAAAGGACTGGACATGGAGGAAGAGAACATGGTCTCAACGGTGTGAGAGTCATTTTATTATTGTACGTGGATGACTGATTGATTTTGTCGAAATGCAGAAACACGATTGAGACAGTGATGAATTATCTGTCAGATAATTTTGAGATGACACGAGGCAGCGTTGGTCATTACGTTGACATGGATATATATCGAAACAGAAAGAAGAAGACGATTTTCATCAATCAGAACGCATACATCAAGAAAATCGTCGAAAAATTCAACATGCAGGATTCGAAGCACATTTCGAATTCAGCCGACAGCAATGTCATATTGACCAAATTGTGCGAAGAGGGCAGCGTCGACTTCCCTTATCGACAAGCGATTGGATTGCTTATGTTTGCCGCTATCGTGACCAGCCCCGACATTTCATATGCAGTGGGAGAGGTAAGCAAACATTAGGACAATCCAAAAGGACCCCGTGTTTCGGGCGTCAAGCGCATTCTTTGATATTTGAATAAAACGACCGGAAGAGGAATCGAGTATTTTGGATCGTCGACAACATTGAGAAGATATTCCGATGCTGAATATGTACACGATGTTCAAACGCGAAAGTCAACAACCGGCTATCCATTTGTTCTGGGCAAGGGCATTATCACATGGAAGAGTCGTCTGCAGAAGACAGTGCCCCTTTCCACTACCGAAGTTGAATTCATGACGTAATGTGGTCTGCATTCAACAGAGTCTACCAATACTATCGATACTATACATCAACAATCAGAGCACAATTCGGAACATCCAATTGAATTGATAATCTGTGATGAAATATATTATTTTTATCTATAAACGCATTAATTTTACTATATTATTTTATTTATGCAGTGACAATTCGATTTTCAATTACATTTTGTTTTGGCTACCCGGGTAGCCGGGTATAGCCTAAAAGGGTAAAGCTTTAAAATAAGTAATAATTCAGTTTGTATAAAATATGTATCTAACTTTTGTTCAAAACTCATTACAAAAACTACAAATCTAGAATGGCATGTAACTAGGATGGTCTAACTTCAAAATTACAATATTTACAGACGTTTTAAATCATAATGGCTACCAGGGTAGCCGAGTATAGACATAAGGGTTAAACAGGCGACAGTAGGACATTACCTAATAAATAATGTTAAATTAATATTCGACTAATAAAACGAAAATGGGATCAAAGTATCCACACTCTCCCCTTTTATTAAGAGTGATAAGGAATCCCAAGTATCTGAACCTTGTCATTACCTTAAACGTGTAGTTACTGTTGCTAATAAAATCAATTGAATCATGATGCCTAAAACCGGGGATCAGATATGTTTTATTCGACTGATTGAAATTGAGACTATCGGAAGCTGAAATTGGTAGTGGATTGTTCACTCCTTTGGTCCAATCAACGTGAGAGCCTATATGAAGTATTCCAAAATGAGATTATTTTTTTGGCGGCAGAGCACCTGCTTGTCCTAGAAAACCGGAGTTAAAAGAAACAAATTCCTGATCGTTTGAACTCAATTTTTAAGACAATATTACATTTCCAGCGTAAACTATAGACTCCCCTAAGCGAGAAAACTTAATCAGTGGTTGACGGAAATATAGTTATTTGTAATATGTGCAAAGTAGCACTATACCATGACAGTTCACGCACTTTGAGCCATTTTCCTTCTTTTAGTTTTCTATTTGTGAACTCCACTACAGTTTTTAAGGCAATAAAATGCCAGATACAAATCAGACATAATGTTATAACGGGTGATCCATCTAGCGTTTGCAATTTCAACTACCGGTTATTTCGAGTGTGGCAACACTTACGTCATTCGTGTTATGACAGAAAATTAGTTTAATGTTTGACATTTACTTAATGGGTCGCTTTACGCTTGAACAAAATTGGGAAATATTGAAAACTTACTTTCAAAGTGGTGAGTCTTCTACACAAACTTCCACCGCTTTGAAAAATATCCATTCGTCTTTGAATTTGGAGCCAAATTAAATTGCAAACGTTAAATGGACCACCCTTTACTTAGAAGTTGTATTGGACTTTGCAGTCATTTCAATAATAGTTGTATGTGTCAAATTTAACCATGATTTTATCAGTTCACAGTAACTCAGATTACGAAATTCGTTATAAGTCAGTAGATTTATAATTCTAAATTAATCGAATAACAAAAATTCATTTGCTTATCTACCTAACCGAATATACGAATTGCGAACTGTAAACAGTTTGTGAATCATTGATTTAAATCTTCATCTTTATCGTATTGATTTAGAAATTACATAATTTAAAAAAAAGTCAAAAAAACAAATCTGCACCACGCAAAATAAACAATTGAAATTTAGAGCAAAACTGAAAGTTGCACACCACAACCAATAAATATGTAAATATTACAAATTGCATTGTCATCTGCTTCTCTCCATCTTCCCATCATCTTTTGTATAACATTTTAAAATGCTTTTCTTCAAAGTTCAATCGAACAACAACAACAACAACACCACCACCAATAATAAGAGAAATAACACAAAAAATGAAATAAGAAATTACCTTGAGATTTTTCATATGACAAATGAGATATTAAAAATTCATATAACCTTGACAATATTAAAATGTTTTTAAAATTTCATCTTAGATTTATTGTGAATATGATTAGGTCTGCACATAAACTCAGTGCATAATCAGTTTTTTGTTGTGATTTATGCATGGTCGCCGGTCGCTTACATTATTCCTATAACATGAGAGATAATGTCATTTTCATGATATTCACAATAATTACAATAAAGTCCTTGGATACTAAATATCACCCCGATCCTAAATCGCACAATCTTTGATTTATATTAAATTTGAAAGCGTCCAAAAATTTGCGTAAATTAAGTTTTGGAAACTAAATAAGAAAACCAGTTGATATGGTATACATAAATATTTAGTCAGTGGAATGAAATAATAATGTGTTCAACCTGTTTTGTTTAAATCTTAATTACTTAACAGTATCAACTTGTTAACTTAAATTTAGGTATTCGATAATTTGATTTTTTGTTGTTGTATACTAGTAGCAGCGATTATTAAGTTATATGGGTTACGGTTGGCTTAGTAAATATATTCTGAATTGTAGTAATTTAATATTATGATTACACATTTTATCGAAATGAATTATTTGTTGCAAGTACGCTATAATATATGATAATTGAATTTTAAATGCGGCACATAATCAACCATTCTGTTTAATTTCGTTATAAAAATGTTTTATTCACCAACATAGTGTTGTGGGCAATTAATTTCATTTGATTGGAATTATTTTTAGAATACGTGTGACGGATAATTGATAACCCATGAATCGGAATGTGTTATAATATGTTTTACACAAATGTCATCAAAAACCTCACTTTATTTTTGTTGAGCTTATTTGCATATTTGGTGCAACATAACAACAATCGATGAGTTTCAAATATTTATTCATTAAAAATATTTAACAAATGGTTCAAGGTGAAATTTTTGTTAAACCTAAAAATAAGAAACACCTTCCAAACGGTTCAATAATATCACGAATAGTTTCCCCTTAAAATCACTTTTGTGAAGCTGGCTCAAAATTCTATCCCAAAAAATGATGATAGTTAACGTTGGCAACACCACTTCAAATCTTATTATACAAAGTAAACTATCATGAGAGATAAATAATAGACTATGTAATGTCACGATATATTTCTATATTAAATTGAGGTAAAAATATTTTACAGAATGCTCCATTTCTCCATTTATATAATTTCACCGCTTCCTATATGAAATATGTCAGCCCAAACAAAAATTTCTATCATGACAGCAAAATTTATCACGACAGACTCTTAGCCCAAAAATAAAACTGCCATGGGAAAGGAAACTTATCAGAATAACTAAGGAGAATTTTGTAAATTTTCGAAATTCAACTGCATATTTTCTGAAGTACTGTATTGTTGGCAACAATCTTCCGATGATTTTTTATTAGGCCTATCAATTGTGAGTACTCTAGAACTTTTCAGAATTTTTTGATGGGGATAGCTGTCGTGAAAAATTTTGCTATCGTGATAGTAATTTTTTTGGGCTGACACCAAAGTATGAAGAATTTTTTTTTTTTTTTGGGCTGACATATTAAATTGTGTCACGATATACCTTTTTTTGGGCTGACACCTAAATATGAATAAAATTGTTATTTTAGTGTTACCGCTGCGTTAGTGATGAAATCATCTACCTTTCAGTATTGACGATTGGAAAAATAAAAATCGCGCCTCGGGTGGCGGGTTTAAAAACAATAACTACAATATAGAAATTTGACAGCTTCATTTGTGTTCACTTGTTGACTTGTTGTGTGTGCGAATTTTTTTTTTGTGTTACAAGTAAGTATAATATTTATAACTTAAAAATAATCATTCCAAATTAAATAATTGAAAACTTTACTAACAAAATTGTAATTAAAAAGAAAACAAGAATGCTTAAAGTGAATTTATTGTTGAATTGCCATAAAATTCTGAAACTTGGAGGTTTAGTTTTTAGTGTATTCAAGTGATTTTTAATGACATAAACACTTTTATTTATTTATTTTTCTTATTTTGAATTTTATTCAATCAACACAAAATTAAAAGTAATACAATTCTAATTATTTTTAGATTTTAATACCCCGTGATGGATCCCGACAAAGGCGTACTAGAGAATTATAACGAAGATTTTTCGAAGCATATTTTTATATCTCCCTTAGATATAATGGATTATTTTGCTATCGCGAAAAGGCCCATACGTGAAGGTACAGAGCTACTTAATGCAGGGTGGGTTCATGCTATAGGGATAGTTCCACCTCTAGCTAGAGAACGAATTATAGGGCTAGTGATTCAAACGTCCTCCATGACTTCTAGCCCACATGAAGTAAAATTGGATCATTTAAAAAAAAATTTTAATGAATGGCGATGCGTATGCTCTTGTAAAGCGGGATCAGGGGCAAAATGTAAACACATTGCTGCTTGTTTGTTGCACATTAATCGGTAAGTTTAAAATTGTTTGATTTGGTTTCTTGATCTAATTTACGATGTTTTAGATATCCGAATCTTCAAGCCATAAGCAGCACGGATTTAAAACAAAAATGGGGGAAAACTGGTCGAGACATTTCGAAACAGTACAGTTCGGTTTCTACCACAGAAATGTGTCACGTCAGGGAAAAAATTTATATGCGTGATGATGACATTCCGGAAGAAGAACTAGACGTAGCCCTGGCAAAGTTGCTCGAAGGTAAACCAATATATGGCTTCAATACAACATATCAAATAAATTAATTAAAATTTTTATGAGTATTGTATAATATTGAATCTTTTTAAATTGAGTTTCTATTTCAATAATTTTTAGTCCAGCAATTTGTTTTGGTAAAATGTTAAATATCTTTAAAATATAATAAATTTAAAACTAAAGGGGTTTGTTATAAAACATATTGTTATTTTATATAAACAATCAAGATGGGTTTATTTTTTTAATTTAATTTTTACTAACATTGAGTAACTGAAACGTTTTTTTTGTAGCTTCACCGCAATTTGAATTAACTAAACTGTTGAAAACAGATCGGTCGTCGGGTGAAATCACAAGCTTGGATGGTGGTGTTAACGACAACACAGAATTTTTTGAGAAAGTGATAAAACACGATTATCTAAACAAATTTGTTCCCCTAATTGAACCTCTTTTAAATGAAAAAGCCAGGAGTGAACTAAAAAAAATTACAAAGACCGTAGAGGAATCAATTGCAATATGTAAGCAGACCATTTGCCAAACAAATGCGTATTGGTTAGTAGAGCGTAAAGTACGCATAACAGGCAGTATTTCTTACGCTTTATTTACTTACGCTAAAAATAAATCACCAAATTGGGATAATAAATTGACTTCCATATACAATAGTAATTTTAAGGGAAATGCTGCAACCAGATATGGTTTATCTGCTGAAAAAACGGCTAAACAAATATATAGTCAACAATGCCTACTATTTAAATGTGGCTTGATGATTTCACCCGATTTACCATTTATTGCCGTTAGTCCTGACGGCATTTCTTTCAACGGCGACGAGTGGAGGCTAGTTGAAATTAAGTGCCCCGTTAAAGGAAAGGACACCTGTGATCAAGTTTTTTTAAAAAGCTTGCCTTATTTGATTTTTACAGAAAATCGATATAGGTTAAGGCAAAACCACAGTTATTACGGTCAAATTCAGTTGGGTTTGGCCGTAACTAATCTGGAAGATCTGTGATCTAGTATTATATAGTTCCTATGACCAAAGTGTTTTCGTAGTAAAAGTGGAACGAGATGAAGATTTCATAATTAATTACATCGAAACATTAACCAATATTTATTTTAAGCATGTGATAGGTTTTATTTCGAAAAATTAATTTATATTATGTACTAATGAAAAGGCTGTTTTAACATAATGCTGTGATTTACATATGTATATGCCTAAATGTTATGTAATTTTGAATTTTTACTTTTTTTCTTAATAAGTAATGAATTAAAAGAATTCTAGTAATAATTTTTTTAAAATTATTTATTTGTTATATTATTTTTGAATTTTTTATTGAATTGTTTTATTTAGTTTATAATTTTATACTAATAAAAGACATTTTGTTTATATTAAGAATTATTATTTATTGTATGATTGTTCATTGTTCAACAAATTTGTCGTCGCTAAGTATCGGTGGCGAAATATTAGACAAGGCACAAATCACGGTCATGATATCGTCCACATAAGGTATAACAGAAACTCCTATCTTTTCCGATAAAATTCTGAAAATCTTCAACCGGGCAATTCTCCGCTCTACATGCACGCGAGCTGCGGCAATTTTCGTGTTTCGTTCTACGTCTTCTTTAGAGAATGTCTCAAACATGAATGTAGGCCTTATCATCTCAATTCCGCTATTTGATAGTTCGTCAGCTATCATAAAGCCTTTATCGACCATTACAGCGTCTCCAGGCTTCAGCAATTTCAATAATTCGGAATCTTTATTGAAAATTGCCTTATCAGACGATCTGCCTGTTGAAACTTTACTGAGAAAGTTGATGCATCCCGAAGGTGAAACACCAATCAAAATTTTTAAAGTATGCATACCCTTGTAGTTCGAATACGTACAAGTTCTGCACGTCAAACAGCGGAACGCCACCGTCTTTATTTCTGTACAATCCAGAATCGTTCTTACATTAGAAAAATCTCGGAAACACGTTGGTAAATTTTTGAGATTTCGTTCCTCCGATTGCCAATAAATTAACTTCTTTGTTAATTTTGCTAACAAACTTATTGTGTCAGCAAAGTACAGTTTCGCGGTATTATCGCTTAGTTCAAATCCAATTGCCAATTCTGCAAAGGAACAATTTGATTTCAATTTGTGCATTGTGAGCAGAATTCGATTTCTCATTGACATTGAGCATCGTTCATCTTTCCTGACGTTTTCACAAAGCTCCACTAACACATTCAAAATTGCGATGGATGGTAACCCTGTCATCGTATTAATTTTAGTCTCCGTATTCCAAAGCGAGGCTATATTTACGAATTTTATGTCCGATTGAATACATTTATTTAAAACTTCTGGTTTGCACTGTACCCCTTCTGAAGTAGGTCCTTTATTACCGTCGTGCTCCAAGCAATCACTTGCTGTCATATCTTCTTGAGTGTCAAAGCTACATAAAAAAGAAGTAGAAACAATAATATTGGCTTACTTAAACTTCTAATATGTCATTTTACAAACCTAGAAGTGCTTGCTTTCATAGCAGATCTCATCATCAGCCGGTGTGCTCTGGAGCTGTCATGAATCCGTTTTGGTTTTATGGATGATTGTGGCAGATTTTCAGTTGGAAATGCCTTTTTTGACAAGTATTCATTCGAGTTGCCACTATGAATGGCTCGCAATAAATACCTCGAGTCAAAATGCCGACTGCATATAAAAAAATTCTTAGGAAATTCCTTGCCCATTTTTAAGACAATCTTCCATTTTAGAATTTCCGATGGCCGCCGTAATACCCTCTTTGGAATTTTGTGCATCGATACCACCTCTGACTTGTACTCATTACATTGGGGAACTCCGCAGTGAGCAATTCCTTTCACTTTTTTTTTTTTTTAATTCAGCCATGTCTATATAAAACACTTCACTGTAAATATTACGTTTTGTATTTATTTTGTGACACTATGCAACTATAATATTATAATATAGCTGTCAAATAGATAGTTATAGCTTAAAATCTTTATCTTAAGTTGTATTTCCAAGTTTTAATTAATAATTTTAATTACTATTTTCCCGAATCGTACCAAAACATTCAAAGTAAAATAACCAAACGTCAAATCTTATATTGTAGTTATGATTTCAATACTTGCCACCAGAAGGTCACTCCAATCGTCAATAGAAAAAACAATAGCGATCGAATCCAAAAGAGATGAATTCGGGAATTCCCATTTTTTTATTTAGTGGATTTAATCTGCTGTAACGGACTGTATATACATACATATTAAATGAAACTGTAAATATTTTCGATATTGCTCGAATTTAGTTCGGATTAAATTAAGCTTAGTGTTACGAGTATGTATATCCCATTAACTGACTAAAAATCAATAAAACATTACATGCCTGCTCAAAATCCTCGTTTCTTCTGAACAATCGGTTATAACTCATTTAAGTAAATATTTTTGATGAAATGTAATATTATATTTGAAAAGAGCGGAAAATTGCACATAAAAAATGATTTTGGAAAAAAATTTAAAATAATGAACGAGTTCACTGAGAATGTCGCATTTATTATAGCGTGGGTAGGTGAAGCGACGGGTTTGACTCGTCATATATCCGAAACAAAAAATATGCTCAACTTAAAACTTTGTGAGGATTAGTGTTTTATGTTAAACTGTCATTTAGACCACTTTTCAATAAAATTCATAAGGACGACGAAATGGGCGAAAAATCACGGTTTTTTGGGGTCACTATTTGAATCAATTGTTGATTTTGGGCCAGTTGAACTATGTATTTTCAGGCATTTCCTGTGTTGTTGATTGGTTTTTTATTAGGAAACCTGTTATCAGTGGTTGTGGTTTTACCAATTTCTTATGCAATTCTTGATACCCAGCTGTACAGCTTTGTAGCTGTCAATTCTTGAACTGGTACTTCAATTTCATGTTCAATTTTTTTGTTTTCGTTATTACCATGAACTAATAAAATTTCGATTAGATCATCGTCGTCTAGTGGGGGTTCAATCAACAACATTTCGATTACTTTAGTAAGATAGATAGATCTCGGCTAGTCGAATAAAGGAACAATTTAAAATTTGGGCTATGTCTATAAAATGGTGGCCGCTCGCCCCGCTTACTGTATAATTGCGGGACTTTGAAACTCATAATAATGTAAAATTTGATTCTGCAGCAATC
The DNA here is from genome assembly GCA_958295665.1 of Tipula vernalis. Taxonomy (NCBI): domain Eukaryota; kingdom Metazoa; phylum Arthropoda; class Insecta; order Diptera; family Tipulidae; genus Tipula; species Tipula vernalis. The sequence continues at coordinate 90,665,301 of OY282560.1, read as the reverse complement.
CGAATCAGTTTCGTTCTTTATTTTTTCAGTTATTAAGGAAAGTCTGAGTTTTTGGGATATCGACTTTTCGACCCTCTGAATCGCTTGCTGAAACCATTCTCTAATAACGATTTAAATGCTTTGCTTCCGCCTTTGCTATTTTTCATAACTTGAAGGAGTATCAATGAGGAAATTACAGTGTGCTGGCATGGTTTTGAAAAATGTTCCGATAGATTTATGTACGTTCTTTCAGAATCTATCCACTGACTGTAGGGTTTGCCATATTGTTTAAGTACGTTCCACTAGGTATACATTTCTATGATACACAGACCACTTTTTAACCACAATAAAATTTTACAATATGCCCGTTTATGGTCAAAATAAATTATAATTTCTCATTATTTTAATATTAGAATTATTACTTACTAAACGTTTGGATTCTTAAAATTTCGAAACTAATAAAAATACCATGTGTCGCACAGTCAAACATCAATATGCGATTTACCCAGTGCTCGAAACTATTTACATACATTATGTACACATTAAATAACAATCGTAGAGGTGATTAATTCAATTTTGTTACTAAATGTGACGATTTAATCAAACAAAATTTGATTTATTTATTTGATTAACATTATAGCTTCTGACACTCCTTATTTTGACTCTCACTGTATTTTTTGCATGAACTCATTCACAAAAAACGTGGTCGGAGCCAAAAGAAGTGGATAATTTAATAATTCCACAACATCAGCATGATGTTAAAATTGGTTCCAAACGATTCTTAGGTATAAGGTTAGTAGATAAATGAAAAATAAAAATAATTTTCACGCACAAAGAGGAAACTTTAAATATTTTTTACAAACCCTTTGGCAATGTTTGTTTATTCACCAAACCAAATGTTCTAATTCAAAATAACCATCTACCGGATTACCGTTTAGTATTTGCAGATAAATTCATGTCATTAACCGTATAACATGTATGTATGTACAACTGTATCTACATTTTATTTCCAAAGAACATACCATCATCTTTAACAAATATTTTGATTCGTCAGACGCACCTCTTATCATTTCTATATAAAAAAAAAAAGACGGAAAGTAAAAATTTAATATTTATAAAGAAGCAAAAGCATAACATAAGGTTCGATTTAAGTTTGAACCGTTTGATATGTAAATTAAGGTGACATTGCGATGGAAATTTATTGTATTTGGCGCAATTCATATCGCAGGTATATTAAATATTGATTTTTTGGATGAATTTTTTCACTCGTATGTTCACATTTGATTATGGATTTTATATATCTACTTATGCAGGGCACGTTTGTACTTTTGGTTACTTAACAATATGTAATTCATAATCATCTGCATCAAATTCTATCAGTGAAGTCGCAGAACTTTTTGGATAAGTCACACACGAATCAAGGTAGAACTCATTAAAGTCTTGTTAGAATATAAGAACTGGAATCTTAATAACGATCACAAATTTGATATTGTCAGTGAGAGTATAGTTGGATATTTTTGTAATTTAGCCTTCGACTTTTGTTTAGCTAATGCAGTCAATCGAATTCTATTAATTTTAATAGCGGTCATTAAACCTAATTCTATGAATAGTATAGTAAAATAGGTGCAACCTTGTTTGCATTTGGAGTACATATGTATAAACTTTCAGTTTTTCTATAATCGTATGTTTGAGAATACTAATAACAGAGATCAAAGCAGTGGGGTCGCAAGTAGAAAATAAAAACCTAGAAAAGACTAGCTGGCTGAAAATATTAATACCACCGAAGAAACCACATGATTTTGCGATGTAAACAACGCGAGTAGATAACTAACAGATTTTATAATGTAAATCCAGTAGTAATTTGTTAATACGAGCAAATCAATGAATTTTGTGAAGTATATCATAGTCATTTAAAATTCCAGGATTTTCACCTTGATATGTTTCAAGTAACAGTGGCGGTTGTTGGCTAAAATCTTGATGCCCGCAATACATCGAAATAATTTCGCCATAATCATACGTCATAATGTTTTTTAGTGGTATAACTTTTCATTGTTCGCCATAGGAACTATGCTGGTTTCAGCTTCGGTGATAATCCCTTTTTTAGTTGGAAGCCTTGGTTATTTGCTCGTATATCATGTCGTGCTTTCATCCGGTTACTTAACGTCTGTATTTTCTCCGGTACAAATTGATGAATCTCATTAAGTTCCTCTTTCATCCGGTCTACGTAATCCTCTCCATAATACAGCCCACAACTTTAGATCTCCAGGTAATCATAGGTTATCTCCAAATAACGTTTTAGCTGGTGTCATTCCGGTTGTGTCATGTGTTGCTGATCGATAGGCCATCAAAAACATCGGTATATGTCGATCCCAGTTACGTTGATTTTTCTCCACGACCTTTGCTAGATATTCCTCCAAGGTGCCATTGAATTTTGCCACCATACCATCAGACTGTGGATGCAAAGGCGTTGTGTTCGTTTTATTTATACCGAGCATCTGGCATATTTCTTGAAATACCACCGATTTAAAATTCTTTCCTTGATCGGTATGAATCTCCATCGGCACTCCAAATCTGCTAATCCAGTTGTTGATCACGGCATCAGCTGTTGTTGTCGTCTCCTGATTGGGAATGGGGTACACCTCCGGCCATTTACTGAAATAATCCATTATCACTAGCACATATTTATTACCGCTCTCGGTGGTGGGAAATGGCCCCGCTACATCGATTGCAATTCTTTCGAATTGTGCTCCAACGTTGTATTTTTTCATGGTTCCACGACTTTTACGTGCGGGTACCTTCACCCCCGCACATTGCTAACATTTCTGGCACCTCTCTATCACTGACTGTCTACATCCTGCCCAGTAGAGTCGTTGACGTACTTGGCCAGTGTTTTATCAATTTCTAGGTGGCCCCCACTTGCTCCTCCAAGATACTCGTTCAGGATTTCCACAATCCGGCACTTTGGTATCACCGCTTCAAGTCGGCCGGTGTTGCATTTCCGTGTGCACTTCCCTTCCGATGGTTGATTTGGAAATCATAGCTTTGAAAATGTTTGATCCAGCGTGCTATTTGTCCCTCTGGATACTTGAATTGCAACAGCCACCGTAAAGCGCCGTGATCTGTCCGTAAATGAAATGTTTGGCCATAAAGATACTTATGGAAATGCTTAACACATTCCACTATAGCCAACAATTCTTTTCGTGTCACGCAGTAATTACGCTCCGGTTATGATAATGTTTTGGAGTAGTACGCAATGACTCGTTCTTGGCCATTAGTTTTCTGTGATAACATACCTCCTATACCGTCATTACTTGCATCGGTGTCCAAAATTCGAATGCCTTGTTCTTCCTGGTCAACTCGTGTAAACTCTGCGATGTTGACGAATCCTGGCACGAAGCGCCTATAATAGGTGCACAATCCCAGAAAGCTTCGTATTCGTATACATTTTTAGATCTTGGCCAGTTCTTTACCGCTGCGATCTTTTCTTCGTCGGTGTGAATTCCATTAGTTGTTACAAGATGACCCAAATATTTGACTTCAGTTCTGAGCAGTTTACACTTTTTTGGGCTTAACTTTAATTCGGCGGCCTGTATTCGATCCAAAACTTATGCCAAGTGCCTTAGATGCTCGTTGAAATCCTTCCCCATGACGATGATGTCGTCCAGATATATTAGGCACGTCTTCCAATGTAATCGTTCAAAAGTCGCAGGGCCATTACATAATCCGAGCGGCATAACATTAAATTGCCAAACCCACACTGAATGCTGTTTTCTCGCGATCTTCCTCATGGACTTCAACCTGCCAGTAGCCGCTTTGTAGATCTAATGTCAAAAATATTCGAGCACCCGATAACGTGTCCAACGTGTCATCGATCCTTGGTAGTGTGTCTTCTTCCGTCACAGCATTTAGTTTTCGATAATCAACGTAGAATCTTAAGCTACCGTTCTTCTTCTCGACCAATACTACTACCGATGAGCTCTATGGGCTGTTAGATGGTTCGATTACTCCTGCTGCCTGCATATCTGTTATCATTCGATTGATTTCTTCTTGTTTTGGCAATGGTACCGTTTGAGTAGTCGATATGCAGAATTTTTCTGTGTCACGGTAAGATCTTCGGTCCATTTCTGCAAAAGTTGTTCTACCATTTCTTTCTGGCCTTGCATGTCGGCTTTTCCCAATCGGACTTTTCTGTTCACACTTTACTACAGGCGAAACTTCATTACATTTGCTGATGACTGTTCCTTTCTTGATGGTTTTCGTCTTATCCGAGAGATTTAGAGTCCTAATTGGTACTCTATGGTCGTTGTCTGGTTTAACTAGGGCTTTCCCGATTTTAATTTCCTTGGCTCCGTTCTCCTCTTCGTTAGCTTCCGCAACCCACAACCTGGGTGACCCAGAACCTCCTCCAATCTTCCCTACACAATCCCACAAGGGCCCCGTTTTTCTATCTTGGTGCTGACCGCTCGGTGTTTATGCTGATATCGATTTCCACACGGCGTATTTTCATTGACGGTTTGGCAGCTTCATTTGTCAACGCATGATCTCGAATACCGTCAATGAATGCGTCAATTTTTAACTTTCCCATATAATCGGCCGACGTACTTGTATATCCTAGGTGCACTAGTCGCTCGATTACTGATGAAAATTCCTGTAGCGTTTCTCCTCCCTTTTTGTAGCGGCTTTTAAGTTCCATGCGATAGATTTCCCGCTTGTGGTCACTGCCGTACTTCCGATCCAGCGCCTTCATAATTTCAAGATAGCTGTTGCGATCCTTTTCTGGAATGGTTTGTAAAGCCTCCGCTGCTTCACCTTTAAGGACCACATGTTTCATTCCAACGGTTTTCATTGGCTGCCGTTTCAAATTGAAATTTGAAAATGCCGAAATATGTTGTTCCGTCGTATGTTAGTGGCTTTAACTTAATCGATTGATGTATTCAATACAATTTATTATTCTTACACTTATTATTAAAGTTAAATCGCACTACAACACTTTTTAAATAACTTTTTAATTCCTTTTTAATCTTTAGCCTATCGCTTACCAAATACTAATAATACAATTCGACTTCGTTCGCCTTTTTATATACACAAACCAAACTTCTAGAAATTTCATGACTTTTCCAGTAAGAATAGTCTAGAAACATTTAGAACAGTTTTGTCATGGAAAATTCCACTTTAGTACAGCAAAACATTGAGCTATTAATTTAACTTGTTCTATTAAACGCTAGGTGTCACCGTCACACTATTAAAATAAAGGCAAATGCTTACAAAATAACTGTTAGGAATAAGTTTTTTTATGTCAAAAACTGATTTTGTACTCTTTTTGATTATTATTGGCCAATTAATTAAAAAAGGGTATGAATATGAAGAGAGTTACACGTACTAAATACTCTCCGGATGCAAGTGACGTTTTAAGTAGTCATATTATGTATGTCGATATTCCTGGCTATTATCGGCAATAGCAAGAAACATCAAGCTACACTGCTAGGCCATAAGCAAATTTTTCTATATATATGAAGTAAATGGACCTTCGGAACGGATTTGAATGATAACTGTGGCGTAAAGAGTTTTAGTACAAGTAAAAGCACCAACAAGCTTTTAAAACATGTTGGTATTTTGAATAATGTAAACCTACTAAAGTGAATTTATTTTGAAAAGAACACCTGACCGGTGATCGATGGTTCGTGAATTTGTTTTAAAACGAACACCACTATGAAATTCCAATATAGCGAGCTAATTTCTACGATCCCTTTGGCTTCGTTTTACCGAGATTTCACTGTGATAGGCATTCAAAGGAGAAAGCCTATATACAGTATTATGTATTTGGCTAGGAAATCGGTTTAAATCCGAAAAATTCATACCATTGTTTATACATGGTCTTAGGCTAAATTTGTCGTGCTATTGTTTTACATTTTCCCAAGAGGTAATTATTTGATTTGAAACGAATTTTGAAACACGGTTGGCTGACCGCTCTCCAATACAAAAGATTTATTTAACATTATACATTAGAAGTTTAGTTAAGGTCACACAGTTTCTTAAATTTAAATAATCAAGAGACAGACAACATTATCATCATCATCACACATAATTTTTCAATTACTATCATAATAAAAACTTACATACACATCAGATACTTCTCATGTTCAATGTTCATATGGCAACAAAAAAAAAAACATTGCATTATGAATTTCAATTTTACATTAAAAACATAAAAACAAAAAAAAAATGAAAATAAAATGACGTAAAAATTGTTGGAACAGATGTGGCATAAATTTAAAAATGCAAATTCTACCTTCTCCGCTCACTTTGTATTTTGTACACGAGTACGTAGCCGCATAGCCCTATATTATTATGGATGTGTCTACACAATGTATTCATCGTACATATATCTACTTAGTGGTTGGCTTTTATTTTAGTGTAGTTAATAATTTATCGCCCCACATAATAATAATGATATAACAAACGTAATATGGATGACACAACAACAAATTATTATCTATCTGTGTGTACATTTACAGCACTTTTTATACAAAAAATGTACATAAATATAAAAGCTGAACGCACATCAGCAGTATCAACAAGAGAATACACTTGTTGAAACAGAAATAGACAGGCAAAAATGCAAATAACATAATTGAATGTTTATTTTTTTATTTTGGAAGCTGTGTGAATTTAATCATCATCGTCAACGTTGTACATACACCAAACAACATTTAGTCATACAACACGAGATTTTATAAAAAATACATAATTATATTTTATACACCGTTGCTACCTGTTCGAAATGTGTTTCGACTGATGAGTGTGATGACGACAACGCTCTCCATATTTTGCTGTTTTAGTTAGCGAACAAAAAAGTTTTGTACGAGCGAAATTAAAATTGAATTAAGTGAACCGAAAAGTGTATTAAAAAAAATGAAGTTACGGTCGAAATTGTGGTCAGTAAATTTTTTTTTAATTCTTTGAAATATGTAATCGCATTTTATTGTCTTCATAAAATGTAGGTAAGGTTAAAGCACCAACTAACGTCAGGCTAGTAGCTCACCTCACCTAGAAGGTTTTGAAAATTTGTAGTACATATTTGTTTTACGAATGAAATTGTTTTTTCGATTATGCCTATATTTCATCAGTATACCACATAAACAAATCTTTCCTAATTTATTTAGCATCCCCTAGTAATGATGCCAAAATATTGGGTATACAAATAAATTTTGAGGGATTTACAATCTTGTAACTATATTAGTGATGTGCTAAATCGATCTTTTTTGTTCTGTTTTGTTCATTTTCTCATATGATTTTTAAAAAAAAAGATCGATTTAGCCCATCACTAAACTATATTCATGTTAAAGCGTCATCATTGAATGAAGTGTGTCAATCTTTGTGCCAAAAAAATACCGTTTGCGGGTAGCGCTGCTTTTTTGTTTTAATTTGAAGAAAATCATCGATTGCTGTGAGCGATGATGTGAGTACTGGTTCCAGCGTTTGAAAAGTGTCGATTTTGAAGACGCCAAGTTGGAGGCTTTATTAAACCAAGATTCATGCCAAACTCAAAGAGTGACTCCAACTTTAAGAGTGACTGACTCAACAGGCGATTCAAAATGGTATGGTGGAAAAACAAGGAAATTGAGTTCCGTATGAACTCAAGCCAAGAGACGTCGAACGCCGTTTTTCACGTGTAAATAACTGCTCCAAAGATAAAATCGGAAGGGGTTTTTGCATCGAATCGTAACTGGGGACGAAAAGTGGATCCACTACAGCAACACAAAACCTAAAAGATGGGAAAAAGTCGTAGCTAACGATGGACAATACTTTGAATAAAATACATTGTACCAATTTCTCTGAATAAAGCTTTGAAGTTATACAAAAAACACCCAAAACTTATTAGTAATCCCAATAAAAATTCGAAGGTCTTTTTGATTTGTTTCGTGACATGAACTTAGATTCACTGCTCTAGGTACCAAACGGCTTATGGCCAGATAATTTTCCAACCAAGTTTGTTTTACGTAAAATCTTTGTATGTTTATGTCTTCAGAATTTTTAGTTATTAGAATTAGGTAATAGAACTTATCGGATTTATAAAATTTTTTGAAATTTATAGAATTTACACGAATTATGAAATTTTTGAATAAGTAAAATTTGTAAAATTTGATGAATATAAGAATTTTACAGAATTTATAGAAATTATCAAATTTCTAGGGTCTGTTCTATAAATTCTATAAACTCAAATTTTATTTAATCTAATAATTCCATAATTTCTAAAAAATTCTTTAAATTCTACAAATTTTAAAAATTCAATAAATTCTATAAATTCTATGAACAGTAAAAATTGAGTAAGCTGTATAAATTTTATAATTCTTATAAATTCTGTAAACGCGACAAATTCTAGAAATTTTATAAATATTAATAAGTCTTCAATTATTAATATTTATAAAATTTCTAGAATTTGTCGCGTTTACAGTATTTGTAGGAATTATAAAATTTATAGAGCTTACCCCATTTTTAGAGTTTATAGAATTTATCGAATTTGTACAATTCAAAGAATTTTTAGATTAAGTAAAATTTGAGTTTGTAGAATTTATAGATCAGACAGGCTTGAAACCATTTATAGAACTCGAGTTTAAAGATATTTAGTCTAGAGTTTACAGACTTATTAGAATTTATAAAATTATAGACAAAACGTCAACGGCATCATAAGCATAAGCTGATTGGCCTGTGGAAAACTGTGTTATTGATTGATTGATTAGGGTGTACGGCCAAGCATTATAACAGGAACTCCCGGACTCCCGGGCACACACCGTACACCCGTTTACATATAACAAAACCGAAGGATAGGAAAGGATTATTAGTTGGGACAGACTCGACCCGGTTACAGATACCTAAGCGATCGATACACAATTTCTAAACTACGGCTTATTCAAATGATCCTGGAGAGTTGATCCAAGCTAAAATTTAATTCTGAAACTCAGAATTAATTTAAATCCTTATAATAATGATTAATCATTCATCAGCTTAGAGACGATCTAACAATTATATATAATTAAGTATAATTTATATCAGCTACATTTTCTAATGGTTTCCTTTACATTAGTAATTTTCGCAACTAAAATTATTGTTAAGCTCAAACTACTTTTATAGTTGAAGCAATTCCGCAAATTTTCCACAACCACACTACCCCTCAACCTTAGTAAATTAACTGACAACATCCTACAATTCAACAATTCCTTCCATTTATCTCCATTTGTACTCACAAACACAACCCTTAAAGATGTAAACTATAAAACCGTCAAAACTCAGAAAAGTACCACTCAATAGTTAAAATTACTAAGAGTATACGTAATTAATTAAATTCAACATCATGGTCATTAATATCTCTGAAAATGTAAATCAAATTAATTGGCTAATCGTTATTTATAAGATATAGGTTCTGCAGATCAAACCGATTCCCCCGCAAACGACATTCAACTCCCTGCAGAAAACCTACCGCCAACATCCCCCAAAGCATACTAATGCTTCTCCAAAGCAACCTCAATCAAATGTACAGTAAATTCAAACACTTTCAAAAGAAACTAAACCTCTAACACTTCAAGCCTATTGACTTCTACAATCCAAAATCAATCCCCCTCAAATCAAATTCAACCCTCGCCACTGCACCAGCAACCAGACAACCTACGCGTCCCAAATCCAACCCCAGCCCAACAATATAGAACAGGTATTCATCCTTTGATAACCGTTATTATATTTTATCATTGTGGTCGGTACCTACATTAAACGATTTACAACTGATCATCCTTTAGTTAAGTTGTTAAAGATCCAAAATCACTTCACAAATTAAAAATAAAAACAATCAATTTATAACCTAAAAAGAAATGTCAAATCATTATAGTCAATTTCAGATGAGAAAACTATTCAGCAATGTTGCAAGATGAATCAAATATATTTTGTTTTTGGAAATTAGTATGTATCGGTGTAAATTGGGAAAAAATAAAATAAATTGTCATCTTGCACAGCTGTTCTCTTCGATATTTCAAACAAAACACATCAATAGCTAAAAATTGTATTCTTCGTAAAATTTAATAAATAATTATAAAGCAATAAAATTATTGTGTGTTTTTTATATTCAATTTATCTTCAAAATTTAAGTTAAATAAAGTTAACTCAGAAATATATACATACATATATTAATTGAGAGTGCTTTCATTTTGGTCCTTCGAGCCGGATGGTGAAACCGCGTGCTTAATTGTTACATACGTAAAACGTACAGCCATTTGGTCAATCAGGAAAAGTTACCTGGTGCGTTCACCATCCAACCAATCTTCGATTTATTAAATATCCATAAAATCAGTAATCATCGATAAATTAGCAAATTAATTTTTCAATTTATTTCGTCGGATTTATGATTTATGTAAACTCATATTAAAGTCGGAACCATCTTGAAAATTCTTCAAGAAAAATCCTTCATCAACATCATCACATTTTGAAATTAACCCGTCTGGATAGTGAAATTGGTTTTATGAGGTTAATTCTACTAAAAGCATCGTCGTGAATATAATCAAAACATCGGATAATTCGATTTACATCAATCGTTATACAAGTCATCCAGTTCTACGAAGTACATCGATACACATCATATCACAGTCACTATCTTTAGTGAATCGTCATCGTTCAGTCATCGTAAAATATAAAATATAAAATAATAAAGCATTTGAGTACCGTACCGATAGTTTCATCGAAGTTAATTAACATAATTTGTCGTTAGCCAGGAGGTATTCCAGTAAATATTTCATCATCGCTATATTGCAATTATCAGCATTACCAGTCGCAGCATCAAGGAACCAAGGTCGTATAATCAAAATCAGTACATACTGAAGTCAGAATAAGTTGTAAGTTATACTAACATTTACGTTTCTAGCATAATATTTATTTTTTGGTTTACTATTTTGGGTAAGCAGAAATAACTGCTTCTTTTGTAGGTGACAAACCACTGATTCGTTAATTTTAATTTTTTTTTAATTTTTTATTCGCATAAAGTTAAATAAGAATGTCAAACCGTGACTCTGACGAGAGTGATCACGCTAGTAATAGGGACTTTAGGCCCATATCAAAAACTGTGACTTTAGATTCATTAAAAAGGAAACGTGCTGCATTTAAGGGCCAAGTAACCCAATTTAGAAACAAACTATTGAGCCTAAAAACAATAGGTGAAGTCGAATCTAACATTCGTAGATTACAGTTGGTATATGACAAGTATCATCAAGTCCAACTTAAGATAGAGATCTTAGATGAAGCTGCTGCAACTGATCGTATATCGTTTGAAGATGATTACGAATACGTTGAAAGCGCTTTGTTAAATAAGCTTCACGATCTTAAGAAACTAGAAACTCAAACAAAAGAACCGGTTTATTGTGACGTTTCAGCTAATAGTACCCAAATAGAACAAAATAGTCCCGTAATGTCGATAAAACTCCCAGAGCTCAAGTTACCAACTTTTAGTGGCTTAGAGAGTGAATGGTTAGCCTTTAGGGATATTTTCAAAGATCTAATTCATAACAAAACTACCATCGATAATACAGTAAAATTTGTTTATTTAGTATCACACATTCGTTCCGGAAAAGCATATAATTTGATCGAAAACCTTCCGGTAACGTCTGATAACTACAACGTGGCATGGGAAGCGTTGTGTAAACGCTACGATAATGCCATTCTAATTCAAAGAATTCACATGAGAGAATTGTACGAAATTAAATCTCCTCATGAAAATTCAGCAGTTGCTTTGCAAACATTTATTGACCATTCTGTAAAAAATTATAGTGCTCTAAAATCTATGCACATCGAGGTTGAGAAGTGGGACTTAATGCTAATCCACCACTTAACTGAAAAACTCGATAAGGCATCTAAAATCTACATAATTAAAAATTCAGAAACTAATAAATTATTGAACTTCGACAAATTTATCAATTTGTTGCAAAATCGTGTACGAATTTTAGACGCCATCAAGCTGACAGCCAAATCAAAGTATCCAAGTGATAGCAAATCATCTCATTATTTTAAAGGAAAATCAATCTCGTTAGTCTCTAATAATAATATAAAGTGCTCATATTGTGAAGGATCACACTTGATTACAAATTGTCCAGGTTTCTTAGATATTAAAATATCTCCGCAAATGCGTTTTCAATACGCACGAAGTAATCAATTGTGTACCAATTGCCTAATTTCGAAACATAGAGTTGGAACATGTGATAAACCACCTTGTAGCAAATGTTCTTTGAAACATAATGAACTGCTTCATTTTGGGACAAACACAAGTTTTCGAAACTCTAAGGGCTTTTCAGCAACTACAGGGCTAAACGGAAATGAATCTGGTAATAATCGTCGAGAAGAATCAGGTAGTGTTGAAATTTCTGGATTATCATCGTGTCAGTTAAGCAATACTCAAGTCAAAAATTCGGCTAGTTTAAAAAATGTCGAACAGATTCTGATTGGAACTACGTTGCTTAATGTTGCAACAGAATCCAATGGAAAACTGTTGTGTAGGGCATTATTAGATAGTGGATCACATTTAAACTTCGTGACTGAAAGTATTGTTAAATTATTGAAGCTGAAAAAACAATCAACCAATAAAGTCATATCTGGCATCGGTGGAAATGAAACCGTAATCAAAGCAAAAGTTTCTCTAACAATATCGTCCAGAACATCTAATTTCTCAGCAACACTCGATTTCTTTATCATTCCAAAAATCACAAATCAGTTACCAGCCAATCCAGTCAATATTGATTTAAATTTAATTCCTGCCGAAATTCAGTTAGCTGACCCATATTTCCATGTACCAAACAAAATCGATATGTTACTTGGTGCTGAAATTTACAATCAACTGTTTAGTGGTCAAGCTATTACTGTACTTAAAAATCTACCACCATTTATGTCAAGCGTGTTCGGATATGTAATTAGTGGTCGAGTATGTTCTCGTCAAAGTGTTGATGAAGGACCAGCCACTGTATTGTGTACGAATGAAAGTCTTCATAACGACTTAAAACGTTTCTGGGAAATGGGAACAATTTATGTTAAAAATGATTTTTCATTAGAAGAAAAATACTGTGAAGAACATTATATTAAGAACGTCAAGCGTCTCCCGTCGGGTCAGTATTCTGTTTCATTACCTATAAATGACAATATAAAACGCCTTGGTCATTCAAACTTCACATCGCTTCAACAATTGTATTCTATAGAGAGAAAACTGATTCGTCAGCCTGAAATTTATCAGCAATACCGTGAATTTATGAGTGAGTATTTGTCGTTGGGACACATGATGTTAGTTCAAGATCCACATAGTATAAATAATTCATACAATAAGGCATTCTATCTGCCACATCATTGTGTAATGAAAGATACTAGTACGACTACTAAATTAAGAGTAGTGTTTAATGGATCGTCGAAATCAGCGTCCAATGTATCTCTAAACGATTGTCTAAATAAAGGTCCCACGGTTCAGCAGGATTTGCTGTCTATCATTCTTCGATTCAGGACACACATAGTTGCTTTTACAGCCGACATTACTAAAATGTACAGGCAAATTCGCATACATGATGACCAATAAGATTTGCAGCGAATTTGGTGGAGAGATAACCCAGCAGATAATATACAATGCTTTAAGTTGTGCACAGTTACCTATGGCACTAAAAGCGCTCCATACCTCGCAACTCGCACCTTGCAACAGTTGGCATTCGATGAAACAGCTTCATTTCCCGCAGCATCATCGGTCTTGATGAATGACTTTTATGTCGACGACGTGCTGACGGGAGCTGATAATGTCACTGATGCACTAAACATGAAGGAAGAATTATCCAAACTATTATCTAAAGGCGGTTTCCAGTTAAGGAAATTTTCCTCAAATGTTCCTATTCTCTCGGTACCCCCTGAATCTACTTCGAAAAAATCATTAGTACTGGGACTTTATTGGGACACTTCGCAAGATGAATTCGAAATGAATTTTTCCAAATTTTCTCTAAATACAATGTGTACTAAACGAAACATTCTATCAGAAATCTGTCAATTGTTTGACCCTATGGGATTATGTTCCCCAATGATGTTGATTTCAAAACTTATAATGCAATATGGACTTTGCACACATTAGATTGGGATGATTTGATCACAAATCAAATTCGGGATCAGTGGATCGAATTTAAAAAACAATTAATTGAATTGAACCAAATAAAAATTCCACGATGTATCCTAGTGCCTCAATATCAATCTGTGCAGATCCATGGGTTCTCAGATGCTTCGGAAAGGGGTTTTGGTTGTGTTGTCTATATGAGAAGCACAGATAACTATGATACCCAACATGTTCGATTGATTTGTTCAAAGTCTAGAGTTGCTCTATTAAAAAAGCAGACGATTCCACGCTTGGAGCTTTGTGCTGCGTTGCTTTTGTCGCAAACAGTGAATAAACTCGTCGACAGTTTAAATATGCAGTTTGATCAAATTTATCTTTGGTCAGATTCGGAGATAACATTATTACGAATTAAATCTGAACCGGCTAAATTTGCTTCATTTGTAGCACATAGGATCACCCAGATACAGGAAAATTCTTCAATAACCAGCTGGTGTTACGTTCCAACTTCGCAAAATCCAGCGGATTTAGCATCACGAGGAATAATGCCAAACGAATTTCTGAAGCAAGATCAATGGTGGTCAGGCCCATTATTTCTTCGACAAAATCAATCAACTTGGCCTAAAAATCCTAATTTAAAGATTAGCTCAGAACTACTAAATTTAGATGTCCGACAGCATACAGCAGCGCCGGTTTGCAGTGACACCGAATCTTGGAATTTATATCATCGATACTCATCACTTACCAAGCTTCTTCGTGTTACAGCTGTAATACTTCGATTTATAAAAATGCTCAAATTAAAGGGGCAGCTAAAGATTACTGGTGCACTTACATCAGATGAAGTAAATGTTGCACTCAATACTCTGATAAAAATCATTCAACAAACAGAATATAGTATCGAAATTCAACATATTCAGAAAAAATCAATGGCTCGACACTCCAGCAACTTAAAAAATTTACACCCGTTTATTGATGATTCGGGAATTCTTCGCGTAGGAGGTCGACTTCGTAATGCGAGTTTGGACTATAACAACAAACACCCAATTATACTACCTGGGAAACACATCTTCACAACATTGTTAGCCCGATCCGAACACTTTCGCCTGCTACATTGCGGTCCACAAACATTATTGTACAACTTGAGATCACATTATTGGATCATTAACGGTCGCAATCTATGCAAACAAATTGTTCATCGATGTATTACCTGCTTTCGAAACAAACCAAAATTGTCATATCAATTAATGGGAGAACTACCAGCTGACCGTGTAAATCAATCAAGGCCATTTTCCATAGTAGGCATCGATTTCTGTGGGCCTTTCTTCGCCAAGCCAAGTTCCCGGTCAAGAGCTAAAAGTAAAATTTATATATGTTTGTTTATTTGTTTCGCCGTGAAAGCTATTCATTTAGAATTAGTCATGGATTTGTCAACACAGTCATTTTTGGCTTGTCTTCGTAGGTTTATTGCTCGTCGTGGCTTTTGTTCTAAAATTTACTCTGACAATGCTACAAATTTCATTGGAAGTCGCACTGAATTAAAAGAATTGCGAAATCTGTTTTTAGCACAGGCCTTTCAGAATGAGGCAAAAGCGTTTTGCGCAAATAATCAAATTGAATGGCTCACTATTCCACCGCGATCTCCCCATTTTGGGGGACTATGGGAGTCTGCTATAAAAAACGCGAAATGGCATTTAAAACGAGTAATAGGTTCGCGTACAATGACCCAAGAAGAATATTTAACTTTAACTTGTCAAATTGAAGCGTGCCTCAATTCTAGGCCACTGACCGCTGTTTCGAGTGACCCAACGGATTTTACTGCATTATCACCCGGTCATTTTTTGATTGGTTGCCCGCTCGTATCACTTCCTGAACCATCAGTACTAGATTTGAATATTAATAGGTTGTCTCGGTACCAGATGATACAAGCTATGTGTCAAGAGTTCTGGAAACGTTGGCATATAGAATATTTAAATGACCTTCAAATTAGATATAAATGGCAAACTGCTTCTAGCCACAATTATAAAATTGGTTCATTAGTTCTTCTACATGAGGATAACACTCCACCTTTAAATTGGATTATAGGCAGAATCATTCAGACACATCCCGGTTCTGACAATCGTATCCGAGTTGTAACAATTAAAACAGCTAAATCGGTAATCAAGCGGTCCATTAATAAAATCAGTGTTTTGCCACTTGAATCGGAGACTCAAACCAAAAAGTAAATATTATCACTTTAGAATTAAGTTTCATAAAATATTAACGTATTATTGTAAAATTTTTTGTAGTAATTTAGTGTGAAGGATTTGGTTACTTAAACATTGTTTAATATGATAAAATTTTGACAATTTGAATAATTAAGAATACAGTGAATTTAAAATACATCATTTATTTTTTGAACTAAATACTTCAAGGGCGCGGATATGTTAAAGATCCAAAATCACTTCACAAATTAAAAATAAAAACAATCAATTTATAACCTAAAAAGAAATGTCAAATCATTATAGTCAATTTCAGATGAGAAAACTATTCAGCAATGTTGCAAGATGAATCAAATATATTTTGTTTTTGGAAATTAGTATGTATCGGTGTAAATTGGGAAAAAATAAAATAAATTGTCATCTTGCACAGCTGTTCTCTTCGATATTTCAAACAAAACACATCAATAGCTAAAAATTGTATTCTTCGTAAAATTTAATAAATAATTATAAAGCAATAAAATTATTGTGTGTTTTTTATATTCAATTTATCTTCAAAATTTAAGTTAAATAAAGTTAACTCAGAAATATATACATATATTAATTGAGAGTGCTTTCATAAGTGTTATATCGATTTATCGGTAAAAGGTGTTACATAGTGTTTCATGTTTTTAATATACTTAGAGCTTTTAAAAATGGAAAATTCATCGGAAAATGAAAATCGCAGCAGTGATTCGCAAGTTTCAGAGCAACATCGGTCTCCTGTAGCTCATCAGTCGAGACAAAGGCAGTGCCAATGTGACAAAAGGATCAGTTTAGAGTCCAAAAAAATAATAAAATTTTACAATGAGGGAAAATCATTTGTAGCATCAGCGGAACTCTCAGGTATAAATAAAAATACCGCTAATTCAATTATCAAAAATTATTTGAAAGATGGTGAAGAAATCACTGTGGAAAAATGTGGTGGCAAAAGATTCTCTAAAATTACAGAGGATATTTTACATAAAATTGAGCAAATCGTAGAGGAAAATCCAGCAATAACCCTAAAAAATATAAAAGAACATAGTGCTAAGCATTTCTTCGATTCAAAACGTCTTAAATAAGCTCAAGATAACATTAAAACTGGCACAACTTGAGGTTAATCGTCTAAATGATGAACGAACTATCGATCTTCGAAAAATATATGCATGCTCCACAAGATCGACAAAAAATAATATTTGTTGATAAAAGTGGCTTTAACTACCATCTAAGGTGATCCAAAACTCGATCAAAAATTAACACAAGTGCCCGCCTAAAATTGCCATCAGTTAGAGGCAGAAATGTGTCGCTAATTGCCGCTATGAATTGTCAGGGAGTTGTGCATACAAATGTAATATCCAATTCTAATGTCAATACTGTAATTTTTTCTCAATTTATTACGGCACTTTTTTCCAAGTTGGACTAGATCAACATCGAAAACGCATAGATAATACTCGACAACGCTGCTAATATACCCAATTAGCAGTTTCCGATTCGGCTCAAACTTACTCGATTATACGAAATATAAGAATCCTATTTGTGTCGACTACATTAAAATTTTCGTTGAGTTTGTGTAGTTCATGTTTTATCAAGAACACTATAGTTGTCTAAAATAAACCACCAACACACATAGAGAAGGTAAATATTTTCAAACAATCTTTCATGTTCCTAACAGGAGACGTATCATGTTTTCATTATATTACATACCAAGAATACCTTTACAGCGAACATACAAATATTCCTGTTCTATGTATCAAGATATAGAGAAATATTTGTGACGATTATATCAAAACCACCAAAATTGTCTTTCTGTTTTTATTGTTGTTTAAGTATTCTATGACAAAAACCAATCAAATATAGTACATTTTCTTGATAGGATCTGTGTAAAGAGCGAACGAGACAGCCTGTATAAACATTTTTGTTGGTTTTACTATAAGAATATATTTGTGTCAGTTGTACATAAAATAAAATCTCAAAATATGGTATGTTTAAGGATTAGTAAAAAATAAAATAAGACATGAAAATAAACTGCGTATATCAATTTGAGTGAATTTTAATTTTAATTCTAATTCAAACTAAAATATGAGATACATATTTGTATTTAGATTTTATGTACAATTACACAAACATTAAAATCAAAATCATGCAATTAATCAAGAAATCAAGAAATTTAATTTCTTTCACTATAAATTCAACACATTGCCTGATAAATACCGAGATTCCTGTTCTTTGTAACAATATTCAGGAATATACTATTTGTGTCGATTGTACGTAAAGTAAAGCACAAGAACACATTCAAGTAAGCGTAAAATAAGATATGAAATTAACTACGTATATCAAATTAAGTTAAAATCAATTTTAATACGATCCAATTATTAGATTTTAGTAATTACATTCCATGTACAACCACACAAAAGTTAAGATGATGCAATTAATCAAGAAATCAGGAATTTTGATTTCTTTAGCTATAAATATAAAACATTGCCTGAGAAATGCATCCCTATCAAAATTACACTTTAATTATTATTTCACTTGAAAATAAAAATTGAATTTAATTAGAATTAAAATTAAAATTTCTATACATATGTATTTAAAGTATGTATACAGGGTGTCCGGGTTTGGGATGCTGATCCGTCATGGGGTGATTCCTTGGTTCATTCTGAGAAACAAATCGTACTTGGAGGGGGGGTCCATTTTTGATATCCTTTGAGATACAGGGTGTTTAAAAAATTTGGTTCAGAAAAAAAGTACACCCATTGGTTGGTAATCGTATAGGCTATTATTAATGTTTAAGTGGTTATCTTGTATCTGCAACTGTTTGAGAGCTATGGTGATTTAAAGTAAAAAAAAAAAATGGAGGTGTGGCCAACACACGACTTTCTTTTACGAACAGAGAATTTTGAGAAATTTTAATTTTTTTTTATAATTTTTTAAATTTTTTTTTTTAATTTTTAAATTTTTTTTTAATTTTTTTTTTTTTTTTAATTTTATTTGTTTTTAATTTTTGGAAACATTTTGTTTTTAGTAGTTTTTTGTAAACCTTATACTTTTTAAGTTATTTGCAAAATAAATTTTCTGGACCAAGGGAGTGGCCACTTCCGGTTAGGAGAATTTGGAGTAAAATTCACTGGGACCTCCCAATTTATCAAAAAAGTTTAAATCTGAAGTTTCAGTTCGATTGGTTAAACCATCTGGGCTGTAGAGAGGACACAGACAGACTGACAGACTGACAGACAGACACCATTTCGAAACCCACTTTCTCGGACTCAGGAGACCTCAAAACAGATAAATCACTAAAAATATCAAGGTCCAAAATTTTCATGATTACTATACTTTATTTTACTAGAGTAAAAGAAAGTAATATTTGTTTTTTATAAAATCGAGTTTTTCTCAAAAAAAACCGTTATAATTTTTTCTTTTGTTTATTTAATTTTAATTTGTCATGATCTCCTCTACAATCCCTCAATACAAAGTTTGGGTCGAGGAGTTATAAAAGGTGCTCAAAATGTCCACCTTGTGATTGAATACATGCTAATATTCGTTTAAGTATGCCTTTGGTTATTTCAATTCTTGGTAATTCTTCCCTTATCTGTTGGGCTGCTGTGTGTATTCGTTGTATAAGTTCTTCTTTTGTTTCAATTTCTTTGGAGTATACAAGCGCCTTCATGCTTCCCCATACATAAAAATCCAATACCGTAAGATCGGGGGATCTTGCAGGCCATTGAATTGGAGCATTTCTTCCAATCCAATTATTTGGATAATTTTCGTTAAAAAAATTCCTAACATTATTATGGTAGTGACAAGGTGCACCATCATGTTGGTATGTATGCGAGAATCTACTTAAAATGGGAACATCATCAAAAAGGAGTGGCAAATCGTTTTGTAAAAATTGTAAATAACGTTCACCATTTAATCTAGGTGGTAATATGAATGGTCCAATTAATTTATCGCCAATTACACCAGCCCATACGTTTACACTGAATCGGTGCTGAAATGATATTTGTTTTTTCGAATGAGGATTTTCAGCAGCCCACGTGTGTAGATTGTGAAAGTTTGTTATGCCATCTCTTGTGAATTGAGATTCATCCGTCCATAGGATACGTTTCACAAAACTTGCATTGTCCAAATTCCTTTCCATCAACAAATTACAAAACTCCAATCTTGTAGTGCGGTCTATCGGTAATAGTTGTTGAACGGGTGTTGTATGGTATGGATGAAGATTCTCCTTGTGCAATACTTGATGAATTCGATAGCGGGAGACGTTTAATTGTAAAACGAGCCTCCTTATGCTAATAGAAGGATTTGCTGTTACATTACGGATTATACCTTCGTCGACATCCAAATGGTTTGGTGAAACTGAATGGGGCTCCGCCCGAATATTCGATCTTGTTACGATATTTGGCAGTCTTCTATGAATATTTATAAATACTCTTGCGTCAGGAATGCGACGTGTTGGAAATCTGAGTTGATATTCATTGCGAGCTCGTGCTGCATTACCATCGCAAAATCCGTAAACAAAATGGATATCAATGTACTCCTCACCTGAGAACTGTGCCATTATAATATTAATTTTATTAAATTAATTAAAATTTTGATTCACAGCACTGATACAACACTAGATAATATCTCGAAACTAATGACTGAATCTGAATATATTTAGTTTTTGTTTTTTCAACATTTAAACAAATGAGTTGATAATCATCGCCTACTGTTTTACAGATCAAAATAAAATTGGTAAAATATTAACACTATAACATATCTTAATTAGATTGAGAATAAACGGAATACGAAGAAAACTATGGCACGTGGGTACAAGTAATGTTTTAAGGGATTGTAGAGGAGATCATGACAAATTAAAATTAAATAAACAAAAGAAAAAATTGGAACGGTTTTTTTTGAGAAAAACTCGATTTTATAAAAAACAAATATTTTTTTTTTACTTTAAATCACCATAGCTCTCAAACGGATGCAGATGCAAGATAACCACTTAAACCTTAATAATAGCCTATACGATTACCAACCAAATAAGACTAAGTTGGTTGCTCTCCGATAAATATTTTGGAAGTTACAGTTTAATATTTGGGTGTACTTTTTTTCTGAACCAAATTTTTTAAACACCCTGTATCTCAAAGGATATCAAAATGGATCTCCCCTCCACATACGATTTGTTTCTCAGAATGAACCAAGGAATCACCCCATGACGGATCAGCATCCCAAACTCGGACACCCTGTATACATAACACTTCACACTAACAACACATAAATAAAAAATAAAAATATAATAAAATTAAATTTTGAAGAGGAAAGAAAAAACACATCTATGCTCTTTGAATGTTCGCTCTCACCCCATTGGCCTGTGGAGAACTGTGTTATGTCCAAATAAGTGCGTTGTAGTTGTTTGCCTTAATTGTATGTGAGCTTTTTTATCATTACATAAAAATCGAGTATCACTTACGATCCTGCCTCGATTAGTTTCTCTTTCGCATAGAATGGAAGGTTATGCGGGTGGACAAACTACAACTATTTAATGCCAATGTTAAGCTTCGGTTCTTTGAATGAACACTCAATAATATTCCTAGTTGATGATAAATCGGTTGGTGCTCCCATATATACACATAAGAAGATTCATTGCTATGAAATTATTCAAAAATCTTACATCTTAAATCTAAGCAAATTTCGAAAACCTCAAAAACAAATAAAGTCTCTATAAATCACCGACGTGAAATTTCTGACCAAAAATAACAAATAACAAAAAATTTGTATGTATTAGAAATACTCAAAACAAAATTCTTATTGGAATGAACCGACTGATTTCTTTCAGTTAAGTTTCTAACAAATAATTAAAACGTAATTATTTGATTCCAAATATAACACTTCCAAACTAAAAAAATGGTTTTAAATTCCCTTTAAAACGTAACTGAATGAGTGTTTCCATGTAAAGCTTAGAAGAAAAAGTTTTTTCGAAACGAAGCATTTGGAATCTAGTTATTGGCAGTTTTGTACTTGAAATATTGAGTATTTTCTATTGATGGGCCATTAACAAGCAATGGCAGAGATTTGGGCAAGGTTCGGCTGTACAGGTCATATAAGCCAAGGTTTGGGGAACATTATCCAGAAGAAGTTTTTTTGAAACGGAGGATTTGGAATTTCGTTAATGGCCGTTTTGCACTTACAATATTGAGTATTTTCTATTGGGGGCCCATTAACAAGCAATGCCAGAGATTTGGGTAAGGTTCGGCTATATACATACATAGGTCATATAAGCCACGATATGGGGAACATTATTCAAAAGAAGTTTTTTCGAAACGGAGGATTTGGAGTCTTCTTAATGGCTGTTTTACACTTAAAATATTGAGTATCTTCTATTGGGGGCCCATTAACAGGCACTGCCAGAGATTTGGACAAAGTTCGGCTATATAGGTCATATAAGCCAAGGTATAGGGTACGTTATCCAGAAGAAATTTTTTCCAAATGGACGATTTGAAATTTTCTAAATTGAAGTTTTCCACTTACAATGTTGAGTATTTTTTTGGGGGGGTCCATTAACAAGCACTATCTGAAATTTGGGCAAGGTTAGGCTTGGCAGTGGAACGAAATCGCAAAATTTCGTTAGCAGACATTATTATGCACTAAAATTTAACGTCAAATCAATTATCCGTTCGCACAATGAAAAGAACAAAAATACCGTCTTTCATCTTTTACACTATTTTTTTAAGTAACACAAGTGTTCTACTATCATATAATATACGCCATATGGCATTAATATCGTTGATTGCACGATTGAAGTGTACGACCAAGCCCAGACGAATCTCCCGGATGACGCCGGGCCCACCGTACACCCATTATACAAAACAATACCGAAGGATATGAAAGGAATGTTAGTATTATAGATTCGACCCCCAGATTTCGACAGACACCTATGTAGTCGATAGTTAGTAAAATTGTTGTTTGTAAAAGAGCCATTAACAAGATTCCAAATCCTCCGTTTCGAAGAAACTTCTTCTGGATAATGTGCCCCAAACCTTGTCTTATATGACCTATATAGCCGAACCTTGCCCAAATCTCTGGCAGTGCTTGTTAATGGGCCCCTAATAGAAAATACTCAATATTTTAAATGCAAAACTGCCATTAGCAAGACTCCAAATCCTCCGTTTGGGAAAAACTTCTTCTGGGTGATGTGCCCTATACCTCGGCTTTTATGGCCTAATTAGCCGAACCTTTCACAATTCTATGGGAGTGATTGTTATTTTGGCCATAATAGAAAATACCTAAAAGGTTTATGGAAAATTACTAAAACATTTACATTTTAATTGGAATCCTATAGAGTTTTATTATTCTTATTGGAATCGTATACGTATACGTTTTCATTTTTTGTCAGAAACTTCTCGGGCTCGATAAATCACTATTTCTCTATCAAAACGCAGCTTGTAAATCTTGACGAACCCTTGTAAATTTCAAGGTATATCGAGAAATCCAAATAATCACGAAATAGTCAAAAAGTTCTACAATTCTAGGAATACTTTAGCTCAGATATTCATAAAAAATTTCGAATATTCCCAGAAAACTTGAATAAATTTAGATGGGATTCTAAATTTATTCGAGTTTTGTGGAAATATTCGAAATTTTATATTCTGAAATAATGTTGAAAAATCGAGAAACCACTAAGCATTTCGATTAATATGAAAAATATCAAGCAGACATCACAAAACCTCGAATAATCTCGAAAATATTGAATAATGGTTATAATATTGCTGTTAAGCCACGCAACGCTATTTAAATTTGAAATCTAGTTAAAACCAAAAAACTGAATTTATCTCCGAATTTTCATCTTTGTAAAATTTGAAAAGAATACCACGCTCTATCCAACTCTAAGAATAACTCGAATAATCGAAAATCTTTAAAATCTTAAATAATATACACTACTACATTACACTCAGTGTCAAACAAACCTCGAATATCAATAATCTTGAAAAATCAAAAAATCTGTAAAAATGTAACAATGTGTAATAAATTACTATAATCGCGTTGAATAATCTTAAAAATATTGAATAATATTGACAATTTCGAATAACTACGATGCCAAGCAACTTAAAGTTAATTAAAACCGAAAATCGTAGGTTATTTCAAAAATCTGAAAATATCTAAGAATCTACGAGTACATACATATATCTCGTGGTTTTGCTGTAGTATATGAATTCAACTATATTCGAGTCGAGTGGCAGCATGCCTTCACTGTTTCGAGCCAAACTATGACTTTTTTAGTCATCGTTTACATTTTACCGAAGATAACTTTGATAAAACGAACATATACCTCAACAATATAAATGATATAGTAGTAACATATACATACAATCTATTGTCCATTTCAACCGATCCACTCAAATATTTCGTCGGGAAAGCTGCCAATCAAAAACATAACCTAAATAAAAGTTATAGGATTTTACGGAGGCAATCGATTGGTGACTTTAAGTTTGAACTTGAAATCTGTTTTTAAGGTTATTTGAAGGTCGACTCTAATTTTTTTTATAGAAAACCTAATTTTTGAACCTGGATTTTTGAATGACTTCAGCGATCATTTCAAGGTTAAACTACGAAATTGTGCGACATAATCAGCAGATGATGAATTTTAATGGGGAATGACTGAATTAATAATTGTTGGCATCAAGACATAAGGTACCGAGCTGGTGACCTTGACCTTTACCATCAGGGCCATTTGAAGGTCAACTAGACGTCAGTGAACATATGTTTCGATTTTTCGCTTCTTCTCCTGTATTTAGTTGTTCATAAATGAATTTTTGATACCGCTCTTTAAAAAAGAAATAAATCGATCGCAGTTTTACTCTCTTTAAATAGAAGGTTCAGTATTAGCAAAACCCCGAGACATAAGTCCCTTAAACTGCCTAAAAATTACTAAACGTTTATTTTAGAGCCGATCAGAGACGTTACTTTTACATACCTGCTCGTTTCACGATGGACACGGCTTATTTATTTAGTTTTCCCAGTAAAAATCCGGTTATAACTTATTCAAATCATATTTTTTATGAAATCTACAAAATGATTGGAAAAAAAATTTAACATGGTAGAACGAGGTCACCGAAAATGCCGGATTTATTATAGCGTTGGTAAGTCAAACAAATAGTATGCTCAACTTGAAACTTGGTGAGGATTAATGTCTCATTTTAAAATATCATTTGCACCACTCAAATTTGAGGTCGATCACTCTTTCTCGGACGTTTTAGATATTTCCAGTGATGAAAGCCATTTGGATCCAACAGACCAAAAAATGACGCTTATTGTCCAGTAGCAACGATTAGGTATAGATATTTTAGTTTAAGTTTAAATAAAACTTTTTTAGGGTTTGAATTGAATTCCTTATTTAGCAATATTTGTTGTGTTGCTAGTTATTAGTTGTTTTCAAAATTTCATCTTACACGGTTTTTGAAACACAAGAAACGAATCTATCATTTTAATATGAGCCGCTTGTCCTTGTTTACATGATTGTCCTTGTTTATATGAACTTGCCTGGATCTCTCATATCGTATTTCTCGTACTATCGTCAAGTATTTAATTGTTTGTGCACGGCCGCTTTACTTCCATTCCATGAAGCGTTTACAGTCTACCATTTCTCTCACCGCCTACACACGTTGTCACGCAAAGCATCTACGGTCATGTAGACGATACGGTCCAACCCGATTTTTTTTTTATGTATAAAGCTTCATCCTTTATGAATTTAAGTCCAAATTATGTGAAAGTGAAAGAAAGTGGAAAATTAGGAAATCGGGCTTATGAAAAAAGGCATGAATAACATAGCATTCCATAATTAAAATTATAAAGTGAAATTAAAAATTAAAACAGCAGTACTATTGATCGAATAATAAGTCCTACTGCTAAATCACTTACTTGATCTGATTCATTTAATTGCACAAAACGTAACTATTACAATATTAAGTTTTCTTAACAAATCTGCTAAATCATTTTGATGAGTTCCCTCTGTAACGACTGCAGAAAGTAGGTTAGTAATACTTGTGGGTTAAAGAAATGTAAGCGTATTTACCCCAAAAACCATTCGAAAATGGTGTTTGCTCAAACATCTAATTATTTTCCAGTATTTGCCAAGAAATGTTAGTGAGGGTTTGATTCGTTTATCTTACATATTTATATTTATATGGTTATAGGATTTACAGGCTTCCGTTCTTTAGCTACTAAATCAATTTTTGGAAATAATTCTAAGGAGAATTTGAATTTTAATGAATTTACCAATAAAATCATTGGAGATACCTAAATATATTCTGGTACTTCAAACTTCTGCGGGCGTTCGAGAAAATGTCTTCCATTGTCCTGGTTTTCCCGGAATTAAATGCCTAATGGAATTTTTAAATGCTGGAAGAATCAGAAAAACAATAATTTCAATACAATTTAAATATTTTATTTAAGAACTCGAATGCTAGCCCAAAGATTCTTCAAGACGTCATTTAATCTATTTTAGATTAGGAACTATTAGATATAAAATTTCACTAAAATACCATGTTCCATTTGGTGCTGGAGGCGGAGAAAATTGTCTGGGTTGGCTTTGTATGGAGAACCAAAATTATGATAACAACCATAATACCATTACGAGTAGAATTTGAACTAATATTTGCTGTTGAGTAATGTTTATTTTTAAAATTCTTACCTCAGCCCCACTTTATGACCCAAAAATTCTTCAGATCACAAAATAATAGGTTTTATATTAGGAATTATTTATAGTTGCTACAAAATATTTCAGACATAAAATTTCACTATAGTTAAATATCTTTGGCAGATATCCGACCACAGATGATATATCCGAAGGAATTCCTCTTGGTCATACGATTTTATTAAAATCCATTCACAGACGAGACAGGCTACCTAGTTAAACAAAAAATTTGATAAAACAATTTTTGACTATAATGGTACCAACCATCATTAGTGGTGTTCCACAATATTTCTTGAAGTTGACTCTTATTTTATTTAAGAAATCCAACCTCAAATGATATGAACTAAGGAATTCTTCAGAACGTGAATTTCGTTTGATATATTAGAAAGAATTTCACTAGAATCTATTGACAAACTTTTGTATTCCATTTGGTGCAGGAAAGGTAACAAAGGCCTGGATTGATTATGTATTTAAACAACTCTTTAGCAAATCTAATTTTTTGGTTTTTGATTAATATTTGTGGACTAAAGTGTCATTAGTAGTGTACTGCAATATTTATTGAATTCTGGCCATTTAAGAAACTTCATTCCTGCTCCAAATCGAACTTCTGCGATTGTGCACCAATTCCATTGAAATTTGGTATCTGACTTAAGCAACATATTTGATGATCAATTAATTAGTTGCAGCACATCAAGTTTGCGGGTTTGAAACTTTTCTAGAAGAATTTTCATTGCAGGTCTGTTTTTGTAACTAGTGGACGTTCTTCGCAAGCAAATGAATTTTATTTTTTTACTGCTGTTGACATAACAGGTATAAGTATATAGTTCACCCAAGTCGCACATTTTTTTTAGAAATTTTCATTCTGTTGAATGCATTTTACAATTATAGGTAATAGAACAACATTACTTTGATAAATATTTTGCACTATTACTCGATAGTTTATGAATGTCCGTTCACAAGTCACGAGGCACAAATGTGATTAGAATTTTAGAATAAACATAAAATCAATTTTATTATGCAATTGACACGTGCCCTTGTATAATACACCTCCGCTATGAAATATTTCGTCTTCTCTAATCAAACAACAAAAAATCGATTGGTGCAAACAAAAGGGGGATGAGAAATGTGTTTTTACAAAGACCATTTCCTCACTCCCGAAATTTTAATCCTTTTTCCTATTCGATTGTTTTTGTTGTTGTAAATTATTTAGGAACCTTTTTGAAAGAATTGAAAATTCAATTGTTCATATTTGTCATAATATGTCTGTGCATTACAAATTTACTGCCGTAGTATGGGAGGGAACATCACTCTCTGTTACATAATCAAATCAACATCAACATCACCATCATCATCATCATAATCAAGAAGGGAAAAAGGTGTAGCGTTTTATAGTTCTTCGATTAGAGATAAGAAAAATTGATAAGGAATGTTTTTTTTTTATATGTTGGGTTGGAAGGTTTTTCATGGAAGGATTATATAAATTTTGGGAATGCGAATTATTATTAAATGTGCAAAAGGTAACAAAGTCGAGAATACTTGAAACCACTTTTGTAAATAAATTAAATTTTAAATTATTTATAGAAACTAAATTAAAATAATACCAACAAATTTTTAATGAATTTGAAAGGTGTGGTTTTGTCTACCTGATAAAAAACTGGATTAGCGAACTGATTGTGTAGAAAATAGATTTAATCTATGTAAGTGTGTAGAAGATCTGTGTATAAACATATGTGGTTGAGTTTAAACACTGGTACAATTTTGTTCAACTTTAAGTTTTGTTTTTGGAGGTGGTGGTGATTGTGGTGGGATGAAAGAAAATGTTTCATTTTTTTTTTAACTTTCAATTTTATCTTTTTTTATATACGATAACTAAGCTGTGATTAGAACCTTTTTGATAACGAATTTAGAATGAAAGATAAACTATGTAGACAAATTTAAACGGATTAAGGTCAGTGGCGCGGTTATCTTCTAGTTCATTTCACTTATATTTTGTGATTACTTATCTCTTGCTGGAAATGATGTAAAATTGTATTCCAAAGATTTCGGTTTTGTTCGGTTTTGGACCTTTATACATTTTTTCGTTTTTTTTAAACTATGTAGGGTTCCTTATCTCAAAAAGAAAAAAGAAACCGTAGGAGTCTCTTGTTTGTTCCTCCGACCGTCTGTTTTAGTCGAATTTTCCCACACTAAATAAAGTATCGAGTTGAAGAGGGGGGATTTGGTACCCAAAGTGTGAGGCTTCAACCAAAATATATTTTTTTGTGGCGGCTTCTGACTTAAATTTTAACTTAACGGTTCGGTTGATCAATCCGATATTCACTGATTTTCACCAATGAATTCAGATCAAGCAAATAGCAAACCTACTTCATTTCAATTGCACAGAAAGATGTAGTTAGGTGTTACCCCGGCCTGTCGAACATTTATCTTTCGTATTTCACTTCCCGATTTTCGCCAACTAACACTTCACACTATCGCAAATTCCAGGAAAGGCGGTAATGTAAGCTTTGTAACCACGTTTTACCGCTATTTCGCTATTTATATTTATGCGGATTTTTTTTTCACATGTGTGATATATGCGAATCGACAGGTAAGTCATTTTGTTTCACTGAAAGCAAGCTTTAAAACTTCATCTGTCAATTTTTTCTAAGGTGTTCACATTACAGATATTTTTGTGCCAAAAAAAAAGCATTTGCGAAAAGTTTTAATTCATTATTTCATTTTAAAGAAAAATGTTACTAAAAGTTATCGTATTCTTCGGGAAGCTTATGGTGACTATGCTCCATTTCAAGATGCTTGTGAACGCTGGTTTAAACGCTTCAAAAGTAGGGATTTTCAAGTGAGAGACAAAAAACGTCCAGCTCAACCGGGAAAGTTTGAAAATCAACAACTGCAAGCAAAATTGGATGAAGATGCGTATAAGCGTTGCACAGCAAACAATCTCCAAACGTTTAATTGCAATGGGAAAGATCTTAAAGGAAGGAAAATGGGTGCCAAATCAACTGAACGAATGAGATATGGAAATGTTGCTTCAACGTTACATTAAGAAAGAAAATCTTTTTGTAGAATTGTGACTGGCCCAATCGTTTCGGAAGGAAGACCGTTAAATAATCAATTTGAACTACGATTTCAACAAATAATCAATACACCGCAACACACAGTCAAAATAAAAAAAAAAATAAAAATTAAAAAAGTAAAATTAGCTTACACAGAAATAGAGCTGTGTGAATGTCGTGAAGAAGAAAAAATTGTAAGAGAATTTATCTGTGTTAGTATGATTCGCTAGTACATAACGCACAGTACATTCTTTATATATAGAATGTAAATTGTGGTATAATCAGTCCAGTCGCCGCGGCCTGATGAGAAGATTGATTTTTTCATAATCATAAGCTCATCAGTTCGAAACTGGATTGAATTCTCTTACAATCTTCGGAACATATTAAAATCATATAAATTAAAAATTCAGGATTTAGTTTACCTTGAGGCGTGATTTGTTTGTTGTGTTTAAGAAAGAAAGATAAGATGTGGGATATTGTGGGCCCATTGAAAATTGAGGTAAAAAATGCTGTAAATATTAATCTTGATGATATTCGTTACCCATCTGCTGTCTGTAGCAGTTGCAAAATCATCATATACAAATTCAATAAACAAAATTCTGAAGAAACCACATTAGCTCTACCGGACAATTCTGGTTTTCTGGAACTCCGATGTCGATCTAAAAATCAGATACTTTGTGACTGCAAGTTGTGTGAAATTGCGAGACGTGCACCAGACAATCTATGTCTAGGAAATTCAGCGAAAAGAAAAGTGATCAAGAAAAAGTGTAAGAAATGCAGAGGATCAGTGGATAAAAACAAAATTTGCACTTCACCTAAATGCATCCCTATTCTCGCTGAATTGATTTCAAAAAATTTGTCTACCAAAGAAAAGGAAAAATTAGCTCATAAATGCTAAAAGATATTCGACACGTGCCAGAACACTCAAACAATGAAGGACAGTTGCGGTTATCTCAAAGGAGAGGCAAAAAACTACCAGTTTTAGTGAATTCAAACAATGTGGATAAAAGCTCAAGAAAAGAAACAGTCGCAGCTATCGACATATTGAAAATAAGTACAGAATTGGGGTTGTCTACAAGAAAGACACATTTTCTAACTGCTGCTTTGCGAGTTGGCAGTAAGAATAGGAAAATGTTTCAGCCCAACTTGAAGCAGGACCTGCTTTTGTTGAATCATCAGCTTGATTCGATTTTTGAATCTCGTGTTTGTGACGTATTGAATACCAAGAAGTCTTGTGTAATAAATAGATCTGGATGCTTTGTTTGTTGTAATAATGTACAAGGTTTAGTTACATATATTCGAGAAAAAAGAGGTTTGCAAGAAGTAGATTTGAAAATTGGGCTTGACGGTGGTGGAGGGTTTTTGAGGATTTGCTTATCCATTCAATCAAGATTCGAAGGAGCCGATAATAATCCACATTTCAAAGGGGCCAGGCAGCATTATCATGATGGAGTACACGCCAATAAATTTAAGGACACGGGTATGAGCAAGTTATTCATCCTTGGTATCATTTCTGATACACAAGAAAATTATGTGAATGTTTGCACTCTGTGGTCCTCTCTATATTTGAATGACCTAAAAGTCATGATCATTGCCACAGACCTAAAAATGGCCAATACAATAACTGGGGTCATGGCTCATTCTTCTCATTACCCGTGTACGTGGTGTACTGCATCAATAGATCTCTTGAGTAAGTGTGGAAGTTATAGAACCGTTAATAGTTGCCGTGAAAATTCAGACGCCTTCAAGAATAGTGGCAGTAAAAAAATTAATGCCAAGATTTTTTACAGTCACGTATCTCAACCTATTTTTACATCCAGAGACAGAAATCATCGATATAATACCTCCACCTGAACTACATCTAATGCTCGGGGTAGTAAACACGTTGTATGGGTACATGCTGAGGGAATGCGAAGACGATACTGAGAAATGGGCAAAATCGTGCAATGTAAGCAGAGAATTTGTCCATGGATCTCCTGGTTTCGCAGGCAATGCCTGCAAAAATTTGTTGAACAAGATAGATCTGCTTCGGGCAAAATGTAGTGTTCATTGTTTAAAATATGTCAGATGTTTTAATGATTTTTCAAGTGTCGTCAATTCATGTTTCTCAAGTAGTCTTGACGAAAAATTTGACGTGTATATTTCAGAATTTCAAAGAAGTTATTTGGACCTAGCAATACCAATAACGCCAAAAGTTCATCCTGTCTTTTTCCACGTTCCTCATTTTTGCCGAAAAATGGAGAAAGGACTCGGGAACTACAGTGAGCAAGCTATAGAGTCAGTTCACCATGACTTCAAAAATACCTGGATGAATTATAAAGTCCACCATACACATCCAGATTATAGCTCCAAACTTCTAAGAGCTATACAAGAATATAATTCTCGCCATGTTTAAGGTTCAAGGTGTTTCTGGCTTTTGTTCCACAGCCTTGAATAAACAATGACAGTCAAGAGAAGACATTTTTTCGTGTAAGGACTATATTATGATTTGGGCAGCCTAAATAAATTTTGCCTTTTCATTTTGATGTCTCCATGTATTTCAATCAATAATCTTGATTTTCATAATTTTTCAAATAAAGTTGCATTACTTAATTCGATAGATTTCGTCCAATATTACTGATTTGGTCTGGAAAAGTTGATCTTTGTTGAAAATATTAAAACTTTCTATTCTCGATTCTTCTTTCTACAAGAGAGAACAAACAAGCTGCAAAAAAGTCGTAAATTTCCGTATCGTCACCAAAAAAATTTTGAAATTGCGTTGTTTTCAAAACGGCTCCGGGGATTTTGCTAATTTTTGTTTTTTTGGACTTCTCAAACGTGGAACTATCGATCCTTGAAGAAAATAGAGACGTGGTTTTCCGAGCCATTTAAAAGTGGTTCAGACACACCGTGCATGACTGATCGTCTAGCATTTATAGGTACCATGGAAGCGAAAGAGCTAAGTTCAAGAATTTCTGGATGGGCCTTAATTTTATATTTTTTCGGCATTTCGATTTCGGAAAGAGATCACAACTAAATAACCAGAACTCTATGGGGAAGAATTGTATGCACTGCATCTTGATCAACCGCGAGGAGGATGGATTTTTGAGTGATGGGTTCCCAAGCGAGAGCGGACAGGTCGAATAATTAACCGAATAATAATATTGGTCCTGGCCAAGTAAACAGAAGATACTCTTGAAGATTGATGGAAAAACGTAGGCTGAATGCAGATGTAAATGAACAATTTTTATCAATGGTAAATCATTCGATCACCATTTGAATGGAGAATGAAAACACCGGAAAACTTAGCGAGTTTAGTGGAGGGACAAAATTTTACTTCTAACAGCGCCGATTTTAGTAAGCCTTTCTTCTACCTTTTGTCAAATGAAGTTGATCCAGAGAGTTTTTCTACTAAAGTTAATACTGAAATTTTAGACGTGTTATTGTTCTCTTTTTTTTTTTTTTTTTTTTTTTTTTTTTTCTTGTGTCACATGTTTAGCCCACTTAAAAATGAAACGAGATTTACAAAATTTAGTAATTAAAACGCCTTGTTAATCAATATAAATATATACAAAAAAAATGTAAGCGTCGTTTTTCCGTGACCTCCGCAACTCCGTAACTCCATCCAATAAGAAGGTTTCGGTTTGGAACTGAAGAAGTTGGGTTCGGAGATATGGGTGTCAAAAGAGAGCATGCACCTATGAACTTCTTATGGGAAGTCATTGAAGCAGCTGAAAATCGAGTGCCCAAGTGCCCGACACTGACCAAAATGTCCTCAAATATTCTAGAAGAAGAATGTTCTAGAATTTCCAGAATGTTATAGAATCTTCCGGAAGGGTCGATAATGTTCTAGAATGTTCCAGAACGTTCAAGAATGCTCTAAAATATTCTAGAATGTTCCATAATGTTCTATAATTTTCCAGAATATTCGATAATATTCTAGATTCTTCCAGGATGTTCAAGAACGCCAAAGAAGGTTCTGAGTTTGGCTGGATTCGGAGATATGGGTGTCAAAAGAGGGCATGCACCTATGAACTTCTTATGGGAAGTCGGTGAAGCCCGAGACTGGCCAGAATGTCCCTGAATGCTCTAGAATGTTCCAGAATGTTTTAGAATGTCCGAGAAGGTTCAAGACTGTTCTAGGATTTCCAGAATGTTATAGAATCTTACAGAAGGTTCGAGAATGTTCTAGAATGTTCCAGAACATTCGACAAAGCTCTATTATATTTTAAAATGTTCCATAATGTTCCAGAATTTTCCAGAATATTCGAGAATTTTCTAGAATCTTCCAGGATGTTCTAGAATGTCTCAGAAGGTTCTGGACCTTCGAAGACACTTCTGGTGCCGGAACGTGCTTCTGGAACATTATCGAATGTTCCATTATCCTGTTGTGGTGGGGCGTTCCAACCAATTCAGAAGGATATATGTATATGGTCAGTATACTCTTGGAAATCGATTAGAGCCGAACAAAGAAAAGTGAAATTGAGAGAAAGTGAAATAAATTTCAGTAAAATTTTTTAATCGTAATAATTAAGTGAATTGCTTAAGGTAAGTGTATTAAGTGGAATTTTGGTGTGTTAAGTAATATTAATGTTTAATAGGATGCCGAAACGTAAAAGAGGAGAAGATCTTGCCAGTGGTGAACCAAAAAGAACGAAGCAGAAAAATAGCGAAGAAATGAAGCATACGAGGAACTCAGTCAGGTGAGGCGTTCCGTTATGATCCCACTAAAAAGAGTACAACAAACAAAAACGCGTTGTCATTGGAAAAATGGATCAAATGTCTCTGTTCTGCGGTGCTAAGAAATTCAGTAGAGAAACAGCAGGAATGTGTTGCATGAGTGGAAAAATTCGATTAGCACCATTGGAAGTGTCTCCACCAGAATTATTTCATTACATGACTGGAGAGACTCCGGAATCAAAACCGTTTATACAAAATATGAGAGCCTAAAATGCTCGCTTTCAAATGACATCATTTCGTGCTACTTTCATGAGCAGTGAAAAAGTCTATCATAAAGTGGGATGATTGCTAAACGAATCTCATAAATTTTTGCAAATTGTGGACAGTGAGTACACAAGTCATGATATAAATATTTAACAAAGAAGAGAAGGATCACAAAGTATCGCAGAAACACATCGTTCTTAAGGTGTACTTTAATATCCGTTAATTTTTATAAGAGGAGAAGACGGATAAAATTTAATTTTGAAACAAATGAACCCAACTAAAGATGTAGAAACAAACAAAAAACGTAACTTCGAAGGAGTTTTATGCGTAGATAATGATCAGATATAACGAGAGATACAATCATATTACCAATTCCCGTAATTTATGTCAACAATTTTTAGTTGATATTAACACAAAAATAGAGGCTGAACGAATGATATTCATACGACAGAACCGGAAGTAATTGCTTTCAGAAAGTTACATTCACTTGAGAGACGCAATCATGAATGATGGCAACTTTAAGGAAATTGGAAGACTGGTGATTTTACACGGTGTAAATATGAATTCAACATGTACATTTACGGTGTAAATATGAATTCACCATGTACAGAACGTACGATCTCCGGAAAATGGTGGTTTCACTGCCAAAATACTAATGCGAGGTAACCAAGAGATAGAAGTAAATAATCAATGGGTGGTGCCATACAATTCGCTTCTTTCAAAAATGTTATAAGCACACACAAATGTGGAGTATTGCAATTCAGTGAAATCAACTAAATATGTTAACAAATGCAGTGATATGATTGTATTAGCAATAAACAGAGTAAACAGATAACAACATGCGAAAGATGAACTACTTCTGCATAAAATGGGCAGATACATAAATAGTAATGAAGTGGCTTGGTGAATATTGGGTTTCCCAAAACAACATCGAGAACAAGGAGTTGTTCATTTGGCAGTGCATTTAGAAAATGGTTAACGAGTATATTTTAAAAGAGAAACTGCAGAGAGAGAGTAGTCAGTGTAGAACCTTTGAATATGACATTAAGTGCACTTTTCCAACGTTATCACAATGATTATGCATATTATGCATACAATGCAACAAAACGAACCTTTAAACGAAGAAAGCAAGGAACACCAGTCGACGGTCACGAAGGAATCTTCAAAAGTGATGCATTGGGACGAGTGTACACAGTGCATCCAAAAAATACTGAGTGCTTCTATCTCCGAATGTTACTATGAAATTGAAACCGGAAAATGATAACCACTGGGAGTTGGAGTTTTAAGTTATTATTTTTAGTTTTAAGTTATTATTTTTAAGATGAATGTATTAGATTAAATTTTGAATTTCTTTTGACACGTGAATGATCCAAAAATGGAGATGAAAGTAGCGGGCGAGTTGTAAACGGCAGGTAATATGGCCGAAAATTGGAGGAAATTTAACAATCAGGTCAAAATATAGTTAAAATCAAGCGTATTGGACAAGAAAGAATTCAACGTTAAAGCTGCAATACTGTTAAATATTGTTGGAGAGAAATTTAGTCGACGAAAAAAAGGAAATTTTGTCACGGCTTTTAAAAAATATTGTATCCCGAAGAAGAATATTCTTTATGAAAGATATCTTTTCTTCAATCGTAAGCAAGACGCTGATGAAAAATTCGATGCGTTCTTGACAGATAATCGTCACTTAGCGAAATCGTGCGAATTTTGCAACCAAGATGAAACAGCTATGCGGTACAAAATTGTGTTTGGAATACAGAATCTTTCAGTACTAGAAACGCTTATTAAATTAGGAGATCCTAATCTGAAGATGACTACAGAAATTTGTAGAATAGCTGAAGGAACAACGAGCAGTTTAAGCAGATTCAAAAAGGTAAGGTTCTTAGTTTATATAATAAAGCAAATATAAAAGCTGGACATAATGACGATCAAAAATTGTGTAGAAAATGCAACTAAAGGCACGAAAAACTAAAATGTTCGCCCTTTGGACATCGTTGCAAAAAATATAGATTTTACGAGATTTTGTCGGTCTAAAAAAGTTTACGATATAGGTGAAACCGAAAATGATGGAGACGAGTACAAATATTGCGTCGAGGCAGTGCATACAATTAATAACGTGACCAATGGGGTTGGTACGAAAAAGTGTTAATTAATCATAACATATTCGGTTCGGACAATTTTGGACTAAACATTTAAGAAAAGATGTTTAAAGAGGAGTTCGTATTGGTCGGATCAAATTCAACACCCATGTCCTTAAATTCTACGTAAAGCTGCGAATCATTAAAGTCGAAAAAAAAAGAAAAGTTCATCGATGAAAACAAAGAAATTTTCCAAGGTCTTGGCGAATTCCCAGGTAAGTTGACGATCCATTTGAAATAAAATGTTTTTCCCGTTTCGAAAGTAGCGCGGAAAATTTGAGAATTATTATTATTATTGATTGAAGGGCCATGTGGGCGATAAGCCACCTCGCACTGCGACCTAAAAGATCTATTGTGCTGGACCCTACTTAATTATCCGTCCAGTCAATATTCAGGCTTTTAATGAATCTGATAATACTACTGGCCGGTACAAGATACATACTATCCGGGCTCATTGTTCTCCCTCCTAGATGTTGCAGTCTTTGCTGGAAAATGGCTGGGCATTGGGGAAGAACATGTTCCGCTGATACCGCTTCCAGATCGCAGAAGCGGCATCCATATGTCGTACTTAGGCCCATCTTCTTAAGGTGATACCTTAAGGGGACATTACCTGTGAGGAAGCCAGTAAGCAGCCTCAACTCAGGTTTCCTAAGTTCAAGACACTCCTTAACCCTGACAGACGAAGGTGATATCAATTTCTTCGCCTGTCGCAAACCTGGAATTCTGCGTCAGTAGGAGGACTTTTGAACATTCTCCCAGCGTTTTACCGCTGCTCTAAGGTGTCCCTTAGTGACGCCGCAGAAGGGTTCTGGCCCAATAAATGGAGAGGCAGAACCCTCACGGGCGAGGCCATCAGCTGCCTCGTTTCCTTCGATTCCAGTATGTCCTGGCACCCACATAAGTGTTACCTTATTTGAGCCTGCCAGATGTTTAATAAATTTCAGACAATCCCATACCAGCCTTGACTCAACGGTACAAGACCTAAGAGCCTTTAAGGCCGATTGGCTGTCTGATACAATATAAATCTTTGCATCGTTTAGGCCTTTTGCTATGCCTATCCTAGCGCAAAGTTCTATAGCATGTACTTCTGCTTGAAAAATGCTAGCATTGGTACCCAAGGACTTCGAGAGGGTAATGCCACTCCCGTGTATTCCTATCCCCGCCCCATATTTCGTTTTTGATCCATCTGTAAACCATACCATGGACCCTCGTTCAAATGATGGTCCAACTGTACTCCACACATCCCGGTCAGGTAACCTAACACAGAATGGTTTGTGGAAGTCCAGTTTAGCTGGCATACAGTCGGAAGTAATTCCTATGGTAGGGTCTGTCTGAAATTCCTTAAAAATTTCCAGATGACCCACCATATTGCCTGGTTTGATATTTCCTTCCGCCTGCATTTTCAGGGCCATAGTTGCAGCATCCTTTTTAACATGCAGGTGTAACGGTGTCAGTCCGAGAAGTGAGTGCTGAACCTTATTCAATAAGGTTTGCGTTGCCTTCTGCTTAGTTTTAGGCCACCATACAACCGATGCGTAGGTGACCATAGGCCTAATGATTGTAAGAAATGACCAGTAGATTATTTTTGGTTGTAGTCCCCAAGGAACAGTAGTACCGTTTAACGAGGGAGCTGTAAGCGCAAGCTTTTTCCTCCTCGTAAAAGGAACAATGACAGTCTTGTTTGGATTGACACTGAGTCCTTCCTGGTAACACCACTGCCATATTATATTGAGTGCATTTTGCATGCGATCAGAAATGACCAGATCAAACTTGCCTCTGATTATGATAGCCACATCATCCGCATAGCCCTGGACATCAAACCCATGGCTACTCAGAAGGACCAGTAGTATGTCAATAACGAATGACCATAAAAGAGGAGATAGTACGCCTCCTTGGGGACAGCCCTTTACGGCCCTGATGGTTACTGACTCGCCACCTAGTCTGGCAGTAATCTCACGATGTTCCAGCATGGAGCGGATCCACCTAATTGTAGAAAGCGGAACCCATTGCTGCCCTCTCTATAGGGTTCTCTTGGGCTCCTACCACTACTGAATCCGGAAAATAGGTCTCTAGCAGTACCTCTAAGGTTTCCTTCCGATTTTCAGTGAACCTCCCATCTTGCTTCTGGAGAAGTCCTAAACCATTTGAATGATCCCTGGAAAGGACTTTCTGGAGACGAGTTGCAGAGGGCAATTCATTGATTCCCTCACAGAAATTCCTCCAGGTAGCTCTCTTGGATCTTCTTAGTTAGAGATTATATTCCGTCAAGGCCATCCTATACTCGCCACATTCACCGGTGCGTTTAGCCTTGTTGAATAATCTTCTCGTCTTTTTCCTCAGTTTACCCAGCGTCCCGTTCCACCAAGGGACCATCTTTGTGGACTCTCTTCGCTTAACCGGGCAGCTGTTTTCGTAAGCCAAGTATATAGAATTATGCAGCTGGTTTGAACAGATCTCCAAACCCTCTGGAGACTCTATGTTCCCCACAACCGAGGGTATTTCTGATCCGAGTGAGACTCTGTAAGAGTCCCAGTCGGTCAGTTTTGGAACTCTGATTTCCTGCCGCTGCATGGTCTCAGCCGCCAAATCGAATCTGATGTGCAAGTGATCCGATAATGAGGCCTCTTCAGACACATGCCAGTTTTTGACCAAGTCGCTGAAAATTTGAGAAAAAACCAAACAAAATTTTTTTTGGATGTAACAAATTTAAACGGGAGGCCTTGATTCCACATGAGGTACCTAAATACCCATTTGAGAAAATTCGGTGTGACATTCTTTATTTTGGCGGTTGTGATATTATCTTGTGGTAGTTGATTATTTCTAAAAGTGGCTTGAAATCTTGCCATTACAAAATAAACAAGCGAGCGAAGTAATAAACAATCTCAAAATAATTTTTGCCACACATGGTATCCGTAAGACAATCATCTCAGATAACATGCCATTTAGTTCGTTAGAATGTATAAAGTTCAGGAAAGAGTGGAGTTTCCGAGACATTTGAAAGATATTGAATCCAAATTGCATGATAATCAAATAAAAACCAAATTTTATCATGACAAGTCTTCAAAGTCAAGACAACCATTTCAACCTGATCAAAACCTAGTTTATAGGAACCGTAAAACTTGGAAACCAGCCAAGATCTTGGAAAATCCCTCTTTTGTTTAGACAAAAATTGTTAAGGACAATGGGTGTCATCTATCTGTACTAATGCCTTTGACCTTCAGGTCAATTTTCAAGCCCATTTGAAGGTCACTGTCATTTTTTTTTTAAAGAAAACCCATATTTTTGACACCGGAGAGTGGGAAATTTAACGTCCGAATATGTATTTTCTAAAACGACCCAACCAAAGTCACCAAAAGGAATTTATTTTAGTTTAATGCTTAAATAAACAAATTTTTTTTTTTTTTAATTTTCAGAAGTAAAAGTTGCCAAATTGAACTTACGAATGATTTATGTAATATCATCAACTGTCCAGATGAATTAATAGATAAAGTTTAGCCGAACATTGTTCAAAATTATACAAACTGATTATTTGAAAGAGCATTTTTAACAGTAAGAAATGAAGTAGTGGCCGATTCCAGGCGAGGGAAGAAATCAATCATTTCAATTGTTGAAAGATTAAAAATAGGATCACCAATTATTTTGTTAAGAAATTTAGATTTCACCAACCATTATTTAATGGAACAAGAATGACCGTGAAACATAATTAAATAAAAAGCAAAGTTTTCTTTCACTAAATTAAATACAACTAGATTTATAATTTCTGTATTTAAAGGTTAATTTTTTAAATTCACATTTGATAGGAGCTGGCTGGCTTGTTTATAAATGAAATTAAACTTTTGCGGTCATCACTCTTTCTTCACGAATTCAAGAGATTAACACTCTACAATCTCAAACAACCATCTCAAATTACATACTTTGGTCGATAATATAAAATTTTGATTGGAATCAGAGATTTAAGAACAAGTTCGTTACAATCAGATTGAAGATAACAAATTTTGTGCGAACACCTGTTTCATGGTGCGAAAACAA
The DNA here is from genome assembly GCA_958295665.1 of Tipula vernalis. Classification (NCBI taxonomy): domain Eukaryota; kingdom Metazoa; phylum Arthropoda; class Insecta; order Diptera; family Tipulidae; genus Tipula; species Tipula vernalis. Next base: position 90,624,190 of record OY282560.1, on the reverse strand, counting down.
AAGGCAACAAAAAAATTAATGATTTTTCCGTTACATGTGTCTTGGTCGCATTAAAAATAAATCGTTATGAATGGTATTATCAGAGTAGTTCAATAAACTTACTTACCACTGATCTAGAGCACAGACACACACACACAACATAAATATTTAAATGACATAGTTTGTAAGTAATAAGTAAGAAGTTACACATACCTGTTCTTTAATCGTACCAATTTAACAACACCTTTTGGTAATCGCGTTTCAATGTAATAATCTAATTTATCCTTAAGCTCCTCATTGTTGCTGTCATCGTCAACAAGAATTATTTCTTTGATAATTTTTTTATCACCCGTATTCAATACACTATGCACCGTACGTATAAGTACACTATATGGTTCATTAAAAAATATGATAATTATAGTGGCCGTTGGTAGGCCATTCAAATCGTATACTTGGTTGCGGCACAACGGATTCCGAGCATCCGGTGTCGTACGATTATAACTTAAGTGTTCACTTAGCTCTTCATTGAGAGCAATTATTGCTAAATTTTTATCACCCAATTCTTTTGATTCACCCGATAATGTTACCGATTCACCATTATCACCCAGCTTAGGAACTTGTTTCTTAAAATCATTACGAATTAATTTCTCGTATTTATTAATATCATCAAGACCAATAATTTCATTTATATCATTATTATTACTATTATTCCGGCTATTTGTTTCCCTATTTATTGTTATATATTTAAAGTAGAATAAAAAACATATAATCACGATAGAAAATATTATAAATTTTGAATAAAAATTACGACGTAAACTACGTATAAACATTTTATATTATTATAAATAGTTTTATTATTTATAATTATTAATTAATCACAACAGTAAAACAAAATTGAAATGTAAAAATTCTAAAAACTACTTCTAGTCCGAATTCACATAGTCGGGGTTTTGTGTATGGCACATTCATTACACTATAAACTACTATGTTTTGGATTCTATTTTGTTACAAATAAAAACACTTATCTATTATATATATTCACATAATGCACTTTAAACATATTTATGTTTAATTTTTATCTTAGGTTTTGTTTAAAGAGTTAGTATTTTTTTTGTAATTTGTAAATACATAAATAAATAATAAAAAAATAAAAAATGTTTGTCTTGATAATGTGACAGTACTTTGAAAAATGAACAAAAAAAAATAAATAAAAATGTTTCTGTCAAAATTGTGAAAATAAAAAAACAACAGGTATAACGGAACTGCATTATCGATAAACGGATTTATGGTTCTCGTGCTTGAATATAGATGGTGCATTATGAGGAGTAGAGAAAAATGGTGGTTATTTGATTTTTGATAGTTTAGAGTAGAGTTTTATTTAGTTTTCTATTTTCACTTTAAGTTTAACGTGTAGTACAAACTGTGGTATTTCGTATTTTTAAATTTGAATTTTGCTGAAATAACAAAAAACCTCATGCGCCATTAACGTTGATACAATCGTTTGTTTATTTTAATTAACCGTTTTACATGGTGTCAGATGAAGGTTCATGAAAAAATTTTAAAAATTAGTCATTGAAATTTAATAAATAATTAAAAAGGACGAGGTTCAAGATACGACTGAACCGCAAAATTTACCACATAAATCTACAAGTTCTATGCTGGCATTCTTTTTTTGTGGGTATTAAAATATTTTAGCTGCTTCAGTGAGAGAAGGACGAAAGAAAGAATGAAACAAGTTGAGTGTAAGCAAAGATTGGTTTGTTCAGATATTTTTACCAGCTATTATATTCTTTGATTTATTTAATTTAATTATTTGTATAAAAATACCATCTTTGGATAATCACAATCCAGTGGTGATTAGTAAATGAATAGAACTAAAAATTTAAGCAATTCACTTGAAAATGCATCAAACCAATCACGATTGAAAGAATTAAAAAACGAATTTTTAAAATTGGTTTGCTGACGCCAAAATGGATAGTACGTTTTGGGATGAGGTGTTTCGTTCATTGATTTTACAACCCAACGATACAGAATTGGACAGTTACACCGAAGCCAGACTGGACGTATTGGGATTCACTTACGTCAAGGTTGAAACCGACGAATTGAAACCGACCAAGGTTGAAACCGACGAAACTGTACATTGCTCGATCACGACGAAATCCATTGTTGGGACGTGAATGGCTAAGACAAATTAAATTGGATTGGGCCAAGATTTTTAAGCAGTTTCAATAGGAACAGAAGGGGGAAGTAAGTACATTGCAATCAAATATACATGCTGCAATAAAATGCGAAAAAAATTTGAAATTACAATCGCTGCTACAAAAATACGAAAAATTATTTCCAAATACAATGGGTTGCATCACTGGTTTTAAAGCACGTTTACACGTGAAAAGTAATGCCATTCCAGTGTTCATAAAGGCACGTCGGGTTCCATTTCCATTAATGCAATCAGTGGAAAAGGAATTGGATAAATTAGTTGAGGACGATATTATGGAAAAAGTGGACACTAGCGATTGGGCTACACCAGGTGTGTCTGTGCGCAAAGCGAATAATCGAGTCCGTATATGCGACGACTACAAAGTGACAATCAATCCATGGTTAGAAATCGATGAATACCCATTGTCATCTATTGATGAATTGTTTGCGTCTATGGCCGGTGGCGAGAAGTTTTCAAAAATCGATTTGTCAAAGGCATATTTACAATTGCAAATACATCCAGATGACAGAAAATTGCTTACCTTAAACACACATAAAGGATTGTATCGTCCTAAACGTTTAATGTTTGGGGTGGCTTCTGCTCCAGCGAAATGGCAAAAATACATGAAACAATTATTAAGAGACATTGATGGCGTAGTTGTATTTTTGGATGATATTAAAATCACTGCTCCTGATGATATTACACATTTTCTACGTTTACAAGAGGTTTTCAAAAGATTAAATGAAAGGAATATGCGGGTGAACTTGGACAAATCGGAATTTATGAAGGACCGAATTGAATATTGTGGATATTTAATTGATCGCCACGGTATTCATAAAATATCAAGTAAAATGGATGCCATACAACAGATGAAACGTCCTACATCAAAGGAAGAAGTGCGATCATTTGTCGGCTTAATAAATTACTACGGTCGATTTGTGCAGAATTTAAGTACAATGCTACATCCATTGTACAAATTAATAAAAGATGGTGTTGAGTTTAAGTGGAATACAACCTGCGAAAAAGCGTTCATCGATGCGAAAAATGTCATGCAATCGGATACAGTTTTGGTTCATTACAATCCAAAATTACCACTAGTGTTAGCGGTTGATGCAAGTCCGTACGGTGTAGGGGCTGTGTTGAGTCATACATTTCCAGATGGCACAGAGAGGCCAATTCAATATGCACCACAAACGTTATCCGATGTTCAAAAACGATACAGTCAAATCGATCGTGAGGCATATGCAATTATTTTTGGTGTGGAAATTTTATCAGTACATTTTTGGCAGAAAATTTACATTGTGTACGGACAACAAACCGATTGCTCAAATCATTTCACCGAACGCAAGTTTACCTGTACTATCTACTACAAGAATGCAACACTACGCTATATTCTTAAGTTCATTTGATTACGTGGTACGGCATAAAAAATCAAATGAAAATGCAAATGCTGACGCGATGTCTCGATTACCAGTTCCGAATACAACCAATACAATCGAAGAAACTGATGTAATCGAAATTAATGCAATCGAAAATTTGCCAGTGACTACAATCGAACTTGGTGAAGCTACAAAAAAGGATCCGACCGTGAAAAATTTAATACATGCGTTGAAAATTGGTCGCGAGTGCAATGGAACTGATCGTTTTGGTATATCAATCAAACTGAATTTACATTACAACAGGATTGTCTAATGCGTGGTATACGTGTGTACGTACCAACGGAATTACGAAAGCAAGTGTTGGATGAATTACACACTGCACATTTTGGTATGACTAAAATGAAGGCATTGGCAAGAGGCTATTGCTGGTGGAATAATATGGACAAAGAAATTGAAGAAATGGTGATAAATTGTAATTTGTGTCAATCTCATCGTGCTCAACCGAGTAAATTACATCCAGTCCATTGTTGGGAAACGCCAACAAAACCATTTCAACGTGTGCATGGGGATTTTGCGGGACCTATACACGGACAATATTTATTCGTGTTGGTCGATGCGTATACAAAATGGCCAGAAGTTCATATTTTGCCGAATATTACTGCGGATACAACCATTCAAACATGTCGGGAAATTTTCTCAACATTTGGTATTCCATCAGTTTTTGTTAGTGATTGGGGTACGCAATTTTTATCGCATGAATTCAAAAAATTTTTACAATCAAATAGTATCCAACATAAACAAGGTGCACCATATCATCCGAGTACGAATGGACAAGCAGAAATTTACGTGAAAATGATTAAAGACAAGCTAAAAACTATTAAAGCTAAACGAAGTGATTTACGAATGGAAGTTGCAAATATTTTGTTGTCTTACAGACGAAGTATACATCCTGCTACTGGGCGATCACCATCAATGCTTATGTTTGGTCGACAAATACGTTCCCGTTTAGATCTAATGATGCCAGTCGAAAAACAAATAAACAAATCGCATGAATGCAATCAACCAAAACCGAAATTGAATATTGCCGATCGTGTTGCTGTGCGTGATTATTTATCTAAAAACAAATGGCAATTCGGCAGAATCATCGACAAAGTGGGTGTTTTACATTTTTAAGTGAAATTGGATGATGGTCGTGAGTGGAAGCGACACATTGAACAAATACAAAAAGTTGGTGATAATTTGCAACCATTACCTGGTATTCAACAAGATCTCGATGATTTGATACAAAATCAAAATACAACAGATCAACAAAATAATGTAAAAACACAGCCATCTATGCAACATGATAATTCAACAACCGAAAATGAATCATCAAACATTCCTACAGAAATTCCAAATACATCGATACCATCTACAACACAGGCAACAGTCGTTTCAGGAATGTCAAGTGGAATTGTGCAAACGGAGGCTCCAGTAGAGTTGCGGCGATCCACACGACAACGAAAGGCGCCGAAACGTTTAGATTGCTAACATACAAAAGGTACGAAATTATATTCACAGAAGAATTACTTGCGAGGGGAAGAGCTGTTATATCTTAACCACCAGTGTAAACTCATCATATAAAACCATTAGTGTAAAGACGATTGATAGCTATATTCATTCCAAACATACATATACTTTTTTGTACGCCATTATAATAAAGAGAGTCAGTCAGCAATCCCAGTTAATATACTGCGTTTTACTTATCTACAAAATACATAATAGTTTTCATTAGGTGGTTTTATCAAAGCTTGTTCTTTAGGTTCACAGTTATTGTCGACATGCGGCTGAACTTCCGTTTTGATTGGAATCTTTGTTTGCGATTTATGAAGGTGATGATAGTTTCTTCGATAAAGTTTTCCGTTGTCCGACCGTACGATTACTGACCTTGGGCTTTCTAATTGTTGCGTTACTCTAGCGCTGATCCATTCTCTCGGAGCTACTTGCATCCTTACGTTGTCGTTGACTTTTAGGTCTGGTAAGTCTCTGGATCCGTGATCTGCATATCCGTGTTTGCCTTTATTGCGTAATTTAGCAATGTTATCGTTTACATTTTCTCTTATTTTTGGTTTTAAAATATCAGAACTGACTGGTAGTATAGTTCTAGTAATTCTGGACATTAACCGTTCATTCGGAGATCCTAATTCCGTATTTCTTGGAGTGTTTCTTAAATTTTGTAAGGCTAGATACACATCAGTATTATCCTTTTGATATTTCTTAAGCAATAATTTAACCGTCTGCACTGCCCTTTCGGCAAGTCCATTTGCTTTTGGATAGTGTGGACTTGAGGTGTTATGCTTAAACTTCCATTGTTCTTGTTATATCCATGTGAACATAGCACCCCTGGCAACCCTGATGATAAACATTTTATGTACATACATCATGTAAACGTATTAGACATTATGAATAAATAACAGTATGAAAAAAGACGCGTTTATATTAGTGGCGACGAGGATAAAAATTAAAAATTAAAATTGTAAAAATTAATGAAATAAGCAACAGTCTTAAATAATAATAATAAAAAAAAAGCAAATTACGTCGACAATTGCGGCTGACAGTGTCAGTGTTTCAAGAAAAAAAAAAAAAAAACAAGTTTATGTGCACATGTGGTGGGAACATAACCTACATTAGTGAAAAATAAATTTATCTGTCGCTACGGATCTGTTGGTATACCATTAAACATTTCCATTTACAATGACAGATTATACAATTTTTGAGAAATACGAAAAGAAGACATTTTGGTCGCGTTGGGTCGAGCGTTTTGAGGGAGTAATGCAAATCGTGCATACACCAGATGAGAAAAAAGCGCCTCTACTACTCCATTACATGGGTCAAGAAGCATTTGATGTTCTTTGTGATAAAATTGCACCGGATAAACCAAAGAACAAAACTTACAAAGAAATCGTCGACATGCTTACAAAAGTGTACGATCCAGCTCCACTGGAGATCATGGAGAATTACCGATTCCATCTAAGGAAACAAGCTGACGATGAATCGGTTGATGAATTCTCGATAGCCTTACGAAAACTGGCAATCAACTGTAAATTCGGGGCTTATCTAACTACAGCTTTACGTAATCAAATCGTATTTCGACTACGCAGCGCCCGAATCCAAAGCCGCTTGTTGGAAACCGCGGACCTTACACTTGACAACGCTTTAACTATAGCTAAAGCAATGGAATTGTCTGAAAAGGGGGGGAGCAGAAATTCAACAGCAGAAGGAATCAATGCAGTCATTCAACTTCATTGCACAAAAATGTGTAAGAAAGTCGAAAGTGGAACCATCGAAAAGTAACAACATGATAGCGGAATCAAAGATGACATACAGCACAACGTCAAAAAGTTTTTGTTATCGCTGCGGTAGTAAAGATCACCGAGCCAAGACGTGTTCACACCGAAATACAGTTTGTACATTTTGCAACATCAAGGGGCATCTTCAATCTGTGTGTTTCAAAGCGAGGAAAGATAGCCAGAGTACAAATTACATCGAGGATGACACAACGGATTGTACTGAAGATATTTTTACTATTGCCGAATTTTCTAACCCAAGCAAATTTCCAAAATTTTTTGTTAACCTAAAAGTAAATGATATCGTTTTGGGTTTCGAGGTCGACAGTGGGTCTCCGGTAACGATTGTTAACAACAATTACAGGACGAGGTACTTCCCGGATGAACAGTTGCAATCAACAAACACAAAACTCGTGAGTTACTGTGGTACGGAGATCAAAGTGTTTGGTTACATTGTCGTGTGTGTCAATTCTGGTGTTGAGTGTCGCGATCTAAGACTTTACGTATTCGAATCAAATCGTTAACCACTACTTGGCCGTGAAAGGTTACACAACATAAAACTCGACTGGAACACAATAATAAACAGAAAGGGGGAACAAGTGTCTTTAATCAAATCAGTGGACATAAATAAAAAATTACAACAGCTCAAAGACAAATATATATATATATCGGTATTTGGAGATTTCCGCGTATCCGTTTAAAAGAGAGCTCACAACCTATTTTCATAAAGGCAAGGAAAATACCATTTGCTTTATGAGACGCGGTGGAACAAGAACTCGAGGATTTGGAACAAAACGGCATCTTACAAAAAGTCGATTCATCCAGATGGGCTACACCCATTGTTCCTGTCAAAAAGAAGGGTGATAAAGTCCGCCTATGTGGGGACTATAAAATTACGGTGAATCCTCGTATACTAGTCGAGGAACGTCCACTTCCTACGATTGAAGATCTCTTTGCGTCAATGGCGGGAGGTGACAAATTTTCAAAAATTGACCTACATAAAGCATACTTGCAAAAATCCAGATGATCGGGAAATATTGACGTTAAGTACGCATCGCGGCTTGTTTCAGCCAACGAGACTTATGTATGGTATTGCATCTGGACCAGCAAAATGGCAGCGAGAAATTGAGCAAATTCTGAAGGACATCGAGGGAGTATCAGTGTTCTTGGATGACATCAAAATTACAGCGCCTAATGACGAATCTCATATGCAACGACTTGAGCAAGTATTGGCGCGATTGAACAAGTACAACATGAGAGTAAATTTCAATAAATGCGAGTTCATGGCACCTGAAATCGAATATTGTGGTTACAAAATCGATCGGCATGGTATTCACAAAATTCAAAGCAAAATCGAGGCAATTACACAGATGGCGGAACCAAAAAATAAGGATGAGGTTCGTGCATTCCTTGGACTGATAAATTACTACGGACGATTTTTCAAAAATCTCAGCACGGTTATTTACCCTCTGAATAATCTGCTGAAAGATAAAGTCAAATTTGTTTGGGACGAGGGATGCAAAACAACATTTCACAACCTGAAAATGCTAATCCAATAGGAGATATACTTAGTACACTACGATCCAAAAATGCCGTTAGTATTGGCTACTGACGCCAGTCCAGTTGGTGTGGGGGCGGTACTGAGTCACGTTTATCCGGATGGGAGTGAAAGGCCTATACAATTTGCATCGCAAACCCTATCTGATATACAGCAACGATACCCACAGATTGACCGTGAGGCATACGCCATCATGTACGGCGTTCGGAAATTCTATCAGTACGTTTACGCTCGTAAATTTATTTTGATTACTGATAGTAAGCCTCTAATGCAAATTCTTTCACCGGACAAGGGACTTCCGACATTATCAGCTACACGAATGCAGCACTACGTAATATTTCTGCAGGCATTCGAATACGAAATACAATATCGCAAATCATCGGATCATTCAAACGCGGATGCCCTGTCACGATTGCCGCGTGCCGAAACAAATACAAGTATCGAACTTATCGACCTGATCAAAATCAACGCAATCGAAACGTTACCGGTGACTGTCGATCGACTACGAGAGGCTACGACTAATGATGATACGGTGAAATATTTGATCGAGGGACTACAGACAGGAAAGATAGTCAAGCCTGATCAAAGGTTCAATATCGAACAAACGGAGTTTACACTTCAGAGTGGATGCCTTCTACGTGGACTCCGAGTTTACATTCTAGAAAATTTACGACAGCAAGTGTTGCAAGAACTGCATACAGCACATTTTGGGATTACGCGGATGAAGTCATTGGCCAGGAGTTTCTGCTGGTGGCCAAAACTGGATAGCGACATTGAAAATTTGTCGAAAAACTGCTTACAATGTCAAAAAACAAGATCGAATCCAAAGAAAGTTCCGACACACGTATGGGAAGCAGCGAAATATCCATTTGAAAGACTACATATTGACTTTGCCGGGCCATTCATGGGTAAATATTTTTTTATTCTGGTCGACGCCTACAGCAAATGGCCAGAAATACATAGTATTCCAAACATTACAACGGAGATTACAATTAATATATGCCGGGAGATATTTGCGAAATTCGGGATTCCGGAAATGATGGTGAGTGATAACGGAACTCAGTTTACGTCCGATACACACAGGTTGAGTGCTCCGTATCATCCAGCAACGAAGGCACATACAAACATTCAAAAATAAATTGAAAGCCATAAATTGTGACCGGGAGGACATAAGTAAGGAATTGTGCAAGATCTTACTAAATTACCGTCGTACACCCCATGCTACAACTGGCATTTCACCATCATTACGAATGTTCAACCGACAAATCCGTTTGCGTCTTGACATAATGTTGCCAAAAGATGGGGAAAAACAAAATAGATGCAAAGAAGTCCAAGCTAACATCAGAAAATTAAACGCTAATGATCGTGTCTCTGTTCGTAACTACTTTGGCGACAGAAAGTACAAATTCGGAACAATCGTACAAGTGCCTTGGTTCACTTCACTATCTGGTAAAATTGGACGATGGACGTACTTGGAAGCGACACATTGACCAAATACATCGAATTGGATCAGAAATTCAACAACCTACAGCTGATACGATTCCATACCACTATGATGGAAGGGAAGATCGAGACCTCGTTCCAGTGGTGAGCACTGAAATTACAAGTCAACAAACTCCAACACGGGAAGTTACAATTCAGCCTACATCGGAGCCAAAACAGACAACAATGGTTGCGGAAGCTAGATCCACTCCACAACAATCAAGACCGAGACGACCGATCAAACCAAACGTTCGTTTGACATATGATGAGAATTTTGAACAGTCAATGTAAAAAAAAAAAAAAGTATTGAATTTAAATAAAAAGGGGAAACCTGTTATAAATCCATGTGAACATAGCACCCCTGGCAACCCTGATGATAAACATTTTATGTACATACATCATGTAAACGTATTAGACATTATGAATAAATAACAGTATGAAAAAAGACGCGTTTATATTAGTTCTGCAAAATTTTTGAACTCTTTGGATGAGTATTGTGTGCCATTATCGGACTCGAAAATCTCTGGGTTTCCAAAGATTGCAAAATATTTTTTACAGAAATTGATTACTTCCAACGAGTTGGAGTGCATTAACCTTTCGAATTCTACAGAGCCCGAATAGCTGTCGACTAATAATATATAATTATTTGAGTCAAAGTTAAACATGTCCAACGCAACAATTTGAAATGGGTAGTCTGGAATGGCTTTCAGAATTATCAACTGTTTGTTGTTGGCTCGTTGGGTAGCTTGATAGATACTACAATTTTCTACGTAGTCTATGACATTTTTTTCTAAATTTTTCCGGTAAAATGCTTGGCGTATTCTCTGTAATGTACTTTGAATATCCAAATGACCCAAGTGTGCTGTTTTTAAAATTTTCTCTACCTGCTTGATGGGAATTACTATTTTACTTCCTTTAAATAGTATACCTAAATGCTTTAGTTCATTTGGAACTTTATTATGTTCTGGAAATCCGTTTAATATGTATTTTTTCAAAGTTGACAAATTTTCGTCTTGGTTCGTGTCGTTAACCAAGTTGTTTCGCGCTGTTGGTGACATTGGTACAATACCGTCTATTTCCAATTCTTCCTCATTGCTGCAATATGGGTCATCGATATTTTGCACATCACGACTTAACAAGTCCACTATCGGTATATCCTTGCCTTTTCGTTATATTATTTCTGGATTATACGGGTAAACCTCTAACACAATCCTTTGTAATCTTGCTGGTGTGGCTTGCAAATTTTTTTTAAAAATAGATTCTAGCGGTTTGTGATCCGTTTCGATAGTCAATGATCTTCCATATATGTATTGGTGAAACTTTTTGCAGGCAAATCGGACTGCCAGAGCTTCTTTTTCTATCTGTGGAAATCTTGTTTCAGTTTCCGTCAAAGATTTCGAGCTGTAAGCTATTGGATAATACTGCTCCTAATGCCTTTGAACTGGCATCCACTGTAAGTTTTGCCGGCAGGTTAACATTGTAATATCCAAGCACTAGCGGCGATGAAAGGAATGTGACACGAATGACACGAATTGATTATTTTTCTTTAATAGCTCTCTTAGTGGGGCGGGGACTTCCGAGCAATTCGGTATGAAATTTGACAAATGTGTTATCATACCCATCAGTCGTTGAATTTGACTGATATTATTAGGTATTTTTATGTTTTTAATAGCCAAAATTTTTTCCGAATCTGGTCTGATGCCTTCTTCTGACAATAGATGCCGTAAAAATTTAATATTTTTAACATTAAATTGGCACTTTTCTTTATTTAGTTTGAAACCGCTGTAATTTAGCGCTTTAATTACTCGATCCGTTATCTTTTGCAGCTCTTCTAACCGTTGATGCATAAATTAGGATATCATCCTTTGAATATTCTGTATTTGGGATATTTGCTATAATCCCTTGCATCACTTGCTGGAACACCTCTGGTGCTGAGGCGAGCCCAAACGGTAACCTGAGACAGGTGTATCTTCCCCATGGTGTTGAAAAAGCCAAATATTGTTGACTACATTCCGATACTGGGATTTGCCAAAATCCTTTTTTGCAGTTCAGCAACGTGAAATATTTCGCCTTCTTTATTTTTGCTGCAATTTCCTCTAATGTTTGTAAGGGAAAATGTCTTCTCAAAATACTATGATTTACTTGCGATGGATCAATGCAAATCCTTAATTTTTTTTTTTTATTTACTATTACGAGGGGCGACACTGCTGGCGTTGGAGTAGCTATTTTTTTTATTACTCCTAATTTTTCCTTGTTGTCCAATTCCTTCTTCACATCATCTCTGATGGCGTACGGTATTCTCCTAGCAGGTACAATCTCAAATTTTGCATCTTCTTTTAGATCAATATCGTACTCAAAATTTTTTATACAACCTAATCCTTTAAATATATCTTCATGTGAACCAAAACTGTCGATTTTTAATCAAATTTAACGATTGGCATGCATTTAATCCTAATATAGGTGTTTTCGACCTTTTGATGGCATTAAGCACGATTTCAAAACTTTGATTGTTTTTATTTTCGATCAACAGTTTGGTTTGCCCCATAACCTTTATTTTGTGTCCACTGTATGATATTAAGTATTTTGTACGTGAATCGTGCAGTTCTCACCCTACCTTGTTCATTAAGTCAATGTCAACTACATTACATTGGGCACCTGTGTCCAGTTTAAACTTTTCACAAATTGATTTATTAATTTTAAATTATTCTAACCAACAATTATTTTTTACTTTAGTATTTTTAGTTTCTTCTATAAATAATGAATCAAGAGTTTCCTCGTCATAATCTGAATTAGTCTGTACTTCATTTACTTTTTGATTTTTCTTACTTCTACATGCGACTGCAAAATGATTTCTTTTTTTACATTTATTACAGATTTGTCCAAAAGCTGGACAACTACGCGAACTATGAATCGTTTTGCATCTATCGCACATATAAGTTTTCTCTTTTGAAACATTATTTTTATTATTTCTACTATTAATATTTTTATATATACATACTTATTTTATTTATCTCACTTACATCATTGCCTCCCTTGGTTCCCGTTGTTCTTAATGTAGACATCTGCTTTACCATTGATTCATGTACCTTGCACGCGGTGATGGTTTTTTGTAAGGTTAGGTTTTCCATTGCCAATAATTTTTCCCGTAAGTTTTCCGCATTTATACCGATTATTATTTTATCACGTAGCAGATCATCCTCAATTTCTCCATACTCGCATTTTACTATTTGCGACTTGATTTTAGTGAAGTATTCAGCAAACGTTTCGTTTGCTTGTTGGAGTTTTCCGAAAATGTACCGTTCGTAAGTTACATTTGACTTTGGCGTGAAAAAATCATCAAACTTTTTTATTATTACTTCAAATGTCGCATTTTCTTTTAGTCCGAATGTTTCGAAAATTTAACTGCTTCCGGTCCAATGCAGATTAATAATGTTGCAACTTTTATGTTGTCGTCTTTTGTGCTCAATCCACTTGCCACTGCGTAATAATTGAACAATTTGATCCACGTTTTGCATTCATTGCCACGGTCATCCGATAATATTAAGGCTTTTGGTGGTCTTAATCCTTTCATAATTTTTATTATTAATCTTTATTTTTCACTTTATTTATTTAATCCCTATTCTGACACCATGTTATGTGGTTAGGATATATGATGGAAACACGTGTTGTTTATCAGACGTTAAGTATACGAGTGTATAGTTTATTCACGATGTTTTTACATGAGCTATATCTATGATATATGTAATTACAATACGTTTACATGTATCCCTTATAATATTATTATGTTACTATAACGTAACATATATATCGCTATGTAACAAATATCAATCATCTTAAAATATTTGGAAGCAAGTTAGATCAGACGGCAACCCATTTGACATTTTTTTTGCTATGACAATACTGCAAACGCTTACAGAATAGTTGATACAATTAAAAAACGTATTTACATAAGTAGAGATGTAACGTTTATTGAGGACTTATCAGAGAAATTAAAATCTACCAAAGAAGAACAATCGAAGATGATATACTGGAAGCAACCAAAGAAATTGATGAAAACCAGTGGGACAACGTGTAATAGTGAGGTTAGGGGCAAGACCTTACCCCTCAGTCCAGCTAAGGAGGATGGCTTGGGATACGGTGAGGGACAAACGAGACCTTGATTTAGCCGTGAGTACTTTATGAGGAGGACAGGATAAACCTTATGTCTAACTTCGTCGTACTTAGGCCCGTTTTCTTAAGGTGATTCCCTAAGGGGACGTGACCTGTGAGGAAGCCAGTTAGCAGCATCAACTCAGGTTTCCTAAGTTCAAGACACTTCCTTACCCTGACTGACGAAGGTGATACAAATCTCTTCGACCGTCGTAAACCTGGAATTTTGCGCCAGTAGAAGGTCTTTTGCACATTCTCCCAGAGTTTTACCGCTGCCTTATGTATTCTATATGAATTTATTAAGTGTTTTGTATGAGTGCAACAAGCAATTTATGTTGCAATTAGGTTGCGCTGATTGTAAAACATCAAATCCATGTTGTACTCATAAGTAAAGTTGATCGATTTTTAGATTTTTTGGCTGTGGGTTTGTTGAAACGTATACATGAAAAAAATGATACAAACCCGTTACAAAGAGAAATATATCACAATGATAATTGTCAATTACGCGTTGACCTTCGTTATGCCGTCTGAAATTTTTCTTGAAATTCACTGAAAAAAAAGTTCCCGTTGACTTTAGTATAAAGCAATTTAAATTATTGACTGAATTTCAAGAATACAGGCACTGATGGTGTAGTGAATTATAAAATTTTTGTAAATCAGAAAATTAAGGAGGCCATTCACTCATAATACGTCTACTAACCAAAGTAGAAATATCATTCTGACCAACGCCAGAACCTCAAGTCACATCATCGCACCAATCGGCAACTGCATCAGTAACCACAATCGCAGCTCTATGCTTCTAGTGTCATTAAACCCGCAGGATCCTCGATTATAGTTCCACATGGTTAAAACCCTATTTGAGTTCAGTCGGGTAACGAGGTAGACGACGCAGTACCACCATTTCTTGTGTGCCCTCAAAGAACGAATAAGCAGTGAAGTCGGCGATATAATAGTGGAGCCATTGTCACAGGCACCGTACTTGTACCTGAAGAGGATGATCCTCGATAGATTAGGAGAATCGTGACAGACGGCAGATTCACAGAATTTTGCGAGGCATTGAGGTGAGCGACATGAAGCCATTTCAATTGTTCCGATAGTTGAAAGTCAGCGATGGATCTGCCGCCAGTGATGAGCTGTTAAAAACATTATGCTCGAAGAGATTTTCATCACTGGTAGAACAAATATTAGCTCTAACCGCCAAATCCCTGTTAGCCACGAACCTAGCCGGTGCACATGGCGACGTGCCACAATCCAGGTCAAAATGGTCGCCTCAAAATTTACGATAAATCAACGAACACAAATTATTTCATCGATACAAGGGTTGACGTCTGTCGTATTTTTCGTGTTTATTTATTAAACTTTCTGTATATTTATTTGCACAATAAAACAATTTATTAAAGATTATAATATGATTTTTATTGGATTACTTCATAACTCCATTTCTGCGATTGCAATTCTCATGATGGAGGAAAAAAACACACTCGCCACCTATCTTCATTATCTACATTTTACATTATTAAAGGTCGAACTATCATGAGCATATTAGCTTAAGGCTGAAATATGTATAAAAATATAAAATAAAAATAAAATACTAACAGAAAGAAAAACTTGGACTTTTTATATAATAACGTTTTATTTGTTAATAGAATACGGAGCAACTAAATTACGTCTTTCGAGTCTCGTTTTGTAAGCGTTACGGAGCGGACCAAAAAAAGTGAATAAATTAAGTCGCAATATGT
Source organism: Tipula vernalis (assembly GCA_958295665.1). Classification (NCBI taxonomy): domain Eukaryota; kingdom Metazoa; phylum Arthropoda; class Insecta; order Diptera; family Tipulidae; genus Tipula; species Tipula vernalis. Next base: position 90,608,381 of record OY282560.1, on the reverse strand, counting down.
GGTTCCGGGTACTGCGTAATTCCGTATAAGGCCCATAATTTCGTACACTGAGCGAAGGAGTCACCTTTTTTACGACTTATAAAAAACACGTTTGTAAAAAAGACTCAGGATCTGCTCAATATTAATTGACGCGATCCATAATTCATCGTGCACTAATGATAAGAGCCTACGCCATTTTACAACGTGATCACACTTATAATAACTCACACTTATAGTAAATACAAAAATTACCACATATTAAATATTGGCACGGATTGGTTTTAGCTGTCTCACTTGACAGGCGACGATGGCAAATTTTGGAAAAGGAAGATTTAATAATGTTTTTTTAATTAAATAAACAGCGATTTTTAGTTATTAATATTTCCACACCAAGAAATAAATGGCGCCACTTTGACTGAGACAGCTAAAACCAATGCTAGCCTAAATATTAACAAAACTAAAAATATAACCTATCCAGTGCCCCAGGATTTCCCTTGAGAAATTTCTGTGGGTTTTTCTGGAAAAATATAACTCACTGGTCCTATGGATTGAAAGATCTGACCTGAGCAAATTTAAAAAACAAACAAACAAACAAACATAAATTACGTCTTTTTACTACGACGATTGTACAGTAATAATTCTTCTCTTTCTCCTCCCAAATATATTTTATTTTAGTACACGTAGGTACTATACCAACTAAATGAATATTAAATTATATAAAACAAATCAACTAACTAATAACAGATGGCTCTGCCTTCCATAAAATAATTCAATGTAAAATCTTTTTACATTCGGCCATCCTGCAATAGAAGTTGGCCTCAATCTTCTTCAATTTCGTCATTTTCTCCAAACTCATCATCGTCAGGAACTACTACTAATCGCAGATGATCGGATGGTATAACTCCTCGAAACCGGCGTCTTCCATCATCGTCGCTAACATCCTCTACGCGGTACCGATCACCATACAATACATCGGTAATAACATACGGTCCTCTATATCGGCGAATTAATTTACGACTTTCTCCAACTGATGGTGGTTCTCGGAAAACGGCAACCATATCACCCACATTATAGTGACGTGGGGACTTAAACTTTGCGTCGAATCGTAATTTCTGTTGACGTTGATTATTGTTAATATTGTTCGCTGCTTGGTCTCTATTTTTATCTCTTTTTGCTGGCTCGAACTTCTCCTTGTTTATTACGACATCACTTTCTCATTCTAGTGTTACTTTGTCGGCATATTTAGACTTCAAATTGAAACCGAAGAAAATTTCGTGTGGCGATAGTTTGGTAAATGCGTGCTGTTGACTATTTATAGCCCATTGTATCTTAGGTAGCAATATACCCCATTTTTCAGGTTCCTTATCAGCCATAGTTCTCATAGCATGTAAAATAGTTCTGTTATATTGCTCGACTTGCCCATTTGCTCGTGGAGTTGATGTTGCATTTAACACATGCACAATATTGTGTTGCTTGCAGTATTCGGTGAAGTATTTCGCATTAAAAGCAGTATCACGATCCGTAATAATTCGGATTGGCAGTCCAAAATATACAGCTATACCATTCAGAACATTCACAACAAGTCGCGAAGTGGTGTCTTTCACTTGTTTCAAAAATACATACTTTGTGAAAGCGTCGACAATTATCAATATGTAACAATTTTGGCTTATACTTTTTATGAAGGGACCCAAATGATCCAGATGCCAGGTGTGGCACGGAACAGGTACTGTTCATGAGATCCAATGAGATCCAGGGGGACTTCAATCTCTCCAACAACGAACCAAATGGACCAGAGCAACACGAAACCTTTCTGTTGGAGAATTAGTAGTTCTGAACGATGAAAATCAACCACCGCGTAGATGGAAATTGGGTCGGGTGATCAAGGTTTACAGTGGTCACGATGGTATTGTTCGTGTAGCAGATGTTAAAACTGCCAATGGAATCCTGAAGCGCGGAATAGCAAAAATTTGCCGGCTCCCTCAGGACACAATTGAAATGTCTGACCCATTCCAAGGCGGGGAGAATGTTCATGCATCGACCACCAGCTCCAGATGTCTCATGAACAAAACAGAAAACACATACAATTTAATTTAACATCTTTATTATTACACATTTATTAACCACCCAGTATATTTATTATTTTAGCCATTCAAATATCTATTGTTGTAGTTCTGTAACGAAACTAAACATTGTAAAATTATTATTACCTAAATTTATTAATTAATTACCAATATTTTCTTTAATCACGTACTGTTTGTTGACATATATTTGACAGTACAAATTAAGTATAGTCGATTTCATGTAAGAATTATATTATACCATTTACCTTATGTTGTATAACAAGAAAATCATTGCCAACTTCATCCTTTTTGGCTATACATGTATTAGTCTCAAATATGTGTTAACAACGAAAATAATTAATAAAGCCAGATACATTTTGAACGTCAAATAAAAAACATCAACCATTCAAATTCTAAAGTTTTTTTTAATAAATTTAAATTGCCAAAAAAAAGGGAACAACAGCACAAAAAAGCTTGTGCTCCAACAGGTACCTTTTCGATTGGGTGTAACTCGATTCTATGAGCATCTCTATTTGTTTTATGATATAAACATTCTACAAGCACACCTTTTGGAACGGCGAAAATTAATTTACCACTAAATTTTTTATATAACCGACTATTTTCTACCATATAATCGTCGTATTTTGGATCGTGAATATTCTCTATTATTTCACGAATATGACAATCGTTTTGTTGCAATACATTCAACCAATCATCATCTACATCCTCAATCTTAAAAATATCTAACATGCCAGGTTCAATTTGGCTAGGTGCCTCAACCGCATTTCTACTTAACGCATCTATATGTAGCATTTGCTTACCACAATAGTGTCTAATTTCGTATTGAAATTCTTGTAATCGAAGCCACCATCTACCAATACGCGGTATTAAGTCTTTCTTTGACGAAGTAGTACGGAGTGCTTGACAATCTGTCACGACAATAACCATTTTTCCTAAAATAAAGGTTCTGAACCTTTTTAACGTTTCTACGACTGCTAATGATTCCAATTCATAATATTCTCCCGGTAACCATTCAACTCCGGTAACCAGAACACAATATTTTCGGGTGCAGTGGTGCTGCAGTTCACTGGCGCTCCTCTTGGATGAACTTTGTTGCATGTACTACATCGTTCTCGCCTCGCTGGAAATGGACAATTTGTAGAGAAATGTCCTGTCTCCATATACAATTGTAACATGTTAATTTATTTGGTTGTGGATGAAAATTACGCTTTGTCGTAGATAGTGGAGTGTGAATTGGTTTAAACGAGTCACCAGATTGATGTGCGTTTAATTGTTTATTGGAACGATTATTCTCTGGTATGTTGTGTCGCATCCGATGAGTTTCGTGGTTTGTATTTGACTTTAATACTGACGTCACGATATTATTTGATCGTATATTTGAGTTCGCTCAGCTTTTCTAAAAACGGAATGACGTCAGATCGTAGAGAAATGGAAAATTGATGATCGTTTATTCCATTTATTATATATCGAATCATTGCTGCATGAGTAACTTTGGCATGGTTACCTATTCCAATCATTTCGTAATAATATGTCAACTTGTCTTGATTTCGCGGATGCATATTATTCCTTAACCGTTCGTGAACATCTACTTCGGTAATTGTTGTTTTAAATTTATTTAGGAATAATTGCGAAAATTCATCAAGTGTATGTATTTTTATTCTCGTTGCTTTCAACCACATATTTGCTGCTCCATTTAGTTTTGATGATATCGCTAATAACAAACTGCTCTCATTAATCTGATATATCTCGCGTAATAATTCCAATTGTTTAATAAATTGTTCGGCCGTCATTGACGTTAGCGTATCAATTATATCCCTTATCGAGTGTCTTGGCATGTAATGTTCCTGCGATTGTTTCATCAACACCGTTTTCGCTGGTGACATTTCGTTTACTTGTTGTTCGTTTCCAGTTGGAGCTTGAATATAACTATAAGTAGGCATTGATGACTTTTGATGTAGATGATATGGTTGATATGATTGCACCGGATTGAATTGTGTTTGTAACATTTGCGGCTGATAATAATGCGTTGGATGAGGCGTTGATGCATACTGGGCTTTGGGTGGTATGTATTGATGATCGTTTTGATTATCCGCTGCAGTTGTCGGATTCCGGTTCTTAATTGTGAGCGATCGATTTATCACTGTTTTGTCCCCATGCTCGCTATCATTTGATTCGTTTTCTACACATGTTTCGGATTGAATCTTTTCTAAACGATTGATTAATGTAACTTTGTTTCCACTTGTAATCAATCTCCTATTCTTTAATTCCTTACGAAGCCGACTCACATTCATACTACCAAAGTTCATTTCTTTTCCACGTGCTATTTAAGGTTATGTTATAAATTTTTTTCAATAATCGAATTTCGTACCTCCTATCCCACTTCTGATGATTTTGTAGTAAAGTTTTTAGTCGTTTTCTTTTATATTTCAAAAGAATTTCAAAACACACACGAGAGCCCTCTACGTTTCGTTTCTATATATTAATATAAAAATAGTGACATCTATATTGAAATTATAATAAGCTTTTAAATAATGTTCGTTAATAACAATTTTTAAAAATTTACGTTAGTTACTACACGTTCATCACAAATTTCGTCCAACAACTGGAGGGTACCAACGTTTTCAGGACAATCGAGTTTGTAAGGACCTACCACCAAATCCCGATAGAGGAAAGCGACATTGCAAAAACAGCAATCGCCACTCCAATCAGACTATATGAATTCGTCCGGATGACATTTGCGTTATAAAACGCTGGAAATACGTTCCAGCGCTTTATGCATTCGACGACTTACTCATAGTATCCAACTCCATGGAAGAATATTCAAAAAGGAATGTGGTCAGTGGTGCCTGGCCTGCATTATATAAAATCTTATTACTCGCTACCAAACTATTCAGACGCATTTATCTAACTAATTCATTTCGTTTCAAAATATTCAGACTAATTATTCATTCCAATAAAATATATTTTGTATATCATCATTGCGCACTCTATAATACATTGTTATGCACACATAACATAACCGCACTCTAACCGCGGAGGCATCTGGTTTTGGGTCCATTAGTTAGTCATTTTTGAAAAATGGGAAATTCAGTTTTTCGCATATACCCCCGTAACGTACATCTATATAAACTTAAAATTAAAATCACTAAAATAACTGTAAAACTAAATATAAATAAACCGTAATTAATTACATTAAACCATGTGTGAAAATACTTTTGTCGTTAAAAAGATATGTACATACATACACATGTGTATCTACTCTCTTTTACCAAAAGATTATGCTAATTTTGCGCACAAAATCATAAAATCAAATCTGCACACAAATAAAAAAAAATTCTAGATTTAACGATAATTTTATTAACTTAAAGTTTCGAGATCATTAATTTTATGAAAAATTATGTCATTTCATCACACGCACGTATATAGTATATACATACAACACCGAAAGATGAGAAAAGGGATGATAAAGTGATAGAGCAATAAAAATAAAATGTATCATGATGATCAAAGATTTTGTGCCGAAATGCGGACAGATCACATTCTAAAAATATCTTACAATGTAATATGCTGAGATTTAATTATCCATCGGCCATTTTGTTAATTTGAAATAATGCATAACTTGTCGCGCAGCCATTTTATTAATTGCAGTGTTTTGTTTTACAAAATTAACCGCGAGTATCTTATAATAATTAAAACATCTTAAATTGCCTTTCAACGATAATTAAATTTAAAAGAATTTTTCTTTTAATTTAATTTAATTACAAAAATAATATTAATTTATCTAATTTTATCCATCATCACCAAAATGTTTTTTTTATTTTTTTTATTTTTATATTACATGTGACGATGATAATAATATTAGTTTAGTTTAGGGTAATTGATCGCGGTTAATGAAATTTTTTGTTGTTGCCACAAAACACATTCACTGGTAACTGTAACTCAACTATAATCTATAAATAAATATTCTAATTAATTTTCATATGAAATTCTCGCGCTAGTTAATTAATTTTTTGTCGCGGGAAATGCCCATTTAAATATTAACGACATCTCCAACGAAGGCACACAAACACACACCCACACAAAAAAAAAAAACGGAATCGGAAAGGATATTAACAAATTTTGATTTGCCTCATAAATAATGATCAAATGATATTGTCACACATGTGTGATTCAATATACGATTAGATTCGAATTGTCGGTAAGAAAGCCGCCTAAATTATGGTCTTTTGTTTTTTTTTTGGGAAAATTCTAATTTGGTTTTGATCTGAAAAATTCCCGCAGCAATTAAAATCACAGTCACTCAATAAAATTTAGTATTTTAGTGTTGTATAAACAACACCAGTACCATTACAACCAAAGTATGATTTTGGCAAAAAAACATAATCGAGACGACATCACTAACGAAAATGTCACAAAAATGTAACAATAATAAATTGTACAGCAAAAACCGAGGCACCCAGCCAAACAATGTACCTATACGTATACGTACAAACAATATCGAACATCAAAAAGGTAGCATATGTCCTTAATTTATATTCGTTGTGATCCTTAAATCATATTGTTATCAATTTATGATTCCAAATCTATGTATAAACTGTTATGTTCGTTCGTTCTTCTTTTTTATTTTATTAAACACTGTAGGCGTGTCAGAAGCATTAATTTTCGTCTGAATTCTATATAAAAAAAAAAAAAAAGGATCTGGATGCGCAAAATTAGAATTTAGGGACACTATTATCAGAATAACAATTAAAAAAATCTGTACAACAAATAAAAGGGGTGATTAATATAATATATGTACACACACAATAATAAAATAAAAGGCGTGAGACACCTGGATGTGAAACACACGGATTACGATTTAAAAAATTTCGTATTTTTTTATAAAATCTCAGGATCGTTGTACATAGGCATCCAGCTAATTAATTATTATTTAATTCAATCATTAATCAATTTACGAACACAGTAATTTTATCTCTTTACGATTTTCGATTATAAGCACAAATCTGAATGACATGTCATGTACACTTAAGATTGTCAAATAATGTTTGTTCTTCTGTTTCATATATGACAAATTACATGTCAAATTAATAAAAAAAAATTAAATAAGGGATGAATGTCCTTAAATGGATATGCTATGCTGACGAGAGGGATGGAAATCAATTTAATTTAATATTTATTTTATTCATAAACATTATTAACGGACTAATGAATTTTGATGCACTTAATTTGACATTACCCATGGTAATGTTTGTTTGAGGGTTGCCCAATATTTTGCAGTGGAAACGTATTTATAAAAACGAAACTCTACGTTTCTCGTAAGTAACGGATCATAGGATGATTCTCGGATATCTCTCGGCGTTATGTTATTGAATAGATTATTACTTAAAAATATTGGATAAATATTAACAAGTTATACAATCCACCACAATAAAGACGAAAATTTATTTTCAGCAAAACAAATTCGTTTTGAATTTTCGATTTTATCAATCGGCACACCATTTTGGCACAAAAACAAAAATACTATAAAATCATTGTTTTTTGACAATGAAATAGGGGATGGATTATTGGTCTTATCGGCGCTTTGCGGATGTCCAGTTTTATTTTGCGCCATATATGAGGAGACTTGAATATTTTGACATTGGCGTAAAATGCTCGGTAGTGATGCGTCTTCACTCCGCTCAAAATTAAAATTATCACTTCGCTTGTTACAACGTCATATTGACGTACGTATGCTCTTTGTAGAAAAGAATATGAATACTGGGGCCTTACCACCGACTCCGCCGGCGTTCGTTGTTATTCGCTTATTTATTGCCGCTTCGCCTATTACTGCCACACCATAAACAACGCAACGCTATAAGCGAATTTTAGTGCACTGAACTTATCATTATCTGTCAAATATATGAAGTTTAAGGTTATTATAAAAAAGTAAAACATTTAAATTCACAATATAGATTTTGTTACGAAGATAGCGTGGACTGTATATATTTTTTACGACGTTTTTATAAAATTCAATCGTCTCACCAACAAAAAAAAACATGTTTCGTGTTCGGCTGTCAAAAAGGAACTACTAGATGTATTTCAAATTGTTTTTATACAAGGTTATACATTTTTTTATTATTACATTTTGCACTGAACTATATCCAACGATTATGTTAGGTATAGCCATTAATTCATATTGATTTATTTATTTAATTTAATATTTACTATTTATTTAATAGTTAATTGATCCATTCTCCCCGCCTTGAGCTATTAATAAAATAACTCAACAAACATCAATATTCATTTTTATACATAACCATATTTTTTGACAATTTAATAAATAAAAATATTTCAATTAGAATCATCCAATATTGACAAATTTGAAAAACCATTACTGGAATCCAACACAACAACAGGTCATTTTGCAAATAATAAACAAAAATTCAAAACGCAATTGTATATGTGTGATTTAGGGGCTTATTAAGCTTAACCTAACCCGCGAATATTAATATATTTTATGTTAATTGAAACTCACTTTTTATTTTAATTTTAATTACATGTATGTATTTCGTTTGAAGGTTTTACATAAAACTGACTCGAATACACAAAAAAGAAAACGCACGTATTAATTTATTCACATTTTACGTGACTTTAGAAATAGAGTCGATAACTCAGATTTTGTAGAACCTAAATGTGGACTGTATATAATTCAATTCAACAATAACTTATCATTATCTGTCAAATATATGAAGAGTCGTATGCTGAATCTGGTCCCATCTCTGGAGTCGATTGATACTTCTCGGTGTTATGTCTGGCTCCTGAATTGGTGTGAGTGCACTTCCGATTAAAAAATGTGCAGGCGTCAGCGGCTGCGGGTCATTGGGGTCATCAGAGAGAACGCTGAGTGGTCGACTGTTTAGGCATCCTTCTATACGAGCTGCTAAAGTTGAAAGTTCTTCAAATGACAGAGGATGCTCGTTCGTTACGCGTCGCAGGTGGTGCTTTACGGCTTTGACTCCTGCCTCCCATAAACCTCCATGATGAGGTGAGCGCGGTGGTATAAAATGCCATGCGATACTATGATCATCACTAAAATTCTCGATTGCCGTTCGGTGATCATCGGAATTGAAAAATAACTCGAGTGATTTTAAATAATTACAGGAACCAACAAAATTAGTCCCATTATCGCTATGTATCGATATTGGCTTCCCTCTTCTGGCAATAAACCGATGTAACGCTGCTATGAATCCCTCCGTTGTCAGGTCGCTGATGACCTCGAGGTGGATTGCCTTTGTGCTGAAACAAACAAAAACCCCAATGTAGGATTTCAACGTGGTCTTTGCGCGTGTACCTGGAACTCTAATCATAAACGGACCACAGTAATCAACTCCGACTACCGTGAATGCTTTGTGAGGTGTCACTTGGTCTGCTGGTAGCTCGCCCATAATCTGTTGAGATGGCATTGGATTTTGCCGAGTGCATGTAACGCAATTTGCTATGGCTCGTTTAGCAGTTAATTTGCCTTTGATGGTCCAAAATGTTTGTCGCGTATGATATAGCAGTGATTGTGCTCCACAATGCAAGCCAATACTGTGATAATATCGAAACATGATGTCAGTGAATGGATGCGCATGCGGTAATAGTATTTGATGACACTGCTCATATGGTAAGTTACTCCGATTGATGCGACCGCCAACGCGTATGATCCCAAAGGAATCCATGAATGGTGTAAACGATTTCAAACTACTCGATCGCAAAATTTGTTTTTTCGACCGTAACGCTTTAATTTCCTCGGCAAACGAATCTCTTTGAACAACGTGAACGAGTATGAAAAGAGCTGTACTCTTTTCGATGAATGATGAAATTTGCTTTTTGTCCGGAAACTTGATGTTGCGAGTTTTGATAATTTGATTAATAAACCTGACGCAATATCTAACAATTCGTATTAATTTTAGATATGAGCTATGCCGAAGTATTAATTCACCGATGGCATTGTATCTTGATTGCGTTGTGAGCACAATCTGTTGCTGTTTTCGTTCAATTACCTCGACATTCGATACGTTCGGTACATAATGGTTATAGTCGAATGATGTCGTCAAAAAATTTGGTCCATGCCACCAGTTATTGTCGAATGCCAAACTCCGGAGTGAGCATCCACGTGAGATGATATCGGCAATATTTTCTTTAGTATCAACGTGGTACCAACTTATCCCCTTTGTGAGTTCCTGTATCTCGGATACACGTGACGCAACAAATTCCTTCAACTGATATGAAGGTGTCCCAATCCATGCCAACACTATAGTCGAATCTAACCACAAGCCTATTTTGTCGAATTTGAGGTCCAGGACGTTGATTACTTTGTCGTAGAGTCGACTAAGCAAGAGTGCTCCACACAATTCAAGCCGTGGGATGGTATGATGCTTTGAAGGTGCAACTCGGCTTTTGGCACACAATAAATTGACTGTAATGTTATCGTTGTGATCGATGGTTCGAATATAAATGCAAGCACCGTAAGCTACTTGACTTGCATCCGCGAAACCATGCAGTTCGTGCGTTTGTGCTTGTTTCGATATGATAAATCTGTCTATGCTGATTGAGTGAATCGATGAAACATCAATCAAAAATTCCTGAAATTGATCGAGTAAATCTGGCGTCAGCGTCTGATCCCATGAAACTTGCTGAAGCCATAGTTTTTGCAAGAATGTTTTTGCTCTGATAACGACTGGTGATGCGAGACCGAGTGGATCGAATATACCAGCAACAATGGAAAGTATTTCACGTTTTGTCGCAGGCTTATTGTCGCAAAAGTTATGGAACGAAAACATAAGCTTATCGTTTGACGGATCCCACTTGAGTCCCAAAGCTTGGATACATGTATTTGGATTCAATTGATCCAAATCGGATTCGATCTCTCTGTCTTCGGCCGAAATAGTACTCAAAAATCGTGACGAGTTTGATACAAACTTTCTTAGTCGCATTCCACCCTTGGCCAACAGCTCACATAGTTGATTTTTCGTTTCGATGAGCGACTCGATGTCCTCATTACCTGTCATAACGTCGTCCACGTAAAAATCGCGTAATGCTTTCGCCCCTAAAGGAAACTTATCTCCTTCATCAATGCCGATTTGCATGAGGACGACTGTTGCGAGATATGCTGCTGGTTTAACGCCGTATGTCAACGTAGCGAGTTCATAGGTTACGATTGGTGTGTGTGGGTCTCGATACAAAATTCTCTGAAATCTCCTTTCCTCGGTAGCAACTTCAACTTGCCTGTACATCTTCTCGATATCGCCCGAGAAGACGTACTTTGGAATCCGAAATCGTATAATGATGTTGAGTAAATCATCTTGCGTCCTAGGTCCATCGAGCAAAATGTCGTTGAGGGGAAGCCCCGATGTAGTCTTTGCAGACGCGTCGAAAACCACTCTCAACTTCGTGGTCGTGCTGCTTGGCTTGATAACGCAGTGGTGTGGCAAGTAGTACCCAAATGAATTATCGTCTGGCACCTTGTACATATGACCCAAAGACACATATTCTTCGATGAATTTAGCGTATTCACGTTTCATATCCTCATTCCGTTGTAATCTTCTTTCAACAGACAGAAATCTATTCAGTGCCATATTCTTCGAATCACCAAGTTCTTGGACGTTCTTGCGAAATGGCAGCTTTACGACGTATCTTCCATTACAATTGCGTATGCGCGTGTTAACAAAATGATTTTGACACTTGGCTTGTTCTTCGGATAAATGTGTTTTTGTAGTAACCTTGTCTAAACTCCAAAATTTTGAAACCAAACTATGAAGATCGTCGTCGGGGTTGTGCGTTGATGACATAAGCGCAAAATTCATACTATCACTGGACTCCTGATCGACTGTACCGGCAATTATGTACCCAAATTCAGTTGCGTGCAATGCTGGTAAATCTTCCGCTATTTTTATCCGCTGTTGCTTAAGAAGATTAAAGAAGTATTGAGCACCAATCAAAATATGAATTGGCGATGGTACATTAAATGTCGGGTCAGCGAGTTGTATATCATGCGGTATTTTAATCTTTTCTAGACGTATGCGATGTTTTGGCAACTGGTCGGTAATTTTTGGTATAACTAAAAATTCCATATTGATACTATAGTTGTTGATTCGAGATTTAACTGTTGCCGCTACTTTATGCTTTGTTTTCACCAAAATTGTATCAATACCAGATACGTTATGATGATGTTGTTTTTTAACCAGCCCAAGTTTCCTCGATAGTTCGTCAGTAATAAAGTTGTTTTCTGACGCCGAATCGAGTAGTGCACGACACAAATGAACCTGGTTATCGGCACCAGTGATGTAAATTTGTGCTGTTGAAAGCAATACTGTTTTATCGACAGAGGCAATGTGAAAATTTTGACTCAATGGATCTTTCGACTGTACTTGAATCGTGTTGCTTGTCGCTTCGGTGATTTGTGGCTTTAAGAACGGTTGCATGGCGGTGTTTGTAACTGTTGAGGTTGTTGATTGCGTTTGGTAAAATTCGTGCAATGATGTATTATGCGTTCTTTGGCACCTTTTACACTTCATTGCTCGACACTCCTTAGCTATATGACCTTTGCGTAAACAGTTTAAGCATAAACGAAGAGCTTGTATCTTCGCAAATTTGTCGTTGTCGGATAGTGGAAGATAATCCGGACACGCTGATGAAAAGTGGTCGGTTTTGTTGCATATGTAACATTGAATTTTCGCGACTTGTGATGCGTTGGTAACAAAACTTCTGCTGGACATCCGACGTGACTCTTGCTTCATTGTGTTTGATTTAGAATTGTCTCTCCCTGCTGTATTATGAGAAACGGCTGCTTTGGTATAAATTGACTCCAATACTCGACATCGCGAATTCAGGAAAGTCCTCATTTCCACCCATGTTGGTAATTCTCCGCTAATTCTTTCACGCTCCCACAATTCACGAGTAACATCGTCTAACCGAGGCAGAACCATTCCAATAACAAGTAAATCCCAGTTTTGCGTAGAAATGTGGAGTGCGTTTAAGGACAGAATGTGATTGTTGCATTCATCTACCACTGTTTGTAATTCCTTACCAGACGTGACCTTATTATTTGCTTTCGATATTTTAAGCAATGACTCGATGTGATGTGATACGGTTCGCCGCTTGTTACCGTAACGATTGCACAGAGCTTCCCAAGCGAGTTCGTATCCCGCATCCGTGAATGCAATGTTTTTAATCAAATCAAATGCCTCGCCTTGCACATAACCTCTAAGATGGACGTATTTTTCTATATTTGGCATGAACGATTTAGTGTGTATATATGCCATATACACTTCCTTAAATGCGCTCCATTCCTCAAAATTTCCCAAAAAATGCTTGATTTTAGGATCAACTGGACGGGATGTGATTACCTTGATATCTTTAACCGCTCTCGTCGCACTTTCCTCTGTTTCAGATTCAATAATAGAACACTTCGGTAGTGATTCTAACATCCCGTAGTATTTACCCAAACATGCGGTAGCCTCCTCTTCAAATTGAACAAATTCGTCCGCGTGTCCATCGTCGTACTCGGATAGTTCATATAACTCCTCAAATATCGCAGTGTATTGCGTAATACAATCCTGTACTTGCTTGATTCGGATATCAATTTCAGCACGGGTTTTCTTCTCATTGGCTTTGAGAAATGTTTTGTGATGTGTTAGGCGTCCTTTTTGAACACTACGTCTTCTAATTAACGTTGCGATATCTTGTGGCATTGTATTGTCGATGTGTTATCTCAGCTTGGTGACAGTGTGTTTTGTGTAATCTGCGTTTGTGATTTTCACCAAACCTAACCTTAGTTTCGTAATTTTACACGTGATTGTAGGTTATCGCAAAGTTGTATGACAATATTATTTTATCCGGCTCGATGCGGCCAAAATGTATATGTGTGATTTAGGGGCTTATTAAGCTTAACCTAACCCGCGAATATTAATATATTTTATATTAATTGAAACTCACTTTTTATTTTTATTTTAATTACATGTATGTATTTCGTTTGAAGGTTTTACATAAAACTGACTCGAATACACAAAAAAGAAAACGCACGTATTAATTTATTCACTTTTTACGTGACTTTAGAAATAGAGTCGATAACTCAGATTTTGTAGAACCTAAATGTGGACTGTATATAATTAAATTCAACAATAAAAACAGTATTGAAAATTAATTTTGGTTTTCATCGTAACAGCAATGGCTCTTAAACCATTACCAAAAAAAAAAAAATAAATTAAAAATCAATTATTCGACGATTATTTGACTGGAAGTGGACAAATGCGAGTGATGGCTCGTTTGAATTTGGCATGTTGGGTTTTGACGGTAACAACTCTAACGTAATTGTCACTACCTAAATGAAGTTCGACGATTCTAGCCATTGGCCATTTCAACGATGGGACGTTATCTTCCTGTAAAATCACGAGATCGCCAACATTGATATTTGAATTTGGTTGTGTCCACTTTTTCTTTAGTTGTAATTGTGAGAGGTATTCGAATGACCATCTCTTCCAAAATAATTGGAAATTAGCTTGTATGCGTTGATAAAACTCAGTCGGTTATAATCAAGGTGTGATAAAGATGGATCGGGAATGGTGGTTAATGGTTGACCGATCAAAAAATGTCCTCGTATAAGACATTCGTAGTCGTTTGGATTATCTAACATGTAGCCAATTGGGCGTGAGTTCAAACATGCCTCCACTTGGTTGGCCAGTGTGGAAAGCATTTCTGAAGTATACGACGTTGTACCCAAAATTCTTTTCAAATGGTGTTTCGCACTTTTTATAACGGCCTCCCAAAACCCGCCAAAGTGAGGGGATCGCGGAGGGATGGTATGCCATTAGATGCCATGATCGGTACAATATTTTAATAGTTCATTCTGATGAAACTCTGAGAGAAATAATTTCCTAAGATCTTGCAATTCGGCCTTTGCTCCAATAAAATTCGTTGCATTATCTGAGTAAACGTTGGAACAGAGTCCACGACGAGACACGAATCTCCGCATTGCAGCGATGGAAGCATTAATCGACAAATCTGATACCAGTTCGATGTGGACCGCCTTTGAAGCGAAACATATGAAAATTGCTAGATACGCTTTAGTCAATGTTTTAGAGCGTATTTTAGTTGAGGTCGAAAAAATACCACAGAAATCTACTCCGACATGTTTGAATGGTCGGGATGGATTAACTCTGTGTTCGGGTAGTTGGCCCATTATCTGTGATATATTTCGAGGACGTGTTCGTGTTCATATTATGCATTGAGCAACAATTTGTCGGCAGAGATTTCTTCCACCGATTATCCAAAATCGATGTCGAAGACTATACAATAGAGATTGAGGAACGGCGTGAAGAAGACGATGATGCTCATGACGTACCAATAGTTTGATAAATTTGTACAACCCAGGCAATAAAAACTGATGATTATGGTCGTATGGGATGTTGGCATTAGTTAAGCGTCGACACGAATTAATCCACCCTCATCTAAGAATGGGCTCAACGCTCGAAGATTACTATACTTGACGAAACGATTTGATTTTTACGAAGATGACCAATATCATTGGGATATTCGATCATTTGGATATGTTTAATTATTGCAGTAAGCGCATTATCCAGTTCGACAGTAGAAAGTTCAACAAACCTTTCCTTTACTTCGGTATTTGTTGCTCGAATAGGTATTTCAATTGATTCAGTTGCTGATTTACGCTGAGTACATTTGTTCTTCAAACAGTTTACATATCTCAACACATAGCTAAATGCACGCAGAATCAATTTGTAGCTGGAACATTTTTCGAAAAGTGGCATTGACGATTGAGTAGTAGATAACTGAGCTTGAATGTTTGTTTTTCGTACTTCCAATTGATCGGACGAGATTTTTAAACTGGGTTGTTCAGGTTTAATAATGTTTGGAGAATATAAAAATGTTGGACCTGTCCACCAGGTTTGAGCTTTCATAAACTCAGACGGCATCAATCCTCTAGACGCCATATCTGCCGGGTTTTCTGACGAAGGTACATAATATCAATTGTCTTGCGAAGATAAATCTTGTATTTGCGATATGCGATTTGCGACGTAGATTGTGTATCGCGTTGGAATTGATTTAATTCGATGTAGGGTAATTTGAGAATCTGTCCACAAAAATATTGTTGATAGTTTTAAATAAAGAGCATGGACGATCTTGTGTGTTAATTGTGAGAGCAACAATGCACCACATAATTCCAGTCGGGGAATTGTTTGTGTTTTTAAAGGAGCCACTCGACTTTTCGAAGATACAAATTTCACGAAGCAATTACCGGCTTTATCAATAGTTCGAACATAGACGACACATCCATAACCCTTTTCGGATGCATCTCCAAATCCATGTAGTCCAATTAATTTTGGCGACGGTGCAATAATACATCTGGAAATCGTTATTTTATCAATGGAAAGCAGTTGTAGCTTAAACTCATTCCAATAGTCACGAAGAGAAACAGGAAGTGGATCATCCCATTGATAGTTTGATGACCATAATACTTGCAGAAAAGATTTAGCAACAAAAACGATTGGTGTGCACAATCCCAGTGGATCGAACAATTTCGCAATGTCCGATAGAACTGATCTCTTTGTGCTACGTTCGTTAATAGAATATTGTTGAAATGAAAAGTTAAACACATATCATTGATGGAATCCCAATTCATTCCCAAGATGAGAATGGATTTAGACTGCGAGGAATCCTGTTTAGACGAAATATTAGGATTATTTGATTGAATTTTTCCTCACTCGAAACAACCGCGGGATAATAATTTAACGAGGTTATTTTTTAGATTGATTGCCTCTTCTTCAGTATCCGACCCGGTAAGAACGTCATCGACGTGAAAATCTTCTGTAAGGATTTTGCCGTGGTGGGAAATTCGGACTCAGAATCTTTTGCGAGTTGAAAGAGTGCCCTGATTGCCAGGAACGGGGCGCTGGCAGTGCCATACGTTACTGTACGAAGTTTATAACATCGAATTGGTTTGTCCGGGTAATCACGCAACCATATTCGTTGAAAATCCTGATGATTGGGATTTATAAGGACCTGCCATGTTTTCGAAATCTGGTTATTATTGAATATAAATCGCTTTGGATTGTTGGGCCTACCATTAAGCAATCGTTAAGTGAAAGCCCTGACGAAGTTTTTGACGAAGCATTAAAAACAACTCTTACTTTAGTAGTTGAGCTTGATTCCTTTACAACTGAATGATGTGGTAAATAAAAAGTTTTGTTAAACGTGGAATTTGTTATCTTGGGGTTAATTACTTCTTTCATGTGCTCAAGTTTGAGGTATTCGTTCATGAAAGCATTATATTCTAGTCGAAGTTCAGAATTACGAATTAGTCGGGTTTCAATGTATTTAAATTGCCGTAGGGGAATATCCGACGAATCACCTAGCTGGATAATGGTCGATTTAATCGGAAATGAAACCATGTATCTCCCATTCTCGTTTCGAACGACTGATTCTGAATACAACTTTTCACAGTACTTTTCTTCAATTGATAATTTTTGGGGGTTTTCAACATTTTCTGTTTTCCAGAATTTTTCGATTAGCTGTGAAAGATTTTCAAAAGAACATAACGATGTTAATATATTTGATGATTGTACAAGAGGCGTAACTCTTCCGATGACGACGTATCCAAAAACTGAATTTTGTAACGGAATTTCCTGGTTAATATTTATTTCATTTGATTTCATTATGTCTGAAAAATATTCAGCTCCGATTAATAGATCGACGGTGTCAGGCTTTAAGAAATAGGGATCGGCGAGTTCCATTCCCTCCGGTATTTGATTTTTATCGATGTACACTGGGGTTGATGGTGTCAAGTTTGAGATTTTGGATTTAACGTAACAATCAAGATGGACTTGAAATTTGGATGTTTTCGACAAATACGTTGATCCTGTCACGATGAAAATTGATATACGACGAAAATTAATATATACGATATATTGTGACTTGTGTTGTAATTATTTATAATTATACACAATGATTGATCGCTGCTCGCGAATGCGAAAAAAACACCACCCGATGATATCTAATTTCCGGTGTGTGTATTGATGATCGTTGATAACAACGTAAAACTGCGAATACAGACTGACGATTTCAAGATGGCGAATATGTTATTCGATTTAATTTATTATATATTTTTATATATATTTCGTGATTTTTTATATTAAAATATTTTTATTTCAACGACGTTACATGTATTAATTTGTATGTCGACAGCATCAACGAAGCATCAAGTGAATATTAGAATTCAATTTTTTTTAATATTATGTTTATGACGATGACTTGATTACACTTTTTAATATTTTTTATACGATGACGAAATTTTTAATAATTACAACGGAATAAATCCGGATTCGATGGACCAAATGTTATGAAGATAGCGTGGACTGATTTTCTACGACGTTTTTATAAAATTCAATCGTCTCACCAATAAAAAAAACCTGTTTCGTGTTCGGCTATCAAAAAGGAACTACTAGATGTATTTCAAATTGTTTTGATACAAGGTTATACATTTTTTATTATTACATTTTGCACTGAACTATATCCAACGATTATGTTAGGTATAGCCATTAATTCATATTGATTTATTTATTTAATATTTACTATTTATTTAATAGTTAATTGATCCAGATTTAATTGCCCATTATTTTATGGAAAGCGATAGCAAAGATGAACTTGATCGGAGAAGCGTAAGAGGCACTTCGTCTCCTCTAACTCTTCCAGAAACAAGGTTAGTATACAATTTCTGATATTTTTTCATAGAGCTCCAACTTTCTTTTTTGCATCGGGGGAATTTAGAATTCCACTAGCCAAATCTTTATTTTCTTCTAGGAACTCAATCAGTTTCCGATATTGCGCTTGGTTTGTGTTTGAAGATTTCTTTTTTGATGACCATTAGATTAGAATTATTTTACACAATTTATTATTGAACCACAAATTTCATTAACAAATTAATAACAGAACCTACCTAAAGTTAGTTTTACTATTAATGATATTTCGTTTTTAACCCAAAATACACGTTATTTTCTAGCAAAAATTATCTAATTCTTTTCTAAATACATAAACAAATAGTTTTATATAAATATATATTAAAGTTATGTACTTACATTTTAAGAACATAAATTATGTACAACCGCACACCAGCGCCATAAAAAACAAAGCGTTTATAATATCGCGTATGGGGTAATAATCTGGTGGCCTGCTCTGGACAAAACTGTCAACCAAAAGCTGTTGACAAAAGTTCAGAGAACAATCTCTCTGTGGATCAGTGGTGCACTGAGGAGCACATCCACTCGGGCACTAGAGACTCTGCTATTTTTGACTCCTCTAGATATCTTGGGGAAACAGTTGGAAGCTTGTACTGCCATACGGCTGAAATCCATCTTAATGTGGACCTGCAACAATATAGGGAACTCATTTTATGCAATAAACAAATTCCCAAGACCACCGACTATACTGTCCCGTCACTATCTTTTGACACAAAGTTCCGGACTAGGATCCCATCCAGGGAGGACTGGATGATGGATGCAGTTTTGAACCAGGAGTTATAAACTTCTTCACTGATGGTTCAAAACGGGACGGGAAAGTCGGGCTGGAGTGTTCTGCGAGGAGCTTCTGTTAAATCTCTCCTTCCGTCTCCCCGACTACTGTAGCATTTTTCAAGCTGAAGTAACTGCCATAAAGGAAGTCGTAGACTGGTTGACGTATAATGTAATATCAGTTTGTGATATTCGCATATATACGGACAGTCAGGCTGCCATTAAAGCGTTTCAATCACACCTCCTCACGTCGAAAGTAGTCCAGAATCTCTTAACGACATGGCAGATCAGTTCAACATCCACATTTTATGGGTGCCAGGACATTTCATAAATACAGGGAATATAAACGCCGATGAACTGGCTCGACTTGGTACAATGTACCACTTCTCAGAAAGCAGAAAGGATATTGAAATGCTTCTTGCGGTACGCAAACTGCTGCTTCAGGAAGAAGCTAGCAAGCTGACGAATGACAGATGGTCAAGTATCACCTCTTGCGTAATAACTTGATAGGTGTTATATTTAGTATTTCTAAACTAGATATTGTTCGTAGATTAAAATAATAAGTGTGGATTAATATTCTTTATTAATATTTAGAATTACATGTGTCTGTTCGTGTACAGGAAAAACTGTAACCTAACATACTACTGTCAAAACTATAAAAGAGTACCTTTTATACTTTTGAAGCTGGCTTCACATGACATTCCTCCCCACGACAGTTGAGTGCTGCGATCACAAATCCAAACAAACTGGTGCCCTATGTGGACGTTGGCTTCGTTGAATAACTGGAGTTGGATCTACTGTTGCCGTTGTTGGTTCGGACCCGGTTACCGAAATCTGTTGATTTTGAGGACTGCGATTCTGTTGAACAGTGGCAGATGAATTTGCGGATCCTTGTAGTTGGTGTGGGCTGCTATCTAATGCCGCAGTCGACGGGCTCTGTCGTTCTCGGATTGCATTTGCATATCTGCGTTTGGTGGTTTGATCGTTCTTTGATGTTGTCTCTATCGTGGTACAACTGGTTTTTTAAATTATGTCTGTTTATGTTACGTTGAATAGATGGCTTTATGTTATCGAAGATTGTTGGAAGTCGTCGTCCCAAAAATATCTCAGATGGAGCTTTGCCCGTTGTACTATGTGGTGTGTTGCGATAACGAAATAAAAATGCGTTGAGGTGAGCATCGAGATCGTCGTTAGTCTTCTCGCTTGACTTCATTCGTCGTTTAAATGTTTGAATGAATCTTTCTGCTAATCCATTTGTCTTTGGGTGGTATGGCGAGGACGTAATATGTTTCATTCCCTCCTTCTCACAAAATGTTTTGAATTCGTGAGACGTGAACGAGGTTCCATTGTCACTAACGATTACTTGAGGCACTCCATAACGAGCGAACAAACTGGTAAGTACTTTCTCAAGCATGTTTGTCGTGATACTTGTCATCGTATAGACTTCGAAAGCGCGTCCACTACGACCAGAAACTGTTTGTTATTAAAAGGTCCCGCGAAATCGATGTGAATCCATTCCCAGACGCATGCTGGAACGTTCCATGAGTATAATGGCACTTCTTGTTGACCGTTGACCTTCTTGTTCCTCATCGAGTTTTGGCCACCATATGGAATACCGAGCCATTGCACGCATTGCTACAATACCCGGATGGCCGCTGTGTAATCATTGGAGTGCGGCTGTACGTAATGATGCAGGTAGCACCATTCTTCCTTGCCACATGAGGATATTGTTTTCTACAGACAGTTCGTCTTTGCGCTGTAGAAACGATTGGAATTGTAATTGTTGGCACATCTGTTGTGTCCACCCTTGTTTCACTGCACTAATAATGCGAGAAACCTCCTTGTTTTTATTGGACTCGACTGAGATGTTTTTCTCGCACAACTGGAGGTCATCCATCTTTGCTTTGCCAATGTAGTTGACGTCGTCTTTAATCTTTTGCCTGTCGGAGTGTGGTTCTTCTGTTGATAACAGAAATGTTTAATTTTCCCGGAATGTACTCGACGTCATAGCTATATGAATTTAATAGCAATGTCCATCGAATTAAACGATTATTAACGAGTTTAGGCAAATTGCGATTCCTACCAAATATGTGCGTCAACGGTTCATGGTCCGTGACCAATGTAAAATGTGTACCCGCTAGGAATCTGTCGAACTTTTGTACCCCAAAAATGATTGCAAGTGCTTCTTTGTCAATTGTGCCATAATGTAACTGACCGCACCTGATAATTTTCTTGATGCAAACGCAATCGGTAAGTCAATCCCGTTTGCCTGACCCAGAGTTTGTAATTGATGACTGCCGTAAGCCATCAGCTTAGGTGCCTGTATTAGCATTGGTTGACCTATTTGTTTCCAGAGATGTTCATCGATGAATGGAATGTGATGCACCAGAGTCGTAATCAAATGTAGCTTTGATTCCATTGACGTGAATGTCAATGCGCTTACTTGTTTTAGTAACATGATTTATAGTGTAAATGAAAACACTGCCATCATCACTGTTATTGCTGTTACTGTCAGCTATGGACGTTGCCGCCATTTTGTGAATGTTTCTCGACTTACGTGGATCACCTTTGGTGGGTGTTGCAGTTGTGGTATATCCACTGTTTTTTTGTTGTTGATAAATTTGTGCTCTGCCCGTTTTAATGCAACATGCGACGCATAGTGACCACTTCGCCTGCACGAATGGCATATCACATTTGTTGCTGGACACGTACTGTCGTTTGTGTGTCTCTTTTTACCGCAACGTTTGCAATGATTTGCGTATAACTTTTGTGTTTCCATGTTTCGATGTTTATTTTCCATGTATTTTATTAACACTTTCCAGATTTCCGTTTGTTGCATTGGGTTTTAATACGTCGTTTTCTGCTCGTTCTCGTGACTGCACCACTTCGAAAACCTCTTTAAATGTCACTTCGCCCATCGTCTTCATTTCTTCATTTGAAGTTCGATTTCAGCATGTTGATGACGAATGCCAGTTGCGAAACGATCGCGTAATTGACGATCGAGATTCTCAAAATCACAATCACGGCTAATTGCACTTGCCTTTTCATCTAAGTTTTGCGGAGTTTGTTGCTGGGTATCTGTATCTCGATTTTGTCCCCGTATCACTTGTCCTACTGTTTCCATACAAGCGGCGTTATTCAAAGCAACTATTTTAGCAAACAGATTGCATCAATGAAAAAATGGGGTTTTGAAGTGATTATGAAGTGAGAGAACATTTACCTTAACCGGGATTTTTCTGCTGCTGCTATAATTTTGTAAAAAACTGTATTAGTTACCTCCAAACTTGTAAACTTCTTTGTACTCAATTTGAATAAAAAACCCCTAGGTTTTGCATTTTATTGTTCTGATGCGTTATCCCAAGTTAAACCGTTTTTTAAAGGTAATTAACGCGCAATCGTACAGCTTTTTAACAAATTACATCCTGCCACTTCATTTGTTGTATCATTCGCATTAGTGACAATGACGGAAACGTTTTTCGAATGTGCGACGACTGATGCTCTGATTCGGTACGACTTCTAAGGGTGGTGTGTAAGATATTTGCAATTTTTCAGTCATGAACAATTGTTTTTAAACTGATTCCATTTATCCCCATTACCGTCAAAGCTCAACAATTCAATTTGGAAACCATCTGAACAACGCGCCTAAATCATTATCCAAGGTGAAAGTTCTTCTGTGATTTGTACTAATTCATCATGCTTCTTAAGGTATCTAGTCGCCAAAAGTATGCAATAGTATCTAATGCCTTACCTATGGCTTGGTTAATGTGAATAACTATGATTAATTTCGACACCCGAAATTGTACGCCTCCACCTAATTTGTTTGTCTGTCGTTATGATGATTACTAAGATTTGAAACCAAAAAAATTCTGACTTGCTGAGACACAAGATGGAATTCGTCTTGAACAACTTTATTTTTAAAATAAGGTGGTCTACCTTATTTATGCCAGTTTCTAAATCACCTCTCGACATATTTAGTTATGAATGCCAATGAATCACGAGAATCAGAAATGTTAAGATGGTTTGGGCACGTGTTTCGTTTACAAAATCGGACAATTAAACAGACCTTGGTAGGACCTCATAAGAGACCCGATGGAAGGACGACGTTGGAAGAGACCTAAACATACTCGGTCACTGTGTCTGACGTTCTTTTGCAACTATTTGGAGGAAAATCGTTTATTCGGCCAAATCCCTTCATGGGATGCAACATCATCGGAAGTCGAAAAAATCTCTAAGCTGTTGTAACCGAAACATTTGTTTCAGTAAGGGCTCCCAAAGCTTTATTGATTATGCGCCTTTGATCATTATTTGGCAGCTTCCGTTTTCGTCTAGTGCGTTTATTTTTTCCATACTTCTCTTGGCATTTAAAAAAATTAGAAACATTTATGACTTCGATCAATTTTACGTCCTATTTCACGGAAACCACAACCCGAACTACAGAAAGCACTTATGTGACCTCTTTTGTATAGTCACTCAATTCTTTGTAAGGAACTCGAGAATTCGAGAATTTAAACTGGAATTTAAATAATTTTTCCCTCAGATTTTAATTATTTGGGCTTAATCTCTCACTGGTGCTACAATAATGAAATGCGACAAAACGTTATTTTTTTAAATATGTTTATGGTACTTCAAAGGATCCTCATGGGCGAGAAACGAAACTCGTGGCACTACGACCGCTGAAGGAAGCTAGAGCTTCCTCGAAGGTCTCTGCGGTCAAGAGAAACTGAGGATGACACGCCACCAGCAAAGAAGAAGACTAGGTGAGGATAGCGTCCCGATGGCATACTCAGCCTCCGCGGTTAAGTCTGGAGTTATGTACGTTCAGACAGGTAGTGGACTCGGGATTCATAGGGGTCTAACCCGTGGGTTTTTCTGGGTGATCCTGACCGAGAACCAGCTAAATGCTGTCCAGAAGGGAATCTTGGAGAAGGTGTTGGGGCAGGAAAACGAGGAGCTGAAACCAAAGTTCCTCGTTAACTAGTTCAGGCTGTGGGGCTATTGGTGACTTGTGCCAAAAGGGCTACTTCAGAGTGGCTGGAAGCTAATGATACGAAAAGTTAAGCCATGGGAATGAGCAGAACTGAAGGCTGTCGAGGACCTTCCCAAACAGCGCGGAGGTTCGAACTGATCGGCTACTCGGTTTTGTCAAGAGTCAGAATGAGGGTAACAACGCTAGTAATTGGAAAGTGATCGGGAGGGAGGCGAAAGGCATCTCGTCCTTTGGTTCTCTCTCGATAGATCACTCGTACAAAGACAAAATACAACAGACTATCAGTTTGATGTAGCCCTTGCTGGGAAAGTGGCAAACAAGAGGATATAATGGCCCTCGCCTACTTTCCTGGCAACATAGGAGCAACTGATCCAAACGGGGTTAGCAGGCTTATAGTCCGCTGCAAGCAGAGGGTTTCGACTACCTGATAGTATGTGATGCGAATGCGCATCATATGGTGTGGGGTAGCAGTGAAATCAACAACAGAGGTGAGTACCATTTTGATTTTTTGTTTGCTAATAATGTGGACAATATGCAAGAGGCCGTAGATTTAACCTTTGCCAGAGGCAGGAAATTAGAGTTTCGAAACTAACCGACTGCGGCTTATATAAGGCACTTCTTCGATTAGAAATGTCCTCGATTATGGGGAACATACCAGTCGTTAGAGGGGTTGTAGTATAGCTCGATTCAGCTGCATAACTCCATACACTCAGTGTTTGAGAACAGCTGTCCTGTGAAGCGAAGAGTGTCTAAAAACACGGCCCCTTGTTGAAACGGGGTGCTTGAAAAATTAAGGAAAATGTCGGGGAACTTATTTAACAAGGCTAAATGCACCAATGAATGGGGCGAATCCAACCTGGCCTTGACTGAATATAATTTCGAACTATGGAGATCCAAAAGGGCTACTTGGAAAAGTTTCTGTGAAGACATCAGTATGAATATGCCTTCTACTTGGTATAGGACTGCTCCAGAAGGCAAACGGGAGTTTCACTGAGAATCGAAAAGAAACAATTGAGGTTCTGTATCACTAAATCAGAAATGAGGACGTTATCGTAATAGAAAATGAGTTTCATCGGAATCAATTTGCATATGAATCTGGTAAATCCACAGTGATAGCTCTTAGCGGCCTAGTCACTAAGATTGAAAAAGCGATTGATGGAAAAGAAATCGGGCAGCAGGGCTATAGAGAAATCCACCTCCCACAGTTAGATGGTTCCGTTCCATGCTGAAACATATAGGAAAATCCCAGCTAATTTGGGTAGTGAGTCGGTAACCATTAGGACATTAAAGGGGTGTCATAGGGAGGCATTTTTTACCGTTATGACTGTTCTGAGTAGCCATGGATATGATGCCCAGGACTATGCGGATGGTCTGATTATAAACAGGCTTGAAGCTCAATGAGAATATCGCCGACTGCTGCGATGGAGGCACTTCTAGGACTGATTCTATTGCACCGGCATTTTAAAAAGAGCGCCGTGCATATGGGCTTAAAGTTGCAGATAGGAGGGAGTATAAAGCCAGGTAATGCAACGGGCGCGAGATTTATGTCACATTCATCAACTAGAGTCAAAGAGCTTCTCGTACTTAGGAAACCTGAGTTGAGGCTACTAACCCGCTTCCTCACAGGTTATATTTTCTTATGATATCACCTTAAGAACATGGGTTTAAGTGCGGCAGGAAAGTTGAAAGTTTAATCAGCGGAACATGTTCTGTGCCAATTTAGAGCCATGTTCCGCTAACTTTATAGATCACATTGCTACCTAGGTTCCTTTAACGACCATCAGTTGAAACGTCAGCCATTTACCTCAAATCATGTTTAGCGCAAACCCGCACCTTCATACAATCTTCAATTGATTATCTCACAAATCCGTAATTTATGGGGTAATAAATCACATATTACAGATAAACCTTCATCAAGCTAAGGTAGCATCAGATGTCTTTAGTCGCAGGTTTATCTGCCAAGACATCGGCTTGACCCTTATTCAGGAACCATTGACTATAGGTAATCAAGTTAAAGCATAACAAAACAAGTGGATGAGTTTCATGATAACGGTACGTCAGAGTCCAATCTCCAGATACTTGGTAGCGATGATGGTAGAGGTACTGGGAGGGTCGGATGAAGTTAGGCTGCTCATAACCCATTGCAAATAGAAGGCGCTGGACTACCTTGTGGGGCAGTAGTAATATTAACAATAGGGATGAGTACCACTTTGATGAATATTTCATTACAACCAATTCAGATATTATCAATAGGGGAAAAAACTTACTTTCAAAAATACGATTAGGTAAGAGGTCCTACATTCGATATTAGCCAGCCCGAATCTGAGTCCTTTAATAAATAACCGGGGCTTGTATATGAAGAGCTTCTTTATCTGATTATATGCACATTAGATTTTATGTAGCAGCCGAAAACATGCAGAGGCAGGAAATTAGACTTCCAACCAGAAATGCCCTCGACAGGGTCTCTAGAGGAGTTATAATTCTTTTCAAATCAGCTGCATAATTCCTTACATTCAGCCTTTGGTGGAATAAGGAAAAATAAACCGTAGTGTAATGGAGTGATTACAAGTTGGTCTTGACAGAATACAATCTCGACCTAATTAGTTCCAGGCAACCTGGAAAAGTTTCTGTCCAGGAATCAATGAACTGTAAAGACCTGTTCCAATGGTATAGGACTGTCTCTCTGGAAGGATTTTCACTCCTAGTAAAGTAAGATGCGGGCTATTGGCCCTTTGAAACCTTCCAAGTTCGCTGCAAAAAAGTATTGACAAAATTCTACCAATTCTATTCTTATGTAAATAACATTAGTAAATTTGTTTTTTAAACCAAAAGGAGGGGGCCATTCAGATACCCAGCTCAAGTCATATCGCTCAATTAGCCTCACATAAGAAGTGAGCTCCTTATAGGAAATCCACCATATAAGAAGCGAGCCCCTTATAGGAAATCCGCAGCCGACGGCTGCGATGAAGACACAGTCAGTCGTAGTGCTTATTATAAGGGATGCTGCATAATTACGGGATTGAAGATGTATGTAGAAGGTAATATTAAGGCTGGTAATATGGTAGGTCATCTGAGAATCCTTATAAGGAGTTTCAGTTAGAATTTGCCATAGAAATGCCTTCTATGGGCTGCCACAAACCCTTCTGTGTTTCTTTGTCAGATTAAGTGCACGTGTAAGTCATGCATTGAATGAGAGTCAACAGGATCGGGAGAGTATGCGGCATTACTAAAGGACACCTAAAAGTCCTCCTATTAGTATATAATTGCAGGTTTGCGACAGGCGAATGAATCAAAGAGATTCTCGTACTTTGGAAACCTGAGCTGAGGCTACTAACCGGATTCCTCATAGGTCATGCCCGCTTAAGACATCCTTGTGAGATTGGGTCTTTTTTGTGATAGATTTCGTCAGCGTGTGCGACTTTTCTCCTGAATAACAACCAGACAATCACCGCCCCACCAAAGATTTCTAAATGAATGAAAGAAATGATTTATTCTCCAAGAGTCCTGAAACAGTGGGCTCGATGGTTTTTCAGTTAACTCGTACAATGCCGCGGTGCTTCAACGAGTCATACGGGGAAAAGACGTCTCATGCTGAAAACGACGTACATACGCGGTGGAGAGACAACATTTTAATTCAGCAGGTAGCACGAGGTGATCTGAGTTGATGTTAGCTCCACGTTCTGTTCTGATGTCATTGAGTCTACATAAATGTCTTTTGGATAAGAAGGGGCGCGGCCGATTTGGCTTACCGTTGTCTCGTCGTTGCATTTCCTCATGGGTTTGTGAATGCGTTTATGTGAGAAGTATGTTTTGGCAACCAACAAATTGTAGAGTAAAGCCAGCTCTATGGTGCGTGT
Organism: Tipula vernalis; assembly: GCA_958295665.1. Taxonomy (NCBI): domain Eukaryota; kingdom Metazoa; phylum Arthropoda; class Insecta; order Diptera; family Tipulidae; genus Tipula; species Tipula vernalis. The sequence continues at coordinate 90,579,931 of OY282560.1, read as the reverse complement.
GTTTTTGTTGTTTGAGGTCAGGCAGGTTGCAAAAAGTTTGGACCAATGGTGTACCATATACCGTTAGCACTGCCAGTTTTACCATTGGTTACGGAATTTTGCTCAAGATGGGTTCGAGCTGATCGTAGAAAGCGTAATGGTGGCATTCATGAATGTTTTGTGTCCATACTGAAACTCATGAAATCAGTCAGAAATTGACTACATCGTTTGCTAAGCAAGAACCCGACGCCAAATTCATATTTATCCGTGTTACTGCTTTGACAGAGAGTTAATCCATAGCGATTGTAGTCGATGATGTTATTGCCGATTAGGCTTCTTTCCTGCAGCTCTATAGGACGAGCTTATAATTAGATGCTTGTTTGAAGAGTTGTTAAATCGTGTCCGAGGTCGTTGTTGTGAATCCAAAATTATCCGAGGCTGATGTTGAGGTTTCGTAACAATAATATTTTACTGGTTCGGCTGTTAACCCTACGCTAACCCCCTGTACGGGAGAACCACAGTTGTTGTTTCAAACAAAACCAAAGTTGTTTCCAGTTACGGCACTTGAAACATTTTTCGGCTTATCCCCTTGCGTACACAGAAGCCCGATCAATAAAGTAAATGTCCACGACTCGATAATATCGAAGTCAAAGTAATCCAAATAGCCTAGCCTGTGATAGCGTCCTGTGTCAGATGTTAAACAGCAGCACACTTAACAGCAAATGTTAACAGAGCATGGGGAAATTGCCACTTGCTTATTGGAAATAAGCATTGAACGCATTCCAATCATTTCATATGTTTCATTGTATTTAACTATTGAAGCTAACTTCACTTGAGTCAATAATATCTTTTTCAAGTGACACAACCTAAAAGAAGCAAAAGTAAAGGTTTTTTAAAATAAAAATTAATCTGGAAACATCCGTGTTTTATTTTCAAGTTTCCAGCTCTGCTTAGTTAAATTCTATTAGGTTATGGGCCCAGTGGATGAAGAATATGGATATTTCGAAAAATTAAGGCAGATTAATTGGATAAAGTGAAATTGATTTTTCGGTGTTGTGAAATTCACATACGGAAAAGGATGGCGTCAGCTGAATCAAGATACAGCATTTCAAAGCTAAACGGAATAAATTATTTTGTATGGAAATACAAAATGGAAATGCTTCTTAAGGAAAAAGGTTTATGGGCAGTTATCAATGAGGTACAACCATCACCAGTTACAGCAGCGTGGACAGCAAATGATTAAAAGGCACATTCAATAATTGCATTGAATGTATAGAAGACGATCAAATTCATCACATCATCGGTGCAGATTCAGCAAGAAATACATGGAGAATTTTTAAGGAAACGTATGAATCAAACACATCAAGCAATCGTGTGCACATTTTGAAGTTAATCTTGCAACGGCAGCTTGATGAAGGCGGAGATGCGGAAAAACACGTGAATTCCATGAACGAGCTTTTTCGAAAATTATTGGCGCTTGGTCCAGATTTTGATCCGGAATTTTTTATGAGCGCTACGTTGTTGGCTTCTTTGCCACCAAGCTACGACGGTTTGGTAACGGCGCTCGAAGGTAAAGAAGAGAGTGAATTGACACTCACGTTGGTTAAATCAAAGGTTCTCGCGGAATTCAAAAGAAGAATGGATCGAGGCGGAACAACGGATGACACTTCATTAAAAATTGACACATCAAGAGCAACGAAAGGTCAAAAAGGTGAAAATAAAGAGTTTGAGTGCTATTTTTGCAAAAGAAGCGGTCACATCAAAAAGGATTGTGGAAAATACAAAGCCTGGCTCAACAAAAAGGAAGGAAGTAATCAGAAGGCGAATCTAGCGAAAGATGAAACAGAAAAACTGTTTGTGACACATCAAGTAGGTGATGGCTGGATTCTCGATTCAGGTGTCACATTGTCAGTTTTTAGGATCATATTTTCGTCAATATTGACATAAATTGTAGTGATAAAGTAAGCGTTGCAAGTGGTCAACAATTAACAGCTGCGGGTAAAGGCACAATTAAAGTTGATTTTCTGAATGAGGAAAATCAAAGTGTTCCAGTAAGAATCACAGACGTGTTGCTAATGCCAGATATCAAGGGAAATTTACTTTCAGTCAAAAAGTTAACGGAAAAAGGTTTTCAAGTAAATTTCAAGGGCAACAAGTGTGAAATAAGGGAAAACAGTCGGCAAATTGCAGTTGGCGAAATCAGCGGTAAACTTTACAGACTAAAGGAACCTCACAAAGTTTACTCGGTCGAAAAAGAATCCAATGGCTGCATACATTATTGGCATAAGGTTCTAGGCCATAGAGACATCAAAGTTGTGAAATCATTGGCGAAACGAAATTTGGTTAAAGGCATCAACTAAAGCGAGTGTACATTTCAAAATCAAATCCAAGTGCAGAGTGTGTCTCGAAGGAAAAATTAATCGAATCAAGTTTCCGGTCAAGTCGAGTAATAAAGCAGTTGCAGTCATGGATCTGATTCATTCGGATGTTTGTGGTCCGATGCAAACGACCACAACATCAGGTAATCGTTACATTGTGACATTCATAGATGATTACTCAAAATTTACGGTCAGCTACCTAATCGCAAATAAATCATCAGTTTAGAGCAAATTCAAGGAATATATTGCGATGGTAAAGGTTCAATTCGGAAAGAAACCTAAATGTATCCGTACAGATCGAGGAGGAGAGTACATCAGTAATGAATTCGTGAATTATTTAAAGTCGAGCGGAATTCAAATCCAGAGAACTACTGCGTACACACCTCAACAAAACGGAACAGCGGAACGCAAAAACCGAACGTTGGTAGAAATGGCTCACTGCATGCTAATTGACGAAGGTCTAGAGAAAAAGTTTTGGGGCGAAGCTCTAATGATGGCTAACTACGTCCAGAATCGTTTGCCAACAAAGGGTACAGAAACAACGCTATATGAAGGCTGGTTCCAGAAAAGTCCGAATGTGCAATACTTTAGAAAATTCGGATCAGAATGTTATATGCATGTACCAAAAAAAAAACAAGGCGCAAATTCGATTCAAAGGGTGTGAAAGCAGTGCTGGTCGGTTATGATTACGAATCAAAGGCATATCGTTACAGTCCGGAAACCGATCGAGTCACAGTTAGTCGAAATGTTCAGTTAGTCGAAAGGAGCCATTTGTTACCTATCAAGTCCAGCGAAGATTATCAACAGGAACAAATTATCGACAATTCAGAGTTGAACAACTTTGTAGATGCAGAAAACGATCAGGTGCAAAAGGAATTAGTCGATGAGGAAGTTCAGGAAGAGAATCCAATACAAGATCACGTTCAGAATGAAGATGAAGAGCAAACTGTTAGACGATCACAACGTGCTAACAAAGCAATTCCACCAAAGAAACTTATTGAAGAAATGAACTTGGTGAGTTCAGTCATTCAAGAACCAAAGTGCTACGTAGAAGCTATCAAGGGTGATCAAAAGGGGCTGTGGATTCAAGCAATGACAGATGAGATGAAGTCATTGATGGAGAATCAAACATGGGAGCTTGTGAAAATTCCAGAAGGTGCAAATCTAGTTGGCTGCAAGTGGATTTACAAGCTAAAGTGCAATTCAGATGGAAAAGTAGTCAGACACAAGGCAAGGCTTGTTGCTCAAGGTTTTTCGCAAAAATACGGTACTGACTATGATCAGGTGTTTGCTCCAGTTGTTCGTCAGACTACGTTTTGAACATTGCTTACAGTGGCAGAAAAACAAACAAGGACATGAAGGTTTATCATCTAGATGCGAAAACGGCTTTTATCAACAGTGAATTATCTGAAACAATTTACATGAGACAACCCCCAGGATTCAAAGTTGAAGGCGGCGAAGATTTAGTGTGTCTACTAAAATGGAGTTTATATGGTCTAAAGCAATCAGCGCGCAATTGGAACAAAACAATTCATCAAATTCTCATTGAGTTCGGTTTTGTTCAAAACAAGAATGATCCATGCTTGTACACCTACAAACATGATTCAAAAATATGCTACGTATTAATCTACGTTGACGATGTGGTCATTGCTGGTGAAAACAACGAGATAATCTCCAAGTGCGAAACGTTTTTAAGTTCGAAATTCAAGATTAAGAACTTGGAAGAGATTAAGGATTTCTTGAGTCTTCAAGTCAAGAAGAAAGCAGATGGCTATTAAACGTTGAATCAGACTGCTTACATTGGAAAATTACTAAAGGATTTCCAAATGTCTGATGCAAAGGAGTCCTCAGTTCCATTATCAGTTGGATACGGTAAAGGAGGATAAGGATTTGTTGTTGGGCAACGGCAAATATCAAAAGTTGCTCGGTTGCTTACTGTACATATCAGTCAACACGAGACCTGACATATCGGCAGCAGTTTCAATTCTAGCACAAAAGATGTCTAGTCCAAACCAGGAGGATTGGAACGAATTGAAACGAGTTTTAAAGAATCTCAAGGGTACTGCCGGTTTGCAATTGTCACTTGGCAAGAGTGATGGTACGGATCAGTTAATCGGATATGCAGATGCAAGTTGGGCTGATGATCGTGCAAGCAGAAAGTCACAATCTGGTTACATATTCAAGTATTGTAACGGTATTCTCAGTTGGTGCAGTCGAAGACAGGATTGCATCGCGTTATCATCAACGGAAGCAGAATTTATTGCGTTGCCTGAAGCATGTCAAGAGGCGAATTGGTTTCGTCGTTTACTCAATGATTTCGATCAACGTATTGAAAAACCGACAACAATTTTCGAAGATAATCAAAGTTGTTTGAAATTCATTAAGGAGGAGAAATTGTCGACAAGTAAGTACTAAACATATTGATGTTCGAGAGGCATTTGTCAAGAAATACATCGACAAATGTATTGTTACATGCCAATATTGCCCTACAGAAACTATGGTGGCAGATTTGTTGACAAAACCATTGGCGGGACCTCGTGTCAATGTTCTTCGGAATGCATCTGGAGTTAACTGATGATTCAAATGAGGAGGAGTATTGGAGATAAGCATTGAACGCATTCGAATCATTTCATATGTTTCATTGTATTTAACTATTGTAGCTAACTTCACTTGAGTCCATAATATCTTTTTCAAGTGACACAACCTAAAAGAAGCAAAAGTAAAGGTTTTTTAAAATAAAAATTAATCTGGAATCATCCGTGTTTTATTTTCAAGTTTCCAGCTCTGCTTAGTTAAATTCCGTTATTGCTTGCATAAACTTCAACTCGCAGATGCATGTTCTGCCGAATGTGGCCATGAAAATTAGAATAAATACTAAGGCGGTATGACTAAAATAGTCCTAATGGTGTCCCAAAAACGATAGACTATTTTTCTGAAACATTTTCAGCTCTAGCATAACTGACGCATTAACTAGTGTCTTGTTGTAGAACCCTTTGATTGCAAAACATACCGATAACGAACAAGAAACAAGTAAATACAAGCAACACGGTGCGGGAATGTGTGCTAGCTCCACGTAACATAATGACCTTAATGACTTCTTTGACATTATAGCCATGTTCTAAATCTAAATTCAGTTTCAGAAGGGGTCAGCTTGAAATTTGAAAAAGACGGAGGCTTTGTCGAAGAATTCGTTATCTCTGTAGAATGGTTGCTAAAGTGATATATGTGATGGAAAATGAGCGAAGACACATTTAGTTTTACTAATTCAATAGCCTCTACGCATCATTTTCCACCATGACTTATTGTGCTCTCCTGTAGGCGTTTGTAATACTTTTGAAGAATTTTGTCCAAACACGTGATTTCACAGTCTTCTTAACAACAGTACTCGATAAGACGTTTCAAACATTATGTGAAAACGTAAAACACGATTTCCTATAGTTGGAGGGAACAGCGTATCCATATCATAAGGATGCTTCACACCAATTAAAACATTACGTCTGTTGAAAATTTTTTGGTCCTTCGGTATGATCCGTAACTGCAACTCCATCTAGTATTTTGAGTATAATACTATACAATCATCTGGCCAAGTGTGTAATATACGCCTGAGCCGATGAGTTATTCCGTCAACGCTATTTTTGTATATTTTAGTATGAAAGCACCTCTAGTTCATTAGCCTTCTTACGACCGTTGATTCCTTGAAAACATGAAGAGGTTTTTGATAATATGACAACTTTTATGGGCCCCACCAACGAAACAAGGGAGACTCAGTTTGTCAGTGGTACTCGTTACTGTAATAATGAGAATATTGAGCTGAATTACACTCCTCCTTATTCTTTTCGTCAGCTTAGTCCAAATATTTTACTCACTCATTCAATCGGACAAACAAAAAAGTTTTTGTTGTAATTGCCTATATCGACTTACATATATTTATGATATGACTGTACTCAAATTTAACCAACAAATAAACCCCAAAATATCCAAAATGCAGTAAATCTAAATGAACAAGTCGAACACCAATTTTATTACTTCATAAACAGATGTTGTGATTACAAATTTATCGTTTTTACTCGGTATATTGTCCCCCCGCAAAAATATAAAAAGGATTTTGACCAAAAATTCATGTTAAGGATCTATAAAGTATTTATGTTGCGCTCTTCATAATTTCCAAATAAAGAAAGTCACGTGACATTGAAAATTATCGCATCCTTTCGAATCGGCAGAATCACTTTTTTTATATCAACATTATAAATGCCTATCCATTTCAATTGACATCAACCACTTAAAATATTTACCCTATCGGGTGTAATTTGTACCCTTCAGGATTTGAAGTTGAAATCTCAAATGATTACAAAAAAAAAAAAAAAAAAATTGAAAATTTGTCGCATGAAATTTTAACTTTTGTCACGGTTTGATTGTCACTTAATGTGTGAATAATTTGCCCTTTTATAAAAATAAAAAAAAATATTTAACAAGATTGATTTTGTTGTACCCTTACGTACGAGTATGTATGTATATCCATAATAACAGCAGTAAACACATTTCAGTTAGGTTTTAGAATTACTTTATTGCTCTGCTTTTAAAACTGTACAATTATTGGAAAAAAAAAAATTTTAAATTATAAAATAAAAACTCGGTTCACCGCATCCGCTAAATTAGCGACGAAGACGCCTGTTGTGTTTGCATTTGAAATCGTTCAAAACCGCCCATTTCGATGTGCGGTTCTTTCCGCAAATCCGGTTTCGGCCCAATCAGACCCATTTTCTCCATATGCTGATGTTGTGATCGTACCGCAAAACGATTTACATGCACCGGTATTGGTACAACAATTTTATTAGTACCACCATTTGCACCACCACCACTACCACCTCCACCACCACCATTCGTACCATTACGATTCATGCCGTGCGATGTGAGGCCAGCCTTAACACGTTTCCATTTCGCTCGACGATTTTGAAACCATATCTTCACTTGTACCTCACTTAATTTAAGGGCGGTAGCAATTTGGCTGCGTTCCGTTAGGCTTAAATATTTTTTCGCATGAAATTCACGTTCCAATTCGAGTAGCTGTTCGGACGTGAAAGCAGTTCTTCGACGCCGTGATTTTGAATTTGTACTACTACCATTTGAATCGGATTTGCCACCGGGTATTTTACCCAAATCTTCGAGTCCATCGTCTGACAGTTCAGAGTCCGTTTGACAATCTGAAAATATAACAAATCAAAAAAAAAAGAAACAATTGAATTAGATATTCATAACAGGGTTTTATTTATTTTTATTTAAAACACTTATAGGGGGTGGTTTTGATTTTGATTTTTTAACACATTTACCGTAAATGAATATCAATTCGAATAAAACATCCCCCACCACTAAGTGAGTACAAAACATTTATGGTAGGCATTAAATTAATAAAACATTTTATTCATAATTTTCACCCTAAATTTGTATAAATTATCCTTCATCTCGCAACTAAAGGAGGGGAGGATATTATGATATTATAATATGATTATCTAAAAATCAATTTTGTTGTTCATTTTGGTTGCATACAAAACGTAATAATATGTTTATACTCGTATGCGTCAACATACATACATACATATATGCAACACGTGTTTGATTTTATGTTCTATTCTTCTTTGGATTAAATACAAAACATATTATTGTAACGATTAAAAGTCTTCAATAAAATGATTTTGTAAAAACATGAATAACGTTTTAAATATTTTGTATTGTCGCGCGCGCGTTGATGAATGAAATTTTTTTTAGGGTTGCCAGTCAAAATTTTTTATTTAAATCGTTAACCGGGATTAAAAGGGTGCAATAGTAGGAAAATTTGTTTAAATTAAATTATTGAATTTTAATGTGTGGATTGTTTGTGTAATTTAATATGGTAAGCAGTAGGATTATGAGGGGAATTTAAAGTTAAATCTATTTGTATTTTAGATTTTAATGTTTTTTATGAGGTTTCGTTTAGAGTTAATTATTATTTTTTAGGTGTTAGATGGGTTGATTAATCCCACATGCTAAACGTGAAATTGAAAGGAAAATTAATATTGGTTTAATTCATCTGGAGAGAACAAAACTTTTAATTTTGATCAGCCTCCTAATTAAAAGGGTACTTTGGGTGGCGAGACCGAGAAAGTACTCACGGAAATCAACAATCAATCATGAAAACGATAGGAAAAATGCCGTTATCTTTAAAAATTTGTTGGTGCGGAGATGTGTACCAATTTGGTTGTTACTGGGTTTACTAATTTTGTTTAATGATTCCAGAATCGAATTTTTAAATTGATTGGTTAGCCGATTTCACTGATTTGGTAAAAAATTAATTAATTTGGTGAACGGTCGCGGTGTAACTACGCCTAAATGTTGAATATTTGCTAAACCGTACAGCTTAGATAGTATAATAGCAAAATAGTAAAATACTATTTTGCTATCCGGTGTAAAACCGATGTTTTGATAGTATAATAGCAAAAATAAAGTATTTTGATTTGACAGCTATCAAATTTTAATACCTTTATATTTTATTTTATATTACTGTAGAAGGAAAATTTATGACGATGTATTGTTGATAAATTAGTCTAGAAATATTTTTGTCTAAGGGGAAATTTTACTTTTTCATTATTTTGTTTTAATTTTCTGTTTTTTATGAATATTTTATGTGGTGTAAAACCGACTATGGTAGATAGTAAGTAAAATAGTAGACTCATTTCTTGATGTTTGATCTGATCTAGATCAGATCATGTCTCATGAAACGACACCAAAATGCGTAAAACAAACAAACACCAACTTTCAATTTTCTGTCTCGTTTCGTTTGGATCTATCTCCTCATACTCGCACTGTTTGCATCTTATTCCTTGGCGCTTTACAAAATATTGTTCAAGGCGGCCGCATGCCAAAAGACTTCAGGTTTTTTGACACGCTGTGAGATCAGACACGCGAGTTGGTATTGACTGCTGTCAAGCACTTTATTGTAGTTGTGGCTACGTTTACAATATGCGTTACATGGTTTTAGGGTAGATGTCGTGACATCCCCCTTTTTTTTTTTTTTTTTTTTTTTTTTTTTTTTTTTCAAAATTGAGGTATTAACCTATAATTTTACTACTAATTCATATGTACCAAACTGCTTAATTTAGAATCAATTTATAAGTCTAATTTAACTGGTTTCCTGATGATTCTTCCAAGTCTCGTTTGAGTAAGTTGTATAATCCCTTCATTAACTGTTAATGATTGAGATTGATTTGACTCATTAAATTGTAGTGATGAATTATTTTTTGAAATGTTTATATCTTCGTTAGTTGGCTGAACTTTCGATGTTCCATCAGTATCAGGATGATATGATAATTTCACTGGTACTGGTATGTTTACCTTGGTCCTATTCAATTGTGAAGAATTTCTTCTGTACGTTTTTCCTTCGTTCGTTTTAACGATATGGGATCGTGGTGCTTCCAAGTTCTTTATAACTTCTCCTGAAACCCAATTTCTGTGCCCTGTTTGAATAGCTATTTGTTGCTCCCCTTCTTTTAATTCTTCCTTAATTCTTGTGTGATTATCGGCGTAGTATTTTTGTTTTGGGTTGGTGGTTCTGTTATTTTAGATAGATTAGGGATAAATTTGCCTAAATACATGGCCATTCCTGGTAGCTTTGTAGCTGTTTTTTATTTGTAGGTGCATTCAACTTGTCTATTGCTTCGATTTTTTTCTCGTCTGGTTTGATTCCTTTTTCTGTCAATATATGCCCTAGAAATTTCATTGTGCTTTTATTAAATATACACTTGCTTCTATTGAGCTTTAGGCCGGAGTCGCTGAGAATTTTTAATACTTGTTTTGTTGTCTCTTTTAAATTTGCTTCATCCGCGTCGTGTATTAAGATGTCATCCATCGATACTTCCACATTATCTAATCCGCCTAATAGACTTGACATTACTTCTTGGAATATTTCTGGAGCTGAGCATAATCCGAATGGTAGCCTAGTACAACAATACCTTCCCCATGGAGTAGCGAAAGTGAGATATTTTTTCGTACTATACATTACTTTAACCTGCCGGAATCCTTTCATACAATCTAATTTTGTAAACTTCTTGGAATTCTTGATTCTTGTTGAATTTTTTTCTATTGTGCGAAGTGGAAAATATCTGCGTAATATATTTTTGTTCAGATTACTTGGATCGATGCAAATCCTTAATTTGCCTTTTTGCTTCACAACTACCATTGGTGATACTACTGGTGTTGCTTCCTTCATTTTTTCAACTACACCAATATCCACCATTTTATCGAGTTCTCTTTTAACTTCGCTTTTTAACACAAATGGAATTTTTCTTGCTGGTGTTATTTCAAATTTCGGATTATCTATTAAATCGATATTATACTGAAAATGTTTCAAACAGCCTAATCCATTAAATATTTCGTCGTCAATCCAATCTATTGTTTTTGAATCGGGATGAATTAATAACTTTCGCAAGTTTTTAATCCTAGTATTGGTGATGAATCTTGATCGATTATTTAAAACTTTATTTTTGTTAGTTTATTTTGTATTCTGCATTCGATGTCACTTTCTCCAATTACATTAATCTGGTCTCCACTATATGATAATAAATTTTTTGTTTTTGATTTATCAATTTTCGCGTTTAACTTCGATGCGATTTTTAGAGGTAACACGTTGCACTGTGCGCCCGAATCAAGTTTAAACTCGATTGTTTTGTTGTCAAACATCACTTTTTCTACCCAACTGCTATTGTATTTAATTATATCTACTTTTATTGTTTCGATATTCAGTTGTTCACTATTATTTTCTTCGGAGTGCTCTCCGCCGACACTGTCATCGTTTTCTAGGTTAAGAAATTTTTTCTGAGATTTTTTGTTTTTATCTCTGTTTTCCTTTTCTTATATTTTTGTTTTACACACACTTTCGAAATGTCCTTTTATTTTTCACTTATTGCATATTTTGCCGTAAGCTGGGCAGTTTTTACGTGAATGTGTTGTTCCACATCTCTTACAATAAAATACTTTCTTATTTTTAATTTCAATAGAGTTGAGGTTTTGATTGTCACTTCTTTCTTGATTTAATGACTGCAATTGTTTCACTGTCTGTTCTGATATTTTACAGATTTCGACTGCCTTATCTAACGTCAACCCGGTTTCGGTCCATGAGTGTTTCATAGTTGCATTTTGATGCTTGCGTTTTTACTTTTGTTAAAAAATCTTCGAATGACTGTCCCGTTTTCTTGATGAAGTTTATTAAACATATATCGTTCATATGTTTCATTTTGTTTCGGAGTGAAATACTCTTCGAATTTGTTTTTTATTGTGTTAACGTCTACTTTTTGGTTATCATCAAGTTTGAATGTGTTGAAAATTCTTACTGCGTCTAATCCGATAATTGACATAAATGTTGCTGCTTGTACTTCTCCACTTTTGTTTGTGAATGTGAGGTTAGTTGCAATTTCAAACCATTTATATTTTTGAAGCCATTCTTCCCAATTTTTTGCCGCATGTTCATTTACACAGTGCTTTTGGTGGCTTTATTAGATACGCGTTATTATTTTCTTGAGTCATCTTGATTTTTATTTTTTTTTGTAGGAATTTTTGTAATTTTTAGTTTGCTTACTCTTATTATTTTTAGTTTTTATATTATATTATATTATTATATGAATTATATTAATAATTATATTTAATTTTGTTTTTTTAGATCACTTCTGACACCATGTGAGATCAGACACGCGAGTTGGTATTGACTGCTGTCAAGCACTTTATTGTAGTTGTGGCTACGTTTACAATATGCGTCACATGGTTTTAGGGTTGATGTCGTGACAAGGGTTGGAAAGTCGTCCGACTTTCAGGTTGACTTTAAGACCTATAAGTATATTATTGGTTCCAGCTTTTGTCTACAGTATGTTCTTGAGAAAATCTTGTTTAAGGTTATCTTTGGACCATAAGCTCTACGTTTTTCGTTTCGGTTGCTGGTATATTATTATGACTTCCATGCTTGAAATTAAACAGATTAACTTGTACCACAGCAAGTCAGCTTCATTTGAATTAAGGAAGTTGCTTGCTGGATCGCATACAGATTTATATTTTATTCAGGAAATCTTCTCGATAGTTCTGTTTGTGGACTAAACATTCCTAATGGTAGAATTTTCTCAAAGAATTCTTTCAATAAAACTAGAGCTTGCATTTACATTTCTAGTAATATCAGTGCATCTCTTATTTACGATTGCAGTTCGGCTGATCTCTCAGCGGTTCTCATCACTTTCGAATTTGGTAAGCCTTGCACTGAACTGATCGTTGCCTCAGTTTATCTTCCATTTAATTATTCTCATCCTCCCCCTTCGGAGGAACTTACCAAACTCTTAAAGTGGAGTATGCCTCAGTGAGATCTATTCTCTTTCGAACTTATTTCCTTAATTCATCCTGCTACGGATATTCGTTCGCTTAAGGACATTGAGTTACAAGCTTCCAAGCTGACAAAATCATTTTCGACGGCTTTTGAAAATTCGTGTTCACTTATTACTAAACAAAAGATTGCGAATAGACCTTTCTGGTGTTCTGGTCTTAAAAAGCAAAGGAAACTTACTAGGAAATTGAAGAGCAAAAAATATTAATCTTAAATGTGATCGGGATTGTTTCCTAATAGCTCAAAAGGAGTATAAAAAAAGCTTAAAATCCGCTCACAGAACCGCATGGACAAATTTCTGTGAGGAAATAAATAGTTTTTCTACAGGCGCTAGACTTAATAGAGCGTTGCCTAAAAATGATACCTGTAGACTTGATGCTCTTCGTCTATCGAATGGCAAATTTACTTCTACGAAAAAAGAAGCGTATAAGTTGCTTCTTTCGGTCCATTTTCCGGAGTATACTATCGTATTTTCTCCTTTAAACCGTACAAATCAGGTGGTCCTGATAGGATGTTTCCGGCTGAATTACAGCACGGTGTTCCTATTATTAAGCATCACCTGCTCAACCTTTTCAAAGCGTACGTTGCTTTTAGCCTTGTTCCTCACGTTTGGTGCAAGAGCAACGTTGTCTTTTTACCGAAGACTGGCAAATCAGATTACACTGATCCGAAAGCATTTCGGCCCATCAGTCTGTCCTCAACATTTCTTAAAGAATTCTCTTCTCCACTCAGTAACATGCAATATGGTTATAGAGTAGGTAAGTCCTGTGAAACGGCTCTACATGAACCTGTCAATAGGATCGAAAAATCCCGCAATAATAAAGAGTTTCTCGTGGGGACTTTTCTGAACATTGCGGGAGCCTTTGATAATACATCGTTTTCGCCGATTACTAACGCCTGCTCCAATTTCGGTACTGATCCCACCATTGTAAGATGGATTGATTCTATGCTCAAATCTTGCATTTTTGAGGTTGACTTGAATAATGCTTCATTTTCGTTGTAATTACTGTCGCTGGAAAGAATCTGAATGTGTTAACCGACTTAACGCAGAATGCCTTATGTATTGTGGAGTCGTGGTGCAGTGGAAAGGATTTACATTTCAATTCTTCTAAAACTAATTTGGTTATATTTACCAGGCATTGAAATATTGATAGTCTGTGCCCTTTCTTTTCAGGATGCCAATTAACAGATCCGACCACGTTAAGCATTTAGGTGTCTTCTTGGACAGTAAACTTTCCTAGAATTTTCACCTTGAGTATAAACTTCTTGGGGACCCCCTATAAAAACTTGGGGTTTAACTCCCAAAATGCTATGTTTCATCTATAAATCGTTGGTTCTATCAATGTTATATTATGCTTCCTTGGTTTGGTGGCCTATGGTTAAATTAAAGGCTACAATTTTTACACTTAATGGTCTACAAAGTTTTGCTTGTAGGGCCATTACAGGAGCTATGGCATCAACTCCCCTTCTTGTCATGGAATCAATTCTATTCTTTCCACAGCTACATTCTTTCATTCTTTGCTCAGCTTGTTCTGCTGCGTTAAGGCTAAGGAGCATAGGCATGTGGATAATTCTTGGTTTAGTCGGGGGCGATAGAACCATTTTAAATGAATTCGCATCATTAGTACCAGTTGCAATTTTGCTACCACTGAGTAAACATTTAAATAATTTACTTATTACTTGTGTGAAAAGTTGAATCAGCAGTTTAAATCTTTTTTTAATTTTTTTTTTTTTTTAAATATTGTGATGTGGAAAATAAGTGAAATCGTGATGTTCTCACCTCCGCCTCAAGTAAAAAAGGCTGGGCCAAATCAGCAGACAGCGATGTCCGCATGTGATTCGCCACCGAACGTCACAACCTCAGATATTTTTAATAAAAATACAAAAGTGCAACATAGTCCAAAGCGACAACAAATTTTAAATGTTCAAAAAATTACCTTACCAGGCAATTTAAATCAAAGTGAAATTATTAACTTAAATAACATTGGTGTGTTGAACCATAACGAAACTAAAAGTGCATCGTCGCCAAATATTGACGATAAAAAAACAATGTCAGTGCATCGACATCAGATGACAATAAAATAAACAGTGACGTAGGTCAGTGTTTAGTGCAAATGGGAACAGACCGGTATATTACTGTCCGATCAAAACGAAGAAGAAGCCCTAGATCAGCGGCCAGCGCAAGCTCGAATAAATTCACTAAGCTAGCTAGCGTTGAATTAACGCATGGTAATAGGTATTCTTGCTTGGTTGTTGATGAGCTGCCGCCCGAAAAAACTTCAAAAGCTGAGAAGCCGCCACCAATCTATTTGAGGGAAGAATCAAATAGAGAACTTGCTAAAACGATCGAGTTTATTACTGAAGGTGCATTTTATATTTCCGGGACCAAAAGAGGAGATATAAAAGAAACAAAAATTCAACCGCTCAATATTGATGCTTACAGAGCGTTAATTAAACATTTTGACCAAATTGGTAAACATTACCGGTACAGTGCGCTAAGTGCCAAGAATATGGGCACACTAGAGCCCATTGGAATTTGAACGATGTTTGTGTTATATGTGGTGAACTCCATAATTCAAAGGTTTGCAATAAAGCAAAAAATGAAGCATCAGTGAAAAAATGCAGCAACTGCGATGGAAATCACACAGCTAATTATAAAGGGTGTCCAATTTATCTAGAATTGAAAAGGAGAATCAATCCAAAGCAGCGAGCAGAGCAGCGAATCCTTAATCTTCATTCTTCAGTTAGAAAACAAGCACGGCCAGAAATGATAAACAGAAACGATCGAAATGGAAATCAGTACGCAACTGTAAACGGCAGCGTGCACCAAGGAGTTTCATACGCAAGTGTTCTTAAAGGTACCGCTCCTAAAGTGCAAGCAAGTGAAGAGGGAAACATCACAACAGCTTTAAACAAATTTACTAATATGATGCAAAGCTTCATAGATAGTCGCTAAAAATCAAAAATGACTATCATCAAAATAGCCATATGGAATGCAAACGACCTAGCACAACATAAAGCGGAGGTACATGCATTTCTCACTGAGCACAACATTGACATAATGTTAATATCAGAAACACGCTTCACCAAAAATAGCTATTTCAAAATTAATGGGTACTCTATTTATGACACCAAGCACCCAGATGGTAAAGCACATGGAGGCACTGCTGTATTGATTAAGCGAAGATTAAAACACTACGAACTTACGAAGTATGAGAAAGATCATTTACAATCAATGAGCATTTGTCTCCAGGATTGGTCTGGAAACTGCGTCATATCGGAAGGGTACTGCCCTCCAAAACATGCTATAAAAAACTCCAGTTTTTGGATTATTTCAGCCAGCTGGGTAATAAATTTCTTGCGGGGATGATTACAATGCTAAACATACTCATTGGGGTTCCAGATTAACATCGCCGAAAGGCAAACAATTTTATTATGCTATAGAGGAACAGTCCCTTTATTATTTATCTGCCGGTAACCCAACTTACTGGCCCACGGATAGAAAAAAAATGTCTGATTTAATTGACTTTTGTGTAACTAAGGGTATTCCACGTACATATGCTAAGGCCACCGATTGCTATGATGTCTTCTGATCACTCGCCGGTAATAGTAACAGTAAGTACCGATGTCTTAAACAACGAAATGCCGAACCGTCTTACAAACAAGCAAACTAATTGGGATCAATATAGGAGGCTAGTCGAACAAAATTGTCTACTTAACATTCCTCTGATCACATCAGCTGATATTGATGCGGCGGCAGAAAATCTAAAAGATGTCATGACATTATCCACTGAAAGGGCTACACCCGGCATAAGTAGTTCTGAAAAAGTTAATAAACTGTCATGTAATATATAGGAACTAATTCACGAAAAGCGACAAATTCGTCGTCAATGGCAGCAAACAAAATCACCGTTATTGAAATGGAAATTGAATCGAGCTACTAAGGCCCTAAGATTCGCTTTGCGGGAAGAAGGAAACCAGCGTATAAAGAATTATTTAAGTGATCTCTCGGCAACCGAGAGGACAGATTATTCTTTGTGCCTCATCCATAAGGAAAACATCAACTTGAGCGTGTTTTTCCTTGCAGAAGCCGATACATGCGTTCTCCAACAGCAGCTGACTCATCAGAATTTAGAACGTCCATGTTTTGGTCATCTTCGTAATTGTCAATGTCGTCCATACCATATCGTTCCATCCAGAAACGAAAATTTCGACTTCCAGAATAAAATCTTCAGCCGACTGATTTTTGAATCTTTCCCAGAGGCCTTTTGGATCTTCGGGACATCCAAAAATACGAATCTGAACGAAGAGTATTCGCATTACCGAAGGCATTTTGGACAGTGCTGATTCTTCTAGACCATCTATTTACTGTTTATCGTCGAAGGCGAGGCCATGAGCTAGGCAAGCTGGTATGTCGCATAACGAATGTCATTCACAGTAAGGAGATCATCAAAACTTGTTGTGTCCTTCAGATGATAGAGAAGTACTCGCAAATGGGAGCATTCTGGTTGAGCAACATAATTTACGTTGTGAATTCGACCAATGACACGCAATCGACGGATTCGCGGTTCCCAGCTGCTCGTTTTTCCATCCCATTTAGAATGTTTGGGCATTTGCCAATAGTAGTAGTAATTCTGGTTTGTTTGCATTTGCTTCAACGCCTGGTTATGTCGAAAATACGCTTGTAACATTTTGAACCTTTTTGTCCAATATCTGCCAGATCTTTTTGGGCTTGGTCAATATCTTGCATTCGATATTAACCACGTAAATGAATATTCAAGCGCTGAACGATATGACTCTTTCTTTGGATTTCGTGGCCAAATAATCGCCAGTATGCTTTAGGTGCTGTAATGCAGCGACCTTCCATAAAGGTGTCTGCTTCATTATAAATCAAATTCCGTTGATTTTCGACAACCTTTATTGAAGCGCAATCGTGTCCTTTGTAGATGTATTTTTATAAATATTTTACCGGACCTATCCTGCCAACATATTCAACATTGATGTGACATTGGAATTTTTTCAGCAAATAAGCATTATATGTGGCCACATGACGATTATCTCGTGTAACTCGGCGATTATCCTTATCTTTTCGATATACTGCAAGTTCATGTGAAAATTCTTCTCGATTATTTTGGTACAATTTGGGGTCATAACGACAACGATACTTTGGTTTTTCATCATCCGCTAGAGATGTTACTTCTTTGAATTGCATTGGAAAACAGAAGCGGCACTACAATTTTCCATTTTTATTGACCATACATATAGCATCTGGATTTAACTCCACTCCTCACGGATTATGAATCATTCACTTTAAAACTAATTCTCGCAATTCAGGGTCGTCGGTATTTAAAATTCCAGCTGAAACTATAGATCATCAATTTCTTCTGGAAAACAGCAAATGCATATGTGGTAGTCCAAGGTTTTTGAAATTCAATTGTATACACATAGGCGGCCACCTTGCCAAATATATGTTTTTTATCCAAATTATTGATAATAACATTAAATTTTTGTTTCACAATTCGAGCGACAAGATCGGGGCGATCTTGAACGAACTGCTGTATGATAACTCCATTATCAGATATAATACGCGATGCTTCTTCAATTTCGGGCCAATCGGGATTACAAGTCACGGTGATGAAGAAATCTGGCGATCCAAGACGACGAACAATAGCCATTGCATCTTCGAAATGTTCAATATAGTAACGCGTTGATCCGGTGAATGATGATGGTAGTATTATTTTTTCACCAACAACTGCATTCTGTTTCGCAGCTAAGTCGTTGATATACTATAAGTCGGGTAACACCTGCATACTGATCGACTAAAATAGTTTTTTGATTAAATTTGATCCATTGGATGCGGTCACGTTCAACTCGAATGAAAGTATCGACGAGATATTGTTGAAAAAGTCGTCCACCATAATGTAAGGCGTTGAAAACTGTTTGACGCAGGTCGGGTGTTAAATTAGTTTGCAAAGAAAGGCTTTTGGCGTGTTCAGGTCGAAAAGCTATACGATATTGCGCTAGTTCAAGTCGTGTTAGATGTGGACGACTTGCATAAAGTATTCGAAGTGGCATACCCACGGTATATCCTGACGTTCCGGCTGGATAAAACAATGGGTAGGTAAAGGGATCCACACGATGGTAGATATTTTTCAAAATGGCATGTTTTACAACCATTTCATTTGACGGGAAACTTTGATCGGCGTTAAGCGTAAGAACAACGCATACTTCATTACATGCAGGAGGGTTAAACCGTCTATAATCCACACCATCTGGCACTGTAACAGATGAGCTGCACATTTGGAGGTTGTAGTCCCAGTTCAGCAGCACGTTGACAGATCAATTAATTCACGACTGATTCCATAATTTAGAGGATGTTCAAGGCGTCGTCAACAGCATCATCGGAGTCTAAAAAGTACATTTGGCCATATGAAGGTGGTTCGAAATCACCTTGAGTGGTTTGTGTCGGATGTGCCGCCATATTCATTTTGTGATAAACTTGTCCAGCTGCTTTGAAGCTAAAAATGTTACGACTATTGATAGTTCGATCGCTAAAGTTCGAAGCTAAAGCGAAACATGAGTTTAAGTTTCGTTTGTGGAACCCATTAGCGAGCGGGTGACGTCGAAAAAAAGGCAAACCAATTCATTTGGAAAATGGAGGTGGCAACAATTCGACCATGCTCACAGCAATCTCCAAATGAATCACCTTTATTTGCTACTTTTTCTTCGGGAAAATGAAGGGCTCCACAGTTAATACATACAACGTTGAAGGGTCCCAATGATTTGTAATTAACGCTGGCGTAGTTTACGGGATCTTTGTAGGTTCGTACTGGATTCTGTGTCATACCTCGTTGCCGTCGAATATTGCGACGGCGTCGTTTGCGATTCGCTGTGAAGATCGGTTTCGCTCTTGTTCCAAGCGATGATTACGTTCTTCATCATTTTCGTTTACGATATGATGCGAATTTATTCGTTGCATTTGATCAAGGTGTTCTTGGGATTGAGATTCATTAAATATCATAATTACCTCAAACGTTTTTTCCATGCCTTTTACTTTAGTTGTTCGGATTGGTCTTGCCGCGTTGGATGGTCCAGGTTGTTGGAGAAAAATTTCTTCGATTCGATTTTGCATATTGAGATTGAATTCGATATCATTCGTAACATTTGATTGTCAAGGATTTTGTTCTTCCAACGATGCATCATTTTGAACAATTGGGAATTTGCGTTTTTTGGGGCGTCCCCTAGGGATATTTCGAATTTGGTTTTTACCTTGATGAAAAATCAAAATATAAATAAAACTTTTTAAGTTTACAACTTTCTGATGTTACAGTAACAGACAACATAGTTTATAAAGAAATATACGATTGAAAAAATATTTTGTGGAAATGTACAGGGGTCCCCTAGTCGAAAATAATTTTCATATTCCTTTTATCGGAACGAGAATTGACCCCCAGCGCAAGTAATAGTGCACAAGGGTTTTTGGTAACTGTGATAAAATAACTGTGATTGCTTTTGATAAAATGACTGTGGTATATTTCAATTATTTATTTATTTATGTGTTCCGTACTACTCCTATAGCAAACCGAACCGTATTTATAGCCCAGTTATAATTATAAAATTTCTTAAGTTTTTATTAAGAATTTAATTTGTCTATCTGTAATCAGTTGATTTTTCGGCATTTTTTATAGAGAAATATATTAATTGTTCATGACAATCCCAATATTTTCGATTTGGTAAATCAGAAAAATACAGAGGCCAATCGCTCATAATATATCTACTGAAAAAAAGTAGAAATATCTTCCCCCCTCCCCGTAATTTTGGCTGAAGGCCCAAAAAGTTATACCAATGTACCACTCTGCAAAAATGAGAACCCTCCATGAGTTCTTTCTGTTGGTAGTTTGGTTTCGTACTGAAAAGATAGTCTACTCATCAGGCAGCTACGACCAAACTACAAAAAAATTAGTTACATAGTAGCACTTTCAAGCTCCGTATGATCGGTGGCAAAAACACTCATCCAACCGCTGTCATCTGGCCGGCAAATGTGCTGCTGCTATCACAAAGGTTCTATAGAGAATTCTGTTAACGAGGCGCTACAATGGCGCCCAAACATATGGTTAAACAGTTTTATTTACTAAAACTTTGTTACAGTGGCTCTCAAATTTTAAACGATATAAACTTTTGCGGTTTCACATTTAATTTTATTAGATTCAGTATTTCTCAAATTCAATTGATCAATTAAAATCAAAATTTCGAATGTGATCTAAGTCTTCGCATTGTTTAAGTTGAAATTACGTTTGTGACCCAGTTACTTTTATTCGGGAGAAGAAAATGTAAATTAATGGATTAATTTCTTGTAAACGTTTACTAATGTGATGGGTTGTTATCTCTAATTCGACTCCGAAATTCGTCTTGGTTAAACATTCCTACTTTATGAAATATGTTGTGTGAAATTCAAATTACTATAAGAATCGAGTGATTTTTTTGATTTTCCGCTTCAGCTAACTACTTATACATAATACCAATGCACACATGTAAAATAATTATATAAATTTCGTAAATTAAATTAAATTATTAAAAACATAAAGTAATTTACTTTCAATTTTCATATTTCACGGTTTGTTTACAAAATATTGAAAAAAGCGGCATATGATCACTAACCAATGTATAGGTATATGTACTTAAATGGATAAGGATACCGACCGATAAATTCTTTTACACGATTGTAATTTCCTAATGTAATAAATCATCAATAGAAAACTAAAAATTTGATTCTTAATTCTTTTATGTTTTGGTATTCTTTTATGTCGTTAAATCGTCTAGGACCGGCATAAAAAACATAAAATTATTAATTTTTAATAATTTTTTGTGATGAGTTTTTTAATTATAATACAATAAAAAAAATATGCTGCTTTAATTAATTGTTGTGTGTAACTATGAGTGAACCATGTGCATGCCGTTTCTATACGTGAGGTAATTGAATGAATCGTAAATTTAGAAGACAAATTGTCTGGGAATTTGTTTGTGTTTATATATGATTTATCGTATTGTGCATAATAATTTTGTACTTATGGCTTTATATAGTGAAAGTGATTAATATATTGGGGGAGGGAGGCTTTTTTAAAACAACTTTTAACTTCCGTTTCGGATACGAAAGTGGTTTGTTAATGAATGAACAAATGAACTAAAGTTATAAACAAAATAAACCATTAATCCCTAGTTAAAACAAACAATTCTGTTTTCTCGATAACTTAAATGAAGAATTAAAATTTTTGGTAGTGACCTTGGAAAGCCTTTACATTTTACGATATGCTGACAAATCTTACTGTTTTAAAAATAGAATCATATTTTCTAGAACTTTTGAACTCTTTTTCCTATTGTAAACTAAGTGGTGCTCAATTTAATTTTCGGCGATTGTACGCACGCACCGTTTACGAATTAATGAATGTTTCCATTACAATGAATTCGATGGTTTGGCGTCTATTGGAGGGGCGGATCAAAGTTGAGTAGATTAATCTACCAGTTCCGTAACCTTCCAGTAGGGTGCGCAACGGGAGCTGTTCTGGTCTTGTCATTAGGCAGGTGCGTGATGGGTACAATTGTGTAAGGGGTAACCTGTTCACAATTCGGAAGTGTACGTACTGCCTCCTCGTGGCAACCACTGGTAACTAAGGCCACTTGGTACCTTTTTGGCCATGTGGCACAGGCTAAAGTACGGCGCTAAAGGAGAAACCCTTGACAAAAAACCCTAATCTAAGGTGGAAAAGCATATACCGAAAGACGAATGGCTGATAGGTTAATCAGCCCAAAATATGCGGACTCTGGATACCAGGCACCCTCCAGTTTTATTTAGGCGTCCTGTCGTAAAGCTGGGTGACCTACATGTGATTTGCAATTCCCAGCAACTCGTAAGAGTAAAATCAAACGGAATACGGGGCAGGAGTACGAATATACGGGAGTGGGACAACCCTCTCGAGGTCCTTGAGCTCCAATACTACCGTCTTTCTAGTGGAACTACATGCTGTAGTAAACATCTAGGAGGGAGAGCAATATGCCCAGATAGTATGTATCACGTACCGGGAGGCAGTATTATCAGGTTCATTAAGAACCTGAATATTTACTGGACGGATAATTAAGCAGGGGCCAGCACAATAGATCTTTTAGGTCGCAGTGCGAAGTGGCTGATCGCCCGCATGGCCATCCAATAATAATAATAATAATTACAATGAATTCAATAAATAGATCATAGAATATAAATTTAGTGCTTTCCAAGTTTATGGTTTTCAGCTGTTGCGAGTATTTATTTAAGTATTGCGTAAACATTCCCGAGACCTTGAAATATGTAAACTTTTTCAATTAACAAATATTACTTATAGCTATATATTTTATTTCCGTACACATGTATAAATGTTACATTAATTTTATTATTTATTTAAGTACATAATATTAATAAACCACGTATTATTTTCATTTAAATTCAAGAAAATTAGAAACTTATTATTTCTCTGTTATTTATTAGGTTCAATTGGTAATAAACTTATTTTATTTTGTAACGAATTTAGTTTTTATTCATTTTTATTTGTTTTGTTTATTTAATCGTCGGTGCAACATCTGTTATAAAGTAATGGCGCTATAATGTGTATATATTTTTTTTGTATGAGTGGTAACACTTTTTTTGAGTTAGTTGCAGATGTTCGCCGCGAGTAGAGTAGAGTATTACTTTTTTTTTGAGAAGAACAAGTGAATGGAATGTAACAGTCGTCATGAGAATAAAAGAGAGGGATTTATAAAGTGATCCGACATAATCGTGTTTTATTTAAACCATCGTTTCAAATTAATCGATTACAAATCAGAAGTGGGATTGTGGACATCATCGCCTAATAGTTAATTAAAAAATTATCGTCGAGAAATAATTATTTAAAAATATAAAATACTTTAAAAGTTTTCACCACTAATTTTGGGCACGTGTAAACAAATTTATCAACAAATTTATCAAAAATATATTATATGAAGAAAAGATAATCTTCGAACATAACATTTCAGCAACCGTCTTTTTTCAATTTAATTTTGATGAATATGTTCATAGATAATACATTTAAATAGTAAATTTCACGTTTTTTTCACGTATTATTGATAGATTCCTTCATTAAATTAATAACACGAACAAATTCATATATTGTACATAAGAGCTCCATTGCATTTCTAATTATGCGAAAAGATCAAGTTTCATCATTACGTAAAGTATATGAATTTGTTCGTACTATTAATTATTGGACGAATCTATTCGTAGCATCTTTGAAAATAAAGTAAAGTTGAATAATATTCGGAACAACGAAAGTAAATAAATTGCTTTTGCTTCTTTATTAACAATTGCGTGCTTGAAAGGAACAAATGTAATAATTTACATTGACAAATTTTTAATGTAACAGATTTTTGTATGCTGAAAAACTGGGAAATATGATATTTTTTGCCAGTGTTGTACAAGTGTTTTCGTTTTGCACGTGTTCTTATTAAAATAGAGCTAATTTTCATTCAGTGAAATTAAAATAAGAACTTTCTTTTAGTCTGTAAATGATGTGTAAATAAATAAATTATGTGATCTACAGGACTAAATTTTAATGTGTTAACAATACTGCAGTATTATTATATATAGTTGCTGGCAAGAAAATGTCAAACCTATATCGATTCAAATATGATCATGGTTGACGATTCGGAATTCGATCCACCTTATACGGTATCAACCATTCCAAATTTTGCCGCTCCTGTAAATCAAAATGTATCAGCAGCACAAGAAGGACGCCATAGATTAAAATCGTTTTTGCAGTAGTGGGATCAAACGAATTTATTGAATGTATTAAAAGTAACTAAATTTGCAATTAAAAGTATTGTGTGATTGTAATTCAATTTTTGTAATTTACAGAAGGGCAATAAAATGAACCATTGCATTGCAAATATTTTGGATTAAATTACCTCTTATAAAATTTGTTTTTATTATTTTATCAATTTAATCTTCTAAAAATAAACTAAAATTTAAAAAAAATAATAGGAGTAGTAAGCGCCATGTTGACTAATAAAATAAATAAATAACAAAATTACAAAATTTTAAGTTTTTTATTTCTCTACAATTGGGTGTATAGATTTTATGAATTTATTCATCAATCGACCCAAAAATTTACATTCTTGTTATGAAACATACATAAATATTACGTAGTTTTGTGTATCAATTATCGTTCCTACGCATTATGAATTATTTTCAGTATATTTATGAAAATAATCATCATATTTGTGAAATATTCATAACTGCTGAGTATTCCATTCTTCCTACACACGAATAATTTCGTAAATACAAATAATGAATTCCTAAACTTATATGTATGAATTTATTCGTTAATGTGATTTAACATTTCATTAGTATTATGAAAAATTTCATGGTATCTATAATTTCTTACGTTAATAATAAGAAGTTGTTCATCAAAAATGTTTTTAACATAAAAGCAAAGCTTTAAAATAATAACATTTTTCGTATCTTATATGAATCAATTCATAAATACTACAACGTAAGTAGTTAAGATTAAAATAAAAAAATTTGTGTGTTCCACTATATTAACGTATGATTTTCTTACTATTAACGAAGGGCCGTATCGGGTCAGTTTTAACGAATTATTCTTACTATTAATGCAGTTTTTGTCTACATTGATGTAGGATTTTTTTCAGTGTTCAGTTGAAATTATTGTTGATATACTGATAGTGCCTAATATTGATCAACAAGGGCAATTAATGATTGGACGTAGTGCGTTGGATCAGGATGGCATCGTCGTTGTAAAAGGAAATAATACTTTGAAAATTTTTAAGACTGACACTAATGGAAAATTGATTATTAACAACGTAAATGGTAAATTGAGTGTAGATATTAAAAACAATGACGTTAGCAGTGAAAATAGTTCCTTCGTTGAAAATGAAAAAGAAGTGTTAAATATTAATGTTGACTTGTGTTAATCAAAATATCGACAAAAATATTAGAAATCAATTCGTTGATTTAACAGCAGAATTTAGAGATTGTTTTGCTTTAAATATGAACGAAATCGGGAAAACTAATAAGGTATCAATTAAAATAAGATTAAATGATTTTGAACCTGTATCTTAACATCCATATAGATTGTCACCGGCACAACGAGAAAATGTAAATGTTCCGCCAACTGCTTGCAAAAATTAGAAGGAGCTAAATATTATATTGTAGTTGATCTGGCTAGTCGGTACTACCAAATACCTGTTGATGAAGATAGTAAGAAAAATATACATCGTTCGTCACTCCTGATGGACAATACCAATTTGAGCGAATGCCGTTTGGACTTGCCAATGCCCCGGCCGTTTTCCAACGTTTTGCTAGTAAACTGGCATCTGAAGTTAGAGGGAATATAGTTTCTTATATTAACGACATGATTCTACCTAGTGGAACTATAGAAGAAGGCATCGATCTGTTGAGAAGATTTTTAAATAAATTAGGGGAATATGGAGTTACATTAAAATTATCAAAGTGCAGATTTATGGTTGAAAAAGTGGATTTCCTTGGACATGAAATCAATAGAAATGGAATTAGACAGGCCTGGATAAAATTAAATATGTAAATAATTTTCATTCGACAATTTATTGGTCTAGCCTCGTATTTTAGAAAATTTGTTCGTAATTTCTCAGTATTAGCGGAGCCGATAACTAGATTGACGAGAGAAAATGTTCGGTTTGAGTGGTCTAATGGACAAACTGAGGTATTTAAAGAATTGAAGAATAAATTGTGCCAACGTGATATTCTAGTTCTTTTTAATAATAATAAATCACACGAAGTACATACGGATGCAAGTGCTATTGGATTGGGAGGAATTTTATTACAATTGGAGGATGATAATGAATTTCATCCAGTGTCTTATTACAGCCGTCAAACAACTGATCTGGAGAGGAAATTTCATAGTTTTGAACTGGAAGCTCTAGCTGTGGTGGAGTCGTTGGACAGATTTCGACCATTTATATTAGGTAAAAGGTTCACAGTCGTAACAGATTGTAATTCATTAAGAACTGCGTCATCAAAACGTGATATCATTCCACGTATAGGAAGATGGTGGCTCAGATTACAAGAGTATGAGTTTGAGATAAGACATAAAAGTGGAAGTCAAATGTGTCATGTAGACGCTTTATCGCAAAATCCAGTTGACCCACCAAGAAATATTGAACCTGTTACGTTAGATGTCATGCACATTGAAAGTGTAGATCAATCATGGGTAGAAATGTTACAAGACAATGACCTTGATATAAAGAAAATTAAAGCAAACATAGCCAATCCTGCGAATGAGGAATTTGAAATTAAAGGTGGCCGATTGTTTCAACGAGTGAACGAGGAATTGCTATTTGTGGTTCCAAAGGGTGTTCGTGGTAGGGTAATCCGGTCATGTCATGACGAAATGGGTCATTTCAGTATAGATAAAACTCTAGCTGCTTTACGGAAAGTTTATTGGTGGCCTCGAATGCGACAATTCGTAAAAAAGTATATTGCAACGTGTTATGAATGTTTATTTCAAAAGGAAAATCGTGATAAAAATAAATCACTTTGCATCCCATCGAAAAATCCCCACTCCATGCCATACATGGCATTTGGATCATTTAGGACCCTTTGTAAGAAGTCAGAAAGGAAACTGTTATATACTTGTAATTGTTGACGCGTATACAAAGTACGTATATCCCAGAGCTGTTAAAAATACAAAATCACAGTTCGTCATCAAAGCTATCACCGAGTTAGCATTACATTTCGGTATGCCATCGCGTATAATCTCTGACCGTGGATCGACCTTGGTTGACCGAATATTCAATCGTTCTGCAATGATCATAATATACTGCATATTAAGAATGCAATGGCTACACCAAGGGCTAATGGACAGGTGGAGAGGTATTATAATAGGACTATTCAGATGACAAAAACGATAAATGGGATGAGAAATTGCCGGCAATACAGTAGGCTATGAATAGTCTCCCACATTCAGTTACGCAAGTATCGCCGCAACAATTAATATTTAGGTTCTCGCCCAAACCAATTTCCAAGGATACATTAAAATTGATTCTGATTGACGAGCGTCTTGATAATACACAGTTTGATACCGAATTAAGAGGAAATCTACGAGAAAAAGCATCGGAAAGAATTAAAATAAATCAAGACAAACAAAGGGAAAGATTCAAAATAAAGTTCAAAGCACCAGACAAGTATAACATTGGAGATAAAGTTGTTCTTTTTAGGGAACCTCCTGCTACGGGTGAAAGCCGTAAACTAGTAAGACGTTTTAGAGGACCATACACCTTAACACAAGTGTTATATGCCGATAGGTAAAGAGTTGAAGAGGATTGCTCAGTGGACGGTAGAGGACGCTTCAAGGGAACCGTTCCAGCTGATCATATTCGTTTAGTTATATCACCGGAGTATGAATTTGGAGAAACATCTTCGGAGTTAGAATAAGATGCTTGAGGCCAACCATGAAGCCAGAATAACCGAATGTAACGAATTTAGTTTTTTTTCATTTTTATTTGTTTGGTTTATTTAATCGTCGGTGCTACATCTGTTATAAAGTAACGGAACTATAATGTGTATATATTTTTTTTGTATGAGTGGTAACACTCTTTTTGAGTTAGTTGCAGATGTTCGCCGCGAGTAGAGTAGAGTATTACTTTTTTTGAGAAGAAGAAGTGAATGGAATGTAACAGTCGTCGTGAGAATAAAAAAGAGGGATTTATAAAGTGATCCGACATAATCGTGTTTTATTTAAACCATCGTTTCAAATTAATCGATTACAATTTATAACTCGTTTAAAGACGGAATGAGCAGTTTTAATAGTAACAACACGAACTCGATTATCAGCGCCGTAATGCAGTTCTACTACTCTTCCTAAGGGCCAATGCATAGGTGGAAGATTGTCATCGTGTAGTATGATCAAATCATTAACTTTAACATTTTTTTAAGGTTTATTCCATTTATGACGGTTTCGTAATTCCGATAAATATTCGCGATGCCATCTTTTCCAAAATTGTTGTAACATTTGTTGCAGCACTTGATATCTAGATAACTTATTCATTTTTATATCAGTGACGTTAGGTTCGGGTAATGCAGTTAACGGAGCTCTCAATCAAAAATTGACCGAGAACATGCCTCTATCTGAACGACTAAGGTATTAAACTCGTCCAAAGTCAAACAATATGCGTTCCAGCGGTTCGACGTAGGTGAAATTTTGCACTTTTAATTGCAGCTTGCCATAACCCTCCGAAGTGGGGAGAGACGCGGTGGTATGGTCAACCATTCAATATTGTGGTTGGAACAGAATTTCATTGTTTCGTTTTGACAAGCTTGTGACAAAAATATGTCTCTTAGTTCCTTCAACTCTGACCGTGCTCCTACAAAGTTGGTGGCATTGTCGGAATTCATTTTTGTACACATGACGTGATACAAAACGACGAAAGCACGCCAAAAACGCTTGGGTTGTTAGATCTGGAACTATTTCAAAATGCGCACTGCTTTTATAACAAAACAAACGAATATGCAAATATATATTTTAATTGTTACTTTTGATCGGACTAAATGTTTCATTAAAAAAGGCCCACAAAAATCAATTGCCCCTGGCTTGGCTTATTTAAATTCCATTTTTCGAAAGACATCTCCAGATTATCAGTTTTAGTATTCCAAACAAGCCCAATATTAAAGACAGATTATTAGTTGCACTGTCATCAGCAAGATCTGGAATATTCGAGTGCGTCTTCGATATTATCAGCACCAGTTAATATGTCGTCGACATAAAAATCATCTGTTAATATCTTGGATGCTCGGGGAAAGGATGCTTTGTCAACGGCCAATTGATTTAAGGTTCGAGTCGCGAGATAAGGAGCACTTGCAGTTCCATATATGTAACAGTGCGAAGTTTGTAACACTGTAAAGGTTCAAGCTGTGAATTGCGCCACCCAATGCGATGAAGATCTTATTGATCGTCGTGTAATAGTATTTGGCGGTACATTTTATATTTACGAAACCGAAGCACTAAAGAAAAATCAGTTTGAACCACTGGGCCAACCATCATACAGTCATTCAATGAGATTCGCGAGGATGATTTACGTGAAGCATTAAACACAACGCTTAATTTAGTGGTCAAACTAGACACTTTCATGACGAAATGGTGTGGAAGATAAAACGTTTTATTATAAATACATTCTTTGATGTTAGGATTATCAGCAATCTCCATATGATTTAATTGAATAAATTCTGCCATAAAATCTTTGTATTGTTGATATATTGTTGGATTCTTACATAATTGCCTTTCAACATTGAAGAATTGTCGTCGAGCACTTTCACTTGAAGAACCAAGTTCTCCTATTTTTGAATCAATCGGTAAAGCAACTGAATATTTCCCAGAAGGTAATCGCTTAGTCTTAGAAACGATGGTTTCTAATTCTCAAAATTTTTTAATTTGCGAATCCAATACTTCTACCGAACATAGTGAATTTTCATATTGGCTTAAGACATTTGACGAAGGGTTTATATTTGTTTTCCCACTGCTAACATAACCAAATCATAAAACATGGGAAGTTCATCTATTAATTTAAAGGATTTTCCAGTAAACAGCTCGTGATATAGTTCTGCCCCGATTAATATATCGATGCGATCCGGAATATTGAAGTGAGGATCTGCAATCACCAGTGATTTTTGGTATTATGTAATATTTTATGTTAATATTGTGTTCCGAAGTTCGCGATGCTAATGATAAAAATACCTTATGTCTCAGCGAAATAATTTTGCCTCCCATTCCAAGCACTTGTTTCGATGTCGGATATAATTTTAGCTTCAAGCGACAGGTTTTTTCTGTGATGAAATTCAGGTGCGAGCCACTAGAGCCATTTAAATTTCTGCTATATGGAATTCCATCAAGAGTACCCAACATAACATGCTCATCGGATGCTAACACAATGCTTGTATTTTGTACTGATGATTGGTTTCCATTAGTCCTAAATTCCATTTCATTTGTGGTACCACCAATATTATTTATCGTGCTTACGATCAATGTTGAAATGCAAAAGACTGTGATGCTTTAACTTACATTTACTGCAACCAGGGCTGGTACAATTGCGAACAATATGCGATGAACTCGACAAACAATATACTCATATCTCATTTTTGGCGTAAGCTTGGTGTCACCAAAATCTGGACATGGATCATGGTTACCATTGCCGTAGAGACCAGATTGAAGACCTGAAACCAATGTGGATGCCTTTTTGTGTTGTTGAAAAGTATTTAAATTGGGTTTCAATATTACTTTTGAAGAATTGGAATACTTCAGAGCACCTAATAACCGAACACGAGCTTATAAGATTTTGATAAAACTGTTTAATCATTAGATCCTTTAATTACGTCTGCACGCGACGAGTTGTCCAGCTTTTCTGATAAGTGGTGTACTAAAAGTAAATTCCAAGTTTCAACTGGCACTTTCAGAGATTTTAATGAATTGTAGTGCTTGACGGCTTGGTCTATAAATACCTGGAGAGATTCCGAAGAATTTGGTACATTTGGTTTAATGTCATACAGCTGTTTAAGATACATACTTTGTATTCTAGTTTCGTTATTGTACCTGTTGTATATAGTGTCCCAGGCTAGATACTATAGTACCACCACTTTGTTGTATAATACAACAACTTGTGTGTGAAATAAGTGAAATTTTATGGTGTTATCAATATTTCGCTTATGAATTAATTCTGTGAAAATGTCGCGAAACCGTAACCAATCAGTTTCTAAACCACTAAAACACGAAAGTTTTATCTCAGGCATCCGCATTTCTAATGATGTTGAAGATGGATTCGGAATATCTAACACCGGACTACTTTGAAACGATATACATTGGAAGTTTCTTGTTTTTTAATTCCGTGAATATTATTTAAAATATCACTTTCAAGATTCCCGTACTCGTCTTCAAATAATTCTCTATCATTAAGCGCAGAAGCATCCAACAACTCTATTTTGGACTAAATGTCGCCATATTTATCACACACACACACCACGTATTCTATGCAGTATGGATTCACAAGATCCTATTGACATAGAACTTCCATCGCAATAATTTACAAACTTTTCAAATTTTTAACAATGAGCTTGGATTTTAAGTGAATCAGTAATTTTACAAGTGTACTGCATTGGAAATAGTGAAGTACTAAAACTTTCTAAGCAAACAAATCAAAAAATGCTATCAAAAACAAACCAGTGTGCATTATAAAGTGACATCGCGAATTAAATTGTTCTGCAAAAATGACCAACGAGAATACGTTCTCTAACTTATGCTGCCACGTTCGTTGACAATATCGATAACCAAACAGAGACTGAAAAAATCAAATAAAGGCTACAGAAATTTGGTGGGAAGAATTTTATAATATTAAAGACGAATTGTTCTTTGCAGCAAATTTTTTATTACTCAAACACCCTTGAGTAATTAAATTGAACATCACTTTAACCAATATGTATTCCCAACAAAGGTCAACAAAGGTTGAATCATTGCACAATAACAAAACCATGAGTTAAAGCAACTAAGTCAATATGGTCGAGGCTACTGTGCATAAAAACGAACCGATATCACGTGTTCACAAGCTCCAGTTGCTGATAAACCATTTTGTAATTACTAACGAACGCTATGACAAGAAATGTATCATCGTAAGTACCATAATGAGGACCCATAGGTTTTTCATCTGTTACTCAACAAAATGACCGATGAAACTTAACAATAATGGGCATTACATTCTGTTAACATCGATGTTTGGATGATTTCATAAAGTTCCTCCTTCAAAGATATGATGCGTTGGAAAGCTGCAACATCACCATGAAACTATTTAAAGGTTTTCAAAAGGTATCGGACTTAGTAACCGAAAAAATCGAGTGCATGTTTAGTAACAAGCCGCATCCGTTAAACATAAGGGCCACAAGTTTCAAAGATGTGCCTTGGAATTTCGAAAAGGATTCATCACAAAACACCTCACAAGTTACCGAGCCCCGATTCATCAGTAAACAAACACAAAATTTACAGCTTGCTTTCGGAAATAAACAAGCAATATTACAAACTGTAAATTTGTTAACAATGGATATGCTCGTAACCTAAAATTAAGCTCCCGAAATGACGCTATCACCTAATTCAGATAAATAGCGAAGATATTGGGCAAAAACTGCGGCGATTTTGGAAAATAGAAGAAATCTCAAAAGATTTGGCATCAATAACTTATGCATTTGTTTTGTACAAGGCCACACTGCCTACACGGTAAAAACAAATTCTAGTAAATTTACTAGAGTTGAGCATACTTGACGATCTAGTTGAATCTAGTAAAAAAACTTTACTAGATTTCTGATAATAACAAATTCAGGTAAATTTGACTAGAAATATCAATAAATTACTCGAACTTTAGTAAATAATCCTGTTGTTATTCATAACAAGAATTCTGGTCAAAATATCGGATAAACCATATTTTTATAAGGTTTCTAGTAAAATTGAATGATATTGTTTACTGAATTTTCCAGTAAATCTATGTGACTTCTGATAATTTTACCATTTCAACTAGTTTAACAAAATAACGAGGAAATCTCTTAATTTAGAACAGAATTGGAATAGGTATTCCAACTAGATTTATCAGTGAAAGTACTAGATTCCATTGAGTTTTTCATAAAAACAAAAGTGGATTTTTGTTTTAAAATTTGGTACATACAATATTTCTTATATGTAGATATATATTTATTTAAAAAATTCTTTATATATCACATTTCACGCACTAAAAAAATTACATTTCGTTTTTATTGTAAAGTTCGGTGCATAATTTTGACACTCTGGCTGATGGCGTTACACCTTTTATTTTATAAAAATACACCTCCATGAAATTATAAAAGTGTACGCATTTTTCCGGGTATTTCAGTCCGAAAATGTAGAAAACTTTAAATAGAGCGTCGAATGCCTCTAAAAAGCTTTTGTCTACAATATAGGATTCACCATCGATTATTAAATGGTAAGTTCCCTGGTGATGCATTGGTCCGATTGCATAAGAAATAGGTACGGTTGTGTCTGCTTATTTGTTTCGATCACCTCAATTGATGATTTTTGCAACTAAGAAATAAATATCAAATTATAATTATATAGTGGAATAACTATAAACAATTGATATTTTAATTACCTCAGCCCAAATGCAAAGTTACTCATGCAGGTGACAGCAAACTCCCTGTTGTATGTATCTGATGAAATTTTTGAATTAAGGTTATTTCCAGTTTCAAATTTTATTGAAATCAAAGCCCTCAGAAAATCTTAGAATAGAAGAACGAATAATTTACAATAAACTTATATAATGTAGATATATGTATATATAAATTGCCGTACCGTTTTCGATTATGCCAAAATGGCCGGCTTTTAATAGGTATTCTCGTGTGTATTTAGTAAATTAAATTCCAGGTTAATCTAAAGTAAACAGAACAAAAAAAAGTAATGCAAATATTAACATTTTCAATATAATTATTTGGCATAATTTACAATTTCACCTTGATAATTCACTAATTATTGATAGTGCTGTAGGAGCTCGGTTGCGTACGCCGAGTTTGCCATTAAAAGTTGTCTTTTACTGAATGATTTTTGAAACAGCTTCATAATTGTTTCCTTGTTTTCGTCCGTAGGATCTATTTCATTGAGATCTTCAGTGCTAACCTCGATTTGCTAGATTAGAAAAAATACACACACATATAAATAATACATACATACGCATATATACATAGATTTGTAATAGTTACCTCGTTGTCTTCTATAATGCATATATATTTTTTTTGGAACATATTTTTTTCGTGCAGAATGATAATGTTTTGCGCATATTGCTAAGCCGAAATTCAATCCGTCCGTTTGCTTTTTTTGGCATATAAAACCTCTTGGGTTGAGCCATAAACTCTGAAAAAAGACATACATATACATACATTTATATATATTAATTTATATTATAGTTCAACTTTATGGTATTACATATTCAGGAAGTCCTTCCATTGGAATACACTTCAATTGCGGGTAGCAGTGAACGATCGCCTTAGCACAATTAATTTTATCAACGGTTTGTGTTTAGCTTCCCAAATTGTTTAAAAATTAATTTGCATATATGGAGGTTCAAAACAAAATTAAAAGAAACCAAGCTTAGTTTCCACAGACAGACACTAGGTCATCAACAATTATTCGTGTTAAGTTTAATATTTCAGTGTAGCCTATCTCCCATTGGTTTTCTAACTTTTGGTAAAGTGGCTGGTTTCTCATCATTAATATGGAATTTAGATCTTTCTCCTAGAAATAAAAAATAATACTGAATATTAAATTATCTTTTGTAAATAAGTTAAAAAAATATTTATTACCGAGCTATAATATCCCGAAGCAGGAGGGCACATGCAATCGATAAATTCAATTAACAGTTTATTAACTAATTCAGTCTCTGGAATGTTTATGCTACACAATGCTTGTGGTGTC
Source organism: Tipula vernalis (assembly GCA_958295665.1). NCBI lineage: Eukaryota > Metazoa > Arthropoda > Insecta > Diptera > Tipulidae > Tipula > Tipula vernalis. The sequence goes on along the minus strand of OY282560.1, from coordinate 90,544,661 downwards.
AGCAATAGTTGTAACGCTTCTAATTTTTTCCGTGGTCCAATTGTTATTTTCATTTTTGCAAAATCTGCGTTATAACTACAAATAATTTTGTTAACAACTGAATTAACTGTAATTTTGCCTAAAAACAATTTTTTGTTAGAGTAATTAATTCAATTAAATTCTAATTAATATTTTCTATGAAAAAAATCTATGATATTTCTATGAAAAAAAAACACTGTGTATCGCCATTTTTTTCAGCGCGTCGTATAAAAAGGATTTTTTGGTAAAGACGAAATAAATTAATTCACCAACCACATGCGATTTATTTTTTTAAATAACTATGCAGACTTACCAATTAATATTTGAATGATTTCGTCTGACACCTCATTCTCTAATAGAATTAATTTAAAGGCATCCATTTTTAAGTTTACAAAACACACCACTTCTTTTATTAAATTTCACTATTATTTTCCCACTTTCACGTGCAACCTTTCCAAAATTTAACAATAGACTGATTAATAGACGAAGTACGAAGATGTATCAGAAAAAACGATGTATAAATGTGGTTAGCGGTTAAAATTACAAGAATTCTAGTTTTCAGAAATCCAGTAAAAATGCAGTTTTTACTGGAATTCAAGTAAAAATTATATTTATATCAAATTAACTAGAATTGAAGTAAAATATTCTGATTTCTAGAAACCTGGTAATTATTTTAACCTGATTTCAAATAAATTAACTAGTAATCCATTTTTTTCATAAAAAGGAATTGATCTAGTATTTTTCTAGTTACTTTATTAATATTTTATTACTGGATATCAAGTATTATTTACAATTGAACTAAAATATTAATAGAAATTAGTAAAAATCTGGTTTTTATTATAATTTGACATGAAATCCATTACCATTCATTTTAAAATTTAACTGGAAAGTTGATTTTTCCATATTTTTAACTAGAATTTTACTGAATCATAGTTAAAATTTGTAAAAACCGACAATCTAGTTGACATTTACTAGAATTTGTAATTACCGTGTAAACTTGCCAAAATCAACGAAAATGTTTCATATGTTCAAAAACGGCCTGGATGGAAGGCACCCCAATATTACATTAGTGGCAAATGTATCTCTGAATGGTGACCATTTTTGTAGCAGTGTTACGAAAAAGTCATGATATTGAATTAAACCGGAATAACACGGATGAAGTCATATGTTACTGTGTACTTATCTGAATCAACAGGAAGCATCAAAAAGAATAATAACAATACTTTTAACCATTCAACCCCCATCGAGGAGGGGGGAGGGGGAGGGGAGGAGGATATTGTGCGCATAATTTTAACAACACACACACATAACTAAAACATTTTGCGTCCAAATAAATTTCATTTCGCAAGCATGCATCCAACAACTACAATTAAAAAGAGTCAGCATGTTAAAAACAAATCATTTCAGCGATTTTTTTTTTCAAAATTTCATATCATTTAATGGTAGAAAAAGTACTAACTTTTATTTAAAGTTTACATCTTCTATACGAAATATCCTTTACTATAAAATATTGTACGGGTAAAACCGGCTTAGTTTTAAAAATTCTTTTGTTTTTCGTAATGTCATATTCAAACACAGTTCGTACAGTGAAATGTTTCGATGTGGACATATTTTGTAACTGTTTTGTGTAAATACTCTCGATTTTTTACACACATTGGAACAATATAATTATTGGTGAATATTTTGCAGGTTAAATATTACTTCAAGTGCATAAATATTCTTATTAGATTTGTGTTTTCAGTTTACAAATGTATCAATCTGTATGTTTACTTTTTATTTGCAGGTAACGTTTCGAAAGAAAGATATATTGGACATGTTATGTCAAAGTCGAAGAAGATGAAAGTCACAAGTGCAACTGAAACACCTGATCAACATGAAATTTGTCTTGAAGTACAACGTTCGAAAAGTCGTGAGTTAAAAGTAGCTGAAACAATTGAGAAAAGTTTACAATTTTGACTTGAGTATACATTAACAAACATAAAATACAATGTTAATGAGATAACAATAAAGTAAAGAATTAAAATTGACATACAAATATTTTCAGGTCAGAGTATGATGTTACCGAAACAACGAAATAGCGTGATACACAGCTTGAAAACAATTAAAGGGTGTTCCAATTTGAGGTTAATTTTTAAATTTGTCGCCATTTATATTTTTTATACTAGAGTGCCATATGTTATTTGACAGATGACAAGTAGAAACATTCCAGTTATTAAAAATGGAGAGATATACGATTGAACAAGTTGTATTTATTGTTAAAAATTATTTTAAATTTGCTGAAAGTTATGCAGATGTTGTAAAAAAATTTCCTACAGAATATGGAAGAGAAAATTGTCCGTTAATAGTGGCCATTCGATAAATTGTTGCAAAATTTATGGAAACAAGTTAAACGTTCGTTCAGAAGAAAATATTGGTGATGTAAGTCATCGTTCACAGCAATTACACATTCCACCAACCACCCTATTCACAATTTTGCACAAAGATTTTCATTTAAAGTCATTCAAGATTGAGATAACTGAAAAATAAAGCCATCAGACTTTGGATTACGTCGTCAATTCGCTAATTGAGCCTAACAAAAAAAAAAATTGAAAATCCCAATTCTTTCACCAAAGTCATATTTAACGACGAATCAAATTTTCAAATAATGGGAAAACTGACACCCCACAGTAAGTGATTGTTTGTTGTGGTTTTTGGGCAGGTGGAATAATCGGACCGTATTTTTTGAAAACGAAGCTAGGATTGCTATTACTGTAAATGAACCTCGATCCAGAATATGTGGCTTCAACAGGAGGATGCTACATGTCATACAGCAACAGAAACAATTGATCTTTTCAAAGGGAACGTTCTGATATCGAATAATGTCTCGAAGAGAGAACATTAATTGGCCGCCTAGATCTTGCGATTTAACACCTCTAGATTTTCTTTTCTAAGAGGCTATTTGAAGGCAAAAAGTCAACTCCAATTTACAAACAATTAATGATTTAAAGGAGAATATTATTAATTATATTCAAGAAATTAAAAGAAGAATGTGTATACAGTGGTTCACATTTTGGTATAAGAATGGTCACTTATAAGATAATTATTTTCCATTACTAAACCGGAACTTTGTACAATTTATGTATTTTATGAAAAATTAAAGTCAAATTGGAACATCCCGTACTTACGATATGTTCGACCAAGAGAAAAAATTAGAGTCAATTTAAAGTTGGCAGCATTCGATTACGATGAAGGCTATAACGCTATGATTATAGCATCCACCTGAATGTTTTAGTTGGGCAGAAGGATAATATTTGTTTGCATTGTCATGCTTTAAATGAATAAAAATGTGTTATTCGAATGGGACAATCAATTAGCCACCTCTGGATGAGCAACCCGAACCTTTTCTATCTTACATTTCTGGAACTGCGGAATTATCCAAACACGTTCAGTTAAGTCAATTAAATACCTATGTAAGACTTTGAATCGGTCGGATATGGACAAGGTCGTTTACGGGAAACGGTTGTTGACGGGAACAGCTAAGCTGGCATTAAGAACAACAAAAGAGCTGAACACGTGGGCGAAACTGAAACAGTTTTTAATCAAGGAGTTCTTGAAGAAGTTCAACAGCATCACAAGAATGCTTTATTCTTTAAGCCAGAAGAATCCTTTCAGTGTTGCATTGATGTGATAGCGGATCAACGAGTTAACAAACAAATTTTATATGGTGCTTCAAGTATGGAAGAATTTAAGTTAAAGCTTAATGACCACGAAAGGATTTGTACGAGACTAGGCCAAAAATCCGCTCCAATGTCCAAGCCATGTTTAAAACCGCTGCTGATGGTCTCAATCTGTTGGTAAAAATAATCAAAGGTCGAATTTCATGTATGTTACGAATGTGGAGATATGGGATGCACCGCAAGTTGCTCCACGAATAAGGGAAAAGGATGAATATAGCTGCGGAGAATTGGGACATATTTCACCATCATGTCCACAAAAGAAGAGCAAAGATGTCGCCACAGTTCAGCATAAAATATCTCGTTTTGGCAACGATTTGAAGGAGATTTCAGTTAATGGTAGAAATTGGGTGGCCTTGGTCGACAGTGGAACTAATCTGAATCTAATATATGAGTCGAAATTTAAAGAATTAGATATAGAAAATTTAGATAATCAGGTTACTGTATTTAATGGAGTTGGTTCGAATAAGTTGACGACTAAAGAAAGATTCCAGGCAAAAGTGAGTTTAGATGGAGACCATTATAACACTGTTTTTCATATTGTAGATGAAGGACTGTTTCCCGTAAGATATTCTGTGGGAAAGACTTAATCAACCAAACGGTTACGATCCTGATGCCTGAGGCTATTATTATGCGTAAATGGATTCCGGAAAATAACATTTTTGTCGTCGAATGAGATCAAGAAGCTATGATAGTTCGATTATAGAGAGTTATAAAGATGACCATAGTTCTCAGACAACAGACCAATTTGGCAGAGGCCCAGACGTTTATGGCAGCTAGAATCCACTATTGTCTGTCAGCAAATAAATGCAAACAAATTTTGCAAGTCCTATTGTATTATCGAACAAAAAGGATGGGTCGAAAAAACTCTGTGTCGACTTTCAAAAATTAAATAAGGTTGTGGTTAGAGAAAGGAACCCACTCCCGCTATGAGGTGTGAAATATTTCACGACGTGAAACATGCGCGTAAAGGATTTTTCCACGTACCAATATCTGAGGAATCGATAAAATATACGATTTTTGTGACGCCGTTCGGCCATTACGAATTTATGAAGGTTCCATTCGGCTTGTGTAATTCACCAGCAGTGTTCCAGCCCTTCATAAACACTATTTTCCAAGAACCGTGTATGGCGAAAATCGTGTATATTTAGATGGATGGTTTAATTGTACCTGCGAAAAATGTTGAAGGCGGATTAGGAGCTGGAAGTACTAGCCATTGTCGTTGCTCTAAAAAAATTAAGAGTATGTTTGCTAGGTCTCAATTTAAAAATAGTAACCGACTGTGCTGCTTGTAAGGCCTCTATGAATAAGAAAGAGTTGCAAGCGAGAATCTCCGGTTGGGCACTACAACTTCAAGAGTTTAATTATACGAGCTGAGTCCTCAAAGTTTGCGTGGTTATATCCGTCAAAATCCACAACTACTAAAGAAGTTCTCCAAAAGTTGGAACTACAGAGGTCAGTGTTAGGTAGATACCAGTCGATTACACATATGGCGTGCCATTGAACTTGTTAACAGAATTTTAATACCGGTGTTAACGAAGATAAATTTGGAGAGGCCTGATGAAAGGTACAAGCACACCGATACTGTTCAACGCATTTTTAAACAACACTTACCAACGAAGTATTGAGATGAAGCCGTTCAAGTAGCTATGATGGGGGATAAATATGTGCTGCCCAGAGGATCATAAATTGAAAGCGATCATAGAGGAAGAGGAAGCAAAGAGTTTCAGTGAAGAGAAGAGGCGATAACTACTGCTACGGCGCACTAATTAAAACACTTTTCAGACATGATACTTTAAAGCTTGAATTTATTCAAATTTTTAAAATTTTTTTTTGGGATTTTCATTCAAACGAGTTTTACCGGGCACATAAAACTTAACCTGATAATTTTTCTAGAGATAACTACTGGCTAGAGCTAGACCCACTAATTGAACCACTTTCCTGATATGACACTTTAAATTTCATAACGGCCTCTCATTCAAGCAAATTTCCCCGGCTCTCCACAAGAAACTTGATCTGATAATTTTTCCAGAGGGCTGGACACACTAATTGAAATACTTTCCAGACATTACACTTTAAGGGTATACATATTTTTATATTTTATATTTGGTTCTTGTCATGAAACTTAACGTATAATTCCCATGCTAATTAGTGAAAACCTAAATATCCATCTGTAAAATCACTTCATGAAAATACCAGTTTTGTTAATTTTTCAAATGATTTTTCTCGGTTTTTTTATAGACACAAATATATTAGTAATAAATGGCATTCACAAGATCTTTGATTGGTTAATCATAAGCAAACTCAAGAGGAGATCAAACCCCCCGTACTTTACCCCCAAGAGTTATACAAAGTGTAAAAACCCTGAACAAAAATAAGAACTTTCTTTGAGTTCATTGTGTTGGTAGTTTGATTTTGTACTGAAAAGTTTAGACTACTCATCAGGTAGCTACGACCAAACTACAAAAATACAATTCATACTTAACACCGAGAGTATCACGTACGAACGTAGCGATTTAGCGAATTAAATTCACTAAATCAAAAAACCAACTCAAGCAAAACTCTCATCTGTGTGTTTATAATGCCTACACAATTAAATTTCAAGTTAAGGGAAGAATGTCTGTTTTAATTAACCATAAGGAAAATCAAGAGGCCAATCATTATATTGATCGTAGCTACCTGATGCGAGTAGTCCAAACTTTTCAGTACGAAACTAAACTACCAACACAATGAACTCAAGGAAAGTTCTTATTTTTGTTCAATGCTGTTACACTTTGTATAACTATTGGCCTCTTGATTTTGCTTATGATTAACCTTATTACTAATATGAATTATTACTAATATATTTGTGCCTATGAAAATCCGGAAAAATCATTTGATTCTTCTCTTAACTTGAAATGTTAATTTTTCATTTTTATTTAAAATATGTTTCGACTGAAATATGTCGGCTAGTAACTTTCGGCTGAGATAGCCAAGATACTCTCTGCATTACATTGAAAACTTTCGGCTAACTTTAATACCGAAAAGAGAAGTTCGTTGTGAAAGCACTGTATATAATCATCAATATCAGCTGTAAACAATCAACATTTTTACAACTCTATAGGGCAGTTTCAGTAATAAGCGTACCGTTTGTAACTGGTGCAAAATGAGAAGAAAAAAAATATTTTGGAATGAATTCGAATATAGTTCGAGTATGTTGGATCTCAACTTATATATAATGACATAAATTGTCTTTGCACATAGGTAACCCAAATATATTAGTTTTAAATTTGAAATCGATCAATATATACCTCTCACTTTCCCATTCGGTGACATCGTAAGGCTAATTTCACTGTACGAGTCATTACTCTCCAAATCAATTTCCTTGTCATCATCAGCATCATCATCGCATGAATTAACACCAACACTACAAATTCGTCCGGCACCAATTTGTCTAGTAGCAAATTCAACACTATCATTACTATTCAATGAACGATTTAAATGTATTGCATGCGGTTCAATTTCACTTTTACTATTTCTTAACATTAAATTATCACAATCACTTAAATTATTATCACTATTGTTAAGTACACCACCACTATTACCATTATTGTTAACACTACTTAAATTGTTACTATTAAGTAATAGATTATAACCACTCGCACTTAGACCACTATTACTAAAATTACAATTATTATTATTATTAGTAGTATTGTTGCTGTTGTGATAACCATTCGATGATGTTGTGGATGATGATGTTGTGATCATATTGTTCCTACTATTACCGATCAAATGGTGTGCCGCATCAATATCCAAAAAATGTGTTAGCTTATCGTCGCGACCATTAAAAAATTGTGTTAAACGTTCGGTTGCCGTTTGTGTTAAATAACCCAGCCATGGATTATAAATTGGCCCAAATTGTTGTAACATCATTGCATTACAATTTACCACATTATTTACATCACTGGTATTATTATGATGATGTTGATGATGGTTCTCAACGGTATTATGATTATTTGGTCGTGATATTAAACTTTCGATTGAAAATGATTTCGATTGTTTTACACTTTGTGCGGTTGAATGAAGTTTAGTTGTGGCACCGCCACCACCGCCACCACCACCACTATTAATTTGATGTGTATTTTTTGAATTACGTTCATAATCAATTAAAATTTTATCAATATTTGAACTCATTTTTAACACATCGGGTGCGACCGTCTTTTTGAAATTTACAAAAAAAAAAATAAAAATAAAAATGGCGATTTATAGTTTACCAATAAATATAAAACAACTTTACACTGTAACGGTTGGAATAAAACTAACAAAAATTTTTTTTTTTGTTTGTGTTTCAGTTTATTTCAATGCTTTGAAGAACGTTAACTCCTGTATATGTATGTGTGGCCCTAAGTATGTTTTATATAAATTAGAAATATTTAGGAGTTGTGATATATAAGAAGATCCTCCTTCTTAAATATTTTATATTTAAGATTTATTTAACCCTATACGAGGGGGGCTTTAAGTTGGCTTTATGAAAACACGTGTTTATATTGCAAACACTTCTAACTAAAATATATACAACAATTGTGCAGAAACTTAATGAACCATAAATTGCGGTTAACATAAAAAGCAAACGAATTTGTAATTGATATTCAGCAAACGGAAATTATTATAAATTAAACACAATTAACATAAACCGTTTGTTTAATTGTTTTTGAGGTTAATGTGTGATGGATATCAAACAGGGGCACTGAATCTAGAAATAATACAAACATTAATTCCTAGGTCAATTCGATATATTGTGAATACAGAGACAAACAAACAAACAGTCGCAACTTTATTTATTTACGTCTGCACTAATTGCTACGTGGTTTATAATTACATTTTAATTACTCCATATTTAATTATCCAACTGTAATTTACATACAATCAATGTCATTTGATTCTTTTTGGTTTTTTTTTTTGCTTACTTCAAGATTTGTATCTCTCTTGGTATGCGCAATGTTCCACAAACACATTGTCTTCGTTCCAATGTGTTGATGTAAGTAAATTTTTTTTTTTTTTTATATAAACACGATGATAAGCACGCCTTTTGTATGCTGCCATTGGTTAGAATCGCTAAACCAATCAGATTAAAGTATAGTATAGAAAAACAAATTCTTTAGGCTAAAACGATTTGTAAATGTAGTGGTATTAAGAAGAAAACCAGTAAAATTCACAATTTAATTTTTTCATGTTTAATTAAGTTGTGTTTTGTACTCCCGTATAGACCACCACCATCGACATTAATTTATTTGTGGAATGGGATGGAAATTTATCAAACGAATGGGAAATTATCCAAATGACAATAATAATAGCAGCGAGCTATAAAAAGAAATGAAACTGTTACATAATTAATAGTAATTACGGAGGTGAAGGGTAATTTATAGGATCCCCTAATATACCTACAACGGAGCTTAATTGATGAATGTATATATTAGACATAAAATAAAAAAAATGTAGATCGATTATTTAGTTAGGTAATTAGGTGAGTTCGCGCATGATAGGGTTAAACATGTTATTTTCGTTATATAAATTTGTGTAAGGGTTGAGAATATAATATCATTAAGAATTTAAAATGTTTGTTTTGGTTTATAATTTTTGTTGGTTAACAAGACGATAATTATAGGTTTTATATTTATCGAAATAATTATTGGGTATCATTTTATTATTATTGTTGTTACGTATAATAGGGTGGTATACTGTTATATTGATTTTATTACAGATGATTATTTTGATTTGGACTTGTCCGCCGGTTTATATTAAGACACAATTTTAATCAATTGTGTATTGTAATTTTTAACGATGATTAATAAATAAAACGATTTTGGGTTCAATAATGTCAAGAACACGGTCTATTGATATTTTATGGATGTGAGGTTTTCCACAAATCCACAGATTCTATATATGTATGTATTAATTTCACACTGCTAAACTAAATTCCAATTGGAAAATTTACGATTCATATTGAAATATTTAGTACTAAAAATGTAATTTCATTACAAAATCTTTCGAATAAAAGTGATTTCCTGGGAAAGTAAGACCATTTAGAGGCAATATTAGTGGAATTTAGTCAAAATAATAAATGGACCATAAAAAAATGAATCCAAACCATTGGCAAGTGGCGTAAATGACATTTAACAATTTTTAGTCTTAATCGCCAGAAAAAATGTGCAGTTTAAATTAATTCTTGGTTTAAGAAATAGTTGTTCAAATATCTAGTAGTAGGTATTAACAGTCAATGAACGATTTCAGACGAAATCTCAATTAGTATCTAAAGTTTCAAGACTAATTTATTTCCCTCAATAGGGGGTAGTTGTTGGGCTCGATGGATGTAGTAGTAGGCCATCTACTATATGTATACCATCGGAAAGTGAATTCAAATCTCTGGCAAGTGGTGCTAAGGCCGATTTATTAGTTTCAGCAAAATCTCAATTGTTAGAAAAAGTTCCAAGACTAATTTATTCCCCTGGATACGGGTGAGTTTTTGGGCTCGATAGATGGAGTAGTAGGCCAACTACTACATGTACTATCCGGAAGTAAATTAAAATCTCTCGCAAGGGGTGCTAAAGCCCATTAATCAGTTTCAGCTAAAATCTCAATTGGTATATAAAGTTTCCAGGGTAATTTATTCCCTTAGATATTTGGGCTCGTTGGATGTAGTAGTATGCCGTCTACTACGAGTACATGTACTATCGAAAAAAAATTCAAATCTCTGGCAAGGGGTGCTAAGGCCCATTTGTCAGTTTCAGCTAAAATCTCAATTGTTAAATAAAGTTTCCAGACTAATTTATTCCCTTAGATAGGAGGTAGTTTTTGGGCTCGATGGATGTAGTAGTAGGCCAACTACTACATGTACTATCCGGAAGTAAATTCAAATCTCTGGCAAGAATTCGTAAAGGCCATTTATCAGTTTCAGCTAAAATCTCAATTGTTAGATAAAGCTTCCAGACTAATTTATTCCCCTGGATAGGGGTGAGTTTTTGGGCTCGTTAGATGGAGTAGTTTTTTTTTTTTTTTTTTAGAGGAGGTGAAACTTTTTATAAGCTGAGTGGTAGGATTCTTCACGAATGACATACCCACCAAAACACCTCCCCTCCCTCTCTCGGAGCTAGCCCGGTACTGTTTTCCACATTTCTTCAGTGCTAGTCCGTTCCTTCTAATCAATCTCAAGCGCTGCTGTCCAGTTCTCTCTTTTTCCGCTTCAACACGTTTTCTACATATCGGGCCACTATACTCCAATTCTCCGCACTGTGTAGCATGATCCTCACATCAGTCTCCGGTGACCATAGGCCAAGTTCCACTTCTAGACGGTTTCTCTCCTCTTCGAATACCGTACATGCAAAAAATGTATGTTCCGCATCATCCGTGTCCTGGCAGTGCGGACAATCCGGTTCCGTTGCAACTTTCACCTTATGTAGGTACGATCGGAAGTACCCGTGCCCGCTTAGGAATTGCGTTACATAATACCCGACCTCGCCATGTCCTCTTTCAACCCAAGGCTCCACTTCCGGGATTAGCTTCGCGGTCCATCTACCGCTGGTCTCCCGCTCCCATGACTCCTGCCAGTGGTTCATCGTGCGGGCTCTTTCAGATTTTCCAGCCGCCTCTTTGCTTACTTCCTGCGGCCTTTCATAGATGGCCTTCTTCTCCTTGGCCAGACGCTTAATTGGGAAGACTCCCGCTATGACCAGTACGGCCGCCTCCGATACAGTACGGTAAGCTGAAGCCACCCGTAGCGCACCACACCTCTGTACCTGTGCCAATCTCTTTCGGTACACTTCCTTGTCCAGAGTATCTGCCCATATTTCGGCCCCGTAAAGCAATACGGCCTGGGTTGCGGACATCATTAATTTTTGCCTGCTGGCCTTTGGCCCACCAACATTCGCCATCAGCCGCCCAAGTGCCAGCACTCCTTTTGCCGCTTTGTCTGCCGTCCTTCGGATTTGTGCGAAGAAACTTAACTTTGAATCGATCGTCACCCCCAGATACTTTGTAGATGGTCTTGTCTCCACTATCTCACTGCCGATGAACATTGGGAGTTCCGCTTGTATTCTCTTTTTGGTGAGCATCACAATCTCTGTCTTCTGCAGAGCAAGTGTCAGCCCGTGTGATGCCATCCATGTGTTTACTGACCTCATCACCTGGTTCAGTTTAAGCTGAGCGAGCTCTGTGTCACGGGCAGCAATCAGCACCGCAACATCATCAGCATACCCCACCAGCTGAGTCTCAGCTGGCATCTCCGCTCGCAGCAGGCCGTCATAAAACGCATTCCAGAGATCGGGTCCCAAGACTGATCCCTGAGCCGCACCCGCAGTGATCTCCGTGGTCCGCTCTCCTTCTTCTGTTTCGTACACCAGTGATCCATCATGCAGATAATCCCCTAGTATCCTTAACAAATAACTCGGTGCGTGGAACGAGTTCTCCAGTGCGTCCAGTATGTCCACCCAGCTCACAGAGTTAAATGCATTCCGGACATCAAGCGTCACCAGGAAGACAATCCGTCTGGAGTAGTGGTTGCGGCCTTCGGCTATCCTAACCGCCTCGATCACCTTTCGTATTGCATCCGTTGTAGACCTGCCAAGCCTAAAACCAAACTGATTCGGCGAGAGGTCACCTGCAGCCTGGAGCGCAGCTGCTAGTCTCGGCTTGAGCAATCTTTCGAGCAGCTTGCCAGCTGTGTCTAACATACACAGTGGTCGATGGGATGTTGGATCGCGTGGGTCACCCTTTCCCTTCGGAATTAACACTAGTCTGGCTCTTTTCCAACGCGTGCTGAAAACACCTGACAGCAGGCATGAGTTATACATGCTTAACAGCATATGCGGCTCATGGCAAAACACCATCTTAAGGATTTCACAAGGAATTCCGTCTAAGCCAGGGGCCTTTCCACTCTTGGCCGATAATACGGCTCTCTCCAGCTCATCCAATGTGAAACTAGGGACCTCCTCGATATGTTCGTAGTTATCCCTCGCTCTGGTGGGGTGACTTGGAAAAAGCGTTCTAACAATTCTTTCCATGGAGGAGCTATCCATGGTGCTAGGTGATTTTTGGGCTCCCAACTTTTTCGTCATCAGCTTATAGCCTAGCCCCCACGGATCGCGGTTTAAATCGTCTCTTAGTTCTTTCCAGCAGCGAGCCTTACTGCTGTTAATCTCCCGTCTAAGCTGTTGTCGAGCCACCTTGTATTCGGATGATCTAAGGTTTGCTTCATTCCGCCTTCTTGTCCGCTGTGCCTTTCGCCTAAGCATCAGACATTTTCTCCGCAGGTCTGCGATGTCCGCAGTCCACCAATATACAGGTGGTCTGCCGTCACGTGCGTGTCTTTTAGGTATAGAGGCCTCACAGGCTGCTGTAATGCACGCCATAGTTTCATCTACCTTTGCCTCAGTAGCAGACCTTCCACTCACACCTAGGGGGTTCAGTCCTTGCGCGCCTCTGGATATTTCTTCCTTAAACCGGTCCACATTCCATCGCTGAAGGTTCCACTTTGGTACTCTGTTTCGCAGTGCGCGTCGAAGTCTTCTGCCTACATCGTACTGTATATACTGGTGGTCACTGGCAGTGTAATCCTCCATAACATGCCATCTCTGAACAAAAGGCACCAGTCCCTCGGATGCTAAGGTAATATCCGGTATCGACTCGGAGTAGCCTGGTCGGCGGAACGTAGTGGTTGCACCAATATTTAGGACAAGGAGCCCCGTCCTGGCAGCCATCTCCAGAATTAATCTGCCCCTTGTGTCCTGGTACGGCATCCCCCATTCAAGAGCCCTAGCATTGAAGTCTCCACCGATGAGGAGTTTTCCGCCCACATTCATTATTTCGTCTTCCAACCCCTCGAGCTTTCTCTGAAAGACGCCGATAGCCTCGTTCGGGGTGAAGTAGCAGCTGAAGTAGTTCACACCGGCATTCCTTATCCAAACAAATCCCTCCCCAGCTCCGTGGCTCTCAATGTGGACGCCCGTGTTGCGGGACCAGATAGCGGCGGTACACAGAAAGACCGAGTACCAGGTGGACGTCTCCCTATTTTTATATTGCTCGCTGATCAGAGCAATATCCGCGTCTGCCTCAGTCATAAGCTGCTCCAAGAGTTGGTCGGCTAGCCTGCTGCGATGTAAATTTCCCTAAAGGACGCGGGTCATAGCCGCCTTTTTGCAGCCTGAAGTGCCTGACGGTACACTTTACAGCTGCCCGAGCCTGACGTATGAGAAACGTCAGTAATTCCCTGCTCCATGCACATAACGCAACAGCCCTGTGCAGTACACTGCTTCCTTTTATGTCCCGGGCCCATGCACTTGTAGCACAGGTTCGCTCTATCCGGTCCCTGACAGTCCCTAGCTTGGTGTCCGAAATTATGGCATTTGTAGCAGCGTGTAGTCACTACCCTGACTCTGCAGTTAGTGTTCGGGCCTAACTCCAGTAGTAAGTCACCGGATTTTGTTTGGCGGATTCCCCTAATTTCCGTCTCAGACTCGTCTGGTTTCACCTTACTTCGGATGTCCCTTAGCACGTCCGCGTAAGTTTTTCCATCCACCGGCTTAATAAGCAGCGCCTCTGGGCGGAACTTCAGTGGCCGATTCTTCCTTGCCCTCTCCCCCTCGTTAGCAGGGTGATTGAATATGGGCGGTCTCTGTGCTAAATCACGGCTTTGCAGCCTGTTTTCTTTTACCTCGCGATTCTGTGCCGCCTTTGCCCTTTTGGACTTTTGCACCTGCCATTGTTCCGGAGCAGTACCACTTCGGGTCCTCTTGTCCTGCCCCTCGTTTAAGTCGGCCGGACTTGAGGCGGGTCGTTTTTTTTTGCGTATTAGGGGTCCCGCGTAGATTGTCTTCTTGTGGTTTGTATATTTCCGGTTGAGACGGGCCTGGCCTTGGGGCCGATGCTTGGCCTTGTTCGCTCATCCCATACGAGATGGCGTCGATCGCTTCCTCCAGGGTGTCCAGGCCGCGCTTGACATCCATGGAAATATTTTTCTGCTTCCCAGTTGCTAATTTCATCATTTTTAGCGTGTCTCTGCATTTACGCAACAATTCTCTTATTGGATGTTCCACAATGGCAGCTCCTGCCGGGACTATTGGGGTTTGTTTTGCCGACTCGAGTGACCCAGTCGCTTGTTCGGTATTATTTCCAGTGCCAGCAGTATTGCTGATAGCCCCTCCTTTTTCCGCCTCAATAGCGTTCCCCTTAGCCCGTGGTGTTTCCGCTGTATCATTCTTGTTTGATATCTGCGGCCTTGGTGTTACGGTCCTCACTGTCTGGATATCCATCGTTGACTGCGGTGGTGGAGTCCTCTGCAGGACGGCACTTCTCGCAAAAGTGATTTCCTTCTCCTTATCTGTAGCTCCGTTTGTTTGTTGTTGTTGTGGTTTGTTTTTTTGTTCGATCTTATCCATTTTGATTCCCACGAGTAGCACGAGAAAAAACGGTCACCTATGACAGAGCTCTGCGTTATCATAGGAAGGCTATGGGTTGAAACCGAATGTCGCCAAATTCGGAGTTCACATACTCGAGACTAAGCATCCCCTTAGCCATGCAGCCCTCGGCGTATGTCGTACCACCTTGACTTGGGTTGTGCTAGTTTTTGGTCCGCCCCGAGTATTTGATTTCCCCGGTACCTGCCATATCTGGCGGGCTTTCCCCTATCCGCCACCTGGGGAGGCGCCCGATGGAGGAACTAGCAAACCCCACACGGGCGATAGATGGAGTAGTAGGCCAACTACTACATGTACTGTCGGAAAGTGAATTCAAATCTCTGGCAAATGGTGCTAAGGCCGATTTATCGGTTTCAGCTAAAATCTCAATTGTTACAAAAAGTTTCCAGGCTAATTTATTCCCTTGAATAGGAGGAAGTTTCTGGGCTCGATGGATGTAGTAGTAGGCAGTCTACTATATGTACTATCGGAAAGTGAATTCAAATCACTGGCAAGTGATGATAAGGCCCATTTATCAGTTTCAGCTAAAATCTCAATTGATAGAAAAAGTTTTCAGACTAATTTATTCCCCTGGATAGGGGGTAGTTTTTGGGCTCAATAGATGTAGAAGTAGGCCGTCTACTACATGTATTATCGGAAAGTAAATTCAAATTTCTGGCAAGAGGGGCTAAAGGCCATTTATCAGTTTCAGCTAAAATCTCAAGTGGTAGAAAAAGTTTCCAGGCTAATTTATTCCCTTGGATAGGAGGTAGTTTTTGGGCTCGATGAATGTAGTAGTAGGCTATATACTATGTTTACTATGGGAAAAAGAATTCAAATCTCTAGCAAGGGGTGCTAAGGCCCATTTATCAGTTTCAGCTAAAAACTCAATTGTTAGATAAAGTTTCCAGACTAATTTGTTCTTCTGGATAGGGGTGAGTTTTTGGGCTCGATAGATGGAGAAGTAGGCCAACTACTACATGTACTATCCCGAGGTGAATTCAAATCTCTCGCAAGGGGTGCTAAGGCCGATTTATCAGTTTCAGCTAAAATCTCAATTGTTAGATAAAGTTTCCAGACTAATTTATACCTCTGGATAGGGGGTAGTTCTTAGGCTCGATAGATGTAGTAGTAGGCCATCTACTACATCTACTATCGGAAAAAAAATTCAAATCTCTGGCAAGGGGTGCTAAGGCCCATTTATCAGTTTCAGCTAAAATCTCAATTGTTAGAAAAGTTTCCAGACTAATTTATTCCCCTGGATTGGGGTAAGTTTTTGGGCTCGATAGATGAAGTAGTAGGCTAACTACTACATGTACTATCCGGAAGTGAATTCAAATCTCTGGCAAAGGAGTGCTAAGGCCCATTTATCAGTTTCAGCTAAAATCTCATTTATAACAAAAAGTTTCCAGGCTAATTTATTCCCCTGGATAGGGGTGAGTTTTTTGTGCTCGATAGATGGAGTAGTATACCAACTACTACATGTACCATTAGAAAGTGAATTCAAGTCTTTGGCAAGTGGTGCTAAGGCCGATTTATCTGTTATTTATCAGTTTCAGCTAAAATCTCAATACCAAAAGTTTTCAAACTAATTTATTCCCCTGGGTAGGGGGTTGTTTTTTGGCTCGATAGATGGAGTAGTAGGCCAACTACTACATGTACTATCCGGAAGTGAATTCAAATCTCTGGCAAGGGGTGCTAAGGCCCATTTATCAGTTTCAGCTAAAGTCTCAATTGTTAGAAAACGTTTCCAGGCTAATTTATTCCCCTGGGGTCAATTCTCGTTCCGTGAGAAGTAAAATGGAAATTATTTTCAGTGAGAAATATACATTTCCGATTCATGTTCCTTGAGAAGGAAAAAAATGACGTCAAAATCTTTTCATATGAATAGAACTTTCTCACCGGCTATTTTGGCGGTGAGAACATCATAAATATGGAAATAAAATTCTATTAAAACTAAAGTTGTAATTTTAGCATAAAATGTGCATTGAAACTGTAATATGATTCATTTTTAACTTAACTGATAAGTAAATCTATTAAAAACAATTCCGTTTATTTAAGAAAAGCCTCCAAATAATTAATTTTGTTAAGTTTTATAAATAATTTGGTCATTTTTATAATTTATTTTATATTTTGACAGGCAATGACGAAAACTGCTTATCTAAAACTACTTTATCATTTATTTAGCTAATATTTAAACCAATTGCTGTATCATCTAGCGGAAATTTATATGAAACTCGATAGAATGTCGGTTTAGAGTGTAGCTTACTATGAAAACAACTGATTCAGCGATTTTTCACGATTCTTCTTCATTTGGACATCTTGAATCGCTAAATGAAAAAGACTTGATGGAAACAAAATGGAAACATTTATTTCATTAGGTTTTTTTCAAAGAACGAGAATTTAGTCGTCTGCCGAGAACGGGATCCTTGACGCCACTCAGTATTATTTAGCGGTGCTTACGACTTCAGATAGGATTTTTTTTGTGTTGCCTGGTTCGATAGCAACCACAAAACCGATTTTTTGCAAAAATCCTGTTTTGTTTAATTCAATGACATGAACTCAGATAACTGTTATATATGTGTTCGTTAAGTAATGTAACGCTTGTTAATATTATCATTGTACTAACACACACATATATATATATATATATATATATATATATATATATATATATATATATATATATATATATATATATATATATGAGATATATATATATATATATATATATATATATATATATATATATACATATATATGTATATATATATATATATTGTTAATGTAAATTGTATTTGAATAAGAGTTTGGCAGTCTTGTTGTAAGATTCGATCCGACTTATCATTGGCGACGAGAATGGGATTTATTAAAATAAAAAATATTTATAATTGAGTGATATAGTTAAATAAATTAAATAAACAAAAAAAAAAAAACGTCAAGTTTTTTTTTTTTTTGTAAAATCAGCTTAACAGTGAAGATTATGGACAAGTTTAATCCGTTAATTCATATTTTTGGAGAGTGAGTGAAGGAACAACTGGAAAGTTATTTTGTGGTAAACGGTGTTACAGATGATACTAAGAAAACCGCTATGTTAATTGCATCGTTATCGTCTGATGCCTACGGTGTTTTAAAATCATTAACACAACCATCCAAACCATCCGAAAAGGCATTTAACACCGAAAGTAAATGTGATTTCGGAACGTTTTAAGTTTTATACACGAAATCAGTTACCAAGTGAAAGTGTGTCCGAATATGTCGTCGAATTAAAAAAAAATGGCATCCAACTGTGTTTTTGGTACGTTTTATGATCGCGTTAAGAGACCGACTTGTTAGCGGAATATCAGATGCAGTTATACAAAGCACATTGTTGCAAAAAACTGATTTAAATTTCACTAAAGCGTTCGATATAGCAACTACAGTGGAACTTGCTGATAATCAACTAAAATTATTTCATCGCGACAATCATAATGTGAATAAGTTTAACGTTTTCTCTGAAACACATCGTTCCAGAGCAAGGTCACGTTCTAAATCAAAAAGTCCAGCACGAGTTTCATTTTATACATCACATCCAAGGTCACGTTCAAAAAGCAGGTGCAACAGATGTGGTCGTTTTAATAAACACAAGTATGATAAATGTCCTGCTAAAGATTGGAGATGTTTTGTATGTGGCATACAAGGTCATACATCTCGTGTTTGTCAGTCTACGAAACCAAACAATAACAGTCCATCGCGTCATAGCGCATATAAAAAATTAAATCATGTTGGCCAGTCTATTCCTTCAAAAGAACTAGATGATGAAAAAGAACACACATACATGGAAAATTATTTTGATCATATGACACTTAAACACCTTCAAAATATTGGATCAATGGGTATCGAGCAACCACTATATCTAAATGTCAGGTTAAAATGGACCCATAAATATCTTTGGTTCCCAAAGATATTTATGGTTTTTTATTTTCAGGTCGACGTTTAGTGGCTTGTGGAGTTCATCTTCAAATGGTTACCGGAGATTCAGTGGAAGTTATGGGAAAAATAGAAGTACAGGTAAAATTCGGAACCAGTGATGCGGTTCTGATGAATGGCGGTTGGATATCATCACTCCAAATTGGTGTAAGTTTTTTTCTAAATTTTTCTCGTTTCCCATCGTGTTCACATTCTGGTGGGGCAAATCAAGTTTTGGTAAAGAATCTTGAAAACGATTTAGGTGTATTTAAAAATGTGTCAGTTAGTAATTTATTAAATCAGTCAAGTCAACCTATACTATTTCAATGTCTAGTGCTAGTGGTGCTTCAAGTCAGTCTAATCAGTCCAACAGGTCCAACGTCAATGCTTTTGTCGATATGTTAAAATCGAAATTCCAGAACATTTTCGAAATAGATGGAATAAGTTGTATTAAAGATTTTGTTGCTGATATAAAAGTCAAAGAGAATTGTACTCCTATTTTTTGTTAGTATTACGAAGTTCCTTTTGCTATAAAGGATAAAGTTCATAAAGAAATTAATCGATTAGTGGTTAATGGAATTATTAGTCCGGTCATGTTTAGTCAATGGGCCAGCCCTATAGTTGTGTGTGTTCCAAAAAAGAATGAAGAGGTCCGTATTTGTTGTGATTTTAGAGTGTCTGTTAATAAAGTTCTCAAAACAGATCAATATCCATTACCAAAAATGGAGAATATTTTTGCAGAAATGGCAGGATCCAAAATTTTTTCTGCGTTAGATCTCAGTGGGGCATATCAACAAGTAAAATGTTCAGAAAAATCAAAAAGTCTTTAACTATTAATACCGAATGGGGATTATTTCAATTTAATCGTACCTTTTGGTATAGCGTCGGCTCCAGCAATTTTCCAACATATAATGGATTGCATTCTGAAAAATCTTCCAGGCGTGTCATGTTACCTTGATGATGTGCTAATTGGAGCACCTGATTTTGATTCATGTGCTAAAATGTTGGAAAAAGTTTGCTTATGTCTTTCAGATTTCAATTTAAAAGTAAATCCAGATAAGTGTGTCTATTTTAGAAAATCTGTGTCATATTTGGGTCATGTACTATCTGAAAAGGAGATCAGTCCAAATCCTGACAAAATTAAAGCCATACAAGCCGCTCCAGAACCACAAAATATAACACAACTAAAATCTTATCTTTGGTCTTTTAAGTTTTTATTCACGTTTTATTCTTAATATGTCATCAGAATTCAAAATCTTGTATGATTTAACGAAGAAGGAAAATGGATTTTTTTGGACTGATGAATGTTCTAAAATTTTTGAAAAGAGTAAAGTGCTTGTAACGTCAAATCAAGTGTTAACTTTTTATGATCCTTCTAAACCAATAATCTTGACGTGTGATGCAAGCCCTTATGGCGTATGTGCCGTTCTTTCGCATCGCATTGGAAATTCGGAAATGCCTGTGTTTTTTGCATCTTCCACACTAAGTTCAGCAGAACAAAAATACGCGTAAATCCAAAGTGAAGCATTGGCAATAGTGTTTGCTGTGAAGCGGTTTCATAAATAGTTATATGGACAAAAATTTACGTTGGTCACAGATCACCAACCGCTAAGAGAAATTTTTAATCCGTCTGGCAAGATGGGCAATTATTTTATCCGCTTATCAGTATGATATTGTATACAGAAAAGGATCTCAAATAGGAAATGCTGATGCATTGTCCCGTTTACCATTAAATGAAAAATCGGAAATTGATGATAGTTTTTGCAATTCGCTAAACAGTATCACATTGATTACAAAACCCTTGAAATTTCAAGACATTGCGATAGAAACAGAAAAAAATCCGATTTTATCGAAAGTTGTACAATATTGTGTGTCTGGCTGGTCTAATCATGTCTCAGAAATAGATGTAAAACCGTATTTTTTAATCAGATCCGAATTGGTTATTGAAAATAATTGTATCATACGAAATAATCGAATAATTATTCCAAGGTCATTAAAAAAATATGTACTTAACCTGTTACACGAAAATCATGTGGGTATCGTGAGAATGAAAATGCTAGCCAGAAGTTATTGCTGGTGGCCTAATATAGATTCTGATATAGAAAAGATAGCAAATTCTTGTGAAGCTTATGTAATGACGTCAAATGCACAGAAAGCTCATGTAATACCTTGGTTTAAAGCAAATTACCCATTCAAGAGAATACATGTTGACTTTTTGTACTTCAATAGTGAAAAATTCTTAATTTTGGTCGTCAGTTTTTCCAAATATATTCTAGTTTGGTATGTACGAGATACATCTGTACAAACAGTTAATAGTTGTCTACGATCATTTTTCACAATATTTGGGTTTCCCCATATGTTAAACCTTATACGATTTTATAATATAAATTGTAGTTATAATTTACTGTATGTTGGGTATTTTGTGCCTCCCTGTAATCATCTGACTAATTCAGCACAGAATAATAAAATATGCATGTATAGGTGTATGAATTTGCTGTACATATAAGAAAAAACTGAGAAGGAAGAGGAAGATAGTCAAGAAAAATTTTGTATTGAAAGGATGTAAAATTAATAAATTAAAAATAAAATTTAGTTAAAATAGTTAGTGGTTTCATTGAATCAATAAGTAACAAATTACAGTCCACTCATCGTGATATCTAATATTGCAATTCGGCATTTGGATACATTGGTAAACATTTTGGTCCTATCAATCCGGATATTAACAAGTTTTCGTGTTGTCGCAGTTCGCAGCCATATTTTTAATTTTACATCGCGTGGCTATTGAAATAACAAATTTTGGAAAGTTATTCACAAATCGGTGAATACCATTGAGTTCGCAAAACAAAAATTCGTCGCAAAATTGTTGAAACGAAAAAAGAACAAGCTCATCGCCATTTTGCTTTATCAACGTGTCGTATTCGTACAATAGAACGTTAATTGAAAATCATACCATCTCGTTTTCGCACAGTCGAAATAAATAAACAGCGCCATACTACAAAATCCAATTTGTAGGTTAAATTCAAAATCTATTTGGATTTGGAAGTCATACACACTCAGAGAAAAATAAATGATAATTTGAATCATAAGTCTGACCATCATTTAAATGATTGAATGCTATGATTAAAAGTATTAACTAATGTTCAATACGATTTCTTTTCTTAATTGGTTCTACCACAATAATAAATGGTTTTATTATTTTACGTAATTAAATTAACTAAAAGATGATTGTATTTTGAATGCAAATAATTGCTTATAATATTATTATGATAAATTTTAACATATTTATGATTTTCTAGAAATATTAAATGATTGAATTTAATATTGTAATGATTATCTTCTTATTATTAATATCATAAGAATGATTTAATTTATAATATAAATAATACAAGTGATCAATTTCATGATAAAATTTATCAAATAAACTACCATTGAATTGATTTGATTTATCATTAATTCTTACTAACAATCATGATAATAATTAAAATTACCATTATTGTAATGATAAAAACAATCAATATGATGATACAACATAATCATGGAATGTTTGGACTTATTATATATATATATATATATATATATATATATATATATATATATATATATATATATATATATATATATATATATATATATATATATATATATATATATATATATATATATATATATATATATATATGTATATGTTTTTTATTTAAGTAAAACTCATATTTTTTTTTTCGAATTCAGTGTTTTTCAATACTTTTATTTTAACTTCAAATGTGCATACATAAAAATTAAATTTACTACTATCAATAACATAATAATGGTTATTTTATACAAACTCATACATGTACTGTACATATGTTATTATGCTAAAAATATATTTATTTAATTCAAACCAAATTGAATACGCTTTATATGAAATTATTAATAATACTTAGATTTTTATTTTGAATAACATTAAGGTGCAAATTTTTTAAATTCTTTTTAGTTAACAAAATGGTTCCAAAACATTTTGAGAAGGCTACATCATATCCGTAATAATGATTATTAAACCCAAAGTTTTTTATATATTGAAAGCAAAGAAAATATTTATTTTTATAAAATAATATATGTTTAATAATAGCAAATTTCGGGATATCATCTTTATACCAACCTATATGTATTATAGATTGCTTCTTTAAAATACATTTGTCGGACTGAAGAAATGGAACGGTATGAAGTACGTTTTGGCAAGTAAACTTAAACTGTGCTGATATCAAAGTGGATTCAACCACTTTTAACTGACCATGTTTTATTGAATTTTCCGATTTAAAATTAATTAAATAGTTAGTCAAAATTATTTGATTTTTTGTTGCGATAGTTTTAATTATATTACATTTATTCTTGGACAAATTGATATTTTTTTTTAACCTTTGATGAAAAGATTCAAATCTGATAGAAGAAAATTCACGGAGAAGATGATGTTTTGGTCTCAAATGTGAATTAGATTGATTAATGAATTGAGCATTATGCTCTTCAATTAATGACTGCAAATATTTATAATCATCATTATGAACGGAATACGCAAATGTTATTGACATAATCTGTCTCAGTAGAATGTATAATTTCCAAGTAGGGCAATCATGTGGAACTAAATCTCCCACAAGTGTTCCAAAATATGTAACAAAAGTGTACATTTCTGACGCACTCATTTTAAATTTGTTTTTCTTCAAAATACCACAATCCAACAAAGGAGGTTTATTTATATTGAAATGCCCAAAATTCATATTTTGAATTCTGAAGTTTAATTGTTCAATGGAAAATAGTTTCTTTACATTAACATATAATTTAAGAATAACCATTAAGTCATAATGGCAAATGCCTTCTAAAAAATCATGCATTATATCCATGCTCCAATTTCTTACAACATGGAAATGTTCTAGAGTATTCCAAATACTATTTTCTTTTATGCCTGTTAGTTGTAAATTGTTAATCAACAAATCTTCATCATAATTTTCAACAGTTCGGATTAATAAATCATCATCTAAAACAGATGTTTTACATTCTTCTTTTGCCATTTTGCAAAATCAACAATAATGAGTTGAACTAAAACTTTCCGTAAAACCTAATATTGTATTAAGACCTAAATTGTCACCTAAAATGGCAGATAACACAAATTTTATAGTTAATTTTTTTTCTTTAATATAAATGCCGTTTTTTTGTAATTTTTGTAAAATTTCTTTTATGGGTGTAAATACTCGTCGATTCCCAAAGCTTTTTCTATCTTCCGAGTAAACTAAACCAAGAAGAAAAATTGAACTCACTTTTGAAATTAAATCATTAGGTAAGGTAGGAATTCTAATATAGATTCCGCCTATTTTCCGATAATTTGATCTAGAACCCAAGGCATTATTAGGTTCAAAATCATCATAAAATAAAAAAATCGGCAGTGTAATAACACCAGCTTGTTTTGGAATTACCCTATTAATATTATTCCAGCCTAGACTGTGATAATAATTATGAATATTGTTATCCTTTTGATTTTGTAAATAATCAATAAATTCAAGCATTTTGCTAATGTATATCTCGTTGTTAAATAGAACTTCAAATACCTTATCTATTGGTACTATTTGCATACTAAATTCAAGTTTCCGAAATGAAGAATTATTGCTAGTACTTGTACATACTTCATCTTCGTAATGTAAAGAAAAATTTTGACTTGGAATAAAATAATTTAAATTTTGTAACTCTTTCGATAATAAATATTCTGATTTAAGCATATTAGGATTAAAAAATTTATCAATATCCTCAGTTTGTGATAACAGACAATTGGAAAATTGTAGGATTTTTATAAAATAAGTCTTATAAAAGCACGACAGACTTTTTAAAATTTCGAAGGCTTTCTTGCGAGAAAGACTATCATCACAATAAATGTTTAAAATTATTTTTACAAAATCATTATATAACTTGCTTTTTTCAAAGTAAATGTCGCTTGTACTATTCAAATTTGCTTCATTATCAACTTCTTTTAAAGAACAGCTCCTTTCAATAGGGCCATCTACTGATTCTGACGTACTGTTTTCTAAATTTAAATTTCTTACTGCTTGCGAATGCAAATTAAGATGCTTTTAAAGTGAGTTATATCATAGTATAAATACATATAGTACTACCATCATACAAAAAAAATATTTAATCGGTGAAATTCCAGATGTCGTGTCGATCGCATTTAAAATTAATATAGAAACTTTGGCCATCGCCTAAATGTTTGTTCTGTTAATTGAACAGTCCCAGGAGCACCGAGCTATGCTCGTTCCGAATTACATTAGCGTTTGTTACACGTTCATGTCATTGAGTTTCACCTCATTCAATTGAGCAATATGTTAGTTCCATTTAGACTGTCGATTTTCCAGAAAAATTTCCGACACTCATGTTTGAATCCCATTCTATACTAAACAAATCCCATTCTATACAATTCATCCCAATTGAAAGGAAATGGTTTAATTCTATTGAAACTAGAATAATATTCATATTCCCATTTTACAATCCCATTTTCATGGTACATACCGAGTTCTATCGAAATCGGTTGAGAAATGGCTTTGGTCCATTGGAATTGGCCATTTTACAGAACCTATACGATCCATATTTGGAACTAATTTATGATCTCTATATAATTCTCAAAAATCACAATTGAACAAATAAAAAAAACAAAACACAATGCAATATCAATAGCAATAACAACAATTAGATTTCCTTTGTTAGAAAATAAAATAAAAATGAAACCCGAACCTCTCCAGAAAGCCTACTAAAATATTTTTCCAAGAAATCAAAACCCATTACAATTGCTTCCTTTCACTAGAAAATTTCCATCTAACCAATTACTATTAACAAAAGAAAATAATAAAAATATGAATTCCCATAGGAGGATCCTCTTAAACGAATTTTACTGAAATAAAACCACCCCAACCAACATTAATAAAAATCAAATAACCGTTTCAGAAACCGGTAGTAAGTTAAAAAGTAAGATAAAACCAAGCAAACAGGGGCTCACCGGACGAGAACTTCCTTAACGTTTTTTTTAAGAATCAATACCCGGTGTTATCGCGTTTTGGCACTCGAAAACTCTCTTTCACCAATTATGATCAATAAAAAAATATTCAAAAAAACGAATCCCAAGGCCTATTAGAGGACCCACTAAACAACATTTCCCGAAATCAAAGTCCACTGCAAATGTTTCCTAACACTAGAAAATCCCTGCTCACCAATTATTACAAAAATCGTTGAACTTAAAAAATGGACCTCGACCATCCGGAGGATGTATAGCTGTTTCACCCACCGGGAATCGAACCCGGGACCTCCGGAGCTTAATGCAAGCATTCTAACCACTGTGCCACCGGGGCGGCGTTTGTTTGTAATGCTGTATTTAAATATTAACAGTATGCTATTTATAATTAACCCTCCGTTACTAACGTTAATTGAACTTACAACGTTACTAACAATGGGTCAAATTGACCCACATTTAAAAAGCCCAATGTTCCGCCACTGTTAATATATTTCACCAAAATTGTTTTTTTAAATTAAACTCTGGGTATTATTATACGTAAAAATAAATTATATTTAATGTTTTATTTCAGACGTTAGAAAATAAAACTATATATCACAAAATGTAAAAGATTTCATAAAAAAAATTTAAAAAAATATATATATGCAAGTTTAAAGCTCTCCATCGCATCCTATCAGTCAGAACTTTAAAAGGTTAGAATCGTTGAAAAGCTGAAATTATGAGTGAAAAAATATTACTTAATAATTTTTTTGTGTATAAAGTATTTATTTTCCAATAAATACCTTTTAAAAATGGTTAAATCTAAACTTCTGAATTATCCATGTTCAGATTTTCACAAACAATGCATACACTGATTGAATGGCTTCCACAGATTATTTTATTGCATCTGGAGCAGGTTGTGTTAGATTTACGGTCTTGAGTCGATTGACAGAGTTGGCATCTACCGCGCTTATCCAATTTTGTTTTTTTGGGCAGAGGCTCGGACAACGAATTTTGCGCAAATTTGTTACAACTAAATTTTAGATTTGTATTTAATTGCTTTGTTTTACTCCGCCTATCTATATGCGGTTGCATAATAGCTAAAGCTAAAGTTTTCAAAAATAATTTCCGTTTTTTGAACTGTAATGGAGGATTTTCAGTGGATAATAAAACTATTCGGCTATTTATACCTGCCAAATTTAATAGGCTGAAGAAAACAACCATTGGCCATCTGTTTGCAGTTCGAGCAACATTGTATGTACCGCAAAGCAGATCGGTAGTATCGACGCCGCCCTTCGTGCTGTTGTAAAATTCGATTATTGCAGGTAAAGATTTTGGCCCCTGTGCTATTTCACCTGTTCTATGCATCGTAGATAGTAGGATCACACATTTGTTTTTTTTTGGCACATATGATAATATGGTGGCTTTCTTTTGGTAACCAAAAATTGTAGATTTAACTGCACGATTTTTTATAATGGTAAACGAAGGTGGCAATACTCGTTTATTTTTTTTCATTGTGCCAACTATAGTTGTTTTTTTCTAAAGTAGCTCTAGTGCCAAAGGGTAACTCGTAAACCAATTATCTACTGTGACATTACGTCCACAATTTTGCAAATGTCTAGTTAAACGTAGTACGATTTGGTCAGGCTTATTACTTAAATTGTATCGTCCTGGAGGTTGCTGTCCACAGTAAACCTCCAGCTTAGATGTGTAAAATGATACGGAATCAACTACAGAGAAAATTTTTATTCCATATTTTGCTGGCTTACTAGGTATATATTGCCTAAATGAGCATCTTCCACGAAAGCTTTCTAATTTCTCGTCTACTGTAATAAAACAACCAATATTATAATTTTGTTGGCAATTTTCGTTGAATCTTTCGAAGATTTCACGAATCGGAGCGAGTTTATCAACCAAACGGCGTCCCACGCGAGTTTCGATGTTATCAAATCGAATGCTCCGCATAAGAAATTGAAAGCGAGTGTAGCTCATGGTTGCAGCAAATATTTCCAAGCCTGTGCCGTCGGTAGCCCACAAATCTCGTACATGCACATGCGATGATTTATGCAACCCAGTCAGAAATAATAACCCAAATAAAGCATTAACTTCTTCATAGTCGGTAGTAGAAGCATGTTTCACGTCCTTATATTTTAGTTGTTGTTTTTTTATAAACAAATTTGTGTGTTCCACAATTTCATCGATGAAAGTAAAGAATAATTGGAAACTTTCTAGGGGTGTTTTAACAGAATTAGAAAACTCTGTAAGATTTGATGGCGAACGGAAAATGTTTTCAGTAACTGGCCGTGTAGATTTGAAGGCGTATTCCCTCCATATCGAGCCATCTTTACCCACTAAATCACCATCAGGATCATCACATTCGTCTATATTTGAATCAAGTTCTTGTTCTGTTTCGGAATCATGATTGCTAAATAATTCTAAGTCTTCCGTTTCACTTACATCTGACCCATCGATAGCGTCCTCCTCTTCACTGTCTAACTCGGCTAAGATAGCGCGTAGCCGATTTTGCTGACGTTCATAATCATCCATTTTAAATTTTAAAATTTACAACTATCTATAAATAAATACTAATTAATTTGTTACTAACGTGGGTCAAAATGACCCAGACACTTTCTAAAACAACTACCCACTTCCTTCGAAAATCAAAACCACACTAAAAATTATTTCAATATGACAAGTAAAGATTGAGGTTAGATAACAAGTAACATGAAGTTAATTGCAATTCGTTTTCTATGTTTTTTTTTAAATTTTCATCGCAATGGGTCAATTTGACCCAGACGTTAGTAACCGAGGGTTAAATATTATTATATTGTATAGTATTAGAAGTAATAATTTTCATATAACGGGCTTAGTCGAAGTGTACATTTACAAAATGAATTTAAAAACAGGAGGAAATTAAATTCTTTGTACCTAATGGATTTTAAAGATATTGAATATCTTAATTTTCCTGACCAATAATTTAAGAAATATACTTTTAAAACCACAATTCAACTTACAATATGCGATTGAGCGACACAATATGCGATTTATTGAAAACTGAGCAAATTTCAAAATTATCCATTAAATTGTGATGTTTATAATTATATTGTACATATATTATCCATTTAGTATGGTTAATCATCAAGTTTAACAGAATTAATTATTTAGATAATCTATGTATTTAAATAATAAACACATTTTTCAGTTACACATTTAAATTCATTGCCGCCCCGGTGGTACAGTGGTTAGCATACTTGTTTTAACCTCCGGAGGTCCCGGGCTCGATTCTCGGTGGGTGAAAAATGTTCGCGGCTGGTTAAGGTCAATGAATTAATCAATCATTATCATCCGCATGAAAATTCTGATTACGTATCCTCATTTGAGGCGGCCAAATCCATATATGGGATGTAGCGCCAGCGGAAAAAAAATATATAAATTAATTTAAAAATAATTATTTATACACTTCTTAACTAGTTTCACAACGATTTAACACTATAATAATTCTCGCTATAAAAGTCGAATTTTAAGGCAAAAATAAATTAGTCAAAATCCTTCCATATAAAAAGTTAGTTACATGTCGTAACTTATATTTACATATTAATAAAGTGTCATTAAAATATAATGTTTTAATGCAAAGTATAAATAAACATTACACATTTCAGAATCTTTAAATTAAATTAATACTAAAATAGCTACATAATGAATAATCTTATCGCTTCAAACAAATTAAATTTATTTGAAAAAACTTTTACTTACTTAATTTTAATACACTTTATAAATAAAAAAATTCACATAAAATAAATATGAACTACTGTTAAAAATATTGTTTGTATATAATTGTCACTATTATAGCTATATGAAAGCTTTTACACAAACTAACTGCGAGCTTATTTTTAATAAATAAAATGTTTAGCTATCACTGTCACTATTATATAATATGTTAAATATTAATTATTCAATTTATTTAAAGTTTTGTATTTTATTTTATAATTTAACAATATATTTAATTAAATTTTTTCATTTATATTTGTATAAGAATAAGAATAATAATAACACATCTCAATATTAAAGAATATTGAAAATTAAACTGACGATGACAAAACATTTGAAATCTAACGAACATCTGAAATTATAATATTTGAAATAATCATCAAATACGAAGCAGAGTGCGTTTTATGACATCCTTGCTCTATCAACATTATTCCGCAATTGACGATTGGATAAGTTGAGAAAGCACTACCTATCGGAAAAAAATGAAGCTGTTCACCCATAAGCCGATTTTTGTTTATATGGCGTTATATGGAAAATTCATGATTTGAATTTAATATTTCTAAATTAAAATCGTAATATTTTGATAGTATAGCGCATCTAATATATAGTTTGAAGTATGATTTTTGTATACCGAACGGAATATCCCATACTTTGTCATTTGAAATAGGGGAAATATATTGCTGAATATTGCATATATTTGTTGTAAATTAGAGTAACAGAATACAAGTTTAAAAATGAATTTCTCTATAAATTGATATATGAAATAAGTTTTTATTTTAAATACCATATTTTATTATAGTCATGTATTATTTATTTTATATAACCATTAAAAAAAAATAATAATAAAATTTTAAATATAAGTTTTTTTTAACATGTAATAGTAATATAAACCATTATAGTGACGTCTTTAGATACTAATAAGGTTTATTAAAACAACAAGCATCATTTTCGTTCTAATAATTAGTCTTTTACCACTTTTATTAATATTTTAATGAAAATTCTTCTGCTTTTCCATAGTAAATTTCAAAAGTTTGTGGGTGAGTTAATTTATTTTTTCTCCGCTAGAGCACACCCTACAATCGTCAATCGTTGTCGTTCTATCATCATCATAATCATATAACCAAAACACCAACACATATACATACATATATTGTTTTGCATTCTCTCAATTGTTTTTTTTTATTGTACCGTACGGTGTACAGTTAAAATAGATTTTGGTTTAGTACTTCGTTTTATGTTATGTACATACTTACAGACATTAGCAATTACACAATGTATGTATATATTAGAAGCAACGAATTCTATTTGAAAACTCATACAAAATGTTAGAATATCCTTGAAAATTTTGTGTTGTGTAAGTTTTACTTTTTATAGTTTATTTATTAGAATATAATATAATATTAGTTTTATTTTTAGCTTATATTTTATATTTCACCATACGCCACTCAATCATAATTAGCAAGGGATTTATTACCAAGCGGGCAAACAAATTTTGATATATATTCCGAACTTCTCGAAATGGGTGCTGGAATATACTTCGGTATGGAGTTTCTAAGCGTAGTAGCTGGTGTTACGGCTCAAGATAAACATTTCAAAGAGGTTAAAAATCATTAAAACTAAAGTTATACTTAATATCAAAATTCCGTAAAATGTTAAATACTTCTTCAGTACCACCACATTCTTTAGGCACATTTGGATTATTCTTGAGGCTGCCTGCATATTGAGATGTGCTACTGCGCAATAAAATAAAAGCACAATGCTGAGAGATGGCGAAAAAGTGAAATTTATAGTCTGTTGCTAGCCTCATCACTCCCTACGCTACCATTTTAAGTATTCCGATAATTATTGGATTGTTCATCGCTGACAACCGATGATGGTGTTGTTGATTGAAGTTGACGCGGTACATTTAGTTCTGAATTATTTGAACGTATTCACGCATTCACAATTGAGTGGTTTGCAAACGGAAATTTCATCATAATTAAAAACTACCACTTGTAGCACTGGTGCGCAAATAATATTGTGCATTAAAGTCATGTATATTGGGCTAAAGGGCTTACTGGTTTTGTTACCGGATCCACCCAATAATCATGGAACGTTGAACAGGCGCTGCTACAACCAAAAACCGAAGAAGAACATGTTACAATACTATATGTCAGAATATTCTTTAAAATTGTGTGTCGTGTAAGTTTTATTATTTTAAGTTATTTATTCCATATTCTAATTAGTTTTCGTTTTAGCTTATATGAATATTTTACCGGCCGCCACTCAATCTGATAATATAGGTAGCAAGTAATTTAATATCAAGCGGGCAAACAAATCGTGATCTAAGTTCCGAACTCCTCGATATATGAGTTGGAAAGGGTTTCAGCATGGAATTTCTAAGCGTAGCAGCTGATGCTGTTGTTAAAAATAAACGTTTCAAAGAGGTTAACAAATCAAGCCGCTATAAAGACTAAAGCCATAATATCAAAATTTCGTATGAAACACGATGAGATACATACTATGCCACAATTTTCTGACTGTTTACTACAACCGTTCCTGCACGTACTGGTGCAAACCTAACGAAAAAATGACGTTCCAGGCATCTGATTTTGTACCATTATCACCGCCACTATAGATATATCTAGTCGAGATGTATTATCTCTATTAGCGCATTTCCTTCCGATAGTATATACCGAGAGTGCTAAGATAATTATTGGTGATTCAGAATAGGAAAGATCTAAAGGGAAGTTTGTTGGCTAAAATTGACTAAAAAAGTTGAACCAAATTATGAAAGATACGAGGACGTGAATGATACCTTGACAGAAACATCGGATAAAATATCAAATATTTCTTCAGTACCACCACATTCTTTAGCCACATTTGGATTATTCGTGAGACTGTCTGCATATTTAGATGTGCTATTGCGCGCTAAAATAAAAGCACAATGCTTACCACGCTTAGTACTTGGTGTTACCGGAAATTATGAAGAAGTGAAATTTAAGTCTGTTGCTAACCTCATCACTTACCAACGCTATCCTATTAAGTATTCCGATAATTATTGGATTGTTCATCGCTGACAACGGATGATGGCGTTTGTTGATCGAAGTTGACGCGGTACAATTAGTTCTGAATTTTTGAGCGTATTAACGCATCATTCACAATTGAGTGGTTTGCAAACGGAAATTTCATCATAATTAAAAACTACCACTTGTAACACTAGTGAGCAAAAAATATTGGATAATAAAAGTCATGCATATTGGGCTAAAGGTACTGGTTTTGGTACCGAGTCCACCCAACAATCATGGAACGTTGAACATTCGCTGCTACAACCAAAATCCGAAGTGGAACATGTTACAGTACTACATGTCAAAATATTCTTGAAAATTGTGTGTCGTGTAAGTTTTATTATTTTATGTTATTTATACTATATCCTAATTAATTTTCTTTTTAGCTTATATGAATATTTTACCGGTCGCCACTCAATATGATAATATAGATAGCAAATAATTTATTACCAAACGGGCAAACAAATTGTGATATAAGTTCCGAACTCCTCGATATATGAGCTGGAATGGGTTTCAGTATGGAAATTCTAAGCGTAGCAACTGATGTTCCGGCTAAAAATAAACGTTTCAAAGAGGTTAAAAAAATCAAGCCGCTATTAAGACAAAATTCATAATATCAAAATTTCGTATAAAACTCGATGAGATACTACTATGCCTCAATTTTCTAACTGTTTCCAATTAACCGTTCCTGCACGTCCTGGTGCAATCTTAACGAAGAAATGACGTTCCAAGCATCTGATTTTGTATTAAAATAAAAAACTAGTGTTTTTTAAATAAACAACAGTAGTTGTATAAATACATTTTTTATTTGTATTATTTTTCACAAATGATTTTGTACTATTATCATGACCGCTAGCCCGCTACAGATATTTTCGAGTTGAGATGCATTATCTCTATTAGCACATTTCCTTCCGATAGTATATACCGAGATAATTATTGGTGATTCAGAATAGGAAAAATCAAAAGGGAAGTTCAATAATCGGGGAATTGGTTAAAGTTGAACCAAATTATGATTTATACGAGGACGTTGATGGTACCTTGATGGAAATATCGGATAAAATATCAAATATTGTTTCAGTACCACCGCATTCTTTAGCCACAATTGGATAATTCTTGAAACTGCCTGAATATTCAGATGTGCTATTGCGCGCTAAAATAAAAGCACAATGCTTACTACTCTTACTTTGTTTACCGGAGATGGTGGAGGAATAATATTTATAGTCTGTCGCTAGCTTCATCACTCCTAACGCTACCACCATTTGAAGTATTACGACAATTATTTTATTTGCTCTACTAAACCACCGATGATGCTTGAAACCAAAAAGCATCCACCAGTCAACGGTGTTTTAATAAAACTTCTTTTTATAGTTGCGTGAAAAACGCTTTAGTAAAAAAGTGAAAGTACCACCCAACGTATCCTATGGGGTAGTCATTGATCCAAACATTTATACTGTTCACAATGGGCACTTGAAAAGGAAAAAACTAAAATAATTTTCAAAACTTAAACTATTTTTATTAATCAATTTATTGTATCATCATGTCGTGTTGCTGTTTCAGCCAACGCTAACATGGCTAAAGCGGTAATACTTCGTACATTTCGGTGTTCATCAATTAAACCATTTATTATCACTTCGATCAATAGCTTGATAATACAAGATGAAATCGCGTTTATTCGAACAGCGATTTGTTGTACGATTTTTATGCCAGTATAACGATCTTGCCATTTGGTACTCTGGCAGACCACCTTGAGGAACGATAATAATGTTGGAATGCCAAAAACAATTGCGACCACCACAAAAGCATGTGCAATGGTATTTCGTATATACGCCTCTATATTATCGATATCGGGACGCATTGCAGAAATCATTGCTGTTATACCGGTCGAATTTACTATTTTTGAGATTATCTCGTAATCTTTATATTCCTTAAGTTCAGGGTCATAAATAGTTTCTATAATTTTCAATAACACAATATCTAACAGATATTTATCATAATTTTGTGCATCCACAAGCGAAGGATTAGTATCGCATTTTATTTGAGGAGTTACATCCCATCGATTATGCCGCGTTGGTTTTGATACTCTTACCTTATTTTGATTTAAGAACGATTTTTTATGTGATATTTTATTTTTATATATTTATTCTATTCCACTCATTTTCGTGATTTTTTGGTCAAGAAAATCACTGGAATAATTAAATCCTACAATTGAAAATTGAATCCAATATTTCCAGAAAATTATTTCAATATCGATTTCATATAAATTTTCAAGATTCTCGCTCGAATTAATGATCCTTCACCTAAATACATATATATGTATATGTAGTTTCCCAAATTATACCTACGTTTACTGATATACATACATTTACCGTAACTTAAATGTAAATGTAGTTTTTGTAGTTAATTCTTGATTATTGTGAACGTAAATGTCATAATTGTGCCTTTGCAACACAAATAATTTACTATAATAGCCTAAATGTAGCTTACAACTTTTACATTCATCTTTTATTATTATTCAATCATACATGCCATATAAATTTGAAAAAAAAAAGGAACAAAAAATTTATCTCAAGAATGTAATTTTCGAGGTTCGAACTACGATCTAAAATTTTAAAATCCACAACGCTAACACCTAGACTACTGCGGCATGGGAATTTGCCGAAAAATTACTTGGTTTTATAAAAAGTTTTGAGCATTCTACTAAATTATATATGTAGATAGATTTACACAATGTGACGTATCAACATAGAGAAAGATAAAATTTGTCAGATCTTTCTGTAATTTGGTATACAGATGAAGAAAAATATTCTAAGAATAATTTCCTTTTACATCATATCGGAAAAATCACGGAAAATGCGAGAAAATCGCGAATTTCCACTCGGAAAATTCGTCGGGAAAAGACTAAAAAAAATATGCTGATCATCCAACATTAATTTAAATTTTTTTTTTTTGTCGTGATTTTTGAAAAATGGACATCCATGAAAAAAAAATCATAAAAAAAAAATTAAATACATCCCAACTCCGTATGCTGCTAACTACGCAGCTGTACTATTTAAAAAAATCATCAAACATTCTTTTCTATAAAAAAAAATACACAATACATATCGCTCATTTGCTGCAACAATAACACAATTTAAAAATAACAAATGTTATAATTTGAGAGACATTTCCGTTTGTCTTGTAGTGAGCTTTATAGCTTTAGGTGTGTCGTTATATCAGTTTTAACTATATTAAAAAGCCGATATTTCTCTATAAATAAGTCAAAAACGACCGATTTTGAGTTATGCCATTGTGGTAGCAAATGAGCGATATACAATTGACCATTTTAGAGATGGCGCTGTAAAATTTGGATAATTTTTCCAGATTTGAAGGCTTTACAGAGTTTTCCCAGACTTGAGACCAGACTCAATCGCATTTTCATGCAAAAAGACATCATATAGCCATTTTACGTCAACGAAATCGGTCTCGAAGTAGTTTTTCGTGCGGACATATATACATACCCGCAATTATTGCTCGTTTAATAATATAAAGGATAAAGGATACAACAGAAATTCGAATTGTTCACGTGTAGTTTTATCCTACTCTAACATTTAGTAACGAATAAACATATGTTCATAGCCGACTACACATCCTTTTAAATACACATTTTAATTGTGTATTTTTGTTGTACGTACTACTCAAACATAAATTTTTTTTTTTTAAATACTGAAGATCATTGCCTAAAACTGACCAAAATGGCAATAAAAATCAATTTGTCATTTTTTAATTTCAACTCAATTTTTTATTTTATTTAAAATTTTCACTAATTATTTTTATTTTTATATTTTAATAAATAATTGAATATGTAGATATGTAATTTCTATTGAGCAAAAAATTGTTTAGGAATGAGAAAAGATAATTTTTATTTTTGCGGTTCACACGGTCATTGACCTTTTGTATTTTGTTTTGGTAGCATAAACATTTTAAGTAAATACAATGAAATACATTTCAAAATAACAAAAAAAAAGTTAAATATTAGTAGAATTTTAGTTTTCGTTTTTTTCTAAATTGAAAAATTTTATTTTGATGCCTTTTCGGTTGCTTGAGTTCATCATTTTTTTTGCCCGTGAATAAACTTCGCAAAAAGTTTGTCAAGAATATTTTCTTCGCAACCCATATTTGAGATATTTTTTTAAAATGTATTTAATATGTTTTCGATGAATTCTTCGAATTCGACGAAGAACACAAATTTCCATATGCAGCTGATTTCGTATTTTCAGTTACATGTGTCTTTATTTTTAAAGAGCGTAATTTTCTCGTTCTTAATTATTTGTATATATTGTATAAGTATATAACCGCAAATATTGAGCAATTGTCACAATTAAACTGTTTAGTAACTTTGTTACTGAAAACCCCTGTTAAATATACTAGAGAGCAGATCTACATTGTCAACTTGCAGTACTAATAATAATTTAACATCTAGGAACAAAACATATGTTAGCTTCCTTTAGCTGTTGCATATATTTTTTTGTACCTTTTCTTGTATTATATTCCTTACATAACTATTTAAATTAATTTAAGTTTTTCAAAAATATCGGGGCAAATGTGCTTACGAGTGAGGTCATGTAAAACTCTCACTGATCCATGCTCCATTGAATAAAGTGTTTGTAGTATCTGCCACAATATTGTCTTTTCGCAGTCGTTGGTTAATATGTTATCAGAATATAAACAATTCTGAACACTTTTAAAAAGGTGAGGGATGTCGTAAAAACAAAATATTTTTCGTGGACCAAACCTCGCCCATGGCTCCCTAAACTTGAAAATGCTTTTCTGTTTGTACTACCTTGACCATATTTGATACCAACTATTTGCAAACCGGTTTTGTGAACTTTGTTGACAACTGTTTCTGTTCCGTTGGTCGGCTTTTGGTGAACCCATGTAATAACCGACTACTTGTTTCCAATTGCGGTTGAGTGCACGTAGCATAAATACAAATGCTTTGTCGGAAATCAAATTGCTCCTTCCAAGTTCACCAAGGTCCTGGTATCCATGGATTAGGTCATCTGCTGTATTATATTCCAATTCTTTTTTTATTGACATTTTATCCATCACAGAATGCAACGTTGGTCTATTTTATCATGCCGTCACATTTATTTTTTAAAAGACTAATTATATTCTTGGATACTCCACTTTCAAATCTTGTTAGCGAATGCCAACGCAAAATAGTCGATATTCCTAGGTAAAAAAAAATATATGACTGAGTATTAAGTATACTATAATTTGGTTTTCATTTTAATATAACGTATGGTTACTGTAGTAGGTTGCGAAACGGCAGATTTTTCATAACTAGATAAGAAATGAAGAATATATACAGTGTAATACAATAAAACCTATAAAAGTAAAATTTAAATTGATGAAATTCATGAATTGAATATAAATAAAATCGCATGAAATAAAAATCTTTGCATCTACCGCATCAAAAATTTATTTATTTTTTTTATTTATTTCTTACATTTGGACACAAAATCGCTCATTCTTAAGAGAGAACCAGCCAACATTTAAGAAATTTAACGTAACAGTGCGGTATATGGAGTTTACATGTTACTGTCCATCGAACCTTTAAGAAATGTTCGTTCAGTTTCGTTAAATTGAAGTGTCAACTTAACAGAGCGAAAATTATCGCGTAAAACTGAAGGAAATGTCAAAAATCCAAATTGCCCTTTGTGCAAATCTTCTTGTGGGAGCTCATTGTATATTTTAAGCTTAAATTCAAAATTATTTATTTATGTTCATGTAGGTAAGTTGAAAACCGAATTATTAAAGACTTTATAAATTGTAACATCAACTTATTTATTTTCAAATTTATTTATTTTCGTTTTTTTTCTTACGCCACAAGATCTGTGTCTTTTATTATTTATGTTTATGTCCTTTAAGAATTTAAGGCTTTTTAATAATTGAAATAATTTTCGAAGTTCCTCCAATTCCATCGCCAGTTCAAAATTCTACACAAAATTTTAAAAATATTAATACGAGCTACCGTCACCATTAAAGCAATTGACAAGTTGTGTTACAGTTTCGCTAGCCAACCTGTCAAATTTTCCGTAAGAAAAAACTTTCGTTAAATTCTGTGAAATTTCTTAAATGTTCGCTGGTTGGCTCTTTAATTTTTCTTAATTGACAGATATAATTTAACGAAGCTTCGTTAAATTTCTTAAGTGACGTTAATTTTTTGCTAGGCGAGAATACAGAAATGCTATCTACCGCATTTTTAAGTTTTGTTAATTCTTAATTAGTTTATAATTTTTCGCTGGTTACCACTTAATAAATTTAAAAATTAATAATTAACAAAACTTAAAAATGGGGTAGATAGCATTTCTGTATTCTCGCCCAGCGAAAAATTAACGTCACTTAATTAAGAAATGTAACGAATGATGACCGCCGGTTCGATGCCCCTGCATAAATCAACAATCGGATCAATTCATGAATTGTTTGTATGTTGTGTTCCTATTGTGAATACAGTGAGCCATTCTTAAGTGAATACGGACATCCAAATTAAAAGCTTAGATTCCATTATTGAAATTGCTGTCATTCATTCAGTAATTATTAATTATTATAGTATTAAATTTTTTGAATGGATTATAGTGGTAATTTGTAATTATATAGAGACGACTAGGTATTAGTATACAATAAATGTTATGTTCTGAGTTAGCTATTAATTTGTACACCACACATAAATGTATGAGTTATATAAATTATTTGTCTTGTTTGTATGAGATTTATGACTGATGGACAAATGTTAAGGGGAAATGTTAAATTGAGTTCGATGATGATGGAATATTAAAAGAAATGATCTTTAGAAAATGATTAGGGGAAAAGTAATGAGGTTGATGCAGATTTTTGGTGTTGAGAATTGAGAGATATGACGGAAAAAATAAAAATATGTTGAGGGTAATGGTGAGGTTTGAGATGGAGGAAAAATAAAAATTTTGCTGGACAGTATGTTTTTGGATGATGAAGAGTGATAATAGCGATAAGCTGTGCTATTGAATAGAAAAAATAGGTTAAAACAAAATAGTAAGACCAGATGGGTATGCAAATTGGAAAAAAAAAAAATGAGTAAACCTGGTTGATTTAATCTTTAAAAAAATAAAATATGAGAAGTGATAATACAAACTGTGATTACGAACTATAAAGAAAAAAAAACTTATAAGTGATTAGCAGTTGTTATACAATGTAATTGTGTGTTTTATTTTGTCTGTTATTATTTGACAATCAGGTGATATTAAATAAACTGTAAAACAAAAATATTACCGGAAATGTGACCAAAGCCAGTGTACAGTAAGACATTGTTTTTTTTTTTTTGGTCAAAAAGGTGTCAAAAAGTGAATCGTGTAAGAAATAGGGAGTTACTTAACATTCCTATCTAATTAACTAATAAGTGTAAAAACTTTAAAACAAAAGAAGCATAGTGATTACTATCTGTGTAAAGTGACTGATTGTGTGATGTGCCAAAGAAAAGTTTTTTTTGTCGACTAAACCTCTCAACCTATGCGTCGTAAACAGACTACGGTTCTACGTATCTTCGTAAATACCATCAACTTCGCCAAGGACGTCCAATATCGAACGATAAGTGGAATTTATGTTTTGTTTTGTTATTATATGTTTATAATTTATATTAAAACAGTTATTTTCTTTTTCTTATGTATATATTTATTTAATTATTTATTGCTTTCTTTATTAATTTAAATAAATTTGTTTTTTTTTTGCTTCTCGATTGTTAACTAGATAAAGATTCATAGCTGATAGTATTAACACACTAACTTAGGATAAGAAAACTGATTTTTGCTGAATGTGAGACAGAATTTTTTGTAAATGTATTTCATATTTTTTTTCAATAATTATTTTGGATGAACAGAACATAAAATAAAATGGCTTCTTAATAAATTAAAATTAGGATGAGATAGGATGGGTGCAGTGACTCCGGGATGATTACTCCAGATATGTAGATTACTTAATTGAATTTTAGTGTTTCTTGGTAAGACTGTTTAGAATGCACACTTATTTGGTTATTGTTTTTTTTTTGTACTGTGGTCGTCAAGCACGTGGTTAATACCGACCCTCCCAGCCGACTCGCGCTACCCGAACTAGAAGTGTGCTACCATGTGCTGACGGAAATTTAATAAACCATAGGTTACAATATGGCGCCGAAACAGGGACCTGAAATGATGTCTCTAAATTAATATTAACAGTATGAGGGTAATAGTGGTACCTCGGTAGCTTAACTACCTAATGCTGAACAGTTTTATGGCATAACCAGTTTAGATAGACCCTTCTGGTAATTAATTCGCGTGGTTTTTTTATTCCACCATATTTTTTTGTTACAGTTTAGGCTATTACGAATTTGACAGCGGTAAACTAATAATTCAGAACAAAATCTATAAATTGATTGTGGTGGATAATTTACACAGCGCGATGTCGTTGATTTCCATGAGTTGGACTTCAGGTATTCCGTTGTGTCAATCTCCCAGAGAAAATTTATGGAAACATTAAATTTGCTTTCATATTATCGTATATCAGTTTAATATCCGGTTGTAGTACATTGATTGATTGATAATCCAACTACTGCTGATATGATAGATGGTTTGGTGAATCCAGATCCTTCATGCATCGTAGCAGGGTTTCCTCATTAACGTGCTACAAATAAAATCAATTAAATTCAAAGCCAGTAATACCAAACTAACTTTTGCTGTTTAGTTCGTCATAGTCTTTGTAGTGTTTATTTTAACTTTGATTTTTTTTTAGTACAAAATACAATGGAATGTGATTAACTGCAGTAATCGATACAGTGATTCCTGACTTTCTATTGATAAATAGGTGACTCCTGGTTTCGTGGAGGGTTGGGACATTTTCCTTATTGCTGGTTTACTGTTCCATTGTGAAAATGTAACGATTACAATTGAAAAAAAAAAACAACTAAAAGTCATCTGGAGGTCATTTGTTGGAGCTCATTGCATAGTTTTCCTTCTCATCCTTTTTTCTTACGAAAATATAAACACATTCTTGAGATAAGATATATCTAAATTATTAATTTGAACTTATTAAAATTTTTTTTTTTTATTATTGCGAGTATTTAGGTTTAATTAATACCTCACTTACTTACTATAATTGTTGATTTTTGCTTGGGTATGGAACCTAAGTTTTGATTTTGTTTAATAAAATTAGTGAACAATTGGTGACATTTAAAATTATTATTAAGTAATATTTGGGGTATATATATATTTTTTTTTTGGTGATAGGTCAACATTTTTTTTTTGGCCCGTCCTATTTTGGTGGTCTCAAAAGAGAAAAAAAAATTTTACATTATTTTTCCGAATTATATGTATACTAATTAAAAGCCCTATTTTGCGGTTAGTTATTTTTTTTGATATTTTTTTTATAATGGATTACCAGCTGATATTCGACAGTTTGTCGTCGGAAGAGTTAGAAGTTGAATACGAAATTCGGGGATTAGCAGTGGACCAAGAAGATGTTCAACAAGAATTGATAGAAATGATTAAAAACGAATGCCGTGATCCTACTACTAAACCGAAACTGTCTCATGTTATGGACAATCCCACAAATGAATTGACGGTTATTAATCGACAACTTTTAGAGATAGACGATTTACTAGAACAGCTGGAACTGAACCCTTCGCTGCAAGAACAGCGAAAGACTTTGATTAAAGTAATGCACTGGAGAGATCGAGCGATTAGATTACAAAATTCTTTCAACGACGTTCCGAATATAGCGGCTATAATTAATGCCTGGAATCGGTTGTCCCGAAACCTGAGTCGTGACACTAAGAAAATCGAATCCCAAAAGAAAAACCAGAAGGTAGTTAATCATCCTGAACCAGCTAAGCCTAATGAAGGTCCATCGTCAGGCACAGTTCGAAAAATTGGGCAATCTAAGTCCAAGATACCAAGTAAACCTGAGGCTCAGCAAGGTCATAATACTGAATTGGAAACTCAGGAGCGTCGACTTTCACAGCGTCTAGAGGAATTGGCGCAAGAGTTTTTGGGAAAATTACAAACGGCTAAAATCCCAGAAAATCGGAGGTCTAACGAGCAGAGACGGCCTACATCACAACACAATTATAAAAGTAGCACCAGCGATATGGAGGACGATGCCTCAAATTCAAGTGTCTCCCGTTCATCTAGGGCGAACTCGATGAGAGTAGAACAAAGGCGTTACAGGAATTTTGTAAGAAAACCAGACCCTACAAAATGGAGAATAAACTTTTCCGGGCGATATGATCGGAAAAGAGAAGAAGATACGGTACAAGATTTCATAATGAAACTGGAAGAGCACGCTATTCAAGACGATGTCCACCTTGACGACCTCGTTAGCCTAACCCGTCATTTCGTGTCGGACAAAGCTGAAAAATGGTATTATGTTTTCATCCGAAAACATAGATATACGGGTTGGAAACAATTCAAAGAAGCACTCCTAGAACGATTCAGCACCATTGAAGGAGAGAGAGCAATTAGACGATATATACGACGACGTACTCAATATCCCAAAGAGTCCTTTAGCGACTTCGTTCTGGAGATTGAGAGTTCAAATTACCGTCTGTCGAATCCGCTCCCAGAGATTGAAATAATTGAGCTATTGCAAGACAATATGAACCCTGCTTTAAAAGATGCAACCATGAACATGAGGTTCAAATCAGTGGAGCAACTGAGGAAAGTGTGTGATAATCGCGAAAAACTATGGGAATCTTCGGGTTATGATCCTCGGCGCATAATCGAGTCGCGTCCAAAGCGCCAAGTTATAGTTGAAGAACTCTCAAAATATAACGTTGCTGTTCCGAATCGTTCTTACAAATCGCTTGAAATTAACTCAAAAAGGGAAAGTAACGATACTAACCATTCAAGCAATGGCAATTCTGACAGTGAGGATACTGACCAGAAACCTCCTGAACTTTCCGCAATAGATTGGTCAATATTCCAGGTTTGCTGGAATTGCAAAGATTTGGGCCACAAATTCACAGCTTGCCCAATGGCGCGAACACACCAATTTTGTGAAGGTTGTGGATTAGCCGGAGTAGATCGCAAAGATTGCTTGCGTTGTCAAAAGAAACGCTTGGGAAACTCAGGACCGAACGCCATGAAGGCTGGGGAACCTCGTTCGGGACAAACATTTATTCCCAGTCAATTACCACCGAAAGGATCGCTCAAGTAAATACTTCTATCCCTATTAACAACACTAGTTTCTTAGAATCTTCCATCATTAAAGCCCCAAATTTCGAAAATAGACGCCTCCGAAGAATCAGAAAATATTGGAAAGAACGAAAAATGTTTCGCAAATCTTGTACTATCGCCTCACTTACCGAAACGGTTGATAATGACCCACGTCCATATGCAAAAATCAGGATTAAGGGAAGGACTCTTCTAGGATTGCTTGATAGCGGGGCAACGGTAAGCATTCTTGGTAAGAACAGCGAACAATTGGTTAAGGAGTTGGGGGTTCCGATTAAAAAACTTGCTACTTACGTTAGAACAGCAGACGGAACAACTAACAATGTGTTAGGGTACGTACAACTGCCCGTATCATATACAAATGAAACGAAAATAATGAAATTTTGTGTTGTACCCTCATTAAAATCGGAAATTTACTTAGGGGTGGATTTTTGGAAACAATTCAAAGTGGCTCCTGACGTTATTTGTGACTTATCGGACTTACAAGATAGTGAATTAAAAGTTAAAGACCAGCATTGTTTAACACCTTCAAAACGCAGAGCATTAAACAAATTAATAGAAACATTCCCATCTTT
Source organism: Tipula vernalis (assembly GCA_958295665.1). NCBI lineage: Eukaryota > Metazoa > Arthropoda > Insecta > Diptera > Tipulidae > Tipula > Tipula vernalis. Next base: position 90,499,947 of record OY282560.1, on the reverse strand, counting down.
TTCCGCGAAAGGGTTAGGAAGAACTCATATGATTGAACATCATATTGAGGTCGGAAATGCTCAACCAATAAAACAACGATATTATGCCGTGTCTCCGATAATTCAAGAATCAATGAATGAAGAAATAGATAGGATGCTTCAATTAGGGGTGATAGAAGTCAGTAACAGTCCCTGGAGTTCTCCCGTAGTATTAGTACGGAAATCAAGTGGCAAATGTCGGTTATGTTTGGACTCACGGAAAATTAATTCCGTTACGAAGAAGGACGCATACCCTTTGCCTTTGATTGACGGGTTGCTGGGCAGACTCCAAGAGACCAGGTTTATAACGACTCTAGACCTTAAAGATGCCTTTTGGCAAATTCCTCTTTCTCAAGGTTCGAAAGAAATAACCGCGTTTACAGTGCCAGGCCGTCCTCTCTATCAATTCTGCGTCATGCCGTTTGGGTTGTGTAATGCACCCCAAACCATGAGCAGATTGATGGATCGAGTTATTCCTCATCAGCTTCGAGACCGAGTGTTCGTATATCTTGACGACCTGTTAATAATCTCAGCTGATTTTGACGAACACCAGGAAATTTTACAAACTGTGGCAGAGCTACTGTCTAAAGCAGGGCTAACAATTAACCTTGAGAAGAGTCATTTTGTCTTGAAGGAAACCAAATATTTAGGATTCCTGATCGGCGAAAAAGGATTAAGGACCGACCCCTCAAAAGTAGAGTCAATAAAGAATTTTCCGGCACCCAAGTCTACAAAACAAACACGCCGTCTATTAGGTATGGCTGGATGGTACAGACGGTTTATACCAAATTATTCAGAGGTAACCGCTCCAATAACCAATCTCCTACGGAAAGGGATTAAATTTAAATGGACGGACGAGGCTAATATTGCGTTTGAGGAATTAAAGACCCTACTGTGTAATGCACCAGTTTTGCATAACCCAAATTATACCAAGCGATTTTATATTAAATGCGACGCTAGCACGCAAGGCATCGGTAGCGTGTTATTTCAGTTGGACGAGGATGGTAATGAACTTCCAATCATATTCATATCACAAAAATTAAATGCTGCACAAAAAAACTATACAATCACTGAACTGGAGTGTTTGGCTGCAATTATAAGTGTCAAGAAATTTAGACCTTATATTGAAGGATACAGCTTTACAATCATCACGGACCACGCTAGTCTCCAGTGGCTAATGAGCCAAAAAGAGCTAAGTGGACGCTTGGCTAGATGGTCATTGAAACTGCAAGCATATGATTTTAACATAGTGCATATAAAGGGATGTGATAATGTGGTACCGGATACATTGTCACGAATATATTGTGAGTCACTGGCAGAACTAAATGCTGACGTTGTGCTACAAAACAAGGATCTGTTCGACCCTACAAATGTGGAGGATGAACAATATGTGGATGTCCGTGATAAAGTGAGTGCAAAACCAGATGATTTTCCAAACATTTGTTTGAAGGATGACAAAATCTTTATAAGGATCGAGCCGATCCGGAATATTGCACTAACAGATGTTCCTGTTTGGAAGTTATGGGTACCTTTGGGGATTAGGGAATCCTTAATTGTCAAAGAACATAGCAACCCTTGTGGGGCTCATGGCGGAATCAAAAAGACTTTGGAAAGATTGCGAAGGTTATACTACTGGCCAAAAATGGGAAAGGAAGTTCACGATTTCGTAACTAAATGTCAGATCTGCAAAGAATCAAAATCTGCTAACCAATGTAACCGACCCCCTCTTGGATCTACAATGATTCCTGTAAGGCCGTGGCAGAAAATTTTTATAGATCTGCTGGGACCTTATCCACGAAGCTCGTCTGGTAAAACGGTCATACTGATAGTATTGGAAAACTTAACGAAATTCGTTTATCTGAAACCATTGACGAAAGGAACGGCTGCAAAAATAACGGATTTCTTAAGAAACGAATTGTTCCCATTATTTAGCGTTCCACAGATAATTCACTCTGATAATGGTGTCCAATTCGTGGGGAAAGAATTCACAAGTCTAATAAAAGAGTTCGGAATCCATCACGTTAAAACTGCGTTGTATTCTCCGCAAAGCAACGCATCTGAACGTGTGAACAGGTCGGTGGTAGCCGCGATTAGAGCATTTATTAAAGGTAACCATACCAATTGGGATAAATTCTTACCACAAATAGGAAGCTCTTTGCGTAATTCTATCCATGAATCAACGGCATTCTCTCCACACTACCTGATGTTTGGTTATCATCAAATTACACATGCCGATGATTATAATCAATTAGCTCAGCTCAATTTGCTCAATGATGGATGCGTGCAGTTGCTGGATGTGAACGATAGATTGGGAATCATTCATGAGAAAGTGCAACAAAATTTGGCTAAGGCTTACCAAACATACTCTCAACGTTACAACTTGCGTACTCGGAAGAGAGACCTAACAATTGGTCAGACGGTTTACGTAAAGCAACATCCTGTTAGTGATTCTGCAAATAAGTTTACTGCAAAGTTTGCCTTTCCATATCGCAAAGCCGTTGTCAAAGATCGAAAAGGCCAGGTATATTATGTATTGGCTGACGATAGTGGAAAAATTTTAGGTACGTATCACCTAATGGATATCAAAACTTAATCCAAAAAAAAAAAAAAAAAAAAAAAACAAAAAAAAAAATGTAAATAGATAAAGTAAATAAACAAAACAGGATGAGAAGGTGCGTATGCCTATATTCGCGAATTTTTCAGTTTCAAAATACGGATTTTTTTCTCATTAATTGGCAATACCATATTTTGAATCTGTGGTGTAACGAATGATGACCGCCGGTTCGATGCCCCTGCATAAATCAACAATCGGATCAATTCATGAATTGTTTGTATGTTGTGTTCCTATTGTGAATACAGTGAGCCATTCTTAAGTGAATACGGACATCCAAATTAAAAGCTTAGATTCCATTATTGAAATTGCTGTCATTCATTCAGTAATTATTAATTATTATAGTATTAAATTTTTTGAATGGATTATAGTGGTAATTTGTAATTATATAGAGACGACTAGGTATTAGTATACAATAAATGTTATGTTCTGAGTTAGCTATTAATTTGTACACCACACATAAATGTATGAGTTATATAAATTATTTGTCTTGTTTGTATGAGATTTATGACTGATGGACAAATGTTAAGGGGAAATGTTAAATTGAGTTCGATGATGATGGAATATTAAAAGAAATGATCTTTAGAAAATGATTAGGGGAAAAGTAATGAGGTTGATGCAGATTTTTGGTGTTGAGAATTGAGAGATATGACGGAAAAAATAAAAATATGTTGAGGGTAATGGTGAGGTTTGAGATGGAGGAAAAATAAAAATTTTGCTGGACAGTATGTTTTTGGATGATGAAGAGTGATAATAGCGATAAGCTGTGCTATTGAATAGAAAAAATAGGTTAAAACAAAATAGTAAGACCAGATGGGTATGCAAATTGGAAAAAAAAAAATGAGTAAACCTGGTTGATTTAATCTTTAAAAAAATAAAATATGAGAAGTGATAATACAAACTGTGATTACGAACTATAAAGAAAAAAAAACTTATAAGTGATTAGCAGTTGTTATACAATGTAATTGTGTGTTTTATTTTGTCTGTTATTATTTGACAATCAGGTGATATTAAATAAACTGTAAAACAAAAATATTACCGGAAATGTGACCAAAGCCAGTGTACAGTAAGACATTGTTTTTTTTTTTTTGGTCAAAAAGGTGTCAAAAAGTGAATCGTGTAAGAAATAGGGAGTTACTTAACATTCCTATCTAATTAACTAATAAGTGTAAAAACTTTAAAACAAAAGAAGCATAGTGATTACTATCTGTGTAAAGTGACTGATTGTGTGATGTGCCAAAGAAAAGTTTTTTTTGTCGACTAAACCTCTCAACCTATGCGTCGTAAACAGACTACGGTTCTACGTATCTTCGTAAATACCATCAACTTCGCCAAGGACGTCCAATATCGAACGATAAGTGGAATTTATGTTTTGTTTTGTTATTATATGTTTATAATTTATATTAAAACAGTTATTTTCTTTTTCTTATGTATATATTTATTTAATTATTTATTGCTTTCTTTATTAATTTAAATAAATTTGTTTTTTTTTTGCTTCTCGATTGTTAACTAGATAAAGATTCATAGCTGATAGTATTAACACACTAACTTAGGATAAGAAAACTGATTTTTGCTGAATGTGAGACAGAATTTTTTGTAAATGTATTTCATATTTTTTTTCAATAATTATTTTGGATGAACAGAACATAAAATAAAATGGCTTCTTAATAAATTAAAATTAGGATGAGATAGGATGGGTGCAGTGACTCCGGGATGATTACTCCAGATATGTAGATTACTTAATTGAATTTTAGTGTTTCTTGGTAAGACTGTTTAGAATGCACACTTATTTGGTTATTGTTTTTTTTTTGTACTGTGGTCGTCAAGCACGTGGTTAATACCGACCCTCCCAGCCGACTCGCGCTACCCGAACTAGAAGTGTGCTACCATGTGCTGACGGAAATTTAATAAACCATAGGTTACAGAAATTTAACGAAGCTTCCTAATTTTGCATCCAAACTTACGAAATATGTAAATGGCTTTTTAGTTTTATTTATTCATTTAAATTTTATTTCTCTAGGCTTAACGTATTAATTTATTTGTTAATTTGAAAAATTTTTTCTAGTGTATTTTTTCCTAAAAGGTAAAAATGTCAACATTTTTTGATTGGCGAATTATGTAGCCCCGTTTTGCTTTGCACATAAACAATAACAATTTGTAGTTTAATAGTTTTTTATTTTATGCCACAGTAAAATAGTTTAAAATATTCAAGTTTATTTTATTAGAAGTAAAGAAAGTTTGGTTTGAAAACAAATATCGAAAAATAATGGTTCCACTAAAATTCTTAAGTTTATAATTTTTTGTCGCGACGTTTTTGTCAAGTTCTTTTGCTTTGAAATTACCAAGTTACCGTTGGTAGATTTCAAGTATGCGGCATTAAGGCAAAAATTGAACATTGTTCAATTTTGTATACAGAACATTTTTTTGCCTTTCACGCAAAATTACATGATCTTAAAAAAGTAACAGCTATTTCAACAAATCAGCATGGAAACACGTTGCACGTATCACTGCCTTATTTCACAACTGGTGATGAAATATTCACCAGTTTGTGTCTACTTGATTTAAAACAAAAAAAAAAAAAAATTAAATTAATTTGGAATTTTACAACTTTAAGACTTTTTTGCCAAAATTCAATAATTTACTGTTTTTTTTACAAAAATTAGAAAAAATCTTTGTAACGAAACGTTATGAATAATCATTTTGTGTAACTTGTGTGATTTTCGAAACGAGCGAAGCGAGCAATATCCCACTCGTTACACAAAATGAAGTATTTAAATAAAAATAAAAAATTAATTTTAAATAATTAAAATAAAATACTTATGTGATATATTACAAATCATATTTTTAAAATTTGGTGTACAAATCCTTATTCTTACTTGGTAAATAAAAAATTTTTCTTCAGCAAATCTTTAAAAAAGCAGGTGATTTAAAATAAAATCCTAGAAATTACTTTTGCTCTGTTTGTGTCCATGTCGAATTTTTTTTGTGGAATATTTGTTTAAACACAAACGTTTTCACTTCTGGCCGATCTTCAAGTAAGTTGCTAATAAAATTTTTTACCACAATATCCACGGATGCGAGCTTCTTTTTAGGCGGAGTGTTTAAAAGGAACCTCGAAATTTTTTTCAGTTGCTCATTTTCTTGATTGGTTTCGGTCCTCCTTCGGTGATGTGGACTGAGGAACTGAGAGGGCGATATAGGACACGCTAAAGGAACTTGTGGAATATCATAATTCCTTAGATACGTTTTTGGGGGCCCTGCTTCATATTTTAATTTGAGTGGTGGCGAGTCAGCCCTACTCAGAGTACTGGCTCAACGTCAGAATACTCTGTGTTAAAAGTAATGGTTGGCGGCAAAGGTTTTTTTGAAATAGGAGCTTTGGTAGTTGTATAAAGTTTTAGATTTATTAATCTTTGACAAGCAACGTCGATGTAATTGTCTTTACATTTACAAACAAAACTATTAAATATTTTATTAAGCGCCGTTCTTTTCAAAACTTTTATATACCCAGTTATTTTAATCTCACTGACACAGAAGTGTTTTTCACAAAATGTAATATATAGTATTTTGAACACTCTTGGAGTTTATCCCACACACAACCATGCTTCAACCAAACTTTACAGCGATTGCCCTGTGGCACAATAAAAAATGTTCTTGTGGCATTGGTGCCGTTTTTGTTTAAATAAGTTTTATAAACACACACTATTTTAATATTAATAATTTAAAAATGTAAATAAAATTTATACATACGAAACTAGTTTCAAAATAGCTTTATAGAAATACTTCAAACTATAGCGACAACTTGTTTTGGTTTGTTTTACACGAACATTAATTTAGGCCGTGCCTGAATACCTTGTTAAATATTACACTCATCCAAATTATTACAGTCTTTCCCTATGATACATTTTGACATATCCATGTGAAATATTTTACTACTGAATGTGATTTGAATATTTTATTAGCAACAGCAATCAACAAGAGCGAGAACATATTATTTTTTACAATATTAAATAAAATATAATTTGATATTAACAGCTCCCACCATTCTATGCCTTGTCCCACTTGCAAGCCACAAAAAGCCATGAGTTGTAACTAACGTTGCCATCCATGCGTTTTGCGTGGTAAAAAATCTCTGATTTCGTGAAACGAATCCCGACAGCCTTATTATTAAATTCGGGCAGAAAAATAAAAAATTTCTGCGATGGGGAAAATTTCTCAAGTAAATGTCACAAATTATTATTTATTACGGTATTATCACAGTATTCGGGCACGGCCTAGGTAAGAATATTAAAACAATACTAGACATTTTTGATTTTTAGTTTTACTTTTTATACCAATACTGAAACAAGAGCTAAGTAGGTCAACACCTGGGGCCCTATTCTCGAATTCCACATCCATTTTCCACATGTGGACATCTGTCAAAATTCATAAAAATTGAATTTGTTTGGTACTAAGGGAATATTTCCGAATGGGTGGATATAAGCAGGTGGAAGAAATTCTCTATATAGAAAAATGTTCATGCCCCATGTGTTTTATATACGAATTAAAATTTCAGAACGTTTTGATCAATTTTGACAGACGTCCGCATGTGGAAAATGGGTGTGGAATTTGAGAATAAGGCCCCCGCACAAGTTCTTTTACAAACCGTCTATAAAAACTAGTTTTCACATCAAATGTTTTTCTCTTTCCATCATAAAGGAAATAAATGCTTTGGTCCCTTGTTCTATCTAAAGATGAACTAACACGAAAAACCTAACATCAGCTGATTTTGTTTACAAATATTATTGTGTAGAGTTGATATTCATGGTTTTATTAGGATTTTTCATACAAATAGAAATTAAAAAAAAGAAAACAAAATTATGTTTTGTATATGGTTTTTATGGTGAATTTGATATTGTACAGATTTAATCAAATAGCACTGCCAAGAATTTTCATCAACATTAAAATTTACCATCAGTGCATAAATAAAATTTTTTTATAAATAATATTGTTTTAGTGTTGGTTGAACCGAAACGAAATAAACAAATATCTATGGATATGGCTATATTTTACACACTTAACTATTCAATGAACGGTTAGAAAAATTTGATGACATTTGGGCGTATTAATTCGAACATAAATTTGGGCGGATTTATATACAAAAATATTTTCAAAAATCGAAAACGATATCAGTATCTCCATCTAACACTTCACCGATGAAGTTTGCATGGAAGTACTATATGTATTTATACTATGGTTATATACACTAAATTGTCTATCGCAACCGTCATAAAAGCATTGGAAATAATGCAAATTACGATGATTTAACTGAATATGGGTTAGTCCTTCTTGTTTTGTTCTGAAGCAAATTTTACAAGTTTTGCAACTAATTTCTGTTGACATTTTGCAAATAAAATAATTCAATTATTAATTTAAAAGTAAACAATTAAAGCTATTATCTAAATAAGTTATCTAAAATTAATTTCGAGGTAAACTCAACTGAGTTTGTTATATATTAAAACTATTAAACTAATTTTCATACTTAATTCATATTACTTTTTTCGATGTCATTGATTAATGTTATAACACTTGGGATTATTTCGTCATTTTCCAATCTAACTTTGAATATAGCCCTTTGCACGAACGTCCATATGTGGTTGCTCAGAGGTGGGTATTTAACATTAATACCCATGTAAATATTAAAACACAGAGAAAGTGCTTCTAAGGCAGATTTGAATATACATTTTTCACCTAGTACACAAACGTAGATTAGATCTAGAGGTTCTCCGATAAATACTAATTTTGGAAATTCCTGTGGGCCTTTCGATTCATTGAATTCTACTGCCGTCTGAAATAAAAAAAATATTGTAATTACAAAATTAAAATTAATCTAGTTTATTAGTACCTTGTACAGAGAAATAAACGAATTTTGAATTTCTGACTTTGAAGCTCGATATCGACCGTTTGACCTTCTTTTGCCATTATTTGGTAAAATATATGGAATTAAAACTAAAGATAGCGCCAATTTTTCATCTGTAATAAAATTATAAATTATAAAAGTATTTTAACGTGGTATATTTTCTAAGAACAGTACTTTCATCAGCTGTTTCGATGCGTTTAATCAGGTTCATCACAAATATATCATGTTTCTTCAGTTTTTCTTTTTCAACAATTATATGGCATATATTTATCCAGTTCTCGCTAGACTCTAAACTTGGATATTTCAATTTGGTATCGATTAATAACTGAAAAACAAAATTAAATTAAGTAATAATTATTTAAACGAAAATATTAATAGTTTTAAAATTTTACCAATTTTGAAATAGCTGGCGTTTTTAGACTTGGAAATTTTTCGAAATAATCATAAGTAGATAAGTTAGATTTTAATAGATTAATTCGGTAAGAATGAGTTGCTCTCCACTTCGATTCAATTAAAACGATATCGTCAGTATGACATCCCAAATATTCAATGTCTTCTTCAATATCAGTGTCTATAATTGCGTCTAAATGAAAAATTAAAAAAAAACATTTCTTTAAAATAAAATAAAACATACAACATAATATAACAACCAAATCAATAAGAAACCTTAAAGAATATTTGACAAACTAGCTACCGATTATAAAATTATTATTTTTAAAAAGTGCTGTGAAAATTTTGATTTTTTCTGACACTAACTTCAGTTCGCGCAATTTGCACTATGTTAAATGACAGGTAAATTCAACGATTAAACGACAAGCTCATAATGATTCGATGGCCAGAATAACATGCACTTTATATATATTGCGCTTTTACTTAAAGTTCTTATTAACTCGCTGGTTGACCTATTAAGGCCTAACCTGCGAACCAATAACTATTTTAATTAAAACGCGATATACAGGAAGTGAATGTTACTGACAAGCGAATCTTTAAGAAATTTTTGTTCAGTTCAGCTACGAAAAGAACGAAAAATAACGCACAAACTGAAAGAAATATCAGAATACTTCAAAATTTTCACACCACACTTTTCTAAAAAATTATAAATTTACTATTCACGCTACAATTTTAACTTTAAACCGTATCAATTAAAAAGTAGTATAATATTTTAAAAGTATCGATATTACAAAATACATTTTACCTAAGTCAGTTATTTCGGTTCCTCCAGATACAGTCGAGCTGGTGTTACTTGAAGATCTGGAACGTCGTTGTATGAATCCAATTCGCCCAAGCTCAACTCTATAATTATTGTACGAGTTAAATAATTTACCTAGACAAATTATTTAATGTTCATTAATTATACCATTTTAAATTTAGAAAAAATATTATTTCTTTACCTTTTGCAATAATTCCACCAGAAGCGGGAATGTAATAAGTTTCCTCCAGTTCGTTGGGAAACAGCACTTTAATAGATTTAGTTAATTTTAAAAACTGTTCTTTTAAAATACTGAAAATATCACAAAAGCGAAACTAAGCATTAGTGAAATTTATAAAACAATCAGTAAATCTTAAATTACGGTTGATTTGGATATTTGTTTACAATCTGTGTGATGATTATTTTGGATATGTCATTTCTCTCTTTTGATGTTAATTTGCCATTGGCAGATTTTATTTTTCTTATTACGGTCGGGTAGCTTTGAACTAGTAAATCTTCAATTTCCTGAAATATTAAAGTATATATGCCTGTGAAGAACATAGCAAAAAAAAATAACAAATTTCTCGTATACGTATACGTATTTATATGTAGTGGTAATACAAATTATACGCCTGAATGTAGATTAAGAAAGAAATAAACTAACATTATAATCCAATTCAGTGACGATTTTTGTTTAATAAAGAAACCAAACAAGACTTGTCCTTGTATGCACTTGATGTAAAAATTATCAAATGGTCGGTCCCTGGGGCCGGTCATATAAATAACAAGCAATATTTGCATCAAATGTTGTACGATATTCCGACGACGAAATTTGTTCAACAAAAATCAAAAGTCCCAAAGTCAAATTATTTTTCTCGAATGTTCGTGGTATGCACTTGATGTAAAAATTATCAAATGGTCGGTCCCTGGGGTCGGCCATATAAATAACAAGCAACATTTGCTTCAAATGTTGTACGATATTCCGACGACGAAATTTGTTCAACAAAAATCAAAAGTCCCAAAGTCAAATTATTTTTCTCGAATGTTCGTGGTATGCACTTGATGTAAAAATTATCAAATGGTCGGTCCCTGGGGTCGGTCATATCAATAACAAGCAACATTTGCATCAAATGTTGTACGATATTCCGACGACGAAATTTGTTCAACAAAAATCAAAAGTCCCAAAGTCAAATTATTTTTCTCGAATGTTCGTGGTATGCACTTGATGTAAAAATTATCAAATGGTCGGTCCCTGGGGTCGGCCATATAAATAACAAGCAACATTTGCTTCAAATGTTGTACGATATTCCGACGACGAAATTTGTTCAACAAAAATCAAAAGTCCCAAAGTCAAATTATTTTTCTCAAATGTTCGTGGTATGCACTTGATGTAAAAATTATCAAATGGTCGGTCCCTGGGGTCGGCCATATAAATAACAAGCAATATTTGCATCAAATGTTGTACGACATTCCGATGACGAAATTTGTTCAACAAAAATCAAAAGTCCCAAAGTCAAATTATTTTTCTCGAATGTTCGTAAAATGCACTTGATGTAAAAATTATCAAATGGTCGGTCCTTGGGGTCGGTCATATAAATAACAAGCAACATTTGCATCAAATGTTGTACGATATTCCGACGACGAAATTTGTTCAACAAAAATCAAAAGTCCCAAAGTCAAATTATTTTTCTCGAATGTTCGTGGTATGCACTTGATGTAAAAATTATCAAATGGTCGGTCCCTGGGGTCGGTCATATAAATAACAAGCAATATTTGCATCAAATGTTGTACGATATTCCGACGACGAAATTTGTTCAACAAAAATCAAAAGTCCCAAAGTCAAATGATTTTTCTCGAATGTTCGTGGTATGCACTTGATGTAAAAATTATCAAATGGTCGGTCCCTGGGGTCGGTCATATAAATAACAAGCAATATTTGCATCAAATGTTGTACGATATTCCGACGACGAAATTTGTTCAACAAAAATCAAAAGTCCCAAAGTCAAATTATTTTTCTCGAATGTTCGTGGTATGCACTTGATGTAAAAATTATCAAATGGTCGGTCCCTGGGGTCGGCCATATAAATAACAAGCAACATTTGCTTCAAATGTTGTACGATATTCCGACGACGAAATTTGTTCAACAAAAATCAAAAGTCCCAAAGTCAAATTATTTTTCTCGAATGTTCGTGGTATGCACTTGATGTAAAAATTATCAAATGGTCGGTCCCTGGGGTCGGCCATATAAATAACAAGCAACATTTGCTTCAAATGTTGTACGATATTCCGACGACGAAATTTGTTCAACAAAAATCAAAAGTCCCAAAGTCAAATTATTTTTCTCGAATGTTCGTGGTATGCACTTGATGTAAAAATTATCAAATGGTCGGTCCCTGGGGTCGGTCATATCAATAACAAGCAACATTTGCATCAAATGTTGTACGATATTCCGACGACGAAATTTGTTCAACAAAAATCAAAAGTCCCAAAGTCAAATTATTTTTCTCGAATGTTCGTGGTATGCACTTGATGTAAAAATTATCAAATGGTCGGTCCCTGGGGTCGGCCATATAAATAACAAGCAACATTTGCTTCAAATGTTGTACGATATTCCGACGACGAAATTTGTTCAACAAAAATCAAAAGTCCCAAAGTCAAATTATTTTTCTCAAATGTTCGTGGTATGCACTTGATGTAAAAATTATCAAATGGTCGGTCCCTGGGGTCGGCCATATAAATAACAAGCAATATTTGCATCAAATGTTGTACGACATTCCGATGACGAAATTTGTTCAACAAAAATCAAAAGTCCCAAAGTCAAATTATTTTTCTCGAATGTTCGTAAAATGCACTTGATGTAAAAATTATCAAATGGTCGGTCCTTGGGGTCGGTCATATAAATAACAAGCAACATTTGCATCAAATGTTGTACGATATTCCGACGACGAAATTTGTTCAACAAAAATCAAAAGTCCCAAAGTCAAATTATTTTTCTCGAATGTTCGTGGTATGCACTTGATGTAAAAATTATCAAATGGTCGGTCCCTGGGGTCGGTCATATAAATAACAAGCAATATTTGCATCAAATGTTGTACGATATTCCGACGACGAAATTTGTTCAACAAAAATCAAAAGTCCCAAAGTCAAATGATTTTTCTCGAATGTTCGTGGTATGCACTTGATGTAAAAATTATCAAATGGTCGGTCCCTGGGGTCGGTCATATAAATAACAAGCAATATTTGCATCAAATGTTGTACGATATTCCGACGACGAAATTTGTTCAACAAAAATCAAAAGTCCCAAAGTCAAATTATTTTTCTCGAATGTTCGTGGTATGCACTTGATGTAAAAATTATCAAATGGTCGGTCCCTGGGGTCGGCCATATAAATAACAAGCAACATTTGCATCAAATGTTGTACGATATTCCGACGACGAAATTTGTTCAACAAAAATCAAAAGTCCCAAAGTCAAATGATTTTTCTCGAATGTTCGTAGAATGCACTTGATGTAAAAATTATCAAATGGTCGGTCCCTGGGGTCGGCCATATAAATAACAAGCAATATTTGCATCAAATGTTGTACGACCAATGACAAATGAAGAAAGTTGGAGAAAAAAAGTAAAAGTATCCAGAACTCCAAAGCATATGGGAAAGAATGTGACAAACAGATATATCAAAACGACAACAATAATAGGAAAAACAAATTGTAGGAAAGAAAAAGAAGAAAAACTTTTGATGGCACAAATTACTAAAAAGCAATTGTGTTTATTCCAAAATCAGTACTCCTTTAAAACTGAAAGTAATATAAAAATTCGGGTATACTATGGATGTGCGTTCGACTCCATATCGCAAATTTTTCATGTAATGGGGATTGACTCTGTTCACTTAAATGAATGCTTAAATTCGCTTCTTGACTGTGAATTTTTAAAATTTATATTAAACTATATAAGGAATGGATTAAATTCAAATTTATATAAAATTCGGAGTGAAATATTAATAAAATATTTTAAAATCAACACAAAAAACATTAATTTCATAAATCTGGACGCTTCGACTAACGTTGGGCAACTAATTGAATTTTTAATGCCAAAAACCATTAATGTAAAATTTGCCTGCAGCGCAGCAGATGGAAAGGATTTATTTTACTTACCATTAGATCTGCAAAACTTTAATGAGGATAATTTGGAAGATTTTAATGAAAGAATTTACATCCCAAACAAGAATGGTCCAGTTTGTGGTAAAAGAACCTGCAAGAAACGGCTAGAATCCAAATTTGGAATGGTAATCGTTGACGTACAGCCACTAGATATATCTACTATATATAGAATACAAATCAAAAAGATACAAAGTAAGTTGATCTTGTCTGAGCAAGAGTACAAATTAAAAGGAGTAATCCATTACGAAATGTTGAGCAAACACTATCGAAGCTACATTCAACGACCAAATGGATTCTGGGAGATCCATGATGACCTCGAAAAATGAATTGAAAAAGCCGCAGATACGTCAACTGTGAATCCGTCGATTTAGTTTTATGAACAATTATAAAATTAAAGATTTGTATAAATGCTAAAATTGAATTTAAATAAACTTAATATTGAATTGTTATATCATAATTTTAATTTTTTAATGCACTAGATGTTAATCCCTCGACATAGCCTTAAAGTTAAGAGACTACATCTAGCGCATACATCGAACAATCGAAAAAATAATTTGACTTTGGGACTTTTGATTTTTGTTGAACAAATTTCGTCGTCGGAATATCGTACAACATTTGATGCAAATGTTGCTTGTTATTTATATGGCCGACCCCAGGGACCGACCATTTGATAATTTTTACATCAAGTGCATACCACGAACATTCGAGAAAAATCATTTGACTTTGGGACTTTTGATTTTTGTTGAACAATTTTCGTCGTCGGAATGTCGTACAACATTTGATGCAAATATTGCTTGTTATTTATATAGCCGACCCCAGGGACCGACCATTGATAATTTTTACATCAAGTGCATACTACGAACATTCGAGAAAAATCATTTGAGCTTAGGACTTTTGAATTTTGGTGAATAAATTTAGTCTCTTCAACAGTTTGTTCGATGACACAGAAATCGCCTAAATTTATTCTATTTGGATTACTCACACTACTACATTTTTTGTTATTTGCTAAGAACTTCACTTCGGTAAGTATATATAATAATAATATCGTAAATAAAAGTAGCGTTGTTCATACTTTTTCACTGCCAAAATTTGGTACAGTGGCGTAAGGCTCTGATTTATTTTGACTTAGTAAATTATCACTTCCAATACTAAAGTCAGTAAATTCAAAAGAAACCTCGTCCGTATTTACTTTAAATTGAATCAAGCCTAATTTAAACATGGTGAGGCAATAAGACTGAAACATTGACTCAGGAATTTCACAATCTGAGGTACAGTCGTACAATGTAACGGGAACACTGAATAAATTAAATTCAGATGCCGCTATATAAATAAGTATTTATACAATATAATATGTAATTTAAATAATTTAGCTCTAAAACACTATATTTACCTTTTGCAATAACGTCATCATATTGAAGATCTTGAGCGACATGATTTATGCACGTCATTTTTTTTTTATCATGGTAAATCAATATTGCCATTGTGAAGTTGTCCATTTCAAAAACTTTTTGATAAATCACTAGGTATATAACACAAATAATTGGATATCCAGAAGAACTATTATTATATTTTTTTAATTGTTATAATGAAATAGATTGATTTTTACCACACTAATTCACATCGGCAAGTGTACTACTTTTAGATTTTTTTTTTTTATCAAAACCACATGGAATATTTACTTTTCGAGAAAATAACGGTTCATTTAATGCGATGGTTCTTTTCAATTTATTTCACAAAACATGTTCACTTTTTATAATTAGCATTTTTTTTAAATAATAACCGATTAATAACAATTAGTCACAAATATTTTTAATAATAAAATTATATTTATTTTATTTTAAAAAAATATTTTTTATTAACCAGAAAAAATAACCACACTCAGAACTGTACACAAGATAAATAAAACTAATTTCTAAAGAACAGATATAATTATCAACTGGTAGTATATTCAATAATCTTTTGGTTGGAATTATCATTTTCAATGATTACGACTATACGATTGTAATGATTAAAATTAACATTAATTTGTAAATATAATTAAGGAGTTTATATTTATGACAACGCTAATCATAAAATATGGTCAAAAACACCGTTATAATATTGATCATTTGTTGGTACATTCCATCACTTTGTTTAATAATAATTAATCATGTATGAATAACGATAATCATTTCAAAAATCATTCAAAATGATTATGATGATCATCAAAATCGAAAACAATTGAAAATATCATTAGATAATCAAAATTATTAAACTATTTTTTTAAATAATTCCTATTACTAATAAAATGGTACCGTTTAACATTAAATTGTGACAATGGTTCATCTAATCTATAAATGATAATTATAACCATCGATTTATCATTAGTTTTCTCTGAGTGCAGCATGTCACAAGTCATACAGCAGGTCACACGTCATCCTGTTCGTTAGACGAATTTATATTTCATCAGTTGCAGATTAGTTTAAGATTTAATTAATGTATTTTTTATTTTATTTTATTCTATTTTATTTGATTATTAAATGGATCTAAAAAAGCTTAAAAATAAACGTGGGGGTTACATACTCCAATTAGATAATTTTGAGAAATTTATCGATGATTTCAATATTGACGAAAATAATAAATTCGATTTAATCGTAAGAATTAATAAAGTAGAAGAATGTTATAATAATTATAATAAAGTCTTTGAGGAAATATTAGAATTAGTAGAGGAACATGAACTGAGAAATATTAATGATTGTTTAATGAATTTTGAAACAAAATATTTTAACGTAAAGTCAAAAATAGAGCAAATAATGGATCAGCTCAAAACAAAAGAGGTAGATAATGTGAAAAGTGTTCAAGATCAAAAAATTAAGTCGAATTGTCAAATACGTCTTCCTGAATTAAAGCTTCCACATTTTGATGGAGCATTGGATGTGAATTTGTTTCTGATTATTAAATAACAATTTTCAATGAATATATTTAATTATAAACAATTTGTTACAATTTATGTTATTAGCGAATTTCGTATAATTATATAAGAATTATTGCCTCTGTATTTAATTTTTTATTAGTAAGCGCCTTTATTATTTAAGAATTGTTTCTTCTATCGCCGTCACAAATGTACTGTACAGATTACAATAATTTTTACACAAAAGAGCTTATACAAAAATAATAATTTGACAGCATAAAGTTCTAAAGCTTTTATATACAATAATTATGGCATGATTCCCGCTCACAGATGGCATTATTATCAGTATTACATAGAAAAAATCCGGTGTAAACGAGGAACAATTAAATTGACTATGTTTCAAAATATAAACAAATATAATATTTTGACGTTTCAAAATGAACAGTGACTATAACAAAACTATACGTGGGTCAATTGGATAAGTATTTAAATTTATATTAACTTATTTAACTTATTTCTAAAATGATTAATGGAATATTTTCTTTCAGGTTGTGGCTGCTGCAATGAAGACATTCAACAATATAAGTTTCAGTCCTCCTGTAATTCAGCTGCATTGACATTCCGCCCCCCATTAGGGACTTGCTCCCTAATTGGAATCCTTACCAATTTTGAGACAGGACGCTTTATGATTGTCCTTGATGAATTTTTTAACGTCACGACACGTACGATGCCATCCACGCCTGGATGAACATCAACTACCTTAGCTATAGGCCATAAAAGCGGTGGCGTATTTTCGGAAGTTATATAGACCAACTCCCCCACTTTCAGGTTAATAAATTTGCGCTGCCATTTGTACCTTTCTTGGAGATGATTTAAGTACTCTGTAGAAAAACGCTTCCAGAATACGTCCAATTTTTTCAATATTAGTTGATAATGACTTAAACGATTTTCTGATATATCGATGACACTATTTTCAGGTGGAAACATCAAGTTTGGTATGTTTAAGAAATCTGCAGGTGTCAAAAACAATTCTTCTGGATTTCCAGTGATCGGAGTTATTGGCCGCGAGTTAAGCACAGCCTCTATTTGACACAGTAACGTATTTAATTCCTCGTAGCAAAGTCTCGCAATACCGATGCTCTTGTACAAATGACGCTTCATTCAGAGACCGCCAAAATTCGGTGCGGCGGGTGGTATAAATTTCCAAATGATTCCTCTTTGTGATACGAAATCTTGCACGGTTGACTGACCACTGATGGAAATGAAATCTGCCTCAGCTTCCTCAAGTTTGCGTTTGGCGCCCAGAAAATTGGTGCCATTGTCACTGTGTATTTCTTTTGGCAGGCCTCTTCTACTAATGAACCGTTTTAGGGAATTGATAAAGCAATCAGCACTAGCATCGGTCACCAACTCGAGATGTATGGCCTTTATGGCCATGCAAATGAATACTACGACGTATGCTTTCAACGGCTTGGCACCTCTCCCTTTTTTAGAATTAATAATAAGTGGACCAGCATAATCAACACCTGTGAAATGAAATGGACCCGCAGGTGTAACTCTGGATATAGGTAATATCCCCATTTGTTGATTTTGTGGTTTGGCATTAAATCTGCAACAAATAACGCAATTAGTTATAATGTCTCGGGCAATTTTTCTAACCTTTGTAATCCAGTAGTTCTGACGACTCAATTGGGTTAACGTTGCAGCTCCGGCATGAAAATATGTAACGTGAAGGTGTCGTAAAATTAGTTCACTAATTGTGTGACGACCAGGAAGAATGATTGGATGCTTTTGATTAAATGAAATATTCGAATGTTCCAATCTGCCGCCAACTCGAAGCAATCCATTTTCACAAAAAAATGGATTCAAACGTAGAATATCGCTAGTCGTTACATATTGTTTCGTTTTCAGCTGTGTGAGCTCTTCTCGATATACATGTTTCTGCAAACATTTTAACAATGTGATCTCAGCTTTCTTTAGGTCAATGGCGTTTAGCGAACAATGTAAACTTTGCTTAATGTTAATCATTCTGTGTTTTTGTCGTGGTTGTAGCGCAATCAATTTTTTCATAATTTCACCAAATTTTAGGATATATGCAATTACACGAATAAGTTTAGTGTAAGATGAAAATGATTCAATCAATTCTTGTATAAAACTTGTATCATGTCTCGTCGTCAATACATCTAAAGGTTTGGACTCGGTTTGTATGACATCGAATTTAGTTGTAATAGAAATTCTTGGCCACTCTGTGCAATCATTTTCCAACCATCTTGGACCTCGCCACCATAGCTCATGAGTTAACAGTTGATTTGGCGTTAAACCCCTTGACGCGCAGTCTGCAGGGTTGTCCTCGGATCTGACATGCTGCCAGTGAACATCTGGTACCATCTCGGAGATGATGGTGCAACGATTGGCTACAAATACTTTCCAATTGGATGGATGTTTAGATAGCCAATGCAGCACAATTTCTGAGTCCGTCCATAGAATTATTTGCGTATTATCTATATTGAAAATTTGTGCAATTTTATTTGCAAGTTTGGCAAGTAAAGCAGCACCGCATAGTTCAAGACGAGGCATTGTTATCATTTTTATGGGTGCTACTTTTGTCTTCGCCGCAACTAATTGTATTTCAACCTTCGAATCGATGACATTGCGGGCATAAAGACAAGCTGAGTAGGCCACCTTACTGGCATCTGAAAATCCATGCAGTTGTGTTGTACTATCAATTTGACAATGTCGTTTAATTTTCAAATTTTCTAATTCCTTTAGATCGTCATACATCTGCAACCATTTACGACATAGATCTGGTGGTAATTTATCGTCCCATCCTAGTTTTAACTTCCACAATCCTTGGAACATTATTTTGATTGGAATAATAACCGGTGACACCCATCCCATGGGGTCAAATAGCCTTGAAGAGTCCGACAGGAACATCCGTTTCGTAACATCACACTGCAACTTCTCCGCGTGCACTTTAAATTTGAAGCAATCATTTTGATGATCCCAATAGAGACCGAGAACTTTATAGTCATCAGACTTATCTAACATGACTAGACCAGCTGATTCATCGCTGTCTTCAATTCCCTTCAATAGTGATTGCGAATTTGATACCCATTTTCTTAATTCGAATCCAGCGGCTCTTAGCACCATTTTGACATCGTTACATAGTTCTTTGGTTTGAGAAACGGAATCTGCTCCACTGAGCATGTCGTCTACGTAAAAGTCGGATGTAATACATTTGCTTGCTAACGGAAATTGTTCATTGCATTCTTCAGCTACCCGATTCAAGCTACGTGTCGCTAGATATGCTGCTGATTTTGTACCGTAGGTCACACGAAGAAGTTTATAATGCTTGATAGGGTCGGTTGGTTTTTGACGCCACACAATACGTTGGTAATCGCAGTCATTGATATTCACTACGATTTGACGGTACATTTGTTTCACGTCTGCTACTACTGCTATGCGATGTCTTCTAAATCGAACGAGGATGTCTATCAGCTCAGGCTGGACTGTTGGCCCATTTAGCAGTATATCGTTTAACGAATGTGAACTGCTGGTCTTTGCAGAACCATCGAATACTACACGAACCTTTGTTGTAGTGCTATCTGGCTTGATTACTGGATGATGGGGAAGATAAAAACATTCACCCATCGAAGAGTCACCAGGATCACACTCGATCATGTGATTTTCGGCTAAGTACTCATTCATGAATTTGACGTATTCATTTCTTAAAAACTCGTCTCTCTTCAGACGATGTTCAACAGATTTAAGCCGACTTACTGCTCGATTTAAAGAATTTCCGAGATGTAAGTTTGGATCTTTCGAAAAGGGTAGACGAACTTCATATCTGCCATTGACTAATCTTTTCGTTGTTGTTTGGAAAACTGTTTCACATTGTTGTTGCTCTGGTTTTAGCTGCTGTTCGTTATGGAGTTCCTCCATTGCCCAAAATTTCTCTAAGGTCTCGTCTATATTGAAGCCTGAATGATAGATGCTAAATGTTGCCAGATTCATTGTCGACCCTCCTGTAATTATCCATCCTAATATTGTGTCATTTGCAATTAAATCATATGGTCCAGTCATCCTTTCTGCTTTTAATATTTGGAAGAAATAATTCGCACCAACAAGTAAATCAATTGGTAGTAATTCGTCTGAAGGCGGATCTGCTAAATTTTTGCTTTGTAATTCAGGCCATTCATCGAACATTTGTTGGGTTAATTTAGGCAGCTTTGAGTTGATTTTATCTATGATTAAGGCATCTAGTTCAATACAAACTTCTTTGTCATTTGCTGGTACGACTTGAATTGTTACAGCGCCACGCGTTACTGAGGATGCTATTAAACCAGAAATAGGTGTTCTAAAATTTCTACGGTCAAGCTGCAAATTATCCACACATGTTGATGACACTAAGGTAGCTTGAGAGCCAGAATCAAGCAGCAATCTGCACTTAACTGGTCTTCCATGTTTGTCCAGCAACTTTACTATAGCCGTTGGCAGTATCGATTGATGATATTGCAAAGTATTTCCTGTGACTTGTGCTGTCGCTATACTAGCCGAAGCTTGCTGGTTTGATTGAACTGTGGCTTCTCCTTGATTTGTTGATTGTGCGTCTGACGGAATCTGTGCCGTAGATGTTAATATCTCACTCTGTTCTTTGGATGCATCGTGAATCGATGTGTGATGATGGCGACGACAAACATAACATGTACGTCTCGAAGGGCAAAATTTACTACTATGGCCTGCATATAAACAATTGAAACATAGTTTTGATTGTATTATGAAATTCTTTTTCTGGTCCAATGTTAGTGCATTGTAGCGGTCACATTCATGAAGCTTATGTAATTGGAAACACATTCTGCATTTTTGAATGGGTCGCGAATGATTTGGTTTGAACTGAACTGGCTTTTCCTTGGTAACTAGATTAGATTGGCGTAAGTTCTCACTAAATATTTCATTAGATTGATCATGACTTCCATCCGGAATATTGATTGAAAATGATTTTGGTGTCTTCTGCACGAAACGTTTATGGCTGCTGCTTATATCACAATTCTCCAGAGCTAAGCATCGATCTTGTAAAAACTTGAGAAATACTTCAAACTTTGGAATGGTTGAATTAATTGTTTTAATGGACCATTGCCTTCTCGTTTCTTCGTCTATCTTTTGCAGTATTAAATGAATCAGCCAGGGATCTCTGGCTTCAGCTGAGTCTCCAAAAACCTTTAACCCGCGGATCACCTCATCTGAAGTATCACATATCGATCTTAATGACTTTACAGATTCATTATTGAATGACGGTTGATCTAGAAACCTTTTAATTAGTGATGTAATCACAGGTCCTTCGCGGTTGTACCTCTCTTTGACTTTGTTCCAGGCTTCTGGATAATTCGCAGATGTCACGGGAATGTGGCGTACTAAGTTGAGCGCATCACCTCTTAACACTGAAATTAAGTGCTGAAATTTCTGCACATCAGACAGTGAAGAATTCTTGTTAATTGATGATTCAAACATGTCTCGGAAAGTAGCAAATTCATAATAGCTTCCACTAAAAGATGGAAGTGTGAGTTTCGGTAGCTTTATTTCATCTTTTGGGGCTGCATGAAAACTTTGATCGCGCATTGTTTCCAACATTTCCCTCTGGTGGGTAGTGAAGGCTGTCATGGTTTCTTTCAACTGCGTTTGCATCGCTTTTAACATTGGGTTGTTCCCCTGAGCCAATTTCTTCAGTTTCACCTTTTGCGCAGTGTATCTTGACATAAAATCATCGCTTTCCGAATAATTTTCATCTATTTCCTCCAGTTGTTGATCATATCTTTCAAATTCGATAAGTGCTTTTTCCAGAACTTCTAAATGTACGTAAACTTCCTCGGCAGGTTCGTCACCAACGAATTTCAATGTCTCGATTCTAGTGAGAGACTTTTTTGCATAGCCGCGCTTTTTTTTCAATTCTGATATTTGCTTGTCACTCATGATTCACTGGACGCTTCAATAGATATAACTCACAGCACTTTTAATCTTATAATGGATTGCACCGACGTTCGATTTAATGTGTGGTATGCGTATCAAACGCACGTTCTTATCACCGCACGAGAAGATTTAATCGATATTTATTTATTGCACTGATTTTTTAGTTTAAAAACAAAAATTATTAATATTAAATTGTAAAATGCTTATGATTTTAGATGAATTTCAAAATGGCTGACTCACGACACGTGTTCCGCCCGATTCTCTGTATCTCCCCCTACACGTAGATACAGTAATTCTCATGCGAGGAATATTATCGAATAAACTCTATATGGTCCTCGTTATATCTACCGATCGACGACTGCTATCAACGATGACGGAATTCAATAATTTCCTCCCGGGTTTCGGCACCAGTTGAATTTGTTTCTGATTATTAAATAACAATTTTCAATGAATATATTTAATTATAAACAATTTGTTACAATTTATGTTATTAGCGAATTTCGTATAATTATATAAGAATTATTGCCTCTGTATTTAATTTTTTATTAGTAAGCGCCTTTATTATTTAAGAATTGTTTCTTCTATCGCCGTCACAAATGTACTGTACAGATTACAATAATTTTTACACAAAAGAGCTTATACAAAAATAATAATTTGACAGCATAAAGTTCTAAAGCTTTTATATACAATAATTATGGCATGATTCCCGCTCACAGATGGCATTATTATCAGTATTACATAGAAAAAATCCGGTGTAAACGAGGAACAATTAAATTGACTATGTTTCAAAATATAAACAAATATAATATTTTGACGTTTCAAAATGAACAGTGACTATAACAAAACTATACGTGGGTCAATTGGATAAGTATTTAAATTTATATTAACTTATTTAACTTATTTCTAAAATGATTAATGGAATATTTTCTTTCAGGTTGTGGCTGCTGCAATGAAGACATTCAACAATATAAGTTTCAGTCCTCCTGTAATTCAGCTGCATTGACAGGATGCCTGGTTAAAATTCAAAAATACTTTTGAAGAAGTTATTGTAAAAAATGAATCGCTATCAAATATTGAAAAGTTACATTATTTAAAAAGTTACATACATGGTGATGCGAATAAAACTCTCGATACCGTGCAATATTCATCACATGGTTTTGAAATCGCATGGAAAGCACTACTTTCACGTTATGATAATCCTCGTAGCATTTTGGAGAAACATATTAGTTGTTTATTTAATATTAGACCGCTTATTCACGAATCGTCTCGTGATCTACGTAAGGTTCTGGATGATTGCTCCATTCAGTTAAATGCGATTCAGAAACTGGGTCAGAATGTTGAATCATGGGACATGATAATAATTCATATTGTGTCCAATGTACTAGATAAAGAATCTCGAAAACAGTGGGAGAATGAAATATCGCCTTCGTCATTGCCGACATGGCTACAAATGTCTCAATTTATTGATAAGCGTTGTAGAATTTTGGAATCAATCGAGCATACCAAATCGTCTGATTCTATTTCAACACCAGTCACACAGTTACATAAATCAAAACCAATTAATAAGTTTCGTAATTCGCAAAAAATATTTGTTGTCGGGAATTCAAATAATTCTCAGATTAAAAATCAAGAAAGATGTTGTTTAGGGTGTAATGAGCATCATTTGATTAATAATTGTTCGGTATTTTTAAAACTTTCACCTACTCAACGTTATTATAAAACAAAAGAATTGAATTTGTGTATAAATTGTTTGCGACCAAATCATCGCGTTGTCGATTGTAGGTCAGCTAGTTGTAAAACTTGTAATAAAAAACATAATTCTCTACTTCACATGGATATGTCCAATAATACAAATCAAAACTCGAGAAATTGTAACACATCGTCTACGAATATGAATATTAATCATGAAAATATTCAGGCTGACTCAAGGGGTGTTAGCTCAGATCCAGTTAATGGTGATTTCAATGCATTAACTGAATCAAAATTATATTGTGCTCGAACTGAACAAAGAGCAGTGTTACTTTCAACAGCAGTAATTTTGATATGTTCGAATAAGGGAAAATTTATTCCGTGTAGAACTTTGTTAGACACTTGTTCCGAATCCAATTTCATTTCGTCAAATTTAGCTAACACACTCGGTATTGAAAAGGAAAATATTGATTCAATTGCAGTTTCAGGTTTGAATCATAGTGAAACTATGATTGACCAAAAATTCACTACAACAATTAAGTCTAGATTAAATAATTATTCGAAGAGATTAGAGTTTCTTGTTGTCAAAGAAATTGCGAGTCGTTATCCTGCTCAACAGATCAATATTTCTCGATGGCAGATACCGAAAGGAATCAAATTGTCGGATCCGACATTTAATGTTCCAGGATCAGTAGATTTATTGATAGGAGCAGAATTGTTTTTCGAAATTATGAAGAATAATAGATTTAAATTGGCAGAAGATATGCCAACTCTTCAAGAATCTCATTTTGGTTGGATAGTTAGTGGAAAAGTGCAAGAAACAAAGAATTTCTTTTTATCAAATCATTACTCTGAAAATGAAAGTCTTGAAAATTATATTGATAGCCAAATAGAAAAACTTTGGGAAACAGATACGTACGATAATGACAAACCGTTATCAATTGAAGAAAAACAGTGCGAAGATTATTTCGAAAAAACATATAGTAGAAAAAACGATGGTCGTTTCGTGGTGAGGTTACCTTTCAAAGACACGGTCAAAAATTTAGGGAAATCTAAACACTTAGCACTAAAACGGTTTCAATATTTAGAAAATAGATTTAGTCGTGACAAACAATTGGAAACCGAATACATTAAATTCATGACTGAATATCAAGATTTGGGGCATATGGTTATATCGAATGATGAGGTTTGCAGTAATCCCTTTGATTTAGAATATTTCTTGCCTCACCATGCCGTGTTTAAACCTAGCAGTACAACAACCAAACTTCGTACAGTTTTTGATGGATCAGCGAAAACTGATTCTCAAGTTTCGCTCAATGATGTTCTGATGGTTGGACCCGTGGTCCAAGATGAACTTTGGTCAATAATGCTTCGCTTTCGTCAATATCTATATGTTTTTACAAGTGATATCGAAAAAATGTATAGACAGATTGCCATACATGATGATGATACAAGATTTCAAAGGATTTTGTGGCGTTCAGATTCCTGTCAACCTATTAGTGTTTTTGAATTAAAAACCGTTACATACGGAACATCCGCAGCTCCGTACCTCGCTACAAAGGTCTTAAATAAATTAGCTGAGTTGGAGAAACAATCATTCCCATTAGCATCTCAAGTTGCTCAAAGAGATTTTTATGTAGACGATTTATTGACAGGCAGCAACGATTTAAATCAGGCTATAGAATTACAAAAACAATTGATAGATATGTTAAAATCAAGCGGAATGCATCTACGCAAATGGGCTTCGAACCATTCTGAAATTATAGAATCAATACCTCCAGAAGATCGTGAACAATCGTTAAACATTTATAACGAAACTATAAAAACTTTAGGCTTGCTATGGTCTCCTGACACTGACAATTTCCTGTTCGAATTCAAGAAAGCAATTCCGTTCCCAAATATAACAAAAAGACTACTTTTATCGGAAACTTCTAAAATTTTCGATCCATTGGGTCTCATCGCGCCAATTATCGTTACAGCAAAACTTATGATGCAGAAAATTTGGTTACTAAAGGTTGGCTGGGATGACGTTCTTCCTGAAGATTTACAAAATGTATGGATTAAATTTCGAGATAATTTGGGTAGTATAAATGATTTATCGATCAAGAGATGCGTAATTCCGAAAGATACAAAGCGAATAGAAATTCACGGCTTTGCCGATGCATCGACTGTCGCTTATGGTGCATCCATATATATTCGTTGTATTGATTCACAGGATAGAATAGTTGTTAGTTTACTATGCAGTAGAAGCCGTGTTGCTCCTTTAAAGACATTAACCGTCCCAAGGTTGGAATTAAATGCAGCTTTGTTGCTTGCCAAACTAGTAGTTAAAGTCAGAAGGTCTATGACTACAGAATTCGATAAAATTTATTTGTGGTCGGATTCTAGTATAACTCTCGCTTGGATACAACTGGCGACATGTAGATACCAAAGCTAATCCAGCGGATTTGTTGTCTCGTGGTGTTCTGCCTCAAGATCTTGCTTTATCGGAAGTATGGTGGTATGGGCCGTCGTTTTTGAAAAATAATGAACAGGAATGGCCTGACAAATTTGTTAAGGTGGACAATAATAAAATTCCTGAAATGAAAAATCAATCTCTCAATTTGAAATTAACATTCAAAAAATTAATAGATGTTGTGGAAATTGAAAAATATAGTTCTTTTTCCAAACTGATTCGTGTCGTAGCGTATGTTCTCCGGTTTATCAAGAATCACATTACAGATCGTAATGGCGCAAATAACAACTTTGGTGAATTATCAACTGAAGAGATGCATCAGTCTGAAAAATGATGCATCATTCGGCTTGTTCAACACAAAGAATTTCACGATGAAATAAATTATTTAAAATCCCAAAAAGAATTACCAAGAAATTCAAAAATTTTAAGTTTTTCGCCTTTTCTTGACGCAGATAATCTCTTACGAGTAGGTGGTCGTTTGAGGAATAGTAATTTGCCTTTCGACTATAAACGTCAATACCTGTTACCAAAACACCACTTCACTTTGCTCTTGATCAAAGACAAACATATAAAAAACCTCCATGGAGGGGTTCAAACTACACTTGGCGCAATTCGTCAAAAATATTGGCCAATAAATGGTAAAAATTTGGTTAAATTTACGATACATCGATGTATTCCATGTTTCCGTGTTAATCCTAGATGTATGGAACAATATATGGGTGATCTTCCCCATGATCGTCTTGAAATTTGTCGCCCATTTAATAAAGTAGGTGTAGATTACTGTGGTCCTTTTCAAATAAGGTACCGAAATCAACGAAATACTACTACATTCAAGGTATACGTTTGTATTTTTGTCTGCTTCATAACAAAGGCAGTACACATTGATATGGTCGAAGATGCTACAAGTGATGCATTTATCGCAGTTTTAAAACGTTTTTTCTCTCGTAGAGGAAAGTCGGCGCATATAATGAGTGACAATGGCACCAATTTCGTAGGAGCTCATAATAAGCTCAACAGACTCTTTGAATTGTTCCAATCCCAACAAGGAACTGAAATTTTAAGGTTTTGTGCATCACAAGGAATAGTATGGAAGTTCATTCCTCCACGTTCTCCCCACTTTGGTGGGTTGTGGGAGTCTACTGTTAAAAGTTTCAAAACACACCTCAAAAGAGTCACGCTAGGCCATACACTAACGTTGGCTCAATTAAATACACTAATGGTTGAGATTGAAGGGATTATGAATTCTCGGCCGTTGACCACTCTTTCGTCAGATCCAAATGATCCACAACCCCTGACTCCAGGTCATTTTTTAACTGGTGGACCCATCAATACTATTGTCGAGCCTTCCCTCACTCATTTGCAGGAAAACAGATTATCATATTGGCAGAAGGTTACTACCAT
This sequence comes from Tipula vernalis, assembly GCA_958295665.1. NCBI lineage: Eukaryota > Metazoa > Arthropoda > Insecta > Diptera > Tipulidae > Tipula > Tipula vernalis. Next base: position 90,471,674 of record OY282560.1, on the reverse strand, counting down.
GGTTCAACATTTTTGGAATCGGTTTTCTAATGATTATTTTCATACCCTTCAACAGAGGAAAAAGTGGATGATAGCACATAAAAACATAGAAAAGGATGATTTGGTATTAATTCATGAAGACCATGTTCCTCCTACTCAGTGGCTCATAGGTCGTGTGATGAATGTTATTTATGGTAAGGATCAGAAGGTTCGGGTCGCCAGCGTGAAGACTAAAAATGGAATATGTACTCGAGGAATAGCCAAATTGGCAAAATTACCAACACCGAATTGATTTGTTGATCTTGAACATTTTACTAACTTTCAAATTATAATTATATTAATAATTTAGAATACTATTTACAAGTTTCATTTATTTTTTGTTGCTTTGCATAAATGAAGTAACTTACCTGTAATTAAATAACATTTATTGTATTATATACAATTTGTTAACAATGAATTTAATGTAACAACTATTTCATTGCAAATTAGCTATAACATTTAATTTGAAATTCATTATTATTTTAGTAATTAAGATTAAGAAAAACGAAGGATTTTAATTGTTTTTGAAAACATTGGAGTTGTATAACTTATTGGTTTGTTGAAAGTTGACCTTTCAAAGGTGGCAGTATGTTAAACCTTATACGATTTTATAATATAAATTGTAGTTATAATTTACTGTATGTTGGGTATTTTGTGCCTCCCTGTAATCATCTGACTAATTCAGCACAGAATAATAAAATATGCTTGTATAGGTGTATGAATTTGCTGTATAAGAAAAAACTGAGAAGGAAGAGGAAGATAGTCAAGAAAAATTTTGTATTGAAAGGATGTAAAATTAATAAATTAAAAATAAAATTTAGTTAAAATAGTTAGTGGTTTCATTGAATCAATAAGTAACAAATTACAGTCCACTCATCGTGATATCTAATATTGCAATTCGGCATTTGGATACATTGGTAAACACCATAGGCAATTTTTAAGTTTTTTGGAAAAGAATGGTGTTATGGTTAGTAAAAGTTCCCCGTATCATCCGTAACTGTTAAGGATTATCTAAAAAACTACTTTTATTAAAAAGTTCCTTAAGTATTAAAGAAAAGTTAGATAGTTTTTTATTTCGAATCGATCCGACTTATCAATAACAACAGACATGAAAGAGATACTTGTTATAGCGGATACTGCATTCCCTCCTAATTCCAAACTATGGAATTTACCAAAAAACCAAAAAAAGTCATCAACTTTATTTTTTCTGTTGTTAGTTTCGTTCCGCCTTTCAAAATGAGCAACGAAAAAAAAAAAAAATGTTTGCTTCTCGAGAAAATTAAAATAACATGACAATCGAATTACTAAATATGCGCGCACTCTGTTCATATATATATTTCCGTAATCGATTCTAAACGACTTCAATCAACAACAGCAATAACAGTAATCCTCGTTCGTAATATTAAATTAAATATGAAAAAAAAATTAACATAAAAATTAAAATAACGCGTTGTTGTTGTTATTATTGTAAACAACCCTCTTTTACAGACCGGAGAACCGAAATGAAAATGAATTATGGTGATTATCCACCACCCCTCTTTCCAATCATGTTATATCCCGCTGATTTCAATAAAAATCACAAAGCCCATTAATTAATCATAATATGGATGTTGTTATGAATATGTACCACTTCCATCCGGTAGATGGCTTTATGAGAAGATAATCATCTTATACTGTATCAAGAAGAATGTTGTTTATGCGGCAATCATCATAAGTAAATCATAATATTTGTGTGTGCACTTAGTAATTTTCAGCCATAAATCATACAGGAAAATTATGGGTGGAGTTGGAAAAATCATCCTTTATACTACGATGAAAATTTATTATCCAATTTTATGAAAAGTTGTATATGTGTTTGTATATTGTATACGTAATATATAGTTGCATTGTCCTTTTTTTGTTGTGAGTTCCTTTAATTTTTTTATGCCGTTGCTATAAAAAAATGCTTTAAAGAAAAGAGGCGGTTCTCTAATGATATCAAATCAAATTTTGCATATTTAATGGATTTTTCGGGTTTTCACAAAAAAAAAAAAAAAAAAAAAAAAAAAACTTTATTCCTTATAACATGATTATCTCTCTAAAATGTAGATATTCGGTTCTCGAACAAAAAAAAAAACCCCAACTCATCATCTGCAATTATGTGGCAAAACTATAAATTTACCCGGCACTCATTCCATAACTTGCACACTCGTCTACATACATGATCACATAGAGTGTATTTTGCTCGATTACATATTTCCAATTTAGGATAAATATAGGGAGGGGGATGCTTGTGTGAGATTCTCCCTCTGACCAATTTGGTTTGTTGCCGACTATTTTATTTTTTGTTTATTTTGGATTTTTTTATTGTGCGAAAATTATCATAAAAAATGGAAAATTAAAGAAAATTGCAGCGCATCCTTTTTTATGTTTGGATGTCGATTTATCGTTTTTTTTTGTTTGTTATGGTTTTGTGGTATATATTGTCATTAGATGTGGCTGTACACACAATATTCGTATGTACATTTTAGACAGTAATTGAATTGCCTTGGAAAGTTTTCAACAAATTGCGGATAAAACTAAAAGTCATCAAAAAATAAATGTTTCAAACGGGTGAGACTAAATATTTTTTTTTGCTGGTTTCGGTGTATCCCTACACTGAGAAAATTAATTCGTTGGCTGACGGTTGTATTAAACATAATTCGTTCATCACAAATAAAAATATGTTTTAACTATAGAATATCTATTTCAACAAACGAAATATGTTTGAAGTAAAACTTAATCAAATTTAAATTGTTTGTGCACTAGGGGTTAAAGTTCTTAGTTGCAACAACTGTCCTTAGATTTTGTTCCTACAAATATATTATTTGAACCAAAAATAAATTTACTGTTAAAGTTAGCCGAAAGTGAAAAGACGATAATGCAGATTGTGTTAGTCTAGCCGAAAGTAAAAAAAAAATGGTAATGCAGATTGTCTAATCCCAGCCGAAAGTTTCCAGCCGAAAGTAAAAAGCATATAATGCAGATTGTGATATTAACATTCCAGCCGAAAATAAAAAATTTAGTAGTTATCAGTAAAACTTTGCTTCGTAGAAAAAATCGGAAAATCAGAAGAATATACAAAATTAGAATAAAATCAGCCTCTAGAGTGTTATGTCTGGAGATGGATTGCATTGGTGTGACTTGTCAATAGCTATTGCAGGCAAAAAATTCAGTTCAAGTTTCCCGTAGGAAATCTCGGAAAATTCGATTTTCCAAAAATTATTAGAAAATTTATATAAAATCAGCCTCTAGAGTGTTATGTCTGGAGATGGATTGCATTAATGTGACTTGTCAATAGCTATCGCAGGAAAAAAATTCAGTTCAAGTTTCCCGTGGGAAATCTCGGAAAATTCTAAAAAGTTTCCAGCCGAAAGTAAGAAATGGATGAATAAAATCAGCCTGTAGAGTGTTATGTCTGGAGCTGGATTGCATTGGTGTGACTTGTCAATAGCTATCGCAGGCAAAAAATTCAGTTCTAGTTTCCCGTGGGAAACCTAGGAAAATTCGATTTTCCAACATTTTTTACAAAATTTGCATAAAATCAGCCTCTAGAGTGTTATGTCTGGAGATGGATTGCATTGATGTGACTTGTCAATAGCTATCGCAGGAAAAAAAACCAAAAACCGTTTGGAAAATTATATGACGCATTTTCTAGCTATCGAAGTCAATTGCACTCTGCCGGTGTGATAAAACGAATGGCGTATTCACAAAAGATTTCTACAAGCTTGGTACTTTCAGTTAATGGAACGTATATTTTCAGAGCACCCTGTATTTGATAGAGCCATAATCAAAAAATCTGAGCTTTTATAAGGGAATTAGAAACGACGAAAAACCGAAACTTTTCATAGTAAAACACACAAAACATATGGGAAATCACTTTTTATCCTAAAACAAATTTTTAAATGAAAACGTTACAAATTTTTAATTATGATTACTGAGATACTTTCATAAATGTTTGGATTTCAACATATATGAATATCGTTTAAGTAAATCGTTTTCATTTTCTTGTAATAATTGATTTATTTAAACCAAAATATTAAAAAAAAATTCATAACAACAGCATTCTGGTCAAATTGAAATAAAAGCTTACTACGATTCGTTTGCTCATTAAGTCAATATACATTACATAGATGGCAGTGATGGCCGAAAAAATTTGGAAAAATCGTACCAAAAATTACCACCCGGGGAAATTTCAAGTTCAAAAATTGTAGGAAAAGCAAAACAAATACAAAAAATATTAAGTACGAGTGATAATTTTGTGATTAAATAATTTTTTTTCGTATTTTTCTGTAATTATTTTAGACATCTTACGTACACTAGTAAAACTAAAGATAAATTTAGCAAGTAATATTTTAATTTGTCAGAGCCAACTTTGATGTATTTTTCAAAATGAAAGTTCGAAAAAATATATTTTAGAAATAATTTAATTTTAATATTTCTGCAATTAATATTTACTTAATACCAATATGGCCTTCTTGTATATTGTTCTTAAAGATATATAGAAAACTTTTATATAAACATTTTATAATATTTTTGCTTTTTTCATTGAAAAACTTGAAGCTAAAAAACACCATTTTTACTATGGATTCCTATGGAAATCAGTGAAAAGTTATACCACTAAAAAAGCTTCTAAAAAATACGTCATTAAGATTATGGCTCTATATTCTAGAAGGCTCTGCTATAGACCATGAATCCATAATAAAAAACGAAAATCTACAATTGTGTTCCGATTTGGTTGATTGATGACTCTATCAGTAGATCGCTCGAATATTTCTACACATTTGGTAGAAAATTCAATTTTATGGAAAATCACCTGAACTATAGACCATAAATTCATAATAAAAAAACGAAAATCTGCAATTGTGCTCCGATTTCGATGATTGATGCCTCTATCAATAGGTGTTGAGACCTGTAATTGTCATACCAACGGGCATTTAGATCGCTCGAATATTTCTACACATTTCGTAGAAAATTCAATATTATGGAAAATCACCTGAACTATAGACCATGAATCCATAATAAAAAACGAAAATCTACAATTGTGTTCCGATTTGGTTGATTGATGACTCTATCAGTAGATCGCTCGAATATTTCTACACATTTGGTAGAAAATTCAATTTTATGGAAAATCACCTGAACTATAGACCATAAATTCATAATAAAAAAACGAAAATTTGCAATTGTGCTCCGATTTCGATGATTGATGCCTCTATCAATAGGTGTTGAGACCTGTAATTGTCATACCAACGGGCATTTAGATCGCTCGAATATTTCTACACATTTCGTAGAAAATTCAATATTATGGAAAATCACCTGAACTATAGACCATGAATCCATAATAAAAAACGAAAATCTACAATTGTGTTCCGATTTGGTTGATTGATGACTCTATCAGTAGATCGCTCGAATATTTCTACACATTTGGTAGAAAATTCAATTTTATGGAAAATCACCTGAACTATAGACCATAAATTCATAATAAAAAAACGAAAATCTGCAATTGTGCTCCGATTTCGATGATTGATGCCTCTATCAATAGGTGTTGAGACCTGTAATTGTCATGCCAACGGGCATTTAGATCGCTCGAATATTTCTACACATTTCGTAGAAAATTCAATATTATGGAAAATCACCTGAACTATAGACCATGAATCCATAATAAAAAACGAGAATCTGCAATTGTGTTCAGATTTGGTTGATTGATGACACTATCAGTAGATCGCTCGAATATATTTCTACACATTTCGTAGAAAATTCAATTTTATGGAAAATCACCTGAACTATAGACCATAAATTCATAATAAAAAAACGAAAATCTGCAATTGTGCTCCGATTTCGATGATTGATGCCTCTATCAATAGGTGTTGAGACCTGTAATTGTCATGCCAACGGGCATTTAGATCCCTCGAATATTTCTACACATTTCGTAGAAAATTCAATATTATGGAAAATCACCAGAACTATAGACCATAAATTAATAATAAAAAAACGAAAATCTGCAATTGTGCTCCGATTTCGATGATTGATGCCTCCATCAATAGGTGTTGAGACCTGTAATTGTCATGCCAACGGGCATTTAGATCGCTCGAATATTTCTACACATTTCGTAGAAAATTCAATTTTATGGAAAATCACCTGAACTATAGACCATAAATTAATAATAAAAAAACGAAAATCTGCAATTGTGCTCCGATTTCGATGATTGATGCCTCTATCAATACGTGTTGAGACCTGTAATTGTCATGCCAACGGGCATTTAGATCGCTCGAATATTTCTACACATTTCGTAGAAAATTCAATATTATGGAAAATCACCTGAACTATAGACCATAAATTCATAATAAAAAAACGAAAATCTGCAATTGTGCTCCGATTTCGATGATTGATGCCTCTATCAATAGGTGTTGAGAACTGTAATTGTCATGCCAACGGGCATTTAGATCGCTCGAATATTTCTACACATTTCGTAGAAAATTCAATATTATGGAAAATCACCTGAACTATAGACCATGAATCCATAATAAAAAACGAAAATCTGCAATTGTGTTCCGATTTGGTTGATTGATGACTCTATCAGTAGATCGCTCGAATATTTCTACACATTTCGTAGAAAATTCAATTTTATGGAAAATCACCTGAACTATAGACCATAAATTCATAATAAAAAAACGAAAATCTGCAATTGTGCTCCGATTTCGATGATTGATGCCTCTATCAATAGGTGTTGAGACCTGTAATTGTCATGCCAACGGGCATTTAGATCGCTCGAATATTTCTACACATTTCGTAGAAAATTCAATATTATGGAAAATCACCTGAACTATAGACCATGAATCCATAATAAAAAACGAAAATCTGCAATTGTGTTCCGATTTGGTTGATTGATGACTCTATCAGTAGATCGCTCGAATATTTCTACACATTTCGTAGAAAATTCAATTTTATGGAAAATCACCTGAACTATAGACCATAAATTCATAATAAAAAAACGAAAATCTGCAATTGTGCTCCGATTTCGATGATTGATGCCTCTATCAATAGGTGTTGAGACCTGTAATTGTCATGCCAACGGGCATTTAGATCGCTCGAATATTTCTACACATTTCGTAGAAAATTCAATATTATGGAAAATCACCTGAACTATAGACCATGAATCCATAATAAAAAACGAAAATCTGCAATTGTGTTCCGATTTGGTTGATTGATGACTCTATCAGTAGATCGCTCGAATATTTCTACACATTTCGTAGAAAATTCAATTTTATGGAAAATCACCTGAACTATAGACCATAAATTCATAATAAAAAAACGAAAATCTGCAATTGTGCTCCGATTTCGATGATTGATGCCTCTATCAATAGGTGTTGAGACCTGTAATTGTCATGCCAACGGGCATTTAGATCGCTCGAATATTTCTACACATTTCGTAGAAAATTCAATATTATGGAAAATCACCTGAACTATAGACCATGAATCCATAATAAAAAACGAAAATCTGCAATTGTGTTCCGATTTGGTTGATTGATGACTCTATCAGTAGATCGCTCGAATATTTCTACACATTTGGTAGAAAATTCAATTTTATGGAAAATCACCTGAGCACCATAAATTCATAATAAAAAAACGAAAATCTGCAATTGTGCTCCGATTTCGATGATTGATGCCTCTATCAATAGGTGTTGAGACCTGTAATTGTCATGCCAACGGGCATTTAGATCGCTAGAATATTTCTACACATTTCGTAGACAATTCAATATTATGGAAAATCACCTGAACTATAGACCATAAATTCATAATAAAAAAACGAAAATCTGCAATTGTGCTCCGATTTCGATGATTGATGCCTCTATCAATAGGTGTTGAGACCTGTAATTGTCATGCCAACGGGCATTTAGATCGCTCGAATATTTCTACACATTTCGTAGAAAATTCAATATTATGGAAAATCACCTGAACTATAGACCATGAATCCATAATAAAAAACGAGAATCTGCAATTGTGTTCAGATTTGGTTGATTGATGACACTATCAGTAGATCGCTCGAATATATTTCTACACATTTCGTAGAAAATTCAATTTTATGGAAAATCACCTGAACTATAGACCATAAATTCATAATAAAAAAACGAAAATCTGCAATTGTGCTCCGATTTCGATGATTGATGCCTCTATCAATAGGTGTTGAGACCTGTAATTGTCATGCCAACGGGCATTTAGATCCCTCGAATATTTCTACACATTTCGTAGAAAATTCAATATTATGGAAAATCACCAGAACTATAGACCATAAATTAATAATAAAAAAACGAAAATCTGCAATTGTGCTCCGATTTCGATGATTGATGCCTCCATCAATAGGTGTTGAGACCTGTAATTGTCATGCCAACGGGCATTTAGATCGCTCGAATATTTCTACACATTTCGTAGAAAATTCAATTTTATGGAAAATCACCTGAACTATAGACCATAAATTAATAATAAAAAAACGAAAATCTGCAATTGTGCTCCGATTTCGATGATTGATGCCTCTATCAATACGTGTTGAGACCTGTAATTGTCATGCCAACGGGCATTTAGATCGCTCGAATATTTCTACACATTTCGTAGAAAATTCAATATTATGGAAAATCACCTGAACTATAGACCATAAATTCATAATAAAAAAACGAAAATCTGCAATTGTGCTCCGATTTCGATGATTGATGCCTCTATCAATAGGTGTTGAGAACTGTAATTGTCATGCCAACGGGCATTTAGATCGCTCGAATATTTCTACACATTTCGTAGAAAATTCAATATTATGGAAAATCACCTGAACTATAGACCATGAATCCATAATAAAAAACGAAAATCTGCAATTGTGTTCCGATTTGGTTGATTGATGACTCTATCAGTAGATCGCTCGAATATTTCTACACATTTCGTAGAAAATTCAATTTTATGGAAAATCACCTGAACTATAGACCATAAATTCATAATAAAAAAACGAAAATCTGCAATTGTGCTCCGATTTCGATGATTGATGCCTCTATCAATAGGTGTTGAGACCTGTAATTGTCATGCCAACGGGCATTTAGATCGCTCGAATATTTCTACACATTTCGTAGAAAATTCAATATTATGGAAAATCACCTGAACTATAGACCATGAATCCATAATAAAAAACGAAAATCTGCAATTGTGTTCCGATTTGGTTGATTGATGACTCTATCAGTAGATCGCTCGAATATTTCTACACATTTCGTAGAAAATTCAATTTTATGGAAAATCACCTGAACTATAGACCATAAATTCATAATAAAAAAACGAAAATCTGCAATTGTGCTCCGATTTCGATGATTGATGCCTCTATCAATAGGTGTTGAGACCTGTAATTGTCATGCCAACGGGCATTTAGATCGCTCGAATATTTCTACACATTTCGTAGAAAATTCAATATTATGGAAAATCACCTGAACTATAGACCATGAATCCATAATAAAAAACGAAAATCTGCAATTGTGTTCCGATTTGGTTGATTGATGACTCTATCAGTAGATCGCTCGAATATTTCTACACATTTCGTAGAAAATTCAATTTTATGGAAAATCACCTGAACTATAGACCATAAATTCATAATAAAAAAACGAAAATCTGCAATTGTGCTCCGATTTCGATGATTGATGCCTCTATCAATAGGTGTTGAGACCTGTAATTGTCATGCCAACGGGCATTTAGATCGCTCGAATATTTCTACACATTTCGTAGAAAATTCAATATTATGGAAAATCACCTGAACTATAGACCATGAATCCATAATAAAAAACGAAAATCTGCAATTGTGTTCCGATTTGGTTGATTGATGACTCTATCAGTAGATCGCTCGAATATTTCTACACATTTGGTAGAAAATTCAATTTTATGGAAAATCACCTGAGCACCATAAATTCATAATAAAAAAACGAAAATCTGCAATTGTGCTCCGATTTCGATGATTGATGCCTCTATCAATAGGTGTTGAGACCTGTAATTGTCATGCCAACGGGCATTTAGATCGCTAGAATATTTCTACACATTTCGTAGACAATTCAATATTATGGAAAATCACCTGAACTATAGACCATAAATTCATAATAAAAAAACGAAAATCTGCAATTGTGCTCCGATTTCGATGATTGATGCCTCTATCAATAGGTGTTGAGACCTGTAATTGTCATGCCAACGGGCATTTAGATCGCTCGATTATTTCTACACATTTCGTAGAAAATTCAATATTATGGAAAATCACCTGAACTATAGACCATGAATCCATAATAAAAAACGAAAATCTGCAATTGTGCTCCGATTTCGATGATTGATGCCTCTATCAATAGGTGTTGAGACCTGTAATTGTCATGCCAACGGGCATTTAGATCGCTCGAATATTTCTACACATTTCGTAGAAAATTCAATATTATGGAAAATCACCTGAACTATAGACCATAAATTAATAATAAAAAAACGAAAATCTGCAATTGTGCTCCGATTTCGATGATTGATGCCTCCATCAATAGGTGTTGAGACCTGTAATTGTCATGCCAACGGGCATTTAGATCGCTCGAATATTTCTACACATTTCGTAGAAAATTCAATTTTATGGAAAATCACCTGAACTATAGACCATAAATTAATAATAAAAAAACGAAAATCTGCAATTGTGCTCCGATTTCGATGATTGATGCCTCTATCAATAGGTGTTGAGACCTGTAATTGTCATGCCAACGGGCATTTAGATCGCTCGAATATTTCTACACATTTCGTAGAAAATTCAATATTATGGAAAATCACCTGAACTATAGACCATAAATTCATAATAAAAAAACGAAAATCTGCAATTGTGCTCGGATTTCGATGATTGATGCCTCTATCAATAGGTGTTGAGAACTGTAATTGTCATGCCAACGGGCATTTAGATCGCTCGAATATTTCTACACATTTCGTAGAAAATTCAATATTATGGAAAATCACCTGAACTATAGACCATGAATCCATAATAAAAAACGAAAATCTGCAATTGTGTTCCGATTTGGTTGATTGATGACTCTATCAGTAGATCGCTCGAATATTTCTACACATTTCGTAGAAAATTCAATTTTATGGAAAATCACCTGAACTATAGACCATAAATTCATAATAAAAAAACGAAAATCTGCAATTGTGCTCCGATTTCGATGATTGATGCCTCTATCAATAGGTGTTGAGACCTGTAATTGTCATGCCAACGGGCATTTAGATCGCTCGAATATTTCTACACATTTCGTAGAAAATTCAATATTATGGAAAATCACCTGAACTATAGACCATAAATTCATAATAAAAAAACGAAAATCTGCAATTGTGCTCCGATTTCGATGATTGATGCCTCTATCAATAGGTGTTGAGACCTGTAATTGTCATGCCAACGGGCATTTAGATCGCTCGAATATTTCTACACATTTCGTAGACAATTCAATATTATGGAAAATCACCTGAACTATAGACCATAAATTCATAATAAAAAAACGAAAATCTGCAATTGTGCTCCGATTTCGATGATTGATGCCTCTATCAATAGGTGTTGAGACCTGTAATTGTCATGCCAACGGGCATTTAGATCGCTCGAATATTTCTACACATTTCGTAGAAAATTCAATATTATGGAAAATCACCTGAACTATAGACCATGAATCCATAATAAAAAACGAAAATCTGCAATTGTGTTCCGATTTGGTTGATTGATGACTCTATCAGTAGATCGCTCGAATATTTCTACACATTTCGTAGAAAATTCAATTTTATGGAAAATCACCTGAACTATAGACCATAAATTAATAATAAAAAAACGAAAATCTGCAATTGTGCTCCGATTTCGATGATTGATGCCTCTATCGATAGGTGTTGAGACCTGTAATTGTCATGCCAACGGGCATTTAGATCGCTCGAATATTTCTACACATTTCGTAGAAAATTCAATATTATGGAAAATCACCTGAACTATAGACCATGAATCCATAATAAAAAACGAAAATCTGCAATTGTGTTCCGATTTGGTTGATTGATGACTCTATCAGTAGATCGCTCGAATATTTCTACACATTTCGTAGAAAATTCAATTTTATGGAAAATCACCTGAACTATAGACCATAAATTCATAATAAAAAAACGAAAATCTGCAATTGTGCTCCGATTTCGATGATTGATGCCTCTATCGATAGGTGTTGAGACCTGTAATTGTCATGCCAACGGGCATTTAGATCGCTTGAATATTTCTACACATTTCGTAGAAAATTCAATATTATGGAAAATCACCTGAACTATAGACCATGAATCCATAATAAAAAACGAAAATCTGCAATTGTGTTCCGATTTGGTTGATTGATGACTCTATCAGTAGATCGCTCGAATATTTCTACACATTTCGTAGAAAATTCAATTTTATGGAAAATCACCTGAACTATAGACCATAAATTCATAATAAAAAAACGAAAATCTGCAATTGTGCTCCGATTTCGATGATTGATGCCTCTATCAATAGGTGTTGAGACCTGTAATTGTCATGCCAACGGGCATTTAGATCGCTTGAATATTTCTACACATTTCGTAGAAAATTCAATATTATGGAAAATCACCTGAACTATAGACCATGAATCCATAATAAAAAACGAAAATCTGCAATTGTGTTCCGATTTGGTTGATTGATGACTCTATCAGTAGATCGCTCGAATATTTCTACACATTTCGTAGAAAATTCAATTTTATGGAAAATCACCTGAACTATAGACCATAAATTCATAATAAAAAAACGAAAATCTGCAATTGTGCTCCGATTTCGATGATTGATGCCTCTATCGATAGGTGTTGAGACCTGTAATTGTCATGCCAACGGGCATTTAGATCGCTCGAATATTTCTACACATTTCTTAGAAAATTCAATATTATGGAAAATCACCTGAACTATAGACCATGAATCCATAATAAAAAACGAAAATCTGCAATTGTGTTCCGATTTGGTTGATTGATGACTCTATCAGTAGATCGCTCGAATATTTCTACACATTTCGTAGAAAATTCAATTTTATGGAAAATCACCTGAACTATAGACCATAAATTCATAATAAAAAAACGAAAATCTGCAATTGTGCTCCGATTTCGATGATTGATGCCTCTATCAATAGGTGTTGAGACCTGTAATTGTCATGCCAACGGGCATTTAGATCGCTCGAATATTTCTACACATTTCGTAGAAAATTCAATATTATGGAAAATCACCTGAACTATAGACCATAAATTCATAATAAAAAAACGAAAATCTGCAATTGTGCTCCGATTTCGATGATTGATGCCTCTATCAATAGGTGTTGAGACCTGTAATTGTCATGCCAACGGGCATTTAGATCGCTCGAATATTTCTACACATTTCGTAGACAATTCAATATTATGGAAAATCACCTGAACTATAGACCATAAATTCATAATAAAAAAACGAAAATCTGCAATTGTGCTCCGATTTCGATGATTGATGCCTCTATCAATAGGTGTTGAGACCTGTAATTGTCATGCCAACGGGCATTTAGATCGCTCGAATATTTCTACACATTTCGTAGAAAATTCAATATTATGGAAAATCACCTGAACTATAGACCATGAATCCATAATAAAAAACGAAAATCTGCAATTGTGTTCCGATTTGGTTGATTGATGACTCTATCAGTAGATCGCTCGAATATTTCTACACATTTCGTAGAAAATTCAATTTTATGGAAAATCACCTGAACTATAGACCATAAATTCATAATAAAAAAACGAAAATCTGCAATTGTGCTCCGATTTCGATGATTGATGCCTCTATCAATAGGTGTTGAGACCTGTAATTGTCATGCCAACGGGCATTTAGATCGCTTGAATATTTCTACACATTTCGTAGAAAATTCAATATTATGGAAAATCACCTGAACTATAGACCATGAATCCATAATAAAAAACGAAAATCTGCAATTGTGCTCCGATTTCGATGATTGATGCCTCTATCAATAGGTGTTGAGACCTGTAATTGTCATGCCAACGGGCATTTAGATCGCTCGAATATTTCTACACATTTCGTAGAAAATTCAATATTATGGAAAATCACCTGAACTATAGACCATAAATTAATAATAAAAAAACGAAAATCTGCAATTGTGCTCCGATTTCGATGATTGATGCCTCCATCAATAGGTGTTGAGACCTGTAATTGTCAAGCCAACGGGCATTTAGATCGCTCGAATATTTCTACACATTTCGTAGAAAATTCAATTTTATGGAAAATCACCTGAACTATAGACCATAAATTAATAATAAAAAAACGAAAATCTGCAATTGTGCTCCGATTTCGATGATTGATGCCTCTATCAATAGGTGTTGAGACCTGTAATTGTCATGCCAACGGGCATTTAGATCGCTCGAATATTTCTACACATTTCGTAGAAAATTCAATATTATGGAAAATCACCTGAACTATAGACCATAAATTCATAATAAAAAAACGAAAATCTGCAATTGTGCTCCGATTTCGATGATTGATGCGTGTGTTGAGAACTGTAATTGTCATGCCAACGGGCATTTAGATCGCTCGAATATTTCTACACATTTCGTAGAAAATTCAATATTATGGAAAATCACCTGAACTATAGACCATGAATCCATAATAAAAAACGAAAATCTGCAATTGTGTTCCGATTTGGTTGATTGATGACTCTATCAGTAGATCGCTCGAATATTTCTACACATTTCGTAGAAAATTCAATTTTATGGAAAATCACCTGAACTATAGACCATAAATTCATAATAAAAAAACGAAAATCTGCAATTGTGCTCCGATTTCGATGATTGATGCCTCTATCAATAGGTGTTGAGACCTGTAATTGTCATGCCAACGGGCATTTAGATCGCTCGAATATTTCTACACATTTCGTAGAAAATTCAATATTATGGAAAATCACCTGAACTATAGACCATGAATCCATAATAAAAAACGAAAATCTGCAATTGTGTTCCGATTTGGTTGATTGATGACTCTATCAGTAGATCGCTCGAATATTTCTACACATTTCGTAGAAAATTCAATATTATGGAAAATCACCTGAACTATAGACCATAAATTCATAATAAAAAAACGAAAATCTGCAATTGTGCTCCGATTTCGATGATTGATGCGTGTGTTGAGAACTGTAATTGTCATGCCAACGGGCATTTAGATCGCTCGAATATTTCTACACATTTCGTAGAAAATTCAATATTATGGAAAATCACCTGAACTATAGACCATGAATCCATAATAAAAAACGAAAATCTGCAATTGTGTTCCGATTTGGTTGATTGATGACTCTATCAGTAGATCGCTCGAATATTTCTACACATTTCGTAGAAAATTCAATTTTATGGAAAATCACCTGAACTATAGACCATAAATTCATAATAAAAAAACGAAAATCTGCAATTGTGCTCCGATTTCGATGATTGATGCCTCTATCAATAGGTGTTGAGACCTGTAATTGTCATGCCAACGGGCATTTAGATCGTTAGAATATTTCTACACATTTCGTAGAAAATTCAATATTATGGAAAATCACCTGAACTATAGACCATGAATCCATAATAAAAAACGAAAATCTGCAATTGTGTTCCGATTTGGTTGATTGATGACTCTATCAGTAGATCGCTCGAATATTTCTACACATTTCGTAGAAAATTCAATTTTATGGAAAATCACCTGAACTATAGACCATAAATTCATAATAAAAAAAAGAAAATCTGCAATTGTGCTCCGATTTCGATGATTGATGCCTCTATCAATAGGTGTTGAGACCTGTAATTGTCATGCCAACGGGCATTTAGATCGCTCGAATATTTCTACACATTTCGTAGAAAATTCAATATTATGGAAAATCACCTGAACTATAGACCATAAATTCATAATAAAAAAACGAAAATCTGCAATTGTGCTCCGATTTCGATGATTGATGCCTCTATCAATAGGTGTTGAGACCTGTAATTGTCATGCCAACGGGCATTTAGATCGCTCGAATATTTCTACACATTTCGTAGACAATTCAATATTATGGAAAATCACCTGAACTATATATAGACCATAAATTCATAATAAAAAAACGAAAATCTGCAATTGTGCTCCGATTTCGATGATTGATGCCTCTATCAATAGGTGTTGAGACCTGTAATTGTCATGCCAACGGGCATTTAGATCGCTCGAATATTTCTACACATTTCGTAGAAAATTCAATATTATGGAAAATCACCTGAACTATAGACCATGAATCCATAATAAAAAACGAGAATCTGCAATTGTGTTCAGATTTGGTTGATTGATGACACTATCAGTAGATCGCTCGAATATATTTCTACACATTTCGTAGAAAATTCAATTTTATGGAAAATCACCTGAACTATAGACCATAAATTCATAATAAAAAAACGAAAATCTGCAATTGTGCTCCGATTTCGATGATTGATGCCTCTATCAATAGGTGTTGAGACCTGTAATTGTCATGCCAACGGGCATTTAGATCGCTCGAATATTTCTACACATTTCGTAGAAAATTCAATATTATGGAAAATCACCAGAACTATAGACCATAAATTAATAATAAAAAAACGAAAATCTGCAATTGTGCTCCGATTTCGATGATTGATGCCTCTATCAATACGTGTTGAGACCTGTAATTGTCATGCCAACGGGCATTTAGATCGCTCGAATATTTCTACACATTTCGTAGAAAATTCAATATTATGGAAAATCACCTGAACTATAGACCATAAATTCATAATAAAAAAACGAAAATCTGCAATTGTGCTCCGATTTCGATGATTGATGCCTCTATCAATAGGTGTTGAGACCTGTAATTGTCATGCCAACGGGCATTTAGATCGCTCGAATATTTCTACACATTTCGTAGAAAATTCAATATTATGGAAAATCACCTGAACTATAGACCATGAATCCATAATAAAAAACGAAAATCTGCAATTGTGTTCCGATTTGGTTGATTGATGACTCTATCAGTAGATCGCTCGGAAATTTCTACACATTTCGTAGAAAATTCAATTTTATGGAAAATCACCTGAACTATAGACCATAAATTCATAATAAAAAAACGAAAATCTGCAATTGTGCTCCGATTTCGATGATTGATGCCTCTATCAATAGGTGTTGAGACCTGTAATTGTCATGCCAACGGGCATTTAGATCGCTCGAATATTTCTACACATTTCGTAGAAAATTCAATATTATGGAAAATCACCTGAACTATAGACCATGAATCCATAATAAAAAACGAAAATCTGCAATTGTGTTCCGATTTGGTTGATTGATGACTCTATCAGTAGATCGCTCGAATATTTCTACACATTTGGTAGAAAATTCAATTTTATGGAAAATCACCTGAGCACCATAAATTCATAATAAAAAAACGAAAATCTGCAATTGTGCTCCGATTTCGATGATTGATGCCTCTATCAATAGGTGTTGAGACCTGTAATTGTCATGCCAACGGGCATTTAGATCGCTCGAATATTTCTACACATTTCGTAGAAATTCAATATTATGGAAAATCACCTGAACTATAGACCATGAATTCATAATAAAAAACGAAAATCTGCAATTGTGTTCCGATTTGGTTGATTGATGACTCTATCAGTAGATCGCTCGAATATTTCTACACATTTCGTAGAAAATTCAATTTTATGGAAAATCACCTGAACTATAGACCATAAATTCATAATAAAAAAACGAAAATCTGCAATTGTGCTCCGATTTCGATGATTGATGCCTCTATCAATAGGTGTTGAGACCTGTAATTGTCATGCCAACGGGCATTTAGATCGCTCGAATATTTCTACACATTTCGTAGAAAATTCAATATTATGGAAAATCACCTGAACTATAGACCATGAATCCATAATAAAAAACGAAAATCTGCAATTGTGTTCCGATTTGGTTGATTGATGACTCTATCAGTAGATCGCTCGAATATTTCTACACATTTGGTAGAAAATTCAATTTTATGGAAAATCACCTGAGCACCATAAATTCATAATAAAAAAACGAAAATCTGCAATTGTGCTCCGATTTCGATGATTGATGCCTCTATCAATAGGTGTTGAGACCTGTAATTGTCATGCCAACGGGCATTTAGATCGCTCGAATATTTCTACACATTTCGTAGACAATTCAATATTATGGAAAATCACCTGAACTATAGACCATAAATTCATAATAAAAAAACGAAAATCTGCAATTGTGCTCCGATTTCGATGATTGATGCCTCTATCAATAGGTGTTGAGACCTGTAATTGTCATGCCAACGGGCATTTAGATCGCTCAATTATATTTTTACACATTTGGTAGAAAATTCAATATTATGGAAAATCACCTGAACTATAGACCATGAATCCATAATAAAAAACGAAAATCTGCAATTGTGTTCCGATTTGGTTGATTGATGACTCTATCAGTAGATCGCTCGAATATTTCTACACATTTCGTAGAAAATTCAATTTTATGGAAAATCACCTGAACTATAGACCATAAATTCATAATAAAAAAACGAAAATCTGCAATTGTGCTCCGATTTCGATGATTGATGCCTCTATCAATAGGTGTTGAGACCTGTAATTGTCATGCCAACGGGCATTTAGATCGCTCGAATATTTCTACACATTTCGTAGAAAATTCAATATTATGGAAAATCACCTGAACTATAGACCATGAATCCATAATAAAAAACGAAAATCTGCAATTGTGTTCCGATTTGGTTGATTGATGACTCTATCAGTAGATCGCTCGAATATTTCTACACATTTGGTAGAAAATTCAATTTTATGGAAAATCACCTGAGCACCATAAATTCATAATAAAAAAACGAAAATCTGCAATTGTGCTCCGATTTCGATGATTGATGCCTCTATCAATAGGTGTTGAGACCTGTAATTGTCATGCCAACGGGCATTTAGATCGCTCGAATATTTCTACACATTTCGTAGACAATTCAATATTATGGAAAATCACCTGAACTATAGACCATAAATTCATAATAAAAAAACGAAAATCTGCAATTGTGCTCCGATTTCGATGATTGATGCCTCTATCAATAGGTGTTGAGACCTGTAATTGTCATGCCAACGGGCATTTAGATCGCTCGAATATTTCTACACATTTCGTAGAAAATTCAATATTATGGAAAATCACCTGAACTATAGACCATAAATTAATAATAAAAAAACGAAAATCTGCAATTGTGCTCCGATTTCGATGATTGATGCCTCCATCAATAGGTGTTGAGACCTGTAATTGTCATGCCAACGGGCATTTAGATCGCTCGAATATTTCTACACATTTCGTAGAAAATTCAATTTTATGGAAAATCACCTGAACTATAGACCATAAATTAATAATAAAAAAACGAAAATCTGCAATTGTGCTCCGATTTCGATGATTGATGCCTCTATCAATAGGTGTTGAGACCTGTTAGGGTCATGCCAACGGGCATTTAGATCGCTCGAATATTTCTACACATTTCGTAGAAAATTCAATATTATGGAAAATCACCTGAACTATAGACCATAAATTCATAATAAAAAAACGAAAATCTGCAATTGTGCTCGGATTTCGATGATTGATGCCTCTATCAATAGGTGTTGAGAACTGTAATTGTCATGCCAACGGGCATTTAGATCGCTCGAATATTTCTACACATTTCGTAGAAAAATCAATATTATGGAAAATCACCTGAACTATAGACCATGAATCCATAATAAAAAACGAAAATCTGCAATTGTGTTCCGATTTGGTTGATTGATGACTCTATCAGTAGATCGCTCGAATATTTCTACACATTTCGTAGAAAATTGAATTTTATGGAAAATCACCTGAACTATAGACCATAAATTCATAATCAAAAAACGAAAATCTGCAATTGTGCTCCGATTTCGATGATTGATGCCTCTATCAATAGGTGTTGAGACCTGTAATTGTCATGCCAACGGGCATTTAGATCGCTCGAATATTTCTACACATTTCGTAGAAAATTCAATATTATGGAAAATCACCTGAACTATAGACCATAAATTCATAATAAAAAAACGAAAATCTGCAATTGTGCTCCGATTTCGATGATTGATGCCTCTATCAATAGGTGTTGAGACCTGTAATTGTCATGCCAACGGGCAGTTAGATCGCTCGAATATTTCTACACATTTCGTAGAAAATTCAATATTATGGAAAATCACCTGAACTATAGACCATGAATCCATAATAAAAAACGAAAATCTGCAATTGTGTTCCGATTTGGTTGATTGATGACTCTATCAGTAGATCGCTCGAATATTTCTACACATTTCGTAGAAAATTCAATTTTATGGAAAATCACCTGAACTATAGACCATAAATTCATAATAAAAAAACGAAAATCTGCAATTGTGCTCCGATTTCGATGATTGATGCCTCTATCAATAGGTGTTGAGACCTGTAATTGTCATGCCAACGGGCATTTAGATCGCTTGAATATTTCTACACATTTCGTAGAAAATTCAATATTATAGAAAATCACCTGAACTATAGACCATGAATCCATAATAAAAAACGAAAATCTGCAATTGTGTTCCGATTTGGTTGATTGATGACTCTATCAGTAGATCGCTCGAATATTTCTACACATTTCGTAGAAAATTCAATTTTATGGAAAATCACCTGAACTATAGACCATAAATTCATAATAAAAAAACGAAAATCTGCAATTGTGCTCCGATTTCGATGATTGATGCCTCTATCGATAGGTGTTGAGACCTGTAATTGTCATGCCAACGGGCATTTAGATCGCTTGAATATTTCTACACATTTCGTAGAAAATTCAATATTATGGAAAATCACCTGAACTATAGACCATGAATCCATAATAAAAAACGAAAATCTGCAATTGTGTTCCGATTTGGTTGATTGATGACTCTATCAGTAGATCGCTCGAATATTTCTACACATTTCGTAGAAAATTCAATTTTATGGAAAATCACCTGAACTATAGACCATAAATTCATAATAAAAAAACGAAAATCTGCAATTGTGCTCCGATTTCGATGATTGATGCCTCTATCAATAGGTGTTGAGACCTGTAATTGTCATGCCAACGGGCATTTAGATCGCTTGAATATTTCTACACATTTCGTAGAAAATTCAATATTATGGAAAATCACCTGAACTATAGACCATGAATCCATAATAAAAAACGAAAATCTGCAATTGTGTTCCGATTTGGTTGATTGATGACTCTATCAGTAGATCGCTCGAATATTTCTACACATTTCGTAGAAAATTCAATTTTATGGAAAATCACCTGAACTATAGACCATAAATTCATAATAAAAAAACGAAAATCTGCAATTGTGCTCCGATTTCGATGATTGATGCCTCTATCGATAGGTGTTGAGACCTGTAATTGTCATGCCAACGGGCATTTAGATCGCTCGAATATTTCTACACATTTCTTAGAAAATTCAATATTATGGAAAATCACCTGAACTATAGACCATGAATCCATAATAAAAAACGAAAATCTGCAATTGTGTTCCGATTTGGTTGATTGATGACTCTATCAGTAGATCGCTCGAATATTTCTACACATTTCGTAGAAAATTCAATTTTATGGAAAATCACCTGAACTATAGACCATAAATTCATAATAAAAAAACGAAAATCTGCAATTGTGCTCCGATTTCGATGATTGATGCCTCTATCGATAGGTGTTGAGACCTGTAATTGTCATGCCAACGGGCATTTAGATCGCTTGAATATTTCTACACATTTCGTAGAAAATTCAATATTATGGAAAATCACCTGAACTATAGACCATGAATCCATAATAAAAAACGAAAATCTGCAATTGTGTTCCGATTTGGTTGATTGATGACTCTATCAGTAGATCGCTCGAATATTTCTACACATTTCGTAGAAAATTCAATTTTATGGAAAATCACCTGAACTATAGACCATAAATTCATAATAAAAAAACGAAAATCTGCAATTGTGCTCCGATTTCGATGATTGATGCCTCTATCAATAGGTGTTGAGACCTGTAATTGTCATGCCAACGGGCATTTAGATCGCTTGAATATTTCTACACATTTCGTAGAAAATTCAATATTATGGAAAATCACCTGAACTATAGACCATGAATCCATAATAAAAAACGAAAATCTGCAATTGTGTTCCGATTTGGTTGATTGATGACTCTATCAGTAGATCGCTCGAATATTTCTACACATTTCGTAGAAAATTCAATTTTATGGAAAATCACCTGAACTATAGACCATAAATTCATAATAAAAAAACGAAAATCTGCAATTGTGCTCCGATTTCGATGATTGATGCCTCTATCGATAGGTGTTGAGACCTGTAATTGTCATGCCAACGGGCATTTAGATCGCTCGAATATTTCTACACATTTCTTAGAAAATTCAATATTATGGAAAATCACCTGAACTATAGACCATGAATCCATAATAAAAAACGAAAATCTGCAATTGTGTTCCGATTTGGTTGATTGATGACTCTATCAGTAGATCGCTCGAATATTTCTACACATTTCGTAGAAAATTCAATTTTATGGAAAATCACCTGAACTATAGACCATAAATTCATAATAAAAAAACGAAAATCTGCAATTGTGCTCCGATTTCGATGATTGATGCCTCTATCAATAGGTGTTGAGACCTGTAATTGTCATGCCAACGGGCATTTAGATCGCTCGAATATTTCTACACATTTCGTAGAAAATTCAATATTATGGAAAATCACCTGAACTATAGACCATAAATTCATAATAAAAAAACGAAAATCTGCAATTGTGCTCCGATTTCGATGATTGATGCCTCTATCAATAGGTGTTGAGACCTGTAATTGTCATGCCAACGGGCATTTAGATCGCTCGAATATTTCTACACATTTCGTAGACAATTCAATATTATGGAAAATCACCTGAACTATAGACCATAAATTCATAATAAAAAAACGAAAATCTGCAATTGTGCTCCGATTTCGATGATTGATGCCTCTATCAATAGGTGTTGAGACCTGTAATTGTCATGCCAACGGGCATTTAGATCGCTCGAATATTTCTACAGATTTCGTAGAAAATTCAATTTTATGGAAAATCACCTGAACTATAGACCATAAATTAATAATAAAAAAACGAAAATCTGCAATTGTGCTCCGATTTCGATGATTGATGCCTCTATCAATAGGTGTTGAGACCTGTAATTGTCATGCCAACGGGCATTTAGATCGCTCGAATATTTCTACACATTTCGTAGAAAATTCAATATTATGGAAAATCACCTGAACTATAGACCATAAATTCATAATAAAAAAACGAGAATCTGCAATTGTGCTCCGATTTCGATGATTGATGCCTCTATCAATAGGTGTTGAGACCTGTAATTGTCATGCCAACGGGCATTTAGATCGCTCGAATATTTCTACACATTTCGTAGAAAATTCAATATTATGGAAAATCACCTGAACTATAGACCATGAATCCATAATAAAAAACGAAAATCTGCAATTGTGTTCCGATTTGGTTGATTGATGACTCTATCAGTAGATCGCTCGAATATTTCTACACATTTGGTAGAAAATTCAATTTTATGGAAAATCACCTGAGCACCATAAATTCATAATAAAAAAACGAAAATCTGCAATTGTGCTCCGATTTCGATGATTGATGCCTCTATCAATAGGTGTTGAGACCTGTAATTGTCATGCCAACGGGCATTTAGATCGCTTGAATATTTCTACACATTTCGTAGAAAATTCAATATTATGGAAAATCACCTGAACTATAGACCATGAATCCATAATAAAAAACGAAAATCTGCAATTGTGCTCCGATTTCGATGATTGATGCCTCTATCAATAGGTGTTGAGACCTGTAATTGTCATGCCAACGGGCATTTAGATCGCTCGAATATTTCTACACATTTCGTAGAAAATTCAATATTATGGAAAATCACCTGAACTATAGACCATAAATTAATAATAAAAAAACGAAAATCTGCAATTGTGCTCCGATTTCGATGATTGATGCCTCCATCAATAGGTGTTGAGACCTGTAATTGTCATGCCAACGGGCATTTAGATCGCTCGAATATTTCTACACATTTCGTAGAAAATTCAATTTTATGGAAAATCACCTGAACTATAGACCATAAATTAATAATAAAAAAACGAAAATCTGCAATTGTGCTCCGATTTCGATGATTGATGCCTCTATCAATAGGTGTTGAGACCTGTAATTGTCATGCCAACGGGCATTTAGATTGCTCGAATATTTCTACACATTTCGTAGAAAATTCAATATTATGGAAAATCACCTGAACTATAGACCATAAATTCATAATAAAAAAACGAAAATCTGCAATTGTGCTCCGATTTCGATGATTGATGCCTCTATCAATAGGTGTTGAGAACTGTAATTGTCATGCCAACGGGCATTTAGATCGCTCGAATATTTCTACACATTTCGTAGAAAATTCAATATTATGGAAAATCACCTGAACTATAGACCATGAATCCATAATAAAAAACGAAAATCTGCAATTGTGTTCCGATTTGGTTGATTGATGACTCTATCAGTAGATCGCTCGAATATTTCTACACATTTCGTAGAAAATTCAATTTTATGGAAAATCACCTGAACTATAGACCATAAATTCATAATAAAAAAACGAAAATCTGCAATTGTGCTCCGATTTCGATGATTGATGCCTCTATCAATAGGTGTTGAGACCTGTAATTGTCATGCCAACGGGCATTTAGATCGCTCAAATATTTCTACACATTTCGTAGAAAATTCAATATTATGGAAAATCACCTGAACTATAGACCATGAATCCATAATAAAAAACGAAAATCTGCAATTGTGTTCCGATTTGGTTGATTGATGACTCTATCAGTAGATCGCTCGAATATTTCTACACATTTCGTAGAAAATTCAATTTTATGGAAAATCACCTGAACTATAGACCATAAATTCATAATAAAAAAACGAAAATCTGCAATTGTGCTCCGATTTCGATGATTGATGCCTCTATCAATAGGTGTTGAGACCTGTAATTGTCATGCCAACGGGCATTTAGATCGCTCGAATATTTCTACACATTTCGTAGAAAATTCAATATTATGGAAAATCACCTGAACTATAGACCATAAATTCATAATAAAAAAACGAAAATCTGCAATTGTGCTCCGATTTCGATGATTGATGCCTCTATCAATAGGTGTTGAGACCTGTAATTGTCATGCCAACGGGCATTTAGATCGCTCGAATATTTCTACACATTTCGTAGACAATTCAATATTATGGAAAATCACCTGAACTATAGACCATAAATTCATAATAAAAAAACGAAAATCTGCAATTGTGCTCCGATTTCGATGATTGATGCCTCTATCAATAGGTGTTGAGACCTGTAATTGTCATGCCAACGGGCATTTAGATCGCTCGAATATTTCTACACATTTCGTAGAAAATTCAATATTATGGAAAATCACCTGAACTATAGACCATAAATTAATAATAAAAAAACGAAAATCTGCAATTGTGCTCCGATTTCGATGATTGATGCCTCCATCAATAGGTGTTGAGACCTGTAATTGTCATGCCAACGGGCATTTAGATCGCTCGAATATTATTACACATTTCGTAGAAAATTCAATTTTATGGAAAATCACCTGAACTATAGACCATAAATTCATAATAAAAAACGAAAATCTGCAATTGTGCTCCGATTTCGATGATTGATGCCTCTATCAATAGGTGTTGAGACCTGTAATTGTCATGCCAACGGGCATTTAGATCGCTCGAATATTTCTACACATTTCGTAGAAAATTCAATATTATGGAAAATCACCTGAACTATAGACCATGAATCCATAATAAAAAACGAGAATCTGCAATTGTGTTCAGATTTGGTTGATTGATGACACTATCAGTAGATCGCTCGAATATATTTCTACACATTTCGTAGAAAATTCAATTTTATGGAAAATCACCTGAACTATAGACCATAAATTCATAATAAAAAAACGAAAATCTGCAATTGTGCTCCGATTTCGATGATTGATGCCTCTATCAATAGGTGTTGAGACCTGTAATTGTCATGCCAACGGGCATTTAGATCGCTCGAATATTTCTACACATTTCGTAGAAAATTCAATATTATGGAAAATCACCTGAACTATAGACCATAAATTCATAATAAAAAAACGAAAATCTGCAATTGTGCTCCGATTTCGATGATTGATGCCTCTATCAATAGGTGTTGAGACCTGTAATTGTCATGCCAACGGGCATTTAGATCGCTCGAATATTTCTACACATTTCGTAGACAATTCAATATTATGGAAAATCACCTGAAATATAGACCATAAATTCATAATAAAAAAACGAAAATCTGCAATTGTGCTCCGATTTCGATGATTGATGCCTCTATCAATAGGTGTTGAGACCTGTAATTGTCATGCCAACGGGCAATTAGATCGCTCGAATATTTCTACACATTTCGTAGAAAATTCAATATTATGGAAAATCACCTGAACTATAGACCATGAATTCATAATAAAAAAACGAAAATCTGCAATTGTGCTCCGATTTCGATGATTGATGCCTCTATCAATAGGTGTTGAGACCTGTAATTGTCATGCCAACGGGCATTTAGATCGCTCGAATATTTCTACACATTTCGTAGACAATTCAATATTATGGAAAATCACCTGAAATATAGACCATAAATTCATAATAAAAAAACGAAAATCTGCAATTGTGCTCCGATTTCGATGATTGATGCCTCTATCAATAGGTGTTGAGACCTGTAATTGTCATGCCAACGGGCAATTAGATCGCTCGAATATTTCTACACATTTCGTAGAAAATTCAATATTATGGAAAATCACCTGAACTATAGACCATGAATCCATAATAAAAAACGAAAATCTGCAATTGTGCTCCGATTTCGATGATTGATGCCTCTATCAATAGGTGTTGAGACCTGTAATTGTCATGCCAACGGGCATTTAGATCGCTCGAATATTTCTACACATTTCGTAGAAAATTCAATATTATGGAAAATCACCTGAACTATAGACCATAAATTCATAATAAAAAAACGAAAATCTGCAATTGTGCTCCGATTTCGATGATTGATGCCTCTATCAATAGGTGTTGAGACCTGTAATTGTCATGCCAACGGGCATTTAGATCGCTCGAATATTTCTACACATTTCGTAGAAAATTCAATATTATGGAAAATCACCTGAACTATATATAGACCATAAATTCATAATAAAAAAACGAAAATCTGCAATTGTGCTCCGATTTCGATGATTGATGCCTCTATCAATAGGTGTTGAGACCTGTAATTGTCATGCCAACGGGCATTTAGATCGCTAGAATATTTCTACACATTTCGTAGAAAATTCAATATTATGGAAAATCACCTGAACTATAGACCATGAATCAATAGTAAAAAACGAAAATCTGCAATTGTGTTCCGATTTGGTTGATTGATGACTCTATCAGTAGATCGCTCGAATATTTCTACACATTTCGTAGAAAATTCAATATTATGGAAAATCACCTGAACTATAGACCATAAATTCATAATAAAAAAACGAAAATCTGCAATTGTGCTCCGATTTCGATGATTGATGCCTCTATCAATAGGTGTTGAGACCTGTAATTGTCATGCCAACGGGCATTTAGATCGCTCGAATATTTCTACACATTTCGTAGAAAATTCAATTTTATGGAAAATCACCTGAACTATAGACCATAAATTCATAATAAAAAAACGAAAATCTGCAATTGTGCTCCGATTTCGATGATTGATGCCTCTATCAATAGGTGTTGAGACCTGTAATTGTCATGCCAACGGGCATTTAGATCGCTCGAATATTTCTACACATTTCGTAGACAATTCAATATTATGGAAAATCACCTGAACTATAGACCATAAATTCATAATAAAAAAACGAAAATCTGCAATTGTGCTCCGATTTCGATGATTGATGCCTCTATCATAGGTGTTGAGACCTGTAATTGTCATGCCAACGGGCATTTAGATCGCTCGAATATTTCTACACATTTCGTAGAAAATTCAATATTATGGAAAATCACCTGAACTATAGACCATAAATTAATAATAAAAAAACGAAAATCTGCAATTGTGCTCCGATTTCGATGATTGATGCCTCTATCAATAGGTGTTGAGACCTGTAATTGTCATGCCAACGGGCATTTAGATCGCTCGAATATTTCTACACATTTCGTAGAAAATTCAATATTATGGAAAATCACCTGAACTATAGACCATGAATCCATAATAAAAAACGAAAATCTGCAATTGTGTTCCGATTTCGATGATTGATGCCTCTATCAATAGGTGTTGAGACCTGTAATTGTCATGCCAACGGGCATTTAGATCGCTCGAATATTTCTACACATTTCGTAGAAAATTCAATATTATGGAAAATCACCTGAACTATAGACCATAAATTAATAATAAAAAAACGAAAATCTGCAATTGTGCTCCGATTTCGATGATTGATGCCTCCATCAATAGGTGTTGAGACCTGTAATTGTCATGCCAACGGGCATTTAGATCGCTCGAATATTATTACACATTTCGTAGAAAATTCAATTTTATGGAAAATCACCTGAACTATAGACCATAAATTCATAATAAAAAACGAAAATCTGCAATTGTGCTCCGATTTCGATGATTGATGCCTCTATCAATAGGTGTTGAGACCTGTAATTGTCATGCCAACGGGCATTTAGATCGCTCGAATATTTCTACACATTTCGTAGAAAATTCAATATTATGGAAAATCACCTGAACTATAGACCATGAATCCATAATAAAAAACGAGAATCTGCAATTGTGTTCAGATTTGGTTGATTGATGACACTATCAGTAGATCGCTCGAATATATTTCTACACATTTCGTAGAAAATTCAATTTTATGGAAAATCACCTGAACTATAGACCATAAATTCATAATAAAAAAACGAAAATCTGCAATTGTGCTCCGATTTCGATGATTGATGCCTCTATCAATAGGTGTTGAGACCTGTAATTGTCATGCCAACGGGCATTTAGATCGCTCGAATATTTCTACACATTTCGTAGAAAATTCAATATTATGGAAAATCACCTGAACTATAGACCATAAATTAATAATAAAAAAACGAAAATCTGCAATTGTGCTCCGATTTCGATGATTGATGCCTCCATCAATAGGTGTTGAGACCTGTAATTGTCATGCCAACGGGCATTTAGATCGCTCGAATATTTCTACACATTTCGTAGAAAATTCAATTTTATGGAAAATCACCTGAACTATAGACCATAAATTAATAATAAAAAAACGAAAATCTGCAATTGTGCTCCGATTTCGATGATTGATGCCTCTATCAATACGTGTTGAGACCTGTAATTGTCATGCCAACGGGCATTTAGATCGCTCGAATATTTCTACACATTTCGTAGAAAATTCAATATTATGGAAAATCACCTGAACTATAGACCATAAATTCATAATAAAAAAACGAAAATCTGCAATTGTGCTCCGATTTCGATGATTGATGCCTCTATCAATAGGTGTTGAGAACTGTAATTGTCATGCCAACGGGCATTTAGATCGCTCGAATATTTCTACACATTTCGTAGAAAATTCAATATTATGGAAAATCACCTGAACTATAGACCATGAATCCATAATAAAAAACGAAAATCTGCAATTGTGTTCCGATTTGGTTGATTGATGACTCTATCAGTAGATCGCTCGAATATTTCTACACATTTCGTAGAAAATTCAATTTTATGGAAAATCACCTGAACTATAGACCATAAATTCATAATAAAAAAACGAAAATCTGCAATTGTGCTCCGATTTCGATGATTGATGCCTCTATCAATAGGTGTTGAGACCTGTAATTGTCATGCCAACGGGCATTTAGATCGCTCGAATATTTCTACACATTTCGTAGAAAATTCAATATTATGGAAAATCACCTGAACTATAGACCATGAATCCATAATAAAAAACGAAAATCTGCAATTGTGTTCCGATTTGGTTGATTGATGACTCTATCAGTAGATCGCTCGAATATTTCTACACATTTCGTAGAAAATTCAATTTTATGGAAAATCACCTGAACTATAGACCATAAATTCATAATAAAAAAACGAAAATCTGCAATTGTGCTCCGATTTCGATGATTGATGCCTCTATCAATAGGTGTTGAGACCTGTAATTGTCATGCCAACGGGCATTTAGATCGCTCGAATATTTCTACACATTTCGTAGAAAATTCAATATTATGGAAAATCACCTGAACTATAGACCATGAATCCATAATAAAAAACGAAAATCTGCAATTGTGTTCCGATTTGGTTGATTGATGACTCTATCAGTAGATCGCTCGAATATTTCTACACATTTGGTAGAAAATTCAATATTATGGAAAATCACCTGAGCACCATAAATTCATAATAAAAAAACGAAAATCTGCAATTGTGCTCCGATTTCGATGATTGATGCCTCTATTAATAGGTGTTGAGACCTGTAATTGTCATGCCAACGGGCATTTAGATCGCTCGAATATTTCTACACATTTCGTAGAAAATTCAATATTATGGAAAATCACCTGAACTATAGACCATGAATCCATAATAAAAAACGAAAATCTGCAATTGTGTTCCGATTTGGTTGATTAATGACTCTATCAGTAGATCGCTCAATTATATTTTTACACATTTGGTAGAAAATTCAATATTATGGAAAATCACCTGAACTATAGACCATGAATCCATAATAAAAAACGAAAATCTGCAATTGTGTTCCGATTTGGTTGATTGATGACTCTATCAGTAGATCGCTCGAATATTTCTACACATTTGGTAGAAAATTCAATTTTATGGAAAATCACCTGAGCACCATAAATTCATAATAAAAAAACGAAAATCTGCAATTGTGCTCCGATTTCGATGATTGATGCCTCTATTAATAGGTGTTGAGACCTGTAATTGTCATGCCAACGGGCATTTAGATCGCTCGAATATTTCTACACATTTTGTAGAAAATTCAATATTATGGAAAATCACCTGAACTATAGACCATGAATCCATAATAAAAAACGAAAATCTGCAATTGTGTTCCGATTTGGTTGATTAATGACTCTATCAGTAGATCGCTCAATTATATTTTTACACATTTGGTAGAAAATTCAATATTATGGAAAATCACCTGAACTATAGACCATGAATCCATAATAAAAAACGAAAATCTGCAATTGTGTTCCGATTTGGTTGATTGATGACTCTATCAGTAGATCGCTCGAATATTTCTACACATTTCGTAGAAAATTCAATTTTATGGAAAATCACCTGAACTATAGACCTTAAATTCATAATAAAAAAACGAAAATCTGCAATTGTGCTCCGATTTAGATGATTGATGCCTCTATCAATAGGTGTTGAGACCTGTAATTGTCATGCCAACGGGCATTTAGATCGCTCGAATATTTCTACACATTTCGTAGAAAATTCAATTTTATGGAAAATCACCTGAACTATAGACCATAAATTCATAATAAAAAACGAAAATCTGCAATTGTGCTCCGATTTCGATGATTGATGCCTCTATCAATAGGTGTTGAGACCTGTAATTGTCATGCCAACGGGCATTTAGATCGCTCGAATATTTCTACACATTTCGTAGAAAATTCAATATTATGGAAAATCACCTGAACTATAGACCATGAATCCATAATAAAAAACGAAAATCTGCAATTGTGTTCCGATTTGGTTGATTGATGACTCTATCAGTAGATCGCTCGAATATTTCTACACATTTCGTAGAAAATTCAATTTTATGGAAAATCACCTGAACTATAGACCATAAATTCATAATAAAAAAACGAAAATCTGCAATTGTGCTCCGATTTAGATGATTGATGCCTCTATCAATAGGTGTTGAGACCTGTAATTGTCATGCCAACGGGCATTTAGATCGCTCGAATATTTCTACACATTTCGTAGAAAGTTCAATATTATGGAAAATCACCTGAACTATAGACCATGAATCCATAATAAAAAACGAAAATCTGCAATTGTGTTCCGATTTGGTTGATTGATGACTCTATCAGTAGATCGCTCGAATATTTCTACACATTTCGTAGAAAATTCAATTTTATGGAAAATCACCTGAACTATAGACCATAAATTCATAATAAAAAAACGAAAATCTGCAATTGTGCTCCGATTTCGATGATTGATGCCTCTATTAATAGGTGTTGAGACCTGTAATTGTCATGCCAACGGGCATTTAGATCGCTCGAATATTTCTACACATTTCGTAGAAAATTCAATATTATGGAAAATCACCTGAACTATAGACCATGAATCCATAATAAAAAACGAAAATCTGCAATTGTGTTCCGATTTGGTTGATTAATGACTCTATCAGTAGATCGCTCAATTATATTTTTACACATTTGGTAGAAAATTCAATATTATGGAAAATCACCTGAACTATAGACCATGAATCCATAATAAAAAACGAAAATCTGCAATTGTGTTCCGATTTGGTTGATTGATGACTCTATCAGTAGATCGCTCGAATATTTCTACACATTTCGTAGAAAATTCAATATTATGGAAAATCACCTGAACTATAGACCATGAATCCATAATAAAAAACGAAAATCTGCAATTGTGTTCCGATTTGGTTGATTGATGACTCTATCAGTAGATCGCTCGAATATTTCTACACATTTGGTAGAAAATTCAATTTTATGGAAAATCACCTGAGCACCATAAATTCATAATAAAAAAACGAAAATCTGCAATTGTGCTCCGATTTCGATGATTGATGCCTCTATTAATAGGTGTTGAGACCTGTAATTGTCATGCCAACGGGCATTTAGATCGCTCGAATATTTCTACACATTTCGTAGAAAATTCAATATTATGGAAAATCACCTGGACCATGAATCCATAATAAAAAACGAAAATCTGCAATTGTGTTCCGATTTGGATGATTAATGACTCTATCAGTAGATCGCTCAATTATATTTTTACACATTTGGTAGAAAATTCAATATTATGGAAAATCACCTGAACTATAGACCATGAATCCATAATAAAAAACGAAAATCTGCAATTGTGTTCCGATTTGGTTGATTGATGACTCTATCAGTAGATCGCTCGAATATTTCTACACATTTCGTAGAAAATTCAATATTATGGAAAATCACCTGAACTATAGACCATAAATTCATAATAAAAAAACGAAAATCTGCAATTGTGCTCCGATTTCGATGATTGATGCCTCTATCAATAGGTGTTGAGACCTGTAATTGTCATGCCAACGGGCATTTAGATCGCTCGAATATTTCTACACATTTCGTAGAAAATTCAATATTATGGAAAATCACCTGAACTATAGACCATGAATCCATAATAAAAAACGAAAATCTGCAATTGTGTTCCGATTTGGTTGATTGATGACTCTATCAGTAGATCGCTCGAATATTTCTACACATTTGGTAGAAAATTCAATTTTATGGAAAATCACCTGAGCACCATAAATTCATAATAAAAAAACGAAAATCTGCAATTGTGCTCCGATTTCGATGATTGATGCCTCTATCAATAGGTGTTGAGACCTGTAATTGTCAAGCCAACGGGCATTTAGATCGCTCGAATATTTCTACACATTTCGTAGACAATTCAATATTATGGAAAATCACCTGAACTATAGACCATAAATTCATAATAAAAAAACGAAAATCTGCAATTGTGCTCCGATTTCGATGATTGATGCCTCTATCAATAGGTGTTGAGACCTGTAATTGTCATGCCAACGGGCATTTAGATCGCTCGAATATTTCTACACATTTCGTAGAAAATTCAATATTATGGAAAATCACCTGAACTATAGACCATGAATCCATAATAAAAAACGAAAATCTGCAATTGTGCTCCGATTTCGATGATTGATGCCTCTATCAATAGGTGTTGAGACCTGTAATTGTCATGCCAACGGGCATTTAGATCGCTCGAATATTTCTACACATTTCGTAGAAAATTCAATATTATGGAAAATCACCTGAACTATAGACCATAAATTAATAATAAAAAAACGAAAATCTGCAATTGTGCTCCGATTTCGATGATTGATGCCTCCATCAATAGGTGTTGAGACCTGTAATTGTCATGCCAACGGGCATTTAGATCGCTCGAATATTTCTACACATTTCGTAGAAAATTCAATTTTATGGAAAATCACCTGAACTATAGACCATAAATTAATAATAAAAAAACGAAAATCTGCAATTGTGCTCCGATTTCGATGATTGATGCCTCTATCAATAGGTGTTGAGACCTGTAATTGTCATGCCAACGGGCATTTAGATCGCTCGAATATTTCTACACATTTCGTAGACAATTCAATATTATGGAAAATCACCTGAACTATAGACCATAAATTCATAATAAAAAAACGAAAATCTGCAATTGTGCTCCGATTTCGATGATTGATGCCTCTATCAATAGGTGTTGAGACCTGTAATTGTCATGCCAACGGGCATTTAGATCGCTCGAATATTTCTACACATTTGGTAGAAAATTCAATATTATGGAAAATCACCTGAACTATAGACCATGAATCCATAATAAAAAACGAAAATCTGCAATTGTGTTCCGATTTGGTTGATTGATGACTCTATCAGTAGATCGCTCGAATATTTCTACACATTTCGTAGAAAATTCAATTTTATGGAAAATCACCTGAACTATAGACCATAAATTCATAATAAAAAAACGAAAATCTGCAATTGTGCTCCGATTTCGATGATTGATGCCTCTATCGATAGGTGTTGAGACCTGTAATTGTCATGCCAACGGGCATTTAGATCGCTCGAATATTTCTACACATTTCGTAGAAAATTCAATATTATGGAAAATCACCTGAACTATAGACCATGAATCCATAATAAAAAACGAAAATCTGCAATTGTGTTCCGATTTGGTTGATTGATGACTCTATCAGTAGATCGCTCGAATATTTCTACACATTTCGTAGAAAATTCAATTTTATGGAAAATCACCTGAACTATAGACCATAAATTCATAATAAAAAAACGAAAATCTGCAATTGTGCTCCGATTTCGATGATTGATGCCTCTATCAATAGGTGTTGAGACCTGTAATTGTCATGCCAACGGGCATTTAGATCGCTTGAATATTTCTACACATTTCGTAGAAAATTCAATATTATGGAAAATCACCTGAACTATAGACCATGAATCCATAATAAAAAACGAAAATCTGCAATTGTGTTCCGATTTGGTTGATTAATGACTCTATCAGTAGATCGCTCGAATATTTCTACACATTTCGTAGAAAATTCAATTTTATGGAAAATCACCTGAACTATAGACCATAAATTCATAATAAAAAAACGAAAATCTGCAATTGTGCTCCGATTTCGATGATTGATGCCTCTATCGATAGGTGTTGAGACCTGTAATTGTCATGCCAACGGGCATTTAGATCGCTCGAATATTTCTACACATTTCTTAGAAAATTCAATATTATGGAAAATCACCTGAACTATAGACCATGAATCCATAATAAAAAACGAAAATCTGCAATTGTGTTCCGATTTGGTTGATTGATGACTCTATCAGTAGATCGCTCGAATATTTCTACACATTTCGTAGAAAATTCAATTTTATGGAAAATCACCTGAACTATAGACCATAAATTCATAATAAAAAAACGAAAATCTGCAATTGTGCTCCGATTTCGATGATTGATGCCTCTATCAATAGGTGTTGAGACCTGTAATTGTCATGCCAACGGGCATTTAGATCGCTCGAATATTTCTACACATTTCGTAGAAAATTCAATATTATGGAAAATCACCTGAACTATAGACCATGAATCCATAATAAAAAACGAATATCTGCAATTGTGTTCCGATTTGGTTGATTGATGACTCTATCAGTAGATCGCTCGAATATTTCTACACATTTCGTAGAAAATTCAATTTTATGGAAAATCACCTGAACTATAGACCATAAATTCATAATAAAAAAACGAAAATCTGCAATTGTGCTCCGATTTCGATGATTGATGCCTCTATCAATAGGTGTTGAGACCTGTAATTGTCATGCCAACGGGCATTTAGATCGCTCGAATATTTCTACACATTTCGTAGAAAATTCAATATTATGGAAAATCACCTGAACTATAGACCATGAATCCATAATAAAAAACGAAAATCTGCAATTGTGCTCCGATTTCGATGATTGATGCCTCTATCAATAGGTGTTGAGACCTGTAATTGTCATGCCAACGGGCATTTAGATCGCTCGAATATTTCTACACATTTCGTAGAAAATTCAATATTATGGAAAATCACCTGAACTATAGACCATAAATTAATAATAAAAAAACGAAAATCTGCAATTGTGCTCCGATTTCGATGATTGATGCCTCCATCAATAGGTGTTGAGACCTGTAATTGTCATGCCAACGGGCATTTAGATCGCTCGAATATTTCTACACATTTCGTAGAAAATTCAATTTTATGGAAAATCACCTGAACTATAGACCATAAATTAATAATAAAAAAACGAAAATCTGCAATTGTGCTCCGATTTCGATGATTGATGCCTCTATCAATAGGTGTTGAGACCTGTAATTGTCATGCCAACGGGCATTTAGATCGCTCGAATATTTCTACACATTTCGTAGAAAAT
Source organism: Tipula vernalis (assembly GCA_958295665.1). Taxonomy (NCBI): domain Eukaryota; kingdom Metazoa; phylum Arthropoda; class Insecta; order Diptera; family Tipulidae; genus Tipula; species Tipula vernalis. Next base: position 90,434,763 of record OY282560.1, on the reverse strand, counting down.
TCAATATTATGGAAAATCACCTGAACTATAGACCATGAATCCATAATAAAAAACGAAAATCTGCAATTGTGTTCCGATTTGGTTGATTGATGACTCTATCAGTAGATCGCTCGAATATTTCTACACATTTCGTAGAAAATTCAATTTTATGGAAAATCACCTGAACTATAGACCATGAATCCATAATAAAAAACGAAAATCTGCAATTGTGTTCCGATTTGGTTGATTGATGACTCTATCAGTAGATCGCTCGAATATTTCTACACATTTCGTAGAAAATTCAATTTTATGGAAAATCACCTGAACTATAGACCATAAATTCATAATAAAAAAACGAAAATCTGCAATTGTGCTCCGATTTCGATGATTGATGCCTCTATCAATAGGTGTTGAGACCTGTAATTGTCATGCCAACGGGCATTTAGATCGCTTGAATATTTCTACACATTTCGTAGAAAATTCAATATTATGGAAAATCACCTGAACTATAGACCATGAATCCATAATAAAAAACGAAAATCTGCAATTGTGCTCCGATTTCGATGATTGATGCCTCTATCAATAGGTGTTGAGACCTGTAATTGTCATGCCAACGGGCATTTAGATCGCTCGAATATTTCTACACATTTCGTAGAAAATTCAATATTATGGAAAATCACCTGAACTATAGACCATAAATTAATAATAAAAAAACGAAAATCTGCAATTGTGCTCCGATTTCGATGATTGATGCCTCCATCAATAGGTGTTGAGACCTGTAATTGTCATGCCAACGGGCATTTAGATCGCTCGAATATTTCTACACATTTCGTAGAAAATTCAATTTTATGGAAAATCACTTGAACTATAGACCATAAATTAATAATAAAAAAACGAAAATCTGCAATTGTGCTCCGATTTCGATGATTGATGCCTCTATCAATAGGTGTTGAGACCTGTAATTGTCATGCCAACGGGCATTTAGATCGCTCGAATATTTCTACACATTTCGTAGAAAATTCAATATTATGGAAAATCACCTGAACTATAGACCATGAATCCATAATAAAAAACGAAAATCTGCAATTGTGTTCCGATTTGGTTGATTGATGACTCTATCAGTAGATCGCTCGAATATTTCTACACATTTCGTAGAAAATTCAATTTTATGGAAAATCACCTGAACTATAGACCATGAATCCATAATAAAAAACGAAAATCTGCAATTGTGTTCCGATTTGGTTGATTGATGACTCTATCAGTAGATCGCTCGAATATTTCTACACATTTCGTAGAAAATTCAATTTTATGGAAAATCACCTGAACTATAGACCATGAATCCATAATAAAAAACGAAAATCTGCAATTGTGTTCCGATTTGGTTGATTGATGACTCTATCAGTAGATCGCTCGAATATTTCTACACATTTCGTAGAAAATTCAATTTTATGGAAAATCACCTGAACTATAGACCATAAATTCATAATAAAAAAAACGAAAATCTGCAATTGTGCTCCGATTTCGATGATTGATGCCTCTATCAATAGGTGTTGAGACCTGTAATTGTCATGCCAACGGGCATTTAGATCGCTTGAATATTTCTACACATTTCGTAGAAAATTCAATATTATGGAAAATCACCTGAACTATAGACCATGAATCCATAATAAAAAACGAAAATCTGCAATTGTGATCCGATTTCGATGATTGATGCCTCTATCAATAGGTGTTGAGACCTGTAATTGTCATGCCAACGGGCATTTAGATCGCTCGAATATTTCTACACATTTCGTAGAAAATTCAATATTATGGAAAATCACCTGAACTATAGACCATAAATTAATAATAAAAAAACGAAAATCTGCAATTGTGCTCCGATTTCGATGATTGATGCCTCCATCAATAGGTGTTGAGACCTGTAATTGTCATGCCAACGGGCATTTAGATCGCTCGAATATTTCTACACATTTCGTAGAAAATTCAATTTTATGGAAAATCACCTGAACTATAGACCATAAATTAATAATAAAAAAAACGAAAATCTGCAATTGTGCTCCGATTTCGATGATTGATGCCTCTATCAATAGGTGTTGAGACCTGTAATTGTCATGCCAACGGGCATTTAGATCGCTCGAATATTTCTACACATTTCGTAGAAAATTCAATATTATGGAAAATCACCTGAACTATAGACCATGAATCCATAATAAAAAACGAAAATCTGCAATTGTGTTCCGATTTGGTTGATTGATGACTCTATCAGTAGATCGCTCGAATATTTCTACACATTTCGTAGAAAATTCAATTTTATGGAAAATCACCTGAACTATAGACCATGAATCCATAATAAAAAACGAAAATCTGCAATTGTGTTCCGATTTGGTTGATTGATGACTCTATCAGTAGATCGCTCGAATATTTCTACACATTTCGTAGAAAATTCAATTTTATGGAAAATCACCTGAACTATAGACCATAAATTCATAATAAAAAAACGAAAATCTGCAATTGTGCTCCGATTTCGATGATTGATGCCTCTATCAATAGGTGTTGAGACCTGTAATTGTCATGCCAACGGGCATTTAGATCGCTCGAATATTTCTACACATTTCGTAGAAAATTCAATATTATGGAAAATCACCTGAACTATAGACCATAAATTAATAATAAAAAAACGAAAATCTGCAATTGTGCTCCGATTTCGATGATTGATGCCTCCATCAATAGGTGTTAAGACCTGTAATTGTCATGCCAACGGGCATTTAGATCGCTCGAATATTTCTACACATTTCGTAGAAAATTCAATTTTATGGAAAATCACCTGAACTATAGACCATAAATTAATAATAAAAAAAACGAAAATCTGCAATTGTGCTCCGATTTCGATGATTGATGCCTCTATCAATAGGTGTTGAGACCTGTAATTGTCATGCCAACGGGCATTTAGATCGCTCGAATATTTCTACACATTTCGTAGAAAATTCAATATTATGGAAAATCACCTGAACTATAGACCATGAATCCATAATAAAAAACGAAAATCTGCAATTGTGTTCCGATTTGGTTGATTGATGACTCTATCAGTAGATCGCTCGAATATTTCTACACATTTCGTAGAAAATTCAATTTTATGGAAAATCACCTGAACTATAGACCATAAATTCATAATAAAAAAACGAAAATCTGCAATTGTGCTCCGATTTCGATGATTGATGCCTCTATCAATAGGTGTTGAGACCTGTAATTGTCATGCCAACGGGCATTTAGATCGCTCGAATATTTCTACACATTTCGTAGAAAATTCAATATTATGGAAAATCACCTGAACTATAGACCATAAATTCATAATAAAAAAACGAAAATCTGCAATTGTGCTCCGATTTCGATGATTGATGCCTCTATCAATAGGTGTTGAGACCTGTAATTGTCATGCCAACGGGCATTTAGATCGCTCGAATATTTCTACACATTTCGTAGACAATTCAATATTATGGAAAATCACCTGAACTATAGACCATAAATTCATAATAAAAAAACGAAAATCTGCAATTGTGCTCCGATTTCGATGATTGATGCCTCTATCAATAGGTGTTGAGACCTGTAATTGTCATGCCAACGGGCATTTAGATCGCTCGAATATTTCTACACATTTCGTAGAAAATTCAATATTATGGAAAATCACCTGAACTATAGAGCATGAATCTATAATAAAAAACGAAAATCTGCAATTGTGTTCCGATTTGGTTGATTGATGACTCTATCAGTAGATCGCTCGAATATTTCTACACATTTCGTAGAAAATTCAATTTTATGGAAAATCACCTGAACTATAGACCATAAATTCATAATAAAAAAACGAAAATCTGCAATTGTGCTCCGATTTCGATGATTGATGCCTCTATCAATAGGTGTTGAGACCTGTAATTGTCATGCCAACGGGCATTTAGATCGCTCGAATATTTCTACACATTTCGTAGAAAATTCAATATTATGGAAAATCACCTGAACTATAGACCATAAATTCATAATAAAAAAACGAAAATCTGCAATTGTGCTCCGATTTCGATGATTGATGCCTCTATCAATAGGTGTTGAGACCTGTAATTGTCATGCCAACGGGCATTTAGATCGCTCGAATATTTCTACACATTTCGTAGACAATTCAATATTATGGAAAATCACCTGAACTATAGACCATAAATTCATAATAAAAAAACGAAAATCTGCAATTGTGCTCCGATTTCGATGATTGATGCCTCTATCAATAGGTGTTGAGACCTGTAATTGTCATGCCAACGGGCATTAAGATCGCTCGAATATTTCTACACATTTCGTAGACAATTCAATATTATGGAAAATCACCTGAAATATAGACCATAAATTCATAATAAAAAAACGAAAATCTGCAATTGTGCTCCGATTTCGATGATTGATGCCTCTATCAATAGGTGTTGAGACCTGTAATTGTCATGCCAACGGGCAATTAGATCGCTCGAATATTTCTACACATTTCGTAGAAAATTCAATATTATGGAAAATCACCTGAACTATAGACCATGAATCCATAATAAAAAACGAAAATCTGCAATTGTGCTCCGATTTCGATGATTGATGCCTCTATCAATAGGTGTTGAGACCTGTAATTGTCATGCCAACGGGCATTTAGATCGCTCGAATATTTCTACACATTTCGTAGAAAATTCAATATTATGGAAAATCACCTGAACTATAGACCATAAATTAATAATAAAAAAACGAAAATCTGCAATTGTGGTCCGATTTCGATGATTGATGCCTCCATCAATAGGTGTTGAGACCTGTAAATGTCATGCCAACGGGCATTTAGATCGCTCGAATATTTCTACACATTTCGTAGAGAATTCAATTTTATGGAAAATCACCTGAACTATAGACCATAAATTAATAATAAAAAAACGAAAATCTGCAATTGTGCTCCGATTTCGATGATTGATGCCTCTATCAATAGGTGTTGAGAACTGTAATTGTCATGCCAACGGGCATTTAGATCGCTCGAATATTTCTACACATTTCGTAGACAATTCAATATTATGGAAAATCACCTGAACTATAGACCATGAATCCATAATAAAAAACGAAAATCTGCAATTGTGTTCCGATTTGGTTGATTGATGACTCTATCAGTAGATCGCTCGAATATTTCTACACATTTCGTAGAAAATTCAATTTTATGGAAAATCACCTGAACTATAGACCATGAATCCATAATAAAAAACGAAAATCTGCAATTGTGTTCCGATTTGGTTGATTGATGACTCTATCAGTAGATCGCTCGAATATTTCTACACATTTCGTAGAAAATTCAATTTTATGGAAAATCACCTGAACTATAGACCATAAATTCATAATCAAAAAACGAAAATCTGCAATTGTGCTCCGATTTCGATGATTGATGCCTCTATCAATAGGTGTTGAGACCTGTAATTGTCATGCCAACGGGCATTTAGATCGCTCGAATATTTCTACACATTTCGTAGAAAATTCAATATTATGGAAAATCACCTGAACTATAGACCATAAATTCATAATAAAAAAAACGAAAATCTGCAATTGTGCTCCGATTTCGATGATTGATGCCTCTATCAATAGGTGTTGAGACCTGTAATTGTCATGCCAACGGGCATTTAGATCGCTCGAATATTTCTACACATTTCGTAGAAAATTCAATATTATGGAAAATCACCTGAACTATAGACCATGAATCCATAATAAAAAACGAAAATCTGCAATTGTGTTCCGATTTGGTTGATTGATGACTCTATCAGTAGATCGCTCGAATATTTCTACACATTTCGTAGAAAATTCAATTTTATGGAAAATCACCTGAACTATAGACCATAAATTCATAATAAAAAAACGAAAATCTGCAATTGTGCTCCGATTTCGATGATTGATGCCTCTATCAATAGGTGTTGAGACCTGTAATTGTCATGCCAACGGGCATTTAGATCGCTCGAATATTTCTACACATTTCGTAGAAAATTCAATATTATGGAAAATCACCTGAACTATAGACCATAAATTCATAATAAAAAAACGAAAATCTGCAATTGTGCTCCGATTTCGATGATTGATGCCTCTATCAATAGGTGTTGAGACCTGTAATTGTCATGCCAACGGGCATTTAGATTGCTCGAATATTTCTACACATTTCGTAGACAATTCAATATTATGGAAAATCACCTGAACTATAGACCATAAATTCATAATAAAAAAACGAAAATCTGCAATTGTGCTCCGATTTCGATGATTGATGCCTCTATCAATAGGTGTTGAGACCTGTAATTGTCATGCCAACGGGCATTTAGATCGCTCGAATATTTCTACACATTTCGTAGAAAATTCAATATTATGGAAAATCACCTGAACTATAGACCATGAATCCATAATAAAAAACGAAAATCTGCAATTGTGTTCCGATTTGGTTGATTGATGACTCTATCAGTAGATCGCTCGAATATTTCTACACATTTCGTAGAAAATTCAATTTTATGGAAAATCACCTGAACTATAGACCATAAATTCATAATAAAAAAACGAAAATCTGCAATTGTGCTCCGATTTCGATGATTGATGCCTCTATCAATAGGTGTTGAGACCTGTAATTGTCATGCCAACGGGCATTTAGATCGCTCGAATATTTCTACACATTTCGTAGAAAATTCAATATTATGGAAAATCACCTGAACTATAGACCATAAATTCATAATAAAAAAACGAAAATCTGCAATTGTGCTCCGATTTCGATGATTGATGCCTCTATCAATAGGTGTTGAGACCTGTAATTGTCATGCCAACGGGCATTTAGATCGCTCGAATATTTCTACACATTTCGTAGACAATTCAATATTATGGAAAATCACCTGAACTATAGACCATAAATTCATAATAAAAAAACGAAAATCTGCAATTGTGCTCCGATTTCGATGATTGATGCCTCTATCAATAGGTGTTGAGACCTGTAATTGTCATGCCAACGGGCATTTAGATCGCTCGAATATTTCTACACATTTCGTAGAAAATTCAATATTATGGAAAATCACCTGAACTATAGACCATGAATCCATAATAAAAAACGAAAATCTGCAATTGTGTTTTGATTTGGTTGATTGATGACTCTATCAGTAGATCGCTCGAATATTTCTACACATTTCGTAGAAAATTCAACTTTATGGAAAATCACCTGAACTATAGACCATAAATTCATAATAAAAAAACGAAAATCTGCAATTGTGCTCCGATTTCGATGATTGATGCCTCTATCAATAGGTGTTGAGACCTGTAATTGTCATGCCAACGGGCATTTAGATCGCTCGAATATTTCTACACATTTCGTAGACAATTCAATATTATGGAAAATCACCTGAACTATAGACCATAAATTCATAATAAAAAAACGAAAATCTGCAATTGTGCTCCGATTTCGATGATTGATGCCTCTATCAATAGGTGTTGAGACCTGTAATTGTCATGCCAACGGGCATTTAGATCGCTCGAATATTTCTACACATTTCGTAGACAATTCAATATTATGGAAAATCACCTGAAATATAGACCATAAATTCATAATAAAAAAACGAAAATCTGCAATTGTGCTCCGATTTCGATGATTGATGCCTCTATCAATAGGTGTTGAGACCTGTAATTGTCATGCCAACGGGCAATTAGATCGCTCGAATATTTCTACACATTTCGTAGAAAATTCAATATTATGGAAAATCACCTGAACTATAGACCATGAATCCATAATAAAAAACGAAAATCTGCAATTGTGCTCCGATTTCGATGATTGATGCCTCTATCAATAGGTGTTGAGACCTGTAATTGTCATGCCAACGGGCATTTAGATCGCTCGAATATTTCTACACATTTCGTAGAGAATTCAATTTTATGGAAAATCACCTGAACTATAGACCATAAATTAATAATAAAAAAACGAAAATCTGCAATTGTGCTCCGATTTCGATGATTGATGCCTCTATCAATAGGTGTTGAGACCTGTAATTGTCATGCCAACGGGCATTTAGATCGCTCGAATATTTCTACACATTTCGTAGAGAATTCAATATTATGGAAAATCACCTGAACTATAGACCATAAATTAATAATAAAAAAACGAAAATCTGCAATTGTGGTCCGATTTCGATGATTGATGCCTCCATCAATAGGTGTTGAGACCTGTAAATGTCATGCCAACGGGCATTTAGATCGCTCGAATATTTCTACACATTTCGTAGAGAATTCAATTTTATGGAAAATCACCTGAACTATAGACCATAAATTAATAATAAAAAAACGAAAATCTGCAATTGTGCTCCGATTTCGATGATTGATGCCTCTATCAATAGGTGTTGAGACCTGTAATTGTCATGCCAACGGGCATTTAGATCGCTCGAATATTTCTACACATTTCGTAGAAAATTCAATATTAAGCAAAATCACCTGAACTATAGACCATAAATTCATAATAAAAAAACGAAAATCTGCAATTGTGCTCCGATTTCGATGATTGATGCCTCTATCAATAGGTGTTGAGAACTGTAATTGTCATGCCAACGGGCATTTAGATCGCTCGAATATTTCTACACATTTCGTAGAAAATTCAATATTATGGAAAATCACCTGAACTATAGACCATGAATCCATAATAAAAAACGAAAATCTGCAATTGTGTTCCGATTTGGTTGATTGATGACTCTATCAGTAGATCGCTCGAATATTTCTACACATTTCGTAGAAAATTCAATTTTATGGAAAATCACCTGAACTATAGACCATAAATTCATAATAAAAAAAACGAAAATCTGCAATTGAGCTCCGATTTCGATGATTGATGCCTCTATCAATAGGTGTTGAGACCTGTAATTGTCATGCCAACGGGCATTTAGATAGCTCGAATATTTCTACACATTTCGTAGACAATTCAATATTATGGAAAATCACCTGAACTATAGACCATAAATTCATAATAAAAAAACGAAAATCTGCAATTGTGCTCCGATTTCGATGATTGATGCCTCTATCAATAGGTGTTGAGACCTGTAATTGTCATGCCAACGGGCATTTAGATCGCTCGAATATTTCTACACATTTCGTAGACAATTCAATATTATGGAAAATCACCTGAACTATAGACCATAAATTCATAATAAAAAAACGAAAATCTGCAATTGTGCTCCGATTTCGATGATTGATGCCTCTATCAATAGGTGTTGAGACCTGTAATTGTCATGCCAACGGGCATTTAGATCGCTCGAATATTTCTACACATTTCGTAGAAAATTCAATATTATGGATAATCACCTGAACTATAGACCATGAATCCATAATAAAAAACGAAAATCTGCAATTGTGCTCCGATTTCGATGATTGATGCCTCTATCAATAGGTGTTGAGACCTGTAATTGTCATGCCAACGGGCATTTAGATCGCTCGAATATTTCTACACATTTCGTAGACAATTCAATATTATGGAAAATCACCTGAACTATAGACCATAAATTCATAATAAAAAAAACGAAAATCTGCAATTGTGCTCCGATTTCGATGATTGATGCCTCTATCAATAGGTGTTGAGACCTGTAATTGTCATGCCAACGGGCATTTAGATCGCTCGAATATTTCTACACATTTCGTAGAAAATTCAATATTATGGAAAATCACCTGAACTATAGACCATGAATCCATAATAAAAAACGAAAATCTGCAATTGTGCTCCGATTTCGATGATTGATGCCTCTATCAATAGGTGTTGAGACCTGTAATTGTCATGCCAACGGGCATTTAGATCGCTCGAATATTTCTACACATTTCGTAGAAAATTCAATATTATGGAAAATCACCTGAACTATAGACCATAAATTAATAATAAAAAAACGAAAATCTGCAATTGTGCTCCGATTTCGATGATTGATGCCTCCATCAATAGGTGTTGAGACCTGTAATTGTCATGCCAACGGGCATTTAGATCGCTCGAATATTTCTACACATTTCGTAGACAATTCAATATTATGGAAAATCACCTGAACTATAGACCATAAATTCATAATAAAAAAACGAAAATCTGCAATTGTGCTCCGATTTCGATGATTGATGCCTCTATCAATAGGTGTTGAGAACTGTAATTGTCATGCCAACGGGCATTTAGATCGCTCGAATATTTCTACACATTTCGTAGAAAATTCAATATTATGGAAAATCACCTGAACTATAGACCATGAATCCATAATAAAAAACGAAAATCTGCAATTGTGTTCCGATTTGGTTGATTGATGACTCTATCAGTAGATCGCTCGAATATTTCTACACATTTCGTAGAAAATTCAATTTTATGGAAAATCACCTGAACTATAGACCATAAATTCATAATAAAAAAACGAAAATCTGCAATTGTGCTCCGATTTCGATGATTGATGCCTCTATCAATAGGTGTTGAGACCTGTAATTGTCATGCCAACGGGCATTTAGATCGCTCGAATATTTCTACACATTTCGTAGAAAATTCAATATTATGGAAAATCACCTGAACTATAGACCATAAATTCATAATAAAAAAACGAAAATCTGCAATTGTGCTCCGATTTCGATGATTGATGCCTCTATCAATAGGTGTTGAGACCTGTAATTGTCATGCCAACGGGCATTTAGATCGCTCGAATATTTCTACACATTTCGTAGACAATTCAATATTATGGAAAATCACCTGAACTATAGACCATGAATTCATAATAAAAAACGAAAATCTGCAATTGTGCTCCGATTTCGATGATTGATGCCTCTATCAATAGGTGTTGAGACCTGTAATTGTCATGCCAACGGGCATTTAGATCGCTCGAATATTTCTACACATTTCGTAGAAAATTCAATTTTATGGAAAATCACCTGAACTATAGACCATAAATTCATAATAAAAAACGAAAATCTGCAATTGTGCTCCGATTTCGATGATTGATGCCTCTATCAATAGGTGTTGAGACCTGTAATTGTCATGCCAACGGGCATTTAGATCGCTCGAATATTTCTACACATTTCGTAGAAAATTCAATTTTATGGAAAATCACCTGAACTATAGACCATAAATTCATAATAAAAAAACGAAAATCTGCAATTGTGCTCCGATTTCGATGATTGATGCCTCTATCAATAGGTGTTGAGACCTGTAATTGTCATGCCAACGGGCATTTAGATCGCTCGAATATTTCTACACATTTCGTAGAAAATTCAATATTATGGAAAATCACCTGAACTATAGACCATAAATTAATAATAAAAAAACGAAAATCTGCAATTGTGCTCCGATTTCGATGATTGATGCCTCTATCAATAGGTGTTGAGACCTGTAATTGTCATGCCAACGAACATTTAGATCGCTCGAATATTTCTACACATTTCGTAGAAAATTCAATATTATGGAAAATCACCTGAACTATAGACCATAAATTCATAATAAAAAAACGAAAATCTGCAATTGTGCTCCGATTTCGATGATTGATGCCTCTATCAATAGGTGTTGAGACCTGTAATTGTCATGCCAACGGGCATTTAGATCGCTCGAATATTTCTACACATTTCGTAGAAAATTCAATTTTATGGAAAATCACCTGAACTATAGACCATAAATTCATAATAAAAAACGAAAATCTGCAATTGTGCTCCGATTTCGATGATTGATGCCTCTATCAATAGGTGTTGAGACCTGTAATTGTCATGCCAACGGGCATTTAGATCGCTCGAATATTTCTACACATTTCGTAGAAAATTCAATATTATGGAAAATCACCTGAACTATAGACCATAAATTCATAATAAAAAAACGAAAATCTGCAATTGTGCTCCGATTTCGATGATTGATGCCTCTATCAATAGGTGTTGAGACCTGTAATTGTCATGCCAACGGGCATTTAGATCGCTCGAATATTTCTACACATTTCGTAGACAATTCAATATTATGGAAAATCACCTGAACTATAGACCATAAATTCATAATAAAAAAACGAAAATCTGCAATTGTGCTCCGATTTCGATGATTGATGCCTCTATCAATAGGTGTTGAGACCTGTAATTGTCATGCCAACGGGCATGTAGATCGCTCGAATATTTCTACACATTTCGTAGAAAATTCAATTTTATGGAAAATCACCTGAACTATAGACCATGAATTCATAATAAAAAAACGAAAATCTGCAATTGTGCTCCGATTTCGATGATTGATGCCTCTATCAATAGGTGTTGAGACCTGTAATTGTCATGCCAACGGGCATTTAGATCGCTCGAATATTTCTACACATTTCGTAGAAAATTCAATTTTATGGAAAATCACCTGAACTATAGACCATAAATTCATAATAAAAAACGAAAAATCTGCAATTGTGCTCCGATTTCGATGATTGATGCCTCTATCAATAGGTGTTGAGACCTGTAATTGTCATGCCAACGGGCATTTAGATCGCTCGAATATTTCTACATATTTCGTAGAAAATTCAATTTTATGGAAAATCACCTGAACTATAGACCATAAATTCATAATAAAAAAACGAAAATCTGCAATTGTGTTCCGATTTCGATGATTGATGCCTCTATCAATAGGTGTTGAGACCTGTAATTGTCATGCCAACGGGCATTTAGATCGCTCGAATATTTCTACACATTTCGTAGAAAATTCAATTTTATGGAAAATCACCTGAACTATAGACCATAAATTTCATAATAAAAAAACGAAAATCTGCAATTGTGCTCCGATTTCGATGATTGATGCCTCTATCAATAGGTGTTGAGACCTGTAATTGTCATGCCAACGGGCATTTAGATCGCTCGAATATTTCTAAACATTTCGTAGACAATTCAATATTATGGAAAATCACCTGAACTATAGACCATAAATTCATAATAAAAAAACGAAAATCTGCAATTGTGCTCCGATTTCGATGATTGATGCCTCTATCAATAGGTGTTGAGACCTGTAATTGTCATGCCAACGGGCATTTAGATCGCTCGAATATTTCTACACATTTCGTAGAAAATTCAATTTTATGGAAAATCACCTGAACTATAGACCATAAATTCATAATAAAAAAACGAAAATCTGCAATTGTGCTCCGATTTCGATGATTGATGCCTCTATCAATAGGTGTTGAGACCTGTAGTTGTCATGCCAACGGGCATTTAGATCGCTCGAATATTTCTACACATTTCGTAGAAAATTCAATTTTATGGAAAATCACCTGAACTATAGACCATAAATTCATAATAAAAAACGAAAATCTGCAATTGTGCTCCGATTTCGATGATTGATGCCTCTATCAATAGGTGTTGAGACCTGTAATTGTCATGCCAACGGGCATTTAGATCGCTCGAATATTTCTACACATTTCGTAGAAAATTCAATTTTATGGAAAATCACCTGAACTATAGACCATAAATTCATAATAAAAAAACGAAAATCTGCAATTGTGCTCCGATTTCGATGATTGATGCCTCTATCAATAGGTGTTGAGACCTGTAATTGTCATGCCAACGGGCATTTAGATCGCTCGAATATTTCTACACATTTCGTAGAAAATTCAATTTTATGGAAAATCACCTGAACTATAGACCATAAATTCATAATAAAAAACGAAAATCTGCAATTGTGCTCCGATTTCGATGATTGATGCCTCTATCAATAGGTGTTGAGACCTGTAATTGTCAT